>OY992783.1:12287444-13537444 GCA_963921375.1 Tiliacea citrago | reverse complement strand
GATACTCCTAGAAAGGGACAGACTGAATATGATTTAACCCAACTTAGACCTACTATGACATCTGCATCAACACATCCCATGAAAGTAAGATTTTTTTTAAATCTATTCAGAAATCGTGGAATTATATCTGTCATATTGCAAAGGTTCCTATAAAAGTATAACAAGCGGCTGTTAAAAAGGAAGATAATATTTTAGAAAAACTGGTTTTGTAGAGCATTGTTTTCGCCACTGGTTTGAAAGGCTCTTTCAGAAACTCCCAAGTGCCTTCTTAGCAGTTGAATACTGTAGTTTGTATTTCATTCTATGAATTGAAGAACCACAACCTTTGTGTGGGACGTGTTATTAAACATAGATCTTTTAAATGTTATTTTTTGGTTAAATAATACATTATTTTAGGTAAGATGTATATATATATATATTTACTTACAGGTTGATGCCGCTACACAATGTTTTGTCAAAGTGATTGACCAGAGTACTTCCACTAAAGGCCTAATGAAAACAATAAAGTCTGCCTTTACCTGCATCTTTAACATCATAATCATCATGTGAGATTACACCGGTGCCATCACTTTATGGCTGCACATCAGATACAGAATCCACTACTTTACACAATACCGATCTACCAGATCACAATACCAGAAAGCAAGTACTAACGTTTGTTTCCTCTGATCCGAAGGCGTACATTGGTTTACCAAAACAATACTTTTGGCTGATAAAATACATTGTTACCAAAAGTGTCACAAAAATAACCGAACTTGATTTAATTATTGTATTGTATAAAATTAAATTAAATGATTCAGTCAATAGAATTTGTGATCAATTTCACATTTCTAGAGTCACATATTCGCGTGTTATGCATACTGGAATACAAGTTTTAGCAATTTTTTTCCAAGATTTAATTTATATGCCTACTTTGCTACAAATTAAACAAAATCTACCATTGGCATTTAAAATAAGATACTCAAATGTGCGTCTATTACTAGATGCATTTGAAATTGAGATACAAAAACCTCATAACCCCATATGTCAAGCACAGACTTGGTCCCAATATAAAAATGCAAACACTGTTAAATATTTGATTGGCTGTACCCCTAACTGCTGCGGCTGTGTGTGGCTTTGTATCCTTTATCTCAATGGGTTATGGAGGCCGGATATCAGACAAAGCTCTAGTAGAAAAGAGTAATTTAATTGAAAGTTTACCAGACAATGCTGTTATAATGGCTGACAGGGGATTTAAAGAAATCGAACCTCTTCTATCAATAAAAGGCATTAAGCTTCTACGTCCTCCAAGTGTTTATGCCTCGAATAAGCCAACAAAAGAAGAAGCAATGCAAACTAAAATTGTGGCAAGCTTAAGGGTGCACATAGAAAGAGTTATAAGGAGGGTTCGAGAGTTTCGATTTCTTAAACCTCATTCAGTAGTCAGCCACAAACATGTTGGTTATCTAGACCATGTAGTGTTGATTGCGTGTGGTTTAATTAATTTACAAAATTAAATAATAAAAAGTGATTAAAATAAATCGTTTTATTTTATGTTCTTGCACTAATAATAATCTTACTGTAAATATATGTGAGTCATAATTTATCCAATACAGGGTAATCTTTTTATTTTCTTCAAATTTTGGATCAGCAACACAGAATACTGATTTTTTTTACTTGCCGCATGCATTTGGGTTTGCATTTGAGCAACATATTTATTTTGAATGATGCCATCATTGACATATTTTTTTAACGTGTTTGAAGAAGGGCATTTAACTTCTATGATAAAATCATCTGAAACTCCATCAGGTGAAGCGCCTACTACTCCATTAATGAGGATGAAACCTGATTTATCAATTTTGATGTTTAATTTGTTTTCTGCCTCTTTAATAACATATTGCTCTAAACGTTTACCTCTTTTAATAAACTCAGTTTCTGGTACTTTATATCCGCCCAAAATTTGTTGCACTAATGTACCGTCTGTTTTGCATTTTGAGGCCTCATATATTTTAGAAGCTGTTATCCTTCCCTGTCGAATGTTATGCCACAGCTTGGAACTGACCTGCATTCTTGTTTTACTGCTGATCTCTTGAACAACATCTGCTGTTATTTTATTGTCTAAGAAAGACATGTATTTGTCAACATCTTCATTTTCATTGATTAAATACTCTACTGTTAAATCAAATATATTATAACTTTGCTTTACCTTAGTAAAGCATGTAGCAAGTGAATGACCTACATTCTGCTGTTCACATTCTTTTAAAAAATATTTTAAAGTACTTGGATCCTTCGGAGTTAACTTCACCTTTTTTGATTTTGGAAAAATGTCTTCACATTTTATAGGTTCCGCTCGTAATCCAGATAGTTTTGGTTTTCTCCAATAACATTGGACAGACGTTGATGCGGGTTCACTGCTTCTTTTATCGAGCCAAAATAAAAACACAAGTGTATGCTTGCATCCACCGGCAGAAGCAGCGCAGCCATCACAAGTTGCCTCTAGTATTACAGTATCCTTTTCGTCGATTGTAACATCGACAATATACTGCTTAGAAGAAACTCGGTGCTCTGGAACGACTTTTGCTCTTATTATACACTCGACTCGGTTTCGTTTAACTTCAACAAAACCGACAGCAGTGTCCACATAAGAGTCGCGAGATGACCTGAAACAACACAATATCAATCAATGTTGTTGTTTTGTAGTTTATTACGAACTTAATTATGTAGGATCACTATTACTTACATTAGAGTCTTAGCTCCTCGGATTTCAGCAATGTTATGTTTATCATTGTTATTCATATACTCCAGGATCATAACAATGTCCAACTTGGGCAAGTTAGTAGAGTCGGCGCGCACAAACTGGTCCATAGTGAGATAGTGAGGTTCTTATTTAAACCAAATCCAAACGGTAGGCAAGCAGTTCCGTATAACAAGCTAAAAGGTCAATATAGCAGTAAGTATCGAAGTCCGAGGGTAAAGCAAGGGTTATCGTGAAAATAATTAGGTAACTTACCAAGAAATCAGGGCACGGTACGATCACTCAACGAAAGTAACGAAACTCTATTCAATGTTTTGAAAGCTGTCATGTAAAGGAGACGCGGATTTCTGGTAGGGATGGCGATCTGAGATCGATTAATCAGAGAATCGATTTCATGCACCAAAAAATCGATATTTTTAATCGATATCTAGTACTGCAACGATCCAATGAATCAATATTTCACCCTTGATAATCAAGATTAGATTTTTCCTGTTTTGTTAAGAACCTGAACCGTAAATTATTTACAATTAGTTGAATGTACAGACGCCAGCACATCAAGCTAGCAAGCTACTACAATCTGTCAAGTTTCTTTAATAGATTTTCGACTTTATCCCTACAGCATAAGGTTCAAGGTAGATTGGGAAAATTTGACAGTTTCGGGTAGCTTGACCTGCTGGCGTCTGTACATACTACCCAAAAACATGTAAAGAAATGATTGTTTTCAATTACTCAAAAACTCGCTGGATTGCTGTATACTCAGTTTCCTTCGTCGCTCCTCAATAGGTAACAGAAAAATTAAAAAATACGTTTGTATTACAATAATAATTACAAACGTATTATTGATTTCTGGAAAATCGATCTTTTGACCCCGATTTTTTTTATAATTTTGTAACAGAGTTCATACCACATATTAAAAAAATGGTTTATCAGATGATTAATTCAATTAAATTATTTAAATCTATTACAAATAACGTAATAAACAGCAAAGAAAATATATATCTACATAATAAAGATAAATCTTAATTTAAATCAATTCACATTTACTAATCGATTATTGTAATTTGTGTCTGTGCTTACATGACATGGCACTGACAGTCACTGACTACCCTATTTACAGTATTTACAAATGTACTGTGAGCTGACAGTGACAACTCTCAATCCCAAATTCCCAATCAAAATTCAAAATATTCAAATCAATAAAGTTTAAACAATGATCGTAAGATCACGAAGACTAAGATTATTCAATGATCACTCCAAAACTCGGTGAAGTGTGGATCACTAACTCGTTGCGTATTGTTTAGTGCGTGTACGTTTCGAGTGGTTTTCCCATTTGGACTTGTTATTTTGGATTCTACGACCGGTCTACCGATTGAATATTAATACCATGGATCGTTGTGTAAATTGTGATAAAGCTACTAGTCGCTGTAATACACTAGGTCGTCGAGCTTTAGATGACGAAATGATAATAGCAGTGATTCGTCAATGGCGTGCACCACAATCTGTAAGTACTTACTCACCTCCTGTTTATTATCTCACCGCGCTAGCTTGCAATCTTCGCGATATTTTCCTTCATCATTATATACTTACAAAATATTAAGGTTTATGTAGCAAAACATTTAAAAGGCACATGAAGATTGTTGTACATTGAAATAAGTAACTATCGGACAGAGTAGGTAGGTTTTAATTTAAAGTAATCATGATATCTGACATTAGAAACTTTTTCCATCTTTCAGGCACACAGCAGTGACCATGTTTGCCAGCTTGCTGACACTTGGCTCAAAGACTACCTCTTGGTGAACTTAGACATCTTGGCCACCGTAAGTTTGGCTCCAATATGGATCCAAACACTATGTGGTTCCCTTGCATCTAGAGTCAGACATCTACATCCAACAGCTAACCTCGTGACTTGAGAATTTATAATAATATTCAAGAGTGAATTATGACTGGAACTGTATGTGGAATCAGTTTAAATGTGTTTTTTAAGTGCTTTTACTAAGTAAGTCAAATTGATTGTTTTAAATACTTAAATGATTATGTATTGTTTGTTGCAGATAGAAGCAGCTAGTTGCATAAGCCATACTTGTTAGATGGCTGCAGACAGAGCTGCTGTTCATATGGTCTCTGACCCATCCACTTCTTGCCAAGGGCTAGGTACCAAGATAATATAGTACCACCTGCACAATTTCTAGGTGACATTCTAATTATAAATGAAGATGAATAAAAAATACTACTTACATGATTTTTAAATATTTGTGTTTCATAACTTCCTCCCACACTACAAATAAGTTTAGTTAACATTATATCTATATAAAAAATGGCTATCGCAATTAAAAAAACAGCTGTTAGTATAGATTACATACCCTCACTTTTACTTTATCTCTTTTAACTCAGCCTCAGATTATAGAAAGATACCTAACAGGGGCGACGGCTTCATACAACCCCATTGCTACCGGCTTCCCTTCGGAACAAAGACTCTATCTGAGTTTACTATTACTAAATAATATAGTATATAGTCAGATTACAGGTATTTAATAAGTAAATCATAAGATAAAAAACGCGTACCTAGGTACGTACGCGTTTTTAGGATAGACTATAGGTATCCTAAATCGTGAACGCAGTTTACATTTTCTGTTTTAACTAAGAATTCCGACTAAGTTAAATGGCGTTAAATTAAGAAAAGTAAAGGAATGACAAACATTTTTGAGGTAATTTTGATGTTATCTTGAATTTATGTGAATTGAACAACTTTTCTTCGGCTTCCCTCTAATAGAAGTTATAGCTTCGCTACTGATACCTAATATATGATAAATAAATATATTAATAAGTTTAGGATGTCTGCACCATGCGACCCAAAGGTTACAGACAGATAGTAGACAGGATTTCCAGGTTTGGGAAGGGTACACTCACTGCCAGTCGCGCAGACTCACGAGACTGATCAGAGATGGCTAAAGGTGTCTTGGCCACAGTGAGGGGGTAATAAGACAAGAAAATACAATTCTAATCTGATTTATTTACCACATGATACAGCTTACTACTATTTCTTAACACACACTATTTCATAAAATCTTTGTGTCCTATGCGTGTAAGATGCAACCAAATCAATATTTTTAACTGGGCCGCGCGTGAGCCGGGCCGAGTGCTGAGTCAATGTCCAAAGGTAACGTTGAACACTCAGATTCCGCAAAATTTCCAGTGATGGTTTGATATTGTAAAGTAGCTAATTTAATCTTTTTACATCCAGGCCCAAGATTTTATTTACGAAAGCTTAAACGTCTTTTTTGAAGTCCTTTGACGTTGACATTGACGCTTGACACATACAGAACAACTTAATTATTTATTTAGAAGAGGCACTGAAAGTTTTCAATTCAACCTACTTTATGACGTCATTTAGAGGTCAAATAAAAGTCAAATGATTTTAAGTATTTTTGTGAAAATAAATACGATCTTAAAATTTTAAGACCTATTAATAGAAAAATGAGGCTTAGAAGCCTAAAATCTCGAAATGGTTTTGGAATCGGCTTAGGTTAATTTTTACTTTACATACCGAATTATGTATTTTAATGATATAATTAATTTTAATGTATTGTATTTTAATGGTGTAATGATTTTTGTTTTTAATTTTATGTAATGTGAATTACGTTTGCTGCGATCAGAGGATCGAAAAAAAACCGAATAGATTTTAAATAAATTTAATTACTGATTTAATATTACAAAATTAAACCTATGAATGATGATTCTAGTTCAAAGTAGGATATTAGAATAATCATTCTTACAATTTATTGAACAAACAACAACTTGCGAAATCGACTGATGTCATAGGTGCATCAGCGATTATAGAAATTAATAAGGTCGGCGCGGATGCAACATCAGCGATCTTCATATAGTAGTGCTATGTAATTCCTCCCCTCTTAGAACGGCGACTATTTTAGCACGTTGAGTGAAAATGTTGCCGGAAGTTCGTCAGGAGTTTCCTTATTTTCCAGGGTTGCAGCTGGTGGTTGCTGCTTCTTTTTCATAGTGTTAGTATATTTGCCTAGGTAGCGCCGGGTCATTGCGATGATAAAGAGTACGCTTGCACTCAATAGTATTCCATAGAATGGGATTGTAGTGTGATAAAGTGCGTTGGTCTGCACGTTCTCAAGTTGAACAGGATTCTGGATCATAATTTGGTCCTGGATGCTGTGTAGTCCTTGTAGATTAATAGAGTTCAGATTGACGTGGGTGACTGTGGTGGCCTGTTTCTCAGCGTCGTAGGGTATTTTCATTAACTTCAAGGGTTGGCCATTAATTTCATCGTAAACGTTTGCAATGGTGAACTCTTCGGATTTCAGATAACATCCAATAGGATTCGTAGCAAGGTAACTACTCTGAAGCGATGTGTAGTCTTTCTAGTTACAGGTTAATTGTACCTTCGTTTCTTGAGGAAAGGAGAGGACGTAATGTTGGTCGTCGAGTTTCTCCATGGCTTCTCTCATCAGGTAAACTTGCAGGAGTCTTGTAGGGCTTGGTTGGTGATTAACTCCTGGACGCAGTCAGCTTTGTTGCGAGTCTGGTGAGTAATATCGTTCTCACAGAGGTACCAGTCTTTCAACTTCGGGCATTCAGCCTCTATGTACGCATGTAACATCTCGTTAGTTGCAAGGAAAGGAAAGGGTGGAATAAGAGCTTGTGCGTGTTTATTAGGTACCACGGAGAGTTTATAAAAATCATAACTATTTTTAGAAAAGATTGGAAATTTAAATACGAATACTATCTGGTTGTCTACATAATATGATCCCGGTTTTATAATGTCGTAATAATCTCTAACAGCCGCACTCAGAAAGGTCCATTTAATTAGTCCTAATTACTACTTAACTAATTAGCATTAAATCCGTTAATGAACGGTACATCCCAGAGACATAATTTAAGGGTTCATTAGTTAGTGACAGTTTTAAGTATCCGTAGGGCGAAGCATCATCAAATTATCTTATCGATTGCATATCGATAAACCCTTGGCGTAGCCACATTTAAAACGTGTTGTTATTAAATAACAAAAAAGTATGTTTAAACACGTTGAAAACTATTATTCATAGTAATTTATATGACAATCAGTTATTTTACTGTAAGTATTTACTAAAATGCAAAGTGAAATAGCTGTTTTCATTTAAATAAAATCAAGCTATTGCGACTTTTTTTCTATGGCATCACTGCTACTAACTGTCAATGTCAAATCAAGAATAATAGCTGATGTTTTATTTACGTATTTTGTGTTTCTCCTGCCATAGTCCACAAACTCAATAAAGTCTGCCAAATCAGACATTATTGCTTTTAATTATACGCGAAAGCGAATTCACTGGTAAAAATAAAAATATAACCCCAAACGTAAATGTCAAAATCAATCATTAAAAAGTTAAGTAAAGGTTTTGCTGTACTTAACTTTAATTATCATTAAGGGACGCTAATGAACCGTTAACTGACTCTGAGGGCTAACTTTTTTAAATTTTTACTAAGGGGCCCCTTAAGTAACCATTAGACGTCTCTGAGTGTGGCAGTAAGTTCTAGATCTAAAATTTGCTCTTCGGCGTAAATAGTCTTAAGTTTTTGTACCATTGACTGTAGTATTTCTACGTCTATCATTGAGTGGTGTGTACTACTCGCACGAACAAAAGCTAAACTATTTTCTATCCTAATTAGTTCCTGAGTTAAATCTTCTACATTATCGCTTATAATTTCTAGTAGTTGGGCAAAATGAGCATATTTTATTAAATTATTTTCTCTTAGTGCATTACTTTGTAATATAGTATCTAAAGTAGTGTTGATTTTATTCTGGTTTTTTACTATTTGTGTAATTACGCTATTATATTTAGACATCCACTCTTTACTTATACTTATATGATCATTGAATTCGGTCACTAATTTGTTTTGATTACGTTCTAAGATTTGAATTGCCTGATTATACCTTACCGCATCCTCGTGATCTAGGTTCCCGGTTAGGCTTTTTATTATTGAACCTAGTCCGTCTACAAGACCTCTTTTGGCTCTGTTGGGTTCTAAAGATCGTAGTTGTTTTAGGACATTGCCAAGTTTGCTAGCAAGATACTCCAATTGAATTTCGTATAACGCGTAGGTGTCATTAGTCATTTGATTTTGACAGATCGTTAGTTGAGTTTGTAGGGATTGAACATTGTTTTCTATATTGCTTAGTTGGATGAAGGTATGATGGTGAGTCGTAATTTTCATTTGTCCAAGTTTAAAGGGTAGAAGCCCGGGTCCGTCATCGAGGCTTTCGAGTCTTATCTCCTGAGGTCGCGTCATTGGGAGAATTGCTATCAGTAGGATCCTGTAACAATTTTACTGATTTAGGTACACGCTTGAGTCTTGATTTCGCTATGGGGCCACGTTTTTTTGAAGTATAAATATGAATCGGCAGGTCTGCCAAAACTGTGTCCTGTGTATATCGCGGGGCAGTCTTTTGTCGACTAGCAAGGGGGTTTGTTATAAATATTTGCTGTTGGGGTACGTATTCTATCTCGGGTTCACGTTTTTCATTTCGTTTCTCAACTATCGCGGTACGATTAGCAAGTGATGACGAGTTGATGATGTCATTAACATGTTTCATTTTATCTCTATGGACTTGCGTGTACTGTTGTAATAAATGCTGTGTAAGGTCAATGTCTTTACAGTCTCGGGGGTCAAAATGACCAGTCAGTAGGTCAAAGGGGCGACATCTCGTGAAACTATATATTGAGCTATAAGCTATTAAAGCATAGGGCACAAGATTAATTATTGGTTCGTCTTTATACTGTAGCTTAAGAAGTCTAAGATGTTCTAAAAGAGTTGAGTGGAATCGTTCGATATTTCCGTTATCGTTAGGAGAGTGAGCTAGTATTCTATGATGGTTGATCCCATGAAGCTTCGTAAATTCCATGAACAATTGGTTTGTAAACTCAGTCCCATTGTCTGTAATAATAGTTATAGGGACGCAATGGTGGGTGCAGTACTGCAAAAGGGCTTGTAGTATGCTAATAGCGGTTCCGTCACGTAAGTGATAAGCTTGACCATACTTTGTAAATACATCGATAAATGTTACATATTTTTCACCCTGTACAGTAAATAGATCCATGTGGATTGTCTCAAACGGCATGGTAGCTGGTGGTACGATGTTAAACTGAGCTCTAATCGGGTTTCTATCGTACTTGGCTTGACCGCAAATCGTACATTCGTTTATAAATTTGGTTATCTGGTCTTTCATTTTTGGCCAGTAGTATTTACGAGATAAGGCTAAATGACACTCGGTAATTCCACGATGGTTAGTTTTACCGTCATGATGGTGTCGTATTATCTCCTGTTGTCGAAGGTAATCTTTGACATTTTCTAATTCACATTTAGCTAAAACGAGATTTAAGGATGAACTTTTGAATTTTTCCTGTATGATTGGTATAATTGAGTACATGGCTAGAGGTGGATTAACTAAAATAGCTGTCTTAACCTTGGGGTTAACGTATTCTTTTACGGCACAGATCACATCTTCCTCTAAGTTAGATTGGGATAGCTGGATACTTATGCGCGTATGGGTGTCAAATGGCCTGGTAACTACAGGTCGTTTCTTTACGTCATTTACAATAGTTAAACATCTGTCTGTTAAACTTATTTAATGGCTCGTCAGTTATGGGAATTTCTAGGATGAGGTTTTCAGCGCTTGTATGTACTGTTTCAGTCGAGGAGTTTGGTTTGCCAGGGATGGTTTCTGATGGATTACCCATTAAGGAGTTGAGTTCATCGATTTCCTCTATTAAGGACATGGCTTCTTTGGTGTGAATTTCAATGCGAGAAAGGGCGTCAGCATTTGTATTAGATTTCCCTTTTTTATAAATAACTGAGAAGTCGTATTCACTAAGTCTAAGTCTCCATCTTGTCAGTCGAGAATTTGGTTCTTTCATGTTCATCATCCATTGCAACGGTTTGTGGTCAGTGAAAATTTACGTCCAAATAGGTAGGGTCTGAAATATTTCGTAGCCCAAACTATAGCAAGTAATTCCTTCTCTATAGTACTTTAGTTCATCTCGCTTTCATTTAAAGTTCGGGATGCGTAACAGATGGGCTTGTCTGAATTTATGGGTCCTTGGGATAGAACAGCGCCGATGGCTACATTAGAAGCGTCTGTCGTCAAGTTAAATTCTTTATTGAAGTCCGGATACTGTAGGATGGGGTCGTAAGTCAGGAGAGTCTTGCAGGCTACTTCCCATTTGGTAAACTTCCCATTTCGTAAACCTCAAACTGTACCTACTAAAAAGTTGCGTTTGGTAAACATTATACATTTCATACATTTAGTCCCATTTCGAAAACATTTCAATATTTTTTTGTGTTATATCCCATTTGGTAAACTTTCAGATGAAATGGGTACAGTCAAGTAAAAAAAGAAAAACGAAACTAATGATAACATTGTCATTTATTTTGTTAAATATTTTTAATCACAGGTACAATAGTCGGATTATGTGTACGTATGCCATTTACACATATTGATATTTAAAAACAGAAATAAAAAGTGGGGTGTACAAATAACTTTCAAAAAATTTAAGAAAAATCACAGTTCGATTTGACTATTTCGATGACAAGTTTTATTTTTTTAATAACATAAGTCAATCTAGATGCGAAATCAACTTATATAAAAAAACAATAATCACAGATTTGGTACTATCTTTTTATGTTAATGTACATTAACATAAAAAAATACATACGAAATCAACTACTTATAAAATATAAAAATAAACAGTCACTGATTTGGTACGTTAACGTAAAAAAATACATACTAAATCAACTATAAAATATAAAAACAATAATAATCACAGATTTGGTACAATAACATAAAAAATACATGCAAAATCAACTTTTAAATATAAAAACAAATAATAATCACAGATTTGGTACATTAACATTAAAAATTACACACAAAATCAACTATAAAATATAATCACAGATTTGGAATATTAACATAAAAAATTTACTACCTACACTACAAAGTTAAAAATCAATAAATAAATTATAAAGTGATACAAGCAATTCTTGATAATTCGTTCAAACAATTTTCCAATGATATTTTTCCACTTTTGTAATCGCCGAGAATATTGTTAATTCGTATATCATTTTGGATAGATTTTTTTCTTCGTTTTGATATACTTTCTCCATTATTATAAAAGCTGTAAAAAATTGTTATGATTAATTAAAGTAATAATGTATAATTTTTATCATATGTGTCGCCTAAAAATACAGGTCATTGAAACAAAAATATGTACCTTTTCAAAAGATTTTCATAATGTTTAATATTGCCTGATATCGTTTCGAAAAATAAAAGAATTGATGGCCTTTTTCCAATTTCACTATTGAAACTCCAATTCCAAGATTCCATGAGGTTTGTAGTGCGGTGTCTTTGTGCGTAGCAGCACCAAATATTCATCATATCTTCATTTTCCAACCACTGATCCACAAAGTAATCATTGAATTCAGTTATAGCTTTTTCTTCAAAACTGTAACAGAATTAATTCGTTGAAGATTATGATACGAAAAACCATATATTACCTAGTTTCTAACGCATAAAAATGGCTGTAGAAAATGGCGGTAGAAGAAATATCCAGAACTAAACGCGTTCATTTCAATACTGCAAAATTAATTTACCTTTGACTCATAACGTATAGCCATCCATCGTTTATGTCTTCTTTTGGTAAATGTGCCAGAGCCATACATAGTTTGACGTGATAGTGAGATTCTTCATGTTGTAATAAGCCAAGAGATTTTGCCTTTCTTAATAGCGCTCTGCCAAAGTGAACAAAACACCCCTTAACAATTATGTTTGGAAATGTCTTTTTAATTGCATTTATTGGAGCTTTTTCGAAATCCAAGGTAATAATATCGGCTGTCCACTCTGGTAAATGAAATTTTAGTTTGTAAAACAGTCTTTCATATGTAGTTTCTTCTTTGTTTGTCAACACTGCATAAAAAAATGGTACAATATTTGTCCCAGTTTCTGTACTTCCTATGTCTCCGTGTACAACGTATAGTTGAAGAAACGGCTTTGCACAACATTTGAACGTTCCGTCCGCAAAGTAGTGACGGACGTCATTTAAATGTGCAATTGCACTCTTTGAACCAAACACAATCATTCTATTTTCACCGTCAATCTCATCAAACAATAAATTGTCTTTAAAACGGTCAGGAATCACGATTTCTGTAGAGTTAGAGTGCTGAGATTTTGTGATTCCTAGTTGTCTATTTCTGTGTCTATACAAACTGCTTTTAACTTTGTCAAAATTTGGTAATTCTTTAATAATTTCATAACCATTATCTTTCAGCTTTTTAGTACATTTCCTGTATGTAGCTGGAATCGGCTTCAGATCTTCACATATAGTTTGTTTACATTTTTCGATGGCTACTTTCACTTCATTTTTTTCAAAATTCGGAATACAAGAACTGCAGTGAGCATTTTCTCTTAATACATGGCTTCGATTTGAATTCAAAGTTACACTTGCTGAACATCCATCTTTTCTATTAACACAGCGCCACCAACTTGAGTCCTTATTATTTTTCTGTTTATAATATTGATGCCCAGCGCGTAATAAAATTTCACCGCCTCGTGTACTATTAATAATTTTTAAATTCACTGCACCACTAGAAGATCCCTCACCCGACATTGCAACGACCTTGCACTATGCATAAAACGAGTGAACTGATAAGTTAAACCCGGTAATAGATATAATTTACGTATACTTACTTATGTCTATCTCATTCACACCTTTTGTTTAAAACGATGGTAAGGACAATAAATCCCTACCTGAGAACCCGCTCGGTGCTTCTTTTGCGGGAAAAGCACGTGGTATTTTTAGTAGCATCGTGGTATTTTTACAGACTTTAATACGTTTTTTTTACTTCTTCTTGATCAGCCATTCTTTTTGATGGTCGAGATACTATCTCAAGACTGAAGCATTTAAAAATATATACATCTCTAATTTAATACTAATTTGACACTGACTGTACCGTACAAAAATGACAATACTAACAAAGTTTACCAAATGGGATTAAATGTATGAAGTAACGAAATGTTTACCAAACGCAACTTTTTAGTAGGTACAGTTTGAGGTTTACGAAATGGGAAGTTTACCAAATGGGAAGTAGCCGTCTTGCATCTTTCGAAACAATTCACATATTCGGAGTCAAGGGTGATTTTGCGTCCTTTTTTCAAGCATTGCGTAAGTGGTTTTGTAGTTCGGGCAAAGTCAGGGATAAATTTTCGATAATAACCGAGGAGGCCCAGAAATTGTTTGATTTCTTTCGGTGTTTTTGGAATAGGATACTTCTTAGTTGCAGATATTTTATCGGGATTTGGCTTGATGCCATCCTTACTGATGACATGGCCTAAATAAGCAGTTTCAAGTTTAAGGAATTCCGACTTGTCCATTTGGATTTTGAAGTTGGATTCTCGAAGTTTCTGGAGTACTTTTTCGAGGTTAATGATATGTTCCTGAAGGGATGTACTGAAAACGATGATGTCATCTAAATATACGAGGCATATCTCGTTTTGGAGTCCTCTAAGGACATTGTCCATCACACGTTGAAACGTGGACGGAGAATTTTTTAGTCCCATCGGCATTCTTAGAAATTCAAAATGACCGTGTTCTACATTGAATGCGGTCTTTTCTACATCCTGTGGGTGCATCTCTACCTGGTAGAATCCACTTGCCAAATCCAAGGTCGTAAAATAGTGGCATTTACCTAATTTGTCGAGAACGTTATTGATATTAGGTATAGGGTACTTATCGTCTAGTGTCTTTTCGTTTAACTTACGAAAATCTACTACGAGACGCCATTTTTGCTTTCCTGAGGCATCTATTTTTTTTGGAACTACCCAAATAGGCGAGCTCCATGCAGATTCTGATGGTCGAATGATACCTTGATCGAGCATTTTAGTTATTTGGTCCCTAACTTCTTGGCGGTGTACGAATGGATACCGGTAGCTTTTAGCGTGCACTGGAACATCATCGGTAGTTCTTATTCGATGCTTTATTTTATTTGTGAAAGTTAGTCCCTCACCTTCAATGTAAAAAACATCCGAGTAACGAGAACAAAGAGCTATTAGGTTAGCCTTCTCTTCCGGGTTTAGGTGATCAGTTCTCAAACGCGATACTACTTCCTGAGCACGGGTCGATATTTGTTGAGTACTACTGCACTCAATATTAAATAATTCCGCGTGCGCTGGGCGATCGAGTGAAAATATTACGTCATTCGGTGTCGGGTTTTCGATTTCTAAGTAGCCACGATGATTATTTACGGTGGTAATACATTCATGAATTATGCAATTGCAAAGAGTTTGTTCCCGAATAAAAGCGTCACCTTCTGGCACCTCAATAGGGATACGAATAATCTTAGTGCTCCCAGCTGGTATAATATCTTCGTATAAGTTTATGTTGCACGAGTTATACATTACAATAGGGTTTATCGCAGATCGAGTTACTAGTGTATTTTCTTTTAAATTTATGCGAGCTTCCCATTTATTTAATAGATCTAAACCAATGAGGCCGTCGAAATAATTATGAAACCGATAAATGAACAACTTCATGCTGTTAGCGTCGTTAAACTCCGCAAAACATGGCAAGGTTATGGAATAGTCGTTCCTGCTTGTTGCGTGTATGTTGGTTATGTCAAAAGGATCGAAATTCAAAGGATACTCAGAGAAATATTTTTCGACAACTTCGGGGCTAATGAAAGATTGGTTGGCACCTGTGTCTATTAAAAGTTTTAATGGTGGGTCTCTAATTTGTATATAGGGAAGTTGCCTCTGTGTCTGAAGGTTTAGTTCTATTTTGGTTTTTGTGACATCGAAGCCTCCAGAAAATCCTGCTGAGCATGGTTAATTATACCCGCTTGCGATTCATCAAATACCTGGGCGTCCGTTGACACATTATAATAAGTCGAGTCAGCGGCTAGACTCGGGTCAATGTCACTGTTGTTGTAATCAGTATAGTAATTGTACTCCGGTTCGTTATAATAGTTGTAATATGAGTCGTCATATGTCATGCACTCGTTCATATTCATTTCTCGGGATTTAAAATAATTTGAGGGTGGTGGATTGCCAAACTTGTTCCAATCATGGACTGCTGGTGCGTTTATTGGGGGTAGAGGCTGGGAGTAAAACGTTGAACACCACTCATCGGCTGAGGGCCTTGAGGTACATTATTTCGGGGTGGTAATCTAAATGTGTTACTACGGTGGTTGTAGTTAGGAGGTGCCGCACTGAACACTCTTTGTGAAAAGTTATTATTCAAGGCAGTTCGAATGCCCAGCCAGCTCTCAGGTATTCCATTTGCGTTAATAGTACATGCCGCGGTCCCAGTTATCTTATTAAGTATACCGTTCAGTAAACATAAGTTGGAAAATTCGCTGCCGGGTGTATTACTCAAATACTGCGCAGCTAACGAATCACAAATTCTAATGAAACGCGTAAGGATATTTGGGTTGCCGTCAAACTCTGGAACAAGGCGAAGGGCCTTGAAAATGGTATCTGGGTCATTTTGAGTCATATTGATTAATTCTAATTTATCTAAAGTTATATCTCTATTTATATCTACTATACGTTGGCGAGCCTGTCGTGATTCAGGCTCCCGCGCACTGGAGGCCCTTGGATGGTAAATCTTGAGGGTTAAGATTCAAAGGGGTGCAACACGAGAATGATTCAAGTGTACTTACAGGCAGTGCATTTCTGATTCCTCTCTGTGAATCGATGGCTGGATTCTCCTTCTGGTCTGCAGCAGGTCCGTAGGATCAGGATACCCGAAATGGTGCTTGATAGCCACCCGAGTGACTCGCGACGCGATTATCGATATGAGATAGAGTCCCGATATCTCTCGCGGATATCCTACCGACTGCGCCAATTACGTTTGCTGCGATCAGAGGATCGAAAAAAAACCGAAATGATTTTAAATAAAGGAGATCACTCATTTAGTAGGGCGACTCGGGCTAAAAAAAAAAAGTTGGCGGCCAGGAATGAAATACATTTTATTTGAAAGGTTACAGGAGTAGAAAGAAAATTGTATGGTGACAACGTTATAATTAATTTAGGGACAAAGATATAGAACGGTCTTTAAAAAATAAAATCGGGTTTGTTCGAACACTTTAACTCGAGAACGGCTGGACCGATTTTCATGGTTTTTGGTATTCATAAAATAACAAAATGGAAAGAACATAATAGATTTTGTGTTAACATTCCGCGGAGAAGTCACGTTACTCCATATATTAACCAATTAAATTTATTAAAGATGAATGCCAGGAGGAAGCTTCATTTAGCCAATTTGTTGTTTGGTATCATTACAACTCATAAACCACACTATCTCTATGAAAAGCTAACTTGGAAACAAAACCATGTTAAGTATAGTCTTCGCTCCATGGTAAGCCCACTGTTGGTGCCAATGCACAGAACTACAGCTTTCAGGGGGTGTTTCAAGTTTGCAGCCACGCGCTGTTGGAATGATCTCCCACCACCAATGCGACGCCTGAAAACAATACAATCCTTTAAATTCCAACATAAAAAGTTACTCATACGTGAACAAATTTCCCTTCAATTCTAGTATTGATTCACTGTACCTCTGCGGTCATGGCATGCAGGCACTGGCTTGGGATCTCCTGGGGCATGGGCTGCTTGGGATTCGCTCTTCTGTTAATGGGGTTGTATTAATCTCTGTGTTTCGGCACCCATAAGCTACCTTGTTTCTGCAATTTACGGTTAAACCTAATTTAATCAACTGACAAACTATGGCTTGTCAGGTATAATTTCCTTGATATCAAATTTATCCTAATTTATTATCCAATCCAATCTAATTTCTTTTATTTAATAGTATTCAAATTATTTATTATTCACGATCATAAATATAACAATTTATTTTGCACTTACCATTTTGTCCTGGTCTGTGGTTGAAGTCACCGATTTTGTCATCAACACCATACAAATTTCACGAACACTGTACAAATACCATACTTATTTAATACCCAGTCACCCAATGAATCCTTTGTTAGATAACATCCTAGCATTCTTTACATAATGCGCCATGTTATTTAATTATGTAACCCTCTCTGACTGAGATGTAACCATTACGTAAAACGCCAAATTCTTTATGACAGCTGACAGCTGCACACACAGATTGCGTAACATGCGCTCGGCGCTTGAGTCATTGCCGACGTTACTGAATGTTGCCATTCTAGATATTATATTTATATATACATAGATAACGAAGTATTGCATTTATTTTATTTTGTTTATTTTTATCTCATTATGCTGCACCGGTTGACGTCATCACGTCAACGCCGGCGGTCGCTGAAAACCAGCGCTGGGGCTCTGTCTAGCATAGGGTCGCAGCATTATGCTGAGCGATGGCCGTTTTGCGTGAATGTGACGCATATTTTCCCTCAACTTGTTCTTTCGTGTTTGTGTTTTTATTTCTTTGCGTTATGTTTACCACAAATAAACGTATTTTCTTTCTTCTTTCTATAATGCAACGGGCGGCCTTATTGCTTGGCAGTAATTTCTACCAGGCAACTTTTGGGTTAGGAAAAACAGCTAAAAAAATATACATTTTGAATTCGATCCCTATTTTTTATATTTTATGATTACAACACTGCTATCTACTAACCAACTAGATATATATAATAGGCGTTGTACGGATTATAATAAAACAAAGAAAAGGGTACAAAAGTATCAATTTATTGTTTTTTTTATACAGTGATCTTACATAATATTATGCTCATTATCTTGAACGATAACATAATCTAAAAAACCTGCCGGTGTTTGTAAGGGCTCATCTAGATGTCTAGCCAAGCCGAGAAACCAAATAATTGACATGGTATGAGCACAGCAGCCTAGAGTTTTTTTGCCAGTAAGACACGTACAATAATATTTTTTAATTGCATTTCTGCCATTTTCCGTATAATCTGCCATAATATAAACATAGTACGTCCTGGCCCTCGAATGTCGCGATTGAATACGACCTCTTAGAAGTCTCGTTGTATTATTAACATTAGGCAAGTTGATAATATTAGGATCATTATACAGTTCAATCGTGTAAACCCCGTCTCTGATGTGCTCGCCACAGTATGATCGGGCTAATTTGAGCTGATAAGTGCCCAAAGCAAAAAGAATACAATCTTCTTCATTCAGACGAGGAAAATCTATTAGTTCTGGGTCATCAGCCGTCATTCGTCGGAATACAACTCTTTGCCTGTTCATATTATTTTCTATGACATAATCGGCAAGATCGTTCTCTATATTTCGCCTGTGTTGTATGATTTCCAAAAAGTCTTCTGCGTGTATGCTATCTATTATTGGTTGATGGAATGCATTGACGAGACTGGCTGCTACTCTAAAATCATCCATCATATGAGGCATAGCTCTATTGAAAAAATCTTGACGGAACAATTTATAATCGCGCTTAAATCTTCCATTCACCACTTCGATTACCCAACGACACATAGTAACAAGTCTTGATTCGTTGGCTTGAGCTGTGGATAATTGTAGTGCACCGACTTCTTTAGAGTGTGGTAAATAGCACGAATAGCCACATTCTTCTAAGGATGCAACTGAGTCTCGAAAGCCCCTGTCAAGGATGAAGACATCTTCATTTTGAAAGTACCAATTGAACACATAACCACTCTCGTCTCTTGCCATATTCATCATGATACGACCATCAGATGATGTAGCAGAATATGGGCCAGTCACATCAATTATATATCCATCGCAAGTTACAAATAGAAATGGCTTCAGTAAATTGGTATATTTGTGTAAGCTATAGCTTTCCCGCTGAAAAAAGAAATTGGAGCTTTTCTGACAATAAACGTATGTTGCGTCGCATATTACGATTGCCTTTCTCTCTTCCGGCGGCGACCCAGGATTACCGAAAATCGTTTCTGGTACTAATAAGTTCCGGGATACTACTTCCTGTCGACTAATGTGATCGAATCCTAAATGACGAGGAACAAAATCTCGAAGCAAGCATTTTCTAGCAATTCCAAGTTTTCGTTGTAGAGTAGACTCTGGCATTCTGAACATGTTACTTAGACGTAGGTTCGAATCACCAGTTCTGTATTTTGCTAGTAAAATGCCTAGGCAGGCTTCAGGACGTTTTTGGTTTCTCAGACTAGGTGTTTCAGACAATATAAGTTGAAACTGATCATGACTAAGACCTGTCCAGTAAAATAATTCTGTTTGGCTCATTTGCCTATAATTGACAAAGTCTAGAAAGGAACTCCTTTCTTCTTTTAACACATCTATTATATCATCTAAGTAAGCCCCACTAAAATCGGTACATAGATTTGGTGCCTCCTGTAATTGTTCCCAATCAAAACTGATCAAATGTTCTTGACAAACACGACTATCTTTAGGTATGTATATGTTATACTTGCATAAAACATTCGCCCGTAAAGAACTCGGCAAGCGACGCCGGGTGGTATTTTGACAACTAAATATTAAGCAGCGCGAACTTGTGCAAGGAACACGTCGATATCTGCTACTTTGGACAGAAGAGTCTCTGGCCGATGGCTCAGCGACTTCCACAGGCACAGCAGCATCAACAGGCGCAATGTCATCTGCTGGCGGAACGTTATCTGCTGGCGGAACGTCAGCTGCTGGCGGAACGTCAGCTCTTCTTCTCCTGTCTGCTCGTTGTACACAAGGACGGCAGATAAATTCTTCATGATTCAGAAGAATCTGAAAAGAAACAACAAAATTAATTCGAATCTATTTTTTGGCATTGATTTACTCAAAGCGGTTACTGATTCACTTTAAAAATCGTAACTAAAAGCCTGACCACGAGGACGCCTTGTAGGGGCGAGATCGTAAGGCAGCGGGCAAATAAACACGTGCCCTTATCTTTTTCACGCCTTATCAGAATACAAAAGTGACGTCATCGACGCCAGGTGCAGAGATATTTTAACCGGGTTGTACACAGGTAATTCTTAGATACCTACATACATACATACATTAATTATTAAGTACAAACATTTTTAACATTTGACCAAAAAATATGTACTTATATACTTACTTGTCGAGGGTGTATAACTTCTGTTATATACAATCGTAAGTGCGGCCTATTTTGAAACAACTCAGACGTCAATAAAGATCGTCTTCTATTAACAACTGAACGATTACAACACACACACGTTCCCATGATAACATCAAGTCCGTTATTTGCGCAATGGTCACAGATTATAAAAAAAAAACAGTCCTTATAACACACGCCGAGAAATAAGCTGATTCGCAAAAACAGTGAGTAGTGAACAAGGCAACAGATGATGCGTCACTGAACGGACTGAGACGACTCGCGCGCGCGTGTCTATTGTGTTACAAGTAAACGGCACAGAGCACGGGGGAAGTGAGGGACGCGCGGAGCGTGCAAGATTAGAACAGGTTTTTACCTGAACGCGCAAAACGTATTACTTGTACCAAATATAATTCCTAATAATTATTAATCCTATTAATCTTCGAACCCAAATTGTTCTCGTCTTTGGTGCCATAGTAAAACATAATGTATTCTATACATATTTTTAAAATATGTAAGAATTATCGAGGGCCACCCAAAAAAAAAAAATTAGCCCAGAATGGGTGATCTCCTTTAATTACTGATTTAATATTACAAAATTAAACCTATGAATGATGATTCTAGTTCGAAGTAGGATATTTATTTATTTATTTATTTTATTTTTAAGAAAACTTACAACTAAACAGATACAATGAGTAATAGCATACATAAAATATGGCCAATTACAAGTTTCCACATGTAGTCTATGAACAAAATAGAAAATTGATAGTAGACTTTAAAAAAACTGAAAATTTACTATTTACGCTCGAAGAAGCCATTAGATAAGCGTCTCTTCAAATGAGCAACACTGGTATTGAAAATGTCGATATCAGCTTCCCGGCAAGTTGCATTGTACTATCGGCCAAAGTTCCGCATGCTCACCTTAAAGGCGATAATCGCATAGCACGACTCACGACTCGATCGCACAATGCACGAGTTTTGACCAATAGGATGCACAAAGCGTATTTTAGTGGTGTTCGTATTAGTATAATCATGTATAGAATGTGTGACACACACTAGGAGCGTACTATGCTCACTTGTTTCTGCTAAGAGACGAGTTTTTAATGGGCACGGCCAGCGCGGCGCGGCGGCGGCGTGAGCTCTTTATTATTGAATTGAATTGTTATTTTATTATTGACAAGAATTAATTTTAGTACTCATATCTTCTGTTTGTTCGGTTTAGAAAATGTATTATTGATATTGCAGTATTTACAAAAATAATTTGTAATAACTAATAAACTACAATTTATATGTATTAATCCACTTTAATATTTTCCTCTCTCTATCGGGTCTATAGATATAGGTTATTTATGAACACTTTCACTGCCTCTCCAATTTTCACCATATCCTATGTGATGCCGCATGCCGCAGCAACCGCACCATATTCCCTTCACAATAAGATGAGACATTGAAACGAACCGTTTTATTACAGTCCGTTCCACCGATTTTGACTTCTATTCCGTAGGCTTATGGATGGCATTAAAGGCAAAAAAGTGGTTACAATACCAACTGTTTACTGCAGCTGCCATTTGTCATGCCACCAACACAATAGCATTCAAAATCGATTGAACGGACATTTATGGTTTGTTTACCTTTTATCTCACGGCTCCCTGAATACGTTAGGTATAGGTGCGTTGACCGGCACTGCATGAAGGTATCAAATGTTTATATTGAAATTTTTTGTGTTTAATCAACTTTATTAAAAGTAAATAACTATCTAAATTTCTATGTGTTTGTTTATACTTGGGCAATTTGGGAATACTTGAAAATTACAGTAATATTTGAACCAATACTCTGCGCAGTTCATACAATGTTATCAGAGCTTTTTGTTTGTAGCTAACGCAAGGCCGCAAGCCGCACAACTCTTGCAACTGAAATAAAAATAAGTTCATTATCTAAGACCCATTGTTATTTAGTGGGAATGTCTGGAAATTCGGTTAAACAATAGAGGACGGCTTAATACAAGGGCCATACGTTTTTTTATTACCTTAGGATTATCTCAAATGTTTTGCAGTTGTTCCTTGTATTTGGTTTAATACTTTTAACAGTAGGTAATTGTAATATTACCTTTTATTCATTAAAATAATACAGGGTGAAATTGAATTCATGGGCATCCTTTTAAGGGGTCATTGTACTCATCATTATGAACAACTTCAACTATGAGACCATACCTGAAATCGCGAAAAAAAAATCAGCTGTTCCCTACATTTATGTTTGCATAACTCGACAAAATGTAGGGAACAGCAATTTTTTTTTCTCGATTTCATATTTGTTCCCATAGTCAAAGTTGTTCATAATGACGAGTACAATGACCCCTTAAGAGGATACCCATGAATTAAATTTCAGCCTGTATAACGAACAAGGTATCGTTGCAATTAAAATGCCCAGGCATGCCGTGCAGGATGAGCACTTTAAGACTGGATTATAATCAAACCAACACTTTACTCTTTTATAATTCATGCTCTAGTCAAAGTTTGACAATTCATGATTTTAAGCGAAATCAATGCTACAGGCGCGTTACCGGCATTGCATGTCAAGTTTTTTTTTGACAAATCTAACAATGATTCAGTTCCTACGCCACTTTAAAATTCAGAAGCTTATCAAGTAATTAAACTAAACTATAATTTGTGCCTTGGCAGCAGTGAGAGTGAAAGGATTGAAATAAAATGTTGGGTACTAGTGAAATATATATTTTTAGTTTGTGTTCATTTAACATTATGCAGGATTAAAGATTTATTTAGGTTGATATTTAAATCTTATCTGTATAATAAAAGATGTATAGTAAGTGCTTTTTGTATGAAACTATCGGCTGTAATCTCAGTGTGAAAAAATAAACAGTTAGTTAAAATCTACTTGAGAACAATTTTAAGGATTTGCTGTTGTAGAAAAAAAAAACAATATAAGTAATTTAATTTATTTTTAATAGACTTTTTCAAAATATTAAAGATTCATCCAGAAATTAACATATTATAACAAAAAATTACACAGAAATTATCATCAAAATGCAAAATATTATAAGTGAAAAGATTCTTACTCATAATATCATTTATAAACTGTATTTATCTACACTTATATCGTAAAGTTCAAAATATGAAATCAACACAACAATGACAAACAGACAACACAACAACAACAGGCAAAAAGCCTGTCAGTAAATAAGATTAGGAGAATATTGCTCGTCCAGTTCTAATGAAATTGAAAAGTTTTAAGATTAGTACAATTTAAGAATCTTAATAATTTTTATAATTTGCAATAATTACATTACACTACAGACTAGGTTTATCAAGCAAATGAGATCAATTATTTATGAGGTGGACGGATATGATGACACTACTGAATATGTAAAATAACAAACTAACGAGATCGGGGCTTACGACAACATTGATTGTAAATAAAACAACAAATCCACCAATAAAGGCAACATGACACTAAATTGACATCAATAATTTTACAAGAAGACTTCAAAATCGTTGGCAATATTTTAAACTATGATTACGGTCTACAGTCTACCCTGTGACATTAATCAACGAAGTAATATAATACAAATTGGAATAATAAAAATAAACCTAATAAAAATAGCTATACAGGGTTATTTGCAAGCCGCCGGAGTCGCGGGTTGTTCGAAAGAGATACCATGGCCCTGGCACAGGCAACTGAAGGAACACGGGTGGGTTTTAGTCAGTAAAAGTTTGACACGACCTTCCGCTCCGCCCAGAGCGGGAGAAGTCATTTGATGATAAAACACTAATAAGCTCGTAGGACTATAATACTAACATCATAAATAATAACTTTTGTTGTATGACTTTTAATAATTCATAAAAAAATAATTTCATAATACAATTAAAAATATTTATTTTGATCGCTCTAAATTTGAACAACTCTACGCGGTACCAAAATATGTAAGTAGTTAAATAAACAAACAGTGCGTTGCGAATGCAGGGTCGCAGCGGTACTTACTACAAAATACAGATCTAAAAAGTGTTATTACAAATATTACAACAAAAACTTGAAAGTTTACTTTTGGTATTCTAAAAAGTCATAGATCAAAAGTGGTTGTACTAATATAGTCCTACCAGGTGTTAGAAAAATAACCCTGTATAATGTAATTATACAGTATGTTAATTAACGAAAGGCGTTCCCGTTAACCCGCAATAGTATAGCGTCCACATGCTACCAAAATATGACCATTCGAAAATTCACGAAAAAAAATCTGCTGTTCATTACATTTATGTTCGCATACCTAGCTTAACAAAATGTAGGGAGCAGCTGATTTTTTTTCGCGAATTTTTAAATGGTAATATTAATTGTAGCATGTTTGGACTATTGCGGGTTAACGGGAACGCCTTTCGTTAATTAACATAGTGCATGTTAAAAATTATATTAACTTAATATTTCGTCGCTGCTCCTCCCGCATCTATCACAGCATCGCAACGGCTACGCATGGACCTAGCCAGGACTTCGCACAAATTCGAACCTCTGAATGTGTCCCAAACTTGTTCGCAATGTGTGACAAGTGCTTCCTTCGTTCTTTCTGCTCTACTATCCCATCTCTGGACCATTAAACCCCACAAATTTTCAATGGGGTTTAAGTCTAGCGATCGGGAGGGCCATGGCACTGTTTTAATTTGTGGTTGCCCTCGCAACCACTCTTGAACAACCCGCGCACGGTGTATCGGGCAATTGTCCTGGAAAAAATAAAATTCTGGCACGTCCAGTTGTGGATACACCGTAAGCACTGTGGGTACCATGATGGTTTGTAGCACCTCTTAATACGTTTGGCCGTTTGCCCTCCCTGGTATAAAAGCGAGCTCGCCTGGTCCAGCAGCACTCATACAGCCCCACATGTTCACTACAATTCTTCCCGATTCTGCATTTGGGTTCACATTTCGAGGTTCGTATCTTGTGTTATCTACACGCCATAAATTCCGACGACCTTGTTGGCTAGACCTAAAGCACTTTTCATCAGAAAATATGGCGTAAGAGAAATCAAAAGTCCCTGTAGTCACGAGCGAATCGCACGCGAGCAGCTTTCTGCTCCTGCGTCAAAATATTTTTTTTTGCGGGACGTCTGTGATGGACTCCAGCTCGATGCAACTCGTTTCTAATAGTTTGCATCGAAACTTCGTATTCTTGTGCGAAACTGCGAGTGGGGTGTGAACGGGTTCTCTTCATACGTGGCTATCATATTATTTAACTCGTTTTCGTTTATAGCCCGGGGTCGAGGTGCACGAACGCGTTCTGTAACTTCTCCTTCTTCATATCTTCGCACCCAGCGGCGCACCGTTGTTCTCTAACGAAAAACAAAAAAAAAAACAATCAGCATCGATTTTTTACATAATATAGGAACTAAGTATAATAATACGAGTACACTACAAAAGTCGTATTCAAAGGGCACAACTAGTACACTATAAATAAAAATTATAAGTATTGAAATACTTAAGGTGTGCATTTTGGTTGACTTCATGATAAATAAACTCTTAACTTTTCTATAACTAATTTAAGTAGTTATAACATTCATAACTATATTTTAAAATACAAGTTGTAAATGCAATAACTGAAAATCTCTTAAGGGGTCATTACTCATCATTATAAACAACTTTTACTATGAGAACCAAACCTGAAATCGCGATAAAAAAGCAGCTGGTCCATACATTTTGACGAGTTACGCGAACATAAATGTAGGGAACAGCTGTTTTTTTTTCGCGATTTCAGGTTTGGTCCCGTAGTAAAAGTTGTTCATAATGATTAGTACAATGACCCCTTAAGAGGTTTTCAGATATTGCAATTTACACCTCGTATACCTATGAGTAAGAAAAATGGCATAGCGTAAATTCCAACATTGTATGAAACTGTCCCAAGCAAATTTGTGCTTTATCTCTACTATTTAAAAGTGTTTATCCCGTGCGGGCTGGCAACGTGGCATTTCTAAAGGTTTTTCGTGGTTAAATACCAACGATCTAATGCTTGGCCGAAAAAATAGTAAGTACTTGCTATTTTATCGGCCAGCCAAGCACTAAATCGTTAGTATTTAAAACTATGTGTGCTATTTTTTTTAAGTTTTTTTGGTAAGTATTTACGAGCACTACTAACAAAAATTTACATTATTGTCAATTACTTTCCATCTGCAGTATTATGATAAAATAAATGTTAAAAATAATCATAAAAAACAATTATCTTGTGCTTGGGCGAAAAAAAATTGTAGTTTGAAATATAATGATCAAGCCTCTAGAAATGCGACGAATGCGCTCTGGTTTTTCTAATTAAAATGCGGCAACGACGCTGTGAGATAAGGCACCATTGTTTAGGTTGTTTTGGTTTAGGATTTATTATCGGGTCATAAAAGGCTCCAACAACGTCTTTGAAAGCAAAAATAAATAAAAAGAACAATCTTATTTGAATGCATTACTATAAGTAGGTAATATCTTATGAGACTTTTAAAAAGAATCCATCTGAAAGTTATAATAATTTTATTATTTTTATATATAAATCTGCCTAGCCTTTTCCCAACTATGTTGGGGTCGGCTTCCAGTCTAACCGGATGCAGCTGAATACCAATATTTTTCATGGAATTTGTTTTTAAATTGCAATATAAGGAAAAATGCAAACTATGAAATAATAATATTACTATCACTTTATTTATTTCTATATCTCTCCCTCTATCTGAATACAAAAACATAACTTACTTGCATGTTCAACTCCACTGCTATTTGGGATATATTTAACCCTTGTCTATGCAAAACAATAATTTGATTCCTTTCTTCCTGAATCAGGTTTCGGGTCGTCATGGTTGCACCACGTTAGTCACAGCCCACACACAATACACACACAGTCCAGGATACAAGCTAGGGTCAAGAAGAGGCTTTCGATCACAGTCCGGTATACAAGCAGAGGTCACAGTTAGGCAGGCAATCAGTCCGATAGAAATAAACAGGTCGTAAAATGAAATGGCGATAGGAATTTAAGGGAAGCGTCAACAATTAGCGAGAGCAAATTGGCACTGCCGCGCTCTAGCTAATGTTTGTTATTTTATGTTACTCGCTCATTACTCACACAAATGCATATTGTCTCTAATTGGGGGAAACTAGGAAGGGGTGTGGTTTGTCACTAGCTGCGCTCTCGCAGGAATATTTTCTTAAGTGAGCATGCTTAACTTGGGCCGATAGTACATACGACTCGCTCTCATAATGTACGAGTTATGTCTGTACGTAGTGGCTACCACTGGGGTGTGCAATATATGAGGTTTACGCAAGAACACTGATGGCACTCGCAGCCCGATTTTGTGTAATAACTCGGTGACACCAGTTGTTCCATTGGCTATCTTGAAAAGAAACACAAGATCTGATATTTTTCGCCTTTCGTAAAGTGGAAGGATATGAAACTTTTTGCAACGGTATGTATACGTAGTTAAAAACGTTTTAGATCGATATTGAATGTGCCTTAAAAACCTATTCTGTATGCTCTCAATACGATTTATATAGACATTATAATTGGGGTTCCAGACTTGAGAGGCATACTCCAAATGACTACGAACAAAGGAACAGTATAATATTTTAATAGTCTTTATATTTTTGAACTCCGAGGACACCCGGAGAATGAAACCCAGTGCTTTTGATGCTTTCTTGACTACATTGTCAATGTGTGCATCAAAGAGAAGCTTAGCGTCACAGGTAACTCCCAGATCCCTGATAGTATTGACCCTATTTAGTGCTGTATCCAAAAGCGTGTAGTTATGGACGATCGGGATAGGTTTCCGTGTAAAGGAGCAAACATAACACTTGGAGACATTCAAATCTAACTTATTATTAATACAATAGTCTTGGAAACTATTAAGGTCTGTCTGTAATAGATGAGCATCAGCCACTGTATTTATTTGTCTCATTATCTTCATGTCATCAGCATATAGTAACAATTTTGAATACCGGAATGAGGAAGAGATATCATTGATAAAAATATTAAATAACAGTGGCCCTAGCAAGGATCCTTGGGGAACCCCGGAAGGGACATTCATAGGCTTAGAGCAGTATCCATTCAGAACTACAATCTGACACCTGTTCTCTACATAGGACTTGAACCACCGGTAAAGATCGCGCCTAATGCCCACCGATAAAAGTTTACGCAACAGGATCACATGATCTATCCGATCGAAACACTTACTGTAGTCGGTATATATAACATCGACTTGGGACCTCTGTGACATACACTCGGTGAGGTAGTCGCTACAGACAATGAGATTAGACGAGGTCGACCGACCCTTTACGAAGCCGTGCTGGCTTTCACTCAAACTGTGCTTGAGTGCCGAAGAAACCTGTGCGTGCACAATTTTCACCAGCATTTTAGCAAAGACACACAGCTTTGAAATAGGTCGGTAATTCTCAACCAATGTCCTTGACCCTTTTTTATGTATCGGTGTTATATACGCCGACTTCCATATCTTAGGCACCACGCCAGTAGCAAGAGATTTATCAAATAGGATGGAAAGAGGCACAGAAAGATCCTTGGCGCAGTTGACGATGAATATGGGCGAGATGTCATCTGGACCTGCAGATTTGTTTAAATCCACCTGTTTTAGCAGCTTACAAACCTCACTTAGCCGTATTTCCACTTGATTTATGTCTTGCCTATTGTCATTTGGTCCTTCGTCCGTAATATAAGCCGAGGATTGACTGTTGGCATTACTAGTATCAAGAAATTCAGAGTAAAAACAATCACCAAACATGTCACAAATTACGTCACTATCACTGGACGTTACCTGGCCAAAATGCATCACTGAGGGGTAAGAACAAGATTGTTGCTTTGACTTGACGTATCTCCAAAAGGCCCGTGGATTGTCGCGAATGTCAGATTCTATTTTAGCTATGTAGTTGTCAAACATATCCCTCTCTAGGTCTTTTGCCCGCTGACGGAGTATAATGAACGATTGATAGTCAGATAAGTTCCTGTATTTCTTAAATTTGGTGTGAAATTTAGCTTTTTCCTTTAAGATTTTTACTAACGGTGTTTTGTACCAGAGTGGGTATTTTGATTTAGGGACGACCGTTTTTGTCGGTATATACCTGGAATGCAGCCCCCTTAATATACCATAAAAGTATGCTACCGCTTCATCCATCGACCTCCTACTTAACTCCGACTGCCAGTCTACACGATTTAACTCGCCTTTCATATTTTCGTAATCGGCAGACTTATATAAAAATTTTACGTAGGACCGACCTGGTAATCGATGTAGTTCAACGAAATCCGCGGAAACACATAAGGCTCTGTGATGAGGATCTTCAGGCACGAGTGGATCATCACAACAGCTGACGATAACTTCATCAGTAGAAAAAACCAAATCAAGGATTCTACCATTGACGTTCGAGTGACTATTATATTGCATTAAATTACTCGTATTAAGATTATCAATAAAATTAGTCTGAACATTTCCTTGAACATTTGCAGGGTACAGTGATTGTCGGACACCAGTCCGCTGCCATAAAATATTGGGTTGATTGAAATCTCCCAAGACAACAAACTTATCGGACGGATGATTGAGGGTAATCTCAAGTACGCTGTCCGAAAAGTTGCCCAGTTGCGCCGTTATAGAATTTCCGTGATGCTGACAACAAACATATACAACACAAATGTGCATTTTATAAACCACTCTGGGTTTTTTATGTTGCAGCGTCAACGTAACCCATAAATCCTCTGCGGACGAGCACCATTCACTGCAGGTGTCAGCAGCAAGTTCACGTTTAACTGCAATTAAAACCCCTCCTCCCCTCATTTGGCCGGTACGAGTGTAGTCCCGGTCACGTCTCCACACCAGATACCGGTCATCAAACAATTCTGAGTCAGATATGCCATCCACTAGCCACGTCTCAGTCAAGCAAATAACATCAAAACCATTACTACACACATTCCTAAAGAAAACAGCTGTCTTTGTCCGTAGTCCCCGTACGTTCTGATAGTAAATATTAATAGGCGCCATAATAATCATTAACAGGTTTATTATTTAATTGCATAGGCAAAAGCATATAAAGCACATTCAAACTACGGTAATAATAAGACATGTAGAAAGAGTTGCAACAAAAACAGACTACATCAATACATAACAATACATATTAGAATAATCATTCTTACAATTTATTGAACAAACAACAACTTGCGAAATCGACTGATGTCATAGGTGCATCAGCGATTATAGAAATTAATAAGGTCGGCGCGGATGCAACATCAGCGATCTTCATATAGTAGTGCTATGTAATTTGTGATTTGTATATTGGGACTTGGTGCCTTAATAAATAAATAAATAACGCTTGGTTATTGTAATGGATAGTTTAGTAAATGTTAATTTTTGTTTAAGATAATACTATACGTATTTTACCAGGTAGTAGGGCTTCTTTTCTGCCTAGAAGGTCGTTTTTCTTTCCTATTTATTTGTCATATACATGTCAGATCTTATTGTTCTTATAAATGACAGTTTTACAAGACTAAGCAACCAAAGTTGGCGACAGTTAAATTGGTAAAGCAAGCTCTATTGAACTAGAAGCTTTTATGATTAAGCCTGTATAAAATGCCGACGAATAATAAATAAATAATAATAAATTAGAAAATACCTTATTTGATAAAACACAAAAGCAAAAGCTGCATCTACAGTACTCACTTTTGTGTAACAAATCGGACAGCAGCGGTATCAATTGCGCCTATAAAATTCTGGACATAATTTTTGCTAGAGAATGTATTTGCCAATGTTCGTGATCAGGTGGCAGTCAAGGCCAAACGGTGAAAATAGCATTTAAAGGATACAGGCAAGGCAAGGCAGTCTTTAAAAAATCCGGCAAGAGATTAGAAATAGACTCGAGAAGACCTAACAAACGACAAAAATTACAACGGCAATAATAAGCTAAAAGGAGGAAAAACCAGTACTCGTAAAGTAACGGAAACTGAAAAAGAAATGTATGGAATTGAAAAATAAATTGGTGAAGAAATTTTTTAATGCCAGGAAATAGAACATTTTGACGAAGAAGAATTACTTTGTTGAATATTGTATTTCTTTTTTCCTGTTATTTTTAGTATAATAACGTTATCTCGTGACTGACTTCGCTCCGAATTTTTTAATTTGCAAAATATGTATGCAGATAAGTTGGTAAGTTGCTGTTGTTAAATTTGTATGTAAATTAAACACAAATCACAGTCATGACTAGAGATCGGATATTCGGATGCATATTTACCTAAAGTTTGAGAGTTGACTAGTATGGAGTGCCTTTCAGTACGGGAAAAGTGTCGGTATCCAGGACCGACTAAATTTTTAGAACTACTCTTTTGTACTGTGTCTATCTATCTGCCTACCCTTTCCCAACTATGTTGTGGTCGGCTTCCAGACTAACCGGATGCAGCTGAATACCAGTATTTTATATGGAGCTACTGCCTATCTGACCTCCACAACCCAGTAACTGGGTAATACGATACTCCTTGGTAAGACTGGTTGTCGGACTTTCGGACTTCTGATCACCCGTAACGACTGTCAAAGATCCACGAATGATAGCCGGGACTAACGGCTTAACGTGCTTTCCGAGGCACGGAGGAGTCTCTGTATGTAAAGATGGTCACCCATCCACGGACCAACCCCGGCAAGCGTAGCTTAACCTGATGGATCGACCCGTGCGGCTGTTATTACTTAGCCACGACGTCTTCATACTGCTCGTAGTGCTCGATGCTCGTTCGCTCCCAACGCACCCAAATGTCCTTTCTTTTGTATTGTTCGTTGAATCGTTGAGTTCTTAGGTGAGCTGCACGACTACTGACAAATGCGTGCACTGACGGGACAGGTCCCCTCAATCTGTGTGGTTCTTTCATCAAAAGATCATTTCAGGCACCAATCTACATGGTCTTCACATGATCTGACCAAGATTATGTCTGGACTTTAAAAGAGACTGTGACCTCTGAGTTTGTTTCGGCCTTTCTTCTCAGAGTAGTCAGATAGGAAACGCCGACCTCATCTAGTTATTTTTTGAATATGATTGTCGGGTAAAAGTGTTTGTACAAACCTACTTACAGAAATAAATCATTTATCATTTATCAATCAGCAAGATTATAACAGTCGAGATTAGATGTTTTATCTGCGATTCACCCGCAAGAGCTTTTATAAAAGGTATGTACGTTTTCATGCCCCCAGCGCCACGTCTTTATGAGACGACAATTTTAATATTGTTTGGCCGTTACAAAACAATAAAGTCGTGTCAGTAGCGCTCAAAAGTTTTGCAGTAGTACTACTTACGCTAATTGTATGTTTCGAAACTTTTTAAGGGATCTGCAATTTTAATGGCAAACATGGATGCTTAAAGTGCGTTACTGAGGGAGAGTACTCCCATAAATCTCACACTGTGGTATTTCCGGGACTGAAATGCTCTGAAAAGACAGAAAGAAAGAAAGAAAGAAAGATCATTTATTTGTCAAACATGCGTATACATAAACTGACAAGGCAGACATGCAAGGTATTGAGTTAATATTTTGTAGTGAGCGTCCATGTTTTGCCAATAGCGGCGTACAAATTGTATAAGTTGTAAGTTATTAGTTAACAATTTCATTTAATTGGATTAACATTCATAATCATTTCATTAATAATTTATGTCAAGATTTAAAGTATATTATGGTCAAAAATAAATTAAATTATGTCCAGTATATATACATAATTATCAAATAGTATCATTATAATCATTTCATGTCACGTCATTTTAAATTCATTAGAAAATACGTAAGAAATAGACAATAAAAATTGATGTCACGATTTTAAAGTCCAAAATAAATTAAATTAACTATGTCCACTATAATTAACTGTGTTCACATTATAAAATTGTATTTTTAACCATCTACATTAGAGGTTGGAATAGAAAAGTCCTTTTCATCCATAAAATGCAAAATAGTGTAATATGCTTTATTAATTAAAAAAATTCTCAGCTTATTTTTGAAAAGTGACAAGGGCAGTTCTCCAACTTTCAGGCAATTTATTAAATATCATCGGAGCCATACAGAAAATACTTTTGCGCATGAGTGATGTTCTCGCAGCATGAGAGCATATCCTGCTGTTGTCACGCCTGTTACGTGGTACAACTTCATTTAGTTGTTTGAATCGGTGTGGATTCGTTTTTACAAATACAGCTACCTCTAAAATGTAAAGACATGGCAACGTAAGTATCTTATATTTTTTAAAGTACGGCACGCAACTATCGGTAGGTTTAATTTTAAACATTGAACGGACGCATCTCTTTTGAGCCTTGAACACCGTTTCTCTTTCTGTTGAATTGCCCCAAAAGACGACACCATAGCGTAGATGGGATTCCGTTATGCCATAGTAGGCTGTAAGTAATGGCTCCACACCTATTATAGACGATAATGTGTGCAGTGCATAATCAGATTTGCTGATTTTCTTGCATAAGATTTCGATATGGGTTTTCCAATTCAGTTTTTTATCAATATGGAGTCCTAAAAACTTTGTTGTTTCTACCTCTTCTATAGGCTGCTCATCGTATTGTATATTTAAATTACTGTTACTGTCAATACGTTGACTAAAATGTATAACTTTAGTTTTAGTTAGGTTGAAGTAGTATAGACTCCAATTATATAAGTTATATACTACTTGCAATATTATATTACTATAGCGGAGTAGCTACTGAAGCAATTTAGTAAATGGGCAATTAAATGAAATTCCAAGCGGGAAGTGACAGAGTTATATTACAGTACAAGTTATGAAGCAGTAATGAATTGCGTACTTTTTTTTTTTTTTTTTTTTTTTTTTTTTTTTTTTATATATGGCATCTCGCAGTTGACCTTGAGAGGCCGTGACTGCTTAACCGGTCTTTCCTGTGGCTGCCCTAAGGTATTAGCTTAAAGCCTCCAGCCAGGAGCGTAAATAAAAGTATTAAAAACTAAACGACAGCGCTCTAAGGGCACCCCCTGTGGGGTACGAACCTCGGCTTAGGGCGTCGTTGGGGAAAAACAAAGCAAATTGGGGACGGGCTGGATCAAAAGTTTAAATTCATGATTATTAACGGGGATTACTATTAAATGCTACGGCTCACTCAGCCTCGGGGCTGGCGGTTCGACGTGCAAGGGACGGGGGGAACAATTTATTCTTGATCTTCGCGTGGTACCTCGGCGGCGAGGACGGAATGACGGTTTGTGTTTGTGCACTGTACTTGTGGCCCTATTGCTTTCCTGAAGGAGAGTAATGGGGTCATCCGGGTCTAATGAATTGCGTACAAACTACGCTGGTATTTATAGTAATGGATTAAAACTAAATAATAATAATAACGGTTCTCGCTTGACCGTTTTGCGCCAGAGTTGACGCCCCCTCGTTAACGTAGACAATAGACGAGACCGCTGCCATCTTGTCTCGTTAGTGCTCGTACAAAAGATGCGCGGGCGCCATGTTCCGGAAGGCGGGGCTAAGTTCGACTGACGCCGTGAAGTAGGCGGGGCTTTGCAACTTGTTTTGCACACGGCCCGCTCTGACGTAAAATCGTATGATCTTGTGCTGCGTTGAGTCGTGCGAGTGTACTTGCCTACTCGCTACACCACTCCCCCGGTGAGACCGTGACTACGGGCGATAGTAATCAGGAAATCTTACTGTCCTGCCGCTTTTTGTTTTTCTGACTGTGTTTTCTGATTGCGCTGGGTCTGGAGTTTGGGTCTGACTTTGACCTGGGTCCAGGTCTTCTTTTGCCACGTATGCTGGTTTTACACGGTCTATCGTCACCTTCTGTCTCTTTCCGCGCACGTCGACGTCAACTGTCTTCTGGTCGCGAGCTAGGACTTTGTGTGGACCTGTATATGGGGCCTGCAGAGATCTTCGTCCTGGACCTTCGCGCAGGAAGACGTGGGTTGCCGTGCTCAGGTCTTTCGGGATGTAGAAGGGTCGGTTGTTGCTGGTATGCCACGATTTCGGTTGTGGTGTCAGTTTGGTCATGTGTGCACGCAACCTGTTTACCAGGTCACTCATGTCTACGGCATCCTTTGAGGCTTCTGTGAGGAACTGTCCAGGCAAGCGGAGTGGCTCGCCGTAGACATGTTCAGCTGTTGTTGCACCTAGGTCTTCTTTCCATGCGCTGCGGATGCCTAGTAGCACCCATGGAAGAGCCTCTGTCCAGGCTGAATTCGCATAGCACATGATCGCGGCCTTCAACTGGCGATGCAGTCTCTCGACGAGGCCGTTAGCTGCGGGGTGGTAAGAAGTGGTTAAATGGTGAGTGGCACCTATGAGGGCGGCTAAACTCTTAAAGGTGCGGCATTCAAACTGTCTCCCGCGGTCCGTGGTGATATGCTCGGGACAGCCGAATCGGGCAATCCACCCAGTAGTCAGGGCAGCGGCGCAGGTTTCTGCGGTGATGTCCTGCAGTGGGTACGCCTCAGGCCAACGTGTTGCGCGGTCGACGATCGTGAGGCAGTACCTGTAGTTAGAGGACAATGGCAAGGGACCAATCAAATCCAGGTGGATGTGGCGAAAACATGCCGATGGTGGTTGGAATGCCTGTAGTGGGGCTGAGGTATGTCGTGTCACCTTACTCTTCTGACACGCTTCACATTCCCTTGCCATCTGTCTGCAGTCTTTTCTAACTCCTGGCCAAACAAACCTTTCAGTGACCAACCGTACACTTGCCTTTCGCCCTGGATGGCTGAGGTTATGAAGGGTAGTGAATACCTGCTTGCGGAACGATCTTGTAATAAATGGGCGTGGAGTACCCGTTACGTCGCAGTAGATCTCGACAGTAGATTCAGGTAGTTTCACCTTCCTCAACTTCAATGATGATCCGTCTCTCAGCAAGTTCTGTAGTTCGGGGTCGGTTTGTTGTTCGCTGGCCAGGGACTGGTAATCTAAGGGCAGATGAAGCTCATTAATTCGCGAAAGGGTGTCTGCGACCACATTGTCCTTCCCGGGTATGTACCTGATATCCGTCGTAAATTGTCCGATATAATCCAGGTACCTAAATTGACGGGGTGGGCAGTTTGAGTGTGGTCTTGCAAACGCGTACGTCAGCGGCTTGTGGTCCGTCGTGACGTGGAATACACGTGCCTCGATCATGGAGCGAAAGTATCTGATTGCCTCGTATATTGCCAGCAACTCTCGATCATACGGGCTGTACTTCTTCTGCGAAGGGCTGAGCTTCCTTGAAAAGAATGCCAGTGGTTGCCATTCCCTCTTGCTCCGTTGCTGCAGTACAGCTCCGATTGCTGTGTCTGAAGCGTCCGTCAAGATGTTTAGCTCTGCGTAAGGGTCTGGATGCACCAAGAGTGTGGCTTCTGAGAGGCTCTGTTTGCAGCTGTTGAAAGCTGCTAGCAGCTCTGGGGTCATGGTTACTGGGTGCGATCCTTTTACTTTTGGACCTGCGAGCAAACTGTTGAGAGGTGCCTGTTTGGAAGCTGCTTCGGGAATAAATCGGCGATAAAAATTGAGCATTCCCAGGAATCGCCTCAGTTCCTTGACCGTCTTCGGCATTGGGAAGTCCTGGATGGCCTGGACTTTGCAATCTAGAGTCTGAATTCCTGCCGCGGAGACTTTATATCCCAAGAACTTCACCTCCGCTTGGCCGAAAATACACTTGCTCGTATTTAAGAGGACGCCGTAATTCGCCAATTTTTCAAATAGTTGTCTGAGGTGCTGCTGGTGCTGATGGGTATCCTTGCTGAAGACCAGAATATCATCGAGATACCCGTAGCAGAAGGTTAGGTCTCGCAGCACTTCATCCATGAACCTCTGGAAAGTCTGGGCAGCATTTCTGAGTCCAAAGGTCATGCAGGGGAACTCGTATAGACCAAATGGTGTAGTTATCGCCGTTTTGGGTATATCTTCTTCAAAAACGGGAATCTGATTGTAAGCCTTCACCAAATCTATGGTGGAGAAGATGGTACTGCCCGCCAGCTCGTGGGTGAAGTCCTGCAGGTGCCTGATTGGGTAAACATCTGGGATGGTACGTGCGTTTAATGATCGGTAGTCCCCACATGGACGCCACCCATCGTTCTTTTTGGGCGCTAAGTGCAAGGGTGAGGACCAGGCGCTTTCCGATGGGCGCGCTGTCCCATTTTGCAGCATCTCCTCAAACTCCTGCTTCGCTATCTTGAGGCGTTGTGGGTCCAAACGACGAGGGCGGCCAGAGACGGGAGGACCAGGCGTGGTGCGTATATGGTGCACTGTATTATGCTTTGGTACTATTGGTTTACCAGCGGGACGGGTGAGGTCAGGATACTCCTTTAAGATACGATGGTATTTGCTATCATCTGCTATTGTCCGAACCGACGAAATGACATCGACTGTTTTAAACTGTGGTGTCTGTATTGCAAGTGACGTGAGGTTGTCTTTGAGTCGCTGATTTCGGCAGTCGACAATTAGATTGTAATAAGCTAGAAAGTCGACTCCGATTATTGGCTTGGTGACATCTGCAATTATGAATCTCCAGGTGAATGCACGGCGTGGTCCCAAGTCCAGTGTGAGCGGAAGAAATCCATATGTGCTGATTACTGATCCGTTTTCTGCAAACAGCTCATACTTCGTCTTCATGCGTGGCTCCCGTACTGCGGATCGTGGGAAGACACACAGGTCCGAACCAGTATCTATGAGATATTGGATTTTGGTGGTTTGGTCCGTAATGAATAAGCGGCTTGATATAGCGTGGCAGTCGTAATCCGCCCTTACTGGCTGCCTTTGTAGTTTGACGGCCTCTTTGTGAAGGTGCATGGTTGTGTGCACTTGCGGGCGTTGCTGCCAAATCGGTTGTGGTAGTAGCAGTACCGGTTGTCTCCTGAGCGGGATTGCGATCGGTATTGGTTTTGATTGTACCTGCCTCTAGACCGGGATCGTGACGACCTGTGACCTGACTGTGCGCTCATAACCTCCAGCTTCCGTGTCAGCTCTGCCACAGTCTGGGTCAATGCTTCAATAGCACTGCCTTGTTGATCCGTTGCTGACTGTGTGCTAGCTACTTGCCCAGGCACTGGCATGCCAGTAGCAGCAACTTGCGTGGTCAATGGTACGATATCGTGTACACGATCCACCATTTCTGCTACTTCTTCTAAGCTGGAACTTGCTTGCATTGCGACTATAGTTTGGAGGTTCACTGGTAGCCTACTGGACCAGATGGACCTGATGAAATCGGTCGGGACAGTGGTACCAGCTAGCTGCTGCAGGTGGCGAAGGAATTGTGTGGGCTTCCTGTCTCCCATCTCCTCATGCATGAGCAGCTGTTTAGTCTTGCGTTCCTGTGAGGCCGACAACCGCTTGATTAGTTCTGCCTTTAGCTTCTCGTACTTGCCGGTGGTGGGGGGACTTATTATGAGGTCGCGTACTTCTGCTGCGTGCTGGGGTTCCAGTTGTGCTAGTACGTAGTAAAACTTCGTGCTGTCTGTGGTAATGTTGGAGAGGACGAACTGGCCTTCCAGCTGCGCGAACCATAGTAGTGGATCATCGGCATTGAAAGCTGGGGTCTTAACTCCCACTCGGTATGACATGAAGAATTCCTTGTTCTCTTCCGTGCGGCTCTCCATAACTTAATTTAACCAGGTTTCTAGTCTTCGTTCCGGAACGAACGTCGGGGGTCACCAGTGAAGTAGTATAGACTCCAATTATATAAGTTATATACTACTTGCAATATTATACACACATCAACACGGTCTAGGGATATTTCATACTCAATTAAATAACTCGAAAAGTACTGGCCGCATTGGAATATTTTATACACCGATTTGTTTGTAATTTATCTCAGACTAATTCCAAATTCAAATTTTTGAAAATTCTTTTGTTACGGTGGCATAAAAATGTCTTGATGTGTAGGAGAGGGAATTTTCATTTGTGCGAAATTTAGAAAACAATATGAATTACGTTTAGTTACAGTTTTTTTTCATTTTTAAACGAAAGATAAAGTTAAAATTGAGGTATTGTAGCCATGCAACGCCAACATTTGACGAGGGCGGAGATGTTACAGCTGTGGGAATGCTGGAAGCTGGGTATGTTCAGCGTAATGTTGCTGAGGCCATAGGGACCCACCAAATGTAATTTCAAGATTGTGGACACGCTATCGTGCCACAGGTGAAGTAGCGGAGAGGCACCGGGGGCCAAGTCGCATCACTACCCCCAGACAAGACCGATTTTTGCAAATTACTGCGCGAGCTCAACCAAATGCAACGGCGACTCAATTGGTCCAAAGGCTGCGAGTGGAACACCAAGTGCTTGTGAGTGACCAAACTGTAAAAAGGCGACTGCATGAAAGCAATCTACGCTCTCGTAGACCACTCCGGGTCCCACCTTTACGGAGAGGCAATCGTGGACGACGATTAGAATGGGTTCGGAACCACGTGGACTGGGGCCGTGAGCAATAGTCCAATGTGCTGTTCACGGATGAATCCAGGTTCGGCTTCCATCCAGATTCACGAAGGACGCGTGTTTGGCGAGTTCCTGGACGATGGAGTCGTCTTCAGAACCCTCAGGAAGTTCACCCATACCAAGGAGGAACAATTATGGTTTGGGCAGGAATTCGTCTTGGAGCACGGACGGATCTCGTTTGGGTGCGGGGCAATATGACGGCAGAACGATACGTCCAACAGATGCTGGGGCCCGTAATCTTGCCCCACAGAACACAAATGGGGCAAGATTTCCTGCTCATGCACGACAATGCCCGGACACACACGGCGAGAACGGTAGCAGCTTGGTTACATACACACAATGTTAGGGCCTTAGACTCCTGCCAGGGTTACGAGCCTGTCCGAAAGGGATATCGTGGCCCTGGCACACAGGCATCTGAAGGAACACGGTGGGTTTTAGTCAGTAAAAGTCTGACACTCCCTCCCGCTCCACCCAGAGCGGGAGAAGTTATTTGATAATTTCCCACCCAAAAAAAAAAAAAAAAAAAAAAAGGGCCTTAGACTGGCCTGCTCAATCGCCAGATCTAAATCCCATTGAGCATGCGTGGGATATGCTGCAAAGAAGAGCTCTGGAGGAAGTTCCTGAAAATCTGGCTACAGAAGATCAACTTTTTGCGCACCTCAGAAGGACATGGGACAATATTCCGCAGCAAGACATTGACAACCTTGTTCTGAGCATGCCGAATCGTTGCCGATGTGTTATGAACATCATGGGCGCTTTCTCAGACTATTAACTTCAAGTTTATAAACACAAATTAAATGATTTTTCTATTTTTTTCAGTTTTTACTCATAAATTAAAAGTTAATTCATATACGGTTTCCGTCTATGCTTCATTTTTTTTCCATAAAATCCTGAAATTTTAATCGAAGTACCTTAACCATTATTAAAAAATGGTAGAATATTAAATAACGTATCTTTTAAATATATACATGTCATATAAATAATTAACACATTGATAATAACTCGCTTTTTTAAAAATATCCCTAGACCGTGTTGATGTGTGTATTACTATAGCGGAGTAGCTACTGAAGCAATTTAGTAAATGGGCAATTAAATGAAATTCCAAGCGGGAAGTGACAGAGTTATATTACAGTACAAGTTATGAAGCAGTAATGAATTGCGTACTTTTTTTTTTTTTTTTTTTTTTTTTTTTTATATATGGCATCTCGCAGTTGACCTTGAGAGGCCGTGACTGCTTAACCGGTCTTTCCTGTGGCTGCCCTAAGGTATTAGCTTAAAGCCTCCAGCCAGGAGCGTAAATAAAAGTATTAAAAACTAAACGACAGCGCTCTAAGGGCACCCCCTGTGGGGTACGAACCTCGGCTTAGGGCGTCGTTGGGGAAAAACAAAGCAAATTGGGGACGGGCTGGATCAAAAGTTTAAATTCATGATTATTAACGGGGATTACTATTAAATGCTACGGCTCACTCAGCCTCGGGGCTGGCGGTTCGACGTGCAAGGGACGGGGGGAACAATTTATTCTTGATCTTCGCGTGGTACCTCGGCGGCGAGGACGGAATGACGGTTTGTGTTTGTGCACTGTACTTGTGGCCCTATTGCTTTCCTGAAGGAGAGTAATGGGGTCATCCGGGTCTAAGAGAGTATGCCTAGGTCGGCGAGTCTTACTGATTTGAGATGGCCTATAGCTAGCTGCCTGCACAACCAAGGGGTTGCGATGTCTATCTGCGGACTCGAAGAACCGCTTTGTCGCGCGTTTCAAAAACTGCTTGATGGTGGGGATTCTAAGATCTACGTGTAGGATTTCGTTCCGAACGAACCATGGAGCGTCCGTAATTTTACGGAGAAATCGGTTTTGAAGTGCCTGCATTCTGTGAATGAGATGGGGACGGGCGTGTGCGAAAGCGGCACACGCGTACGTCATAATCGGCCGGATGCACGCTGTGTAAATACGCAATTTGCCCTTAAGGGACAACTTGCTGCGTGAGTTCAGAACGCAATGAAGCCTACCGAGAGCGAAAGCAGCGCGCGAACGCACTTGCTTTATGTGCTCAGCGAACGAAATGTGGTGATCTAAGATCACACCGAGATATTTGGCTCGCTTCTCCCAAGGGATAGGCTTGCCGAACATCTTGATCTGTCGTGGTAGGTCCGGTCTACGCCGGGGCCTAGAAAAGAGGACCGCTTGGCTCTTATCAGGATTGACCTCGATCCTCCACTTCCTGAACCAGTCACCGAGTCTGTTGACTTCGGTCTGTAGGATGCGGGAGATCTGGTCTTGACTGCGGCCGGTGTAGTAGATGGCCGTGTCGTCTGCGAACAGAGCTAACTGCGCCTTTCTACTTTTCGGGATGTCACTGGAGAACAGCGTAAAAATGAGCGGAGCCAGCACAGACCCCTGAGGGACGCCTGCGCGGATCGGATGAGGGGAAGAGAGCGCACCCTCGATGCGATAGCGGAAGGTGCGGTTCAACAAATAGTCCCGTAAGATGAGCACGAGACGATCTGGCACACCGAATTTGTATAGCTTATACAATAAGCCGTTGTGCCAGACTTTGTCGAACGCTTTCGCGATATCGAAGAACACAGCACCCGTCATGAACCCGCGCTGGAAACCGGCGCTTATGTGTTCTATGATACGGTGGACCTGTTGTACGCAAGAATGTTGGGTTCTAAAACCGAACTGTTCGTTGGGGATGAGCCCCTTCGTCTCGGCGTAGTCTCTGAGACGCTTATAAATAAGCCTCTCATAGACCTTGCCGAAAACGTCGAGCAAACTGATGGGACGGTAACTGGAAGGCTCGGTCTTAGGCTTGCCGGGCTTCGGGATACCGATGACGGTGGCATTTTTCCACGATTGTGGAAAAATGTTATTACTAAGAGCACCATTGAAGATGGTGGTCATTAGCATGATCAGGTGAGCCGGGAACAACTGGACCACCCTATTGGTGATACCGTCTGATCCAGGGGCTTTACGGGGTTTCAGACCCTTGATTATATCGTGAACCTCGTCCGGGGAGACGGGGTCTAGAGGACAATCAGGGTCTTCGACCGGAGGGAGAGAGGCTCTACGTTCGACTTCGGCATCCACCTCGGCGAGGTGAGCCTGGTCTACTGGTTGAGAGCTGGGCGAGCACTGGGTCTCGAGGCTGTCAGCTAGGCATTCAGCCCTGTCGATGTCGTCGAATGCTATCGTCCTGTCGGGTCGTGTCAGGGGAGGCATAGAGACTACTTGCTGGGACTTGAGTTTCCTCTGAAGTTCCCAGAATGCCAGATGAGTGGGCTCTAGCTCGCTCAACATCTTGTCCCAGTTACCGTCACGCAGCTCGGCCATGCGTGTCTTTACAGATCTCTGCAAATAGCGCATGTGAGCTTTGTTGGCGTCACAGGGGAAGACGTCGTAGGCACGAGTAGCCGCGTTCTTCTCAGTCAGCAGTTCACGCACATCGTCCGGCAGCCTCAAGCGATGTTCGTCCATCGCCGGAGCTTGCCTTGAACAATCGTTCAGGACCGATTGTACGTGTTCCGTGAGTGAGCCGATCGCGGCCGTCGTGTCAGCGATTGAGGTAAACTGATCTGGTATAGAGTCTAGTAGAGGGGAAGTGGTGGATTTCAAGCGATCGCTTACTTTCCTCCAGTCCGTGACTACTTTGTTACGAGAGGGTTCGTCCGGGTCAGGGAGTCCGTCGCGAGGGACCAGTCTCATGACGACTGGTCGGTGGTCGGAAGTCAGTTCGTCCATCGCCTCTATCGAATCCAACCGGAGGTTGATATTCTTTAGGAGCGCTATGTCCAATACGTCAGGGGTATGGTTGGGGTCGTGGGGGTAGTGGGTGGGCGTCATCGGGGCGATGACGTCAAAGTTTAGGACGGGGCAGAGGTCAAACAAGTGTCTGCCTCGGAACGTGGTACTGGTACTATTCCAGGCCGGGTGTTTGGCGTTGAGGTCACCCGCTATGATAACGGATTCGCTCAGGCCAAAAAGAATTGAAAGATCGTCAGAGAGCAGTTTGAGACCGTCTGCTGACGAGGTCGCGGTGGGCGGCATGTAAGCCGAAACTATCGTAATCGGTCTATGACCTGACATGCCTAGTCTACATGCAGACACTTCAAGACACGAGAGAGTTGGAGGATCAAGAGGAATACAGTATAGAGGGGTTCTATAATAGATCAAGGTGCCGCCCTTGTGGCATCGAGACCTGTCGTTACGGACTATGCGATAGTTCGCAATTGACGGGTTTCGATGACTCGGCTTGAGGAAGGTTTCCTGTACTAGGAGAATGTCTAACTTGTGGACGCGGAGGAACTCGGCGACTTCGTCGCGTTGTCCCCTAATGCCGTTGGCATTGAAGAAGCCTAACTTGAGGGATCTGAGTTTAGTTCTTGCGAGGGCCGTTTCGCGAAGGTGTTGAGGACTTGCGTAATTTCCGGGTACGCATTGAATATGCTCTGGATCTGATAAAGATTGCCAGAGGATTGAGCCTTGACTAATTCCCCGGCCATTTGAATGGCGCGAGGAGACATGAACACGTTGAATGTGCTCGTGATCACATTAAACGCGTCTAGTGCGTTAGCGACGGCGCCAACTGAAGAAGTCGCGGGTTTAGGGGGCGCGCGAGTGGTGGCGACGGGAGCGGCTTTAGGAGCTGGCTCAGGTACACGGGGCGCGAGAGGCGCGCGGGGCGCGGCGGGCGCGGGAGCCGCGCGGGGTGCGAGAGGCGCGCGAGCCGCGGGAAGCGCGGTATTAGCGGCGGGTGCCAGTTGAGCGCGTTGAGCGCGAATATTGGGGTCCATCATCAGAGGTTGAGGATGGAGAGGAGGGGCCATATATTGGCCGAAGGCAGGGAAGGCCTGCTGGTGGTTGAAATAATTCCACGGACTGGACCTTTGAGGGCTCAGACGCTGCGGAGGTTGAGACAGGGTAGCGGGGTACCCGGGGTGCTCTCGTTGCTGCCTCGCGTCGAAACGCTTGGTCAGCTTCGAGGAAGATGACTTCGGGGCTTTAGGACAGCCACGGTAATTGGCTGGGTGACCCTGTTGGCCGCATAGGACGCAGCTGGGAGGCTCGGTGCAGAGGGCACGGTCCTTTGGACGGGTGCACTCAGAAGTGCCGTGCTCGCCCAGGCACTTGACGCACCTGGGTTTCGCAAAGCAGTTCTTTTGCGCGTGTCCGTATAATTGGCATCTGTGGCATTGGCCTATGATGCTTGATTTGTGGGGCTTCTGGACGTCGAAGCCCTTAAGGTAGCATATCGAGCTGACCTTGAAGATTGGGTGATGCCCTTCAGTTTGTGGGCACACGACAAGAACCATGTCGTATGCGGATCCACCTCTGGATCGGTGCATCCTGTGCACTTCGAGGACAGGGATCCCCTGTCTCTCTAGGTCTGCCTTTATGTCGTCCGTGGCGATCTCACTGGGGATCCTACGGATCACCACGCGTATCTGACGATCCTCGGGGAGGGTGTACGAGTGGAATGAGATTCCTCTCGCCCGAAGAAGTTTTGTAAGTTCCCTGTAGTCGTTCGACGTAGGAACGGAAACTTTGATGCCTGGCTGTGTGCTGATTGCACTGGTGAAATTGATCCTAAGATCACTGCACCTTTGTGAAACTTCCGTCCACCTGCCCTTATCTTGAATGATAATGGGTGGGGGACGGGATGCCTTCTTGGAGGCAGAAGGAGTCTTGGCGGACGCGGTCGCAGTACCGGAAGTGGTAGCTTGCGACGGCGCGGACGGAGCCGGGGTAGGGGCCCTAGTGGCGACTACCGCGGGGGTAGAGGGAGCGGAGGTCGAGGGAGCCTCGATCGCAACCATTTTACTAGGTTGCGAAGACCTGCTCTTGTTCTTCTTCCTCTTGCCAGGGCCTGAGGTGATGCCCCCTTCCTCTGGTCCAGAAGAGGAAGAACAAGAACCTGACTCCGCATCCGAGGAGTCAGAGTTTAAATTCGCCGCCGCCGCGTTATTGTCCGCGGGGGCGGTGGTGTCCATCGACACTATCGGACTTTCCGACCGACTCTGTGAGTCAGAGTCGTCTGAGTTAGAAGCGAGCGCATCGCTGAACTGTGAGAGGCTCGCTGATGGCGTAGCCCTCAACCCACTAATTTGGGAAGCGTACTTCCTGAGGAAGTCCTGGTCCTTGAGGAGGACCTCTCTGACGAACGTCAGTAAGAGGTCGTCCTCCATACTTCCGAGAGGGGGGACCCTAACGGAGGAATTTTGGAGCCGGACTCCACTACTAGAAAATGACCTATCGGGCCCTACGCCTAACTCCCCGGGTGGATTGGTCCGGGGATGAGTTTCGCTCCCTGTCGGGTGTAGACAGGGAGGATGAGTACCTATGGTGAGCCCTGAGCTTGTGATCCCGTTGCCAATCTTATTGTGCAAGGGGGCCCTATTTGGTCTAGCGCGAAGGGTGTAGACACACCCTAAAGACACTAGGTGAGTCGCTGTGGGAGGAAAACTGTCACCAGAGCCGACTAGGAGATCCCCCAAGGCCGGTTAACTCTGGGACCCGTCCAAATTATTGCCTCTCCCTGAGGGGGTTCGGCGGGTGCGTTTGGGTCAGCACCCCACTCGGCTTCGTTGGCACCGTAAGGTATCCACCGAGGACCACGAAACTGTGGTTTTACCCAGAAGGGGAAATGGGCCTAATGAATTTAATAACGTTTTCCTGTTATAGAAACACCTGTCTTGAAAAAGACAATTTTTGTGATCCAGGTCTTTCGATTGAATTGATTAATAAATTAATCGACCCAATCAATCGACGATCGGATGTAGTCGGGGCGACTACGAGAGCGTTACGCAAGCGTAACAATACCGGGCACGAGAGAGCGGCAGGAGGGCGGGAGCACACCGATAGCAGCACACAACACGACCGCCCGCAGCGAGATCCGAACGCAGTATGTGAATTGCGTACTTTTTTTTTTTTTTTTTTTTTTTTTTTTTTTTTTGTTTTTTTGTATATGGCATCTCGCAGTTGACCTTGAGAGGCCGTGACTGCTTAACCGGTCTTTCCTGTGGGTGCCCTAAGGTATTAGCTTAAAGCCTCCAGCCAGGAGCGTAAGTAAAAGTATTAAAAACTAAACGACAGCGCTCTAAGGGCACCCCCTGTGGGGTACGAACCTCGGCTTAGGGCGTCGTTGGGGAAAAACAAAGCAAATTGGGGACGGGCTGGATGGTGAATTGCGTACAAACTACGCTGGTATTTATAGTAATGGATTAAAACTAAATAATAATAATAACGGTTCTCGCTTGACCGTTTTGCGCCAGAGTTGACGCCCCCTCGTTAACGTAGACAATAGACGAGACCGCTGCCATCTTGTCTCGTTAGTGCTCGTACAAAAGATGCGCGGGCGCCATGTTCCGGAAGGCGGGGCTAAGTTCGACTGACGCCGTGAAGTAGGCGGGGCTTTGCAACTTGTTTTGCACACGGCCCGCTCTGACGTAAAATCGTATGATCTTGTGCTGCGTTGAGTCGTGCGAGTGTACTTGCCTACTCGCTACAAGGTTAATTTTTAAGTTATTATCATCTAGCCAATTTATCATTAAATTTATTGAATCATTTATGTCACTTTCATAAGTATCTACACTTTTACAAGGTATCGTTATGGTGCTGTCATCGGCAAATAGTGTCAGAGGTTGATGGATGCCTTTTGGAAGATCATTAATATATATTATAAATAAAGGAGGCCCCAAAACACTCCCCTGTGGCACACCAAACGAAACTGTACGTTCTGAAGACTCAAATACAATGTCATGCTTACTTTTCATGTCAATTTGGTTAATATGTGTTTTTTTGAGTTCTGTTATGTAAGTATGATTTAATTAGATTGTTGACATTTCCTCTAATTCCATATGCATCAAGTTTATTTAATAATGTATCAAAGTGCACATAGTCAAACGCCTGAGTCATGTCACAAAATACGCCACAGACTGGGTTCCTCTTGTCGACGTTATATGTAACATTATATAAAAAGTCGTAAATGGCCATATTAACAGTTTTACCCTTTCTAAATCCTTTCTGTTCCTCGCATATAACATTATGTTTTTCTATAAATGAATTTATTTCCTTGCAAATGTATTTTTCAAATATTTTAGAAATTATGGGAATTATTAAATATAGGCCGATAGTTCTCCATTAACTCCCTATCTGCTTTCTTGAATAGTGGCTTGACAATAGAAACTTTTAGAGCATCAGGATAGACGCCTGCACTAATGCTGAGATTGATGACATGACTCAAGTGACCACTGATTTCATCCGCAACGTGTTTTAGTATAGAAGTCGCAATAATCCCACACTGTTTGTATTATGCAAGGACATTATTATCTTTTTAATATCGTCTGGAATACTAGGGGCCATAAACATAGTTTTATCATTGTAGACTAGTGTACACGTCCTAGGTCTGCAGTCGACAGCTAGTTTTGGCTGTATTTTATCGATAAAAAAATTATTAAATGCCTCAGCCATAGTCTTTTGATGTGTTAGGACGATGCCACTCATTTTAATTTTATTTATGTTAGATTTAGGTACGTTGTACTTTGCACGATTGATAATTTGCCATGCAGTTTTAGATTTATTTTTAGATGTTTTTATATTGTAATTGTTTTGTGCCTTTTGTGTTAAACGGATTATTTTTTTGTACAATTTAGAATAATTATATAATACGGTTTTATTAATATTGCTACGATTAAGTCTAAACTGCCATAGGAGTTTTCTTTTCTTTTTACTGCATAACGTGATCCCTTTTGACAACCATTTGGACCTTCTTATTGTATTGATTTTAACTATTTTTAATGGAAAACACAGATCGTATAATAGTTTGAAAATCTCAATGAAATAATTATAAGCTACATTTGGATCATCCGTGACATAAAGTTCTGAAAAAGTAAGATTCATGAGATGGTGTTTAAATTTTACAATATTTTCCGTATTATAGTCCCTTCTAGTTGCGTACCAATAGGGTAAAACCGGGATAGATGCCCCACTTTTCGAAACTGTTTCATTATTTGAATACCAAACATATTTGCTTAGATTGACCCTGTAATATAGTTAGTTTAATCATTCATAAAGCTTTAGAAACTGTATTTATTTACCTAACCATTACTGGTTTTGCAAAAATGTAATTCTTGCGAAACACATTTTTTGGGGATAGGTGCCTACCTATATGGATAGATGCCCCACTATGAAATCACTTAGGAGGATAGATGCCTGTGATGCGGGATAGATGCCTTTTTAAATAATCAACAAGAATACGTAATCACAATGTAATATTTATTTATTATCTTCATGTGTAGGTAATATAAAATGCTTAACCATAATTATATTTATGCATGTCTTTAACAAAAAATACAAAAAAACTGTTTAAGCGATAACATATTAAAACTATCATATAGAATCATCTCAAACGAAACATTCCCGTTTTAACGTAGAAATAATTATTTAACATTAAAAAAAAATCAACATTCATATGAATCTCTAACAAAATAAAAATTAATAATTTCGTTTAACCTTAGTAATTATTTAAACATTCAAAAAAATCAACATATTCGTAAGGAACTATCCTTCATTAAGTGGAACCGGACATTTTAAGTTTTCCACATCTTGAGCAATAGTTCTTAAAAAGTGTGCATGTTTCGTGCAGCCACTTCTGACACATAATACACTGGATCCAATCAGATTTAGACTTCGTGTTATTATAGGTATCGAAGCATTCTACGCAAACATTTTCATCTATAGCATTAGTCTCTTCAAATTTTTTTTTTTTAGTTTTTTTCACGGGTAGTCCTATGGTTTTTTTACCTTTTTCGGCATTAGGTGAGAGGTGATCTTCATTTTCACTGTTTGAGCTATAAATAGCTAGTCTTTTACGTAATCCACGATCCTTGTTTACTTTTAAATAATAATCATTTTCTTTATGACTGCAATCAGTCACGTCACCATCTGTTTCTTCACTTGAGTCATAGTTTTTCTTTGGTTTTCCTTTCTTATTTTTATTTTTTTGTATTTGTTCTTTGGCTTTTTTATTTGCTTTTTTTATTGTTCGTCTTTTTTTGGTAGCTTCAGTCTTGTTTATCTTAGATTATATTTGTTTCTTTTTCCTGTCAGCAATATCCCTTTTTTCTTTTATTTTTTCTCTAGAATTGAGAATATCTGCCGATTGTTTAGCTCTCCTTGCTAAAGTCAGAGGAATTTGTGGTATTGGTGATGCTTCGACTAAAAATTTAGAAGGTGTTTCTTTTTCTTCGTTATTTAGAATCCGTATTAGTGAATCATCACCTATATCAACAATATCAATAATCGTATCTTCTAAAATCTGAGGGTCGATCAAAAGGCTAGGTGAGTTTCGGTTGAATGAAGTTGATGGCATATTGGGTGGTGTTATGTTCAGGTCTGCGACATACAAATATTCGTTTTCAAATGTAGTTGGACAATCAATTGAAGAAATCGGAGGTATAGTTGTTTGTGTTCTGTGTTCAACTTCAACATGCTCACAAGGTTCTGCATTTTCGTTTAAAGAAGATGTTTGAAGAAGCGCTGTTGTAGTTTGATGTAGCACACAGGGTTGATCAGGATCATTGTCACTGCGATGTGCAATATCAGATATAGTGAAAACAGAATCGGGCAAAGCATTAGGATTTAGTGGATAAATCCCACTTCTTCGAAAGCCAGCAAGAGCATTTGCAGGTGTAGTAGCGCGTATCCATGCGTTGCGTATAAGGGTTCCAGCATTATAACGGCTTATCTTTTTATTTGGATTTGCGCGCATAAACTGATTAGTCTCATGATTAAAGTATGTTTTAAATGGCCCAAACACCGCTACGTCTAATGGTTGTAAAGCTGAGGTAGTGTGGCTGGGTAAACATAACAAAATAATATCGTTATCAGAAGCAACTTGCAGCATGTCTGGTGCGGATGAATGAGATGAGTGCCCGTCTAAAATAAGCAGAACCTTACCTTGCGGTTTCAAAGCTATGAAGTGTTCCGTAAGCCACTTATAGAAAAGATCGGTATTTATGTATGCCGACTTTTTGTTCATGTACACTTTTGAGCCCAGTGGTAGACCGTTCTCGAATTCTGGTTTCTTATTTACACCTTTAATTATTACTACTGGTGGGAGAAAATTACCAATGGCATTGCAACAGGCTACGATAGTCATTGTTTCACCTTTCTCCGCAGATGTAACTGAATTTACTACTTTTGCACCTTTCTTTGCAACAACTTTGCCAGGCTTATTGTTAAGCTGAACTCCTGATTCGTCCATATTATAAATCCTTTCAGGCTTATCCAAGAGATCATTATCGGCCTGGACTTTTGTCAGAAGTTCATGAAAATTATTCACTTCTTCTCTGCTAAGACCTTTAGCCCTAGCGACAGATAAACCTTCTGCTTGCCTAATAGACAACTCTGGATTTCGCTCAATAAAACTTTTGAACCATTCATTCCCAGCTATCTGGTTTTCATTATCAAAATTGTGTTGAATCTGTAGCTTTTCGGCAAATTGGTATGCTAACGTACGTATAGATCGTCTATCTGGGCGAAATCCCGCGTCGCTAAGCTTCAAAATGTGCGCTACCAACCTTTTTTCGTGTTCAAAACCCAGGACAGGATGTTTTCCCAAAGTCAACTTAGTTTGGTTTTTAATAGCGTAACGCCTTCGCAATGTTCTGGATGGAATCCCAAATTGTCTGGATATTTCATTGATCCCCAATTCTTTTTTATCCAATTCATGAAAAGCTGACTGTAACTGCTCTGTTGTCCAAGAAACTACTCGAGCTCGTACGCCCTCCTTTCTTTTGTATTTCCTTGGCATGGCTCACCTACAATAAGCAAAGTAAGTATAAATAAAACACAGTATCTACACTCATTTCTTTACATTCGAATTATGAAATTAAAGTTGGATACATTTTTTTTTGGTGTTTTTTTAATATTCTACTATTAGGAAATACCAAAATATTCACGACTATGACTTTTAAATACTTTGATAAGGCTCTTGCAGTATAGAGGGATAGATGCCCCTAAAGTCAACTATCCCTTGTAAACTCGGGCCAACTATCCTTTTCACTAGGGATAGATGCCTCTCATTATTTTTTATATAAAATAAATGCAAACATCAGTGATTGACTCTTAAATGTATTATTAAAGAACCAATGTATTAAAACCATTCAAATAAAATGTAATCATTTAACTGTTTATAAAGATATGGAATAGTGAATACTTACGTTTGAAATTTTGAAGCGTTCGTCGCGTCCGCTGCGAATGTAATTCGACACACAAGCGAGAAACGTCCGTCTAGCACAACAACTCGCGCGTCACTGAGGTGGGGGGTGCATGTGGCGCGTATGTAAACAACGAATTTGCTGTTTCGTTCTCTGGTAGTTGAGTTTTTAGAAACGAGGCATCTATCCCAGCGCGGCATCTATCCCGGTTTTACCCTACTCAATACAACATTTTTTTTGTACGGGGCATTGTAGCAGCTGTGCTGTATAATCCGATAATGCCCATTCAAACACATCAGTCTTACATGCATTAAAGTTATGCGCAAAGTTGTCTATGCACGATAAACTGGCCATGCGAGTAGGTTGTTTCAAAGCAAGTTTCAGATTATAACTCATTAAAAAACATTCAAAGTCATTAGTTGCACTATTTTTCTTGAGAACGTCAATGTTGAAGTCCCCGCAGATAACAATTTTTTTACAGCATGAACGCAAAATTTCACTCATGAGTATTTCAAGTTTTTCGAAACGATAATTTAAATTATTTGAGTTAGGAATTCTATATATACACACAATTATTATCTTGTCGCTAGTCAATTCCACGCCACAGCACTCAAATATGCCTGGAGTTGATAACTTTGCTACTTTTGGCAATTCTTTCCATTGTAGCCCATTTTTAACAAGGATACATGCACCACCCCTTTTTTGTTCTAATCTGCAATAATGTGCAGCCAAATTATAGTTAGGCAAAAATAGTACATTTTGATAACTCTCCATGATAAAGTGCTCTGTAATACACAAGACATCAACATTTGTCTTTTTACTAGACATCTCCTCTAGACATACCAGCAGATCATCTGCTTTATTTATCAATCCTGCTATATTTTGATGCAATATGTTGATATATCTATTCGAGAAAAAACAATTCATTTTCATCAGTATTATTGCTTTGTACAGAGTGAGGCATATCTGTCATTTTTTCAGAAGAATTACACATATGTAAGTCACTATGCAATGTAAATTCATTGATCATTAAACTAATATTATGCAATATATTGGCCATGCCACGATTATTTACAGAACTACTACTTTCAGCAAACATATTATAATCATAATTAAGATAATAATTTGAATCAAATAAGATGGCATAATTATATGAATAAGCATCTAAATAAATTAAACTGTTAAAGGTTTCAATTCTAGAATTAAACATTGTAGAATAGTCATTTAGTTTGAAAGTAGGAGCACATAATATTATATTTGTGTGCTGTACTTTTGACAGCGTTTCACGAATACTAATTACGAGATCAACATAGTTCTTTGTCCGACGAAAGTCTTCCTCCCCTACAAATATCAAGCAGTAGTCATTCTTATTGGCAGATGACAGATGATGGATTTCGCAGGAAGCTGTATGGACAGCATCACAAATCATATTCACCTTTGCTACAGCTTCCAATAGATATGGTGAATGATATTCCAGTGGCCGATTCTTTGCACCTAATAGATTTAAGTGTCATGAAGAGATTACTAATAAGATGGAGGGATGGCAACTTTGGTAAATATGTCACATAATGGTCGGCTAAAGACATAGATATTGTCAACACTTTCTTAGGATCTTTAGAGATACAAAGATGTGTGAGGGATTTAGGATGTCTTGCACACTGGAAAGCGTCGGAATACAGGTCTTTTTTCTTTTATTTGAGCCTTATAGTTCTTTAAATCAGTTGAACAGTGAGGACGTAGTCTCGTGCTTAGTTGCGATTTAGTGTATAATTTTTATATTAATACGCAACTCTCTACTATCCCTGATTTGATAAGTGCCTTTAACTCTTTGGACATTACTTAAGACGGTTTCATTGAAAACCTTACTAGATTCTCGCAGAGGGGAACGGAAGGCGGCTTTGTTACAAAAGGTATTGTGTAACCTTTTTTTTTTTTTTTTTTTTTTTTTTTTTTGGGTGGGAAATCATCAAATAACTTCTCCCGCTCTGGGCGGAGCGGGAGGGCGTGTCAGACTTTTACTGACTAAAACCCACCCGTGTTCCTTCCGTTGCCTGTGTGCCAGGGCCACGATATCCCTTTCGGACAAACTCGCAACCCCGGCAGGCATTGGTCCTGACGGACCCCGTCAGTTTGTGCTGACATCTCTTTGAGGCGCGCGTGGAACACAACGCGCCGTCGACCCGGGCCTGGTCCTTATCGGACGGCGAGCTACCCATCGCTCACCGTCCGCAGGCCCGCGCCTACGGTGGCCGGAAATCGGCTTGCGACTCCCGACGCCCGGGGCGTCTCCTGCGGCGACTAGGGGCATGAGGGCGTGAACCTTGTCTCACCCTCACGCGTTCCGCCTCCTCCTTCGCTAGCATAACTGCTTCGCAGAAGGAGGTGACGGCCTCCCATGCACTCTCGCTCCGAACCATGGCCTGAACCAGGCCCGGACGCGAGAGATCGCCGCCGCCGATCGCCTCCGTGAGGACACGGCGGTGCTCCGCCCAAGCTGGGCAGACCTCCACCGTATGCTCCACCGTGTCCTCCGGGCGATCCACACAGTGGTGACACCCGGGCGTTTCCTCCCGCTTAATCCTAAACAGGAACCTCCCGAAACATCCATGTCCGGTGAGGACCTGCGTCAGGCGGAAGGTGAGGACGCCGTGGCGCCTCTCCAGCCACTCCTCAAAGAGGGGACTTATCGCCACAATTGTGGCGTGCCCAGCGCTGGGTTGCGACAATCGCACTCTCCATGTCGCCATGAGATCCCTCCGGAGCTCCGTCCGCTGTGCCGCAATTTCTTGCGGCAGCGGAGTTATGCCCCGGAGTTTCGCCTCTTCGCGCCACACCCAAATGTGCGCGAGGACTTTCGCCTCCAGATCCCATGGCGGCAATCCGGCAAGGAGGCTCGCCGCCTCACGGGAGACCGTGCGGTATCCCCGTACCATCCTGATGGCCATGACCCTTTGGGACGCGTTCAACCGCTGCGCTGGTCGCAGCCTCAGAGAACGCGCCCACACCGGTGCCCCGTAAAGGGCCATGGACCGCACGATCCCCGCGTAGAGCCTCCGGCAGGAGGCGTTTGGACCCCCTAGATTGGGCAGGAGCCGCTGTATTGTGTAACCTGAGATAATCTTTAAGATATGTTTTGGAGCCGCAAGTTCCTACCACCCACCGGGACAGGAAATTTTGCAACTTGCCCCCTTTGAAAACTGTCAATATTTATGACGTCTTTGTGACATCCTGTCTTTCCCAAATTGGGTGTTCTGTTTACCCGAGGATTTGAAGTTTCCTGGCGGGCGATAATTCGATGTCCGAGTTGATGACGCATGTATCGGCGCTGAGGGACGAGTGCGCCAGGCTGGCTGTCTGCCTTTGGAGGCTTGAGTAGCAATTGTCGGGTTGCGAAATGTATTCCTTGTTAATTTCCTTTCCGAGAATTTGCTTGAGTTAAATATTTGGGCCAAACCTCCGTTATCCTTCACGAAGTTCCCTAGTAACTTCTCATCGAAAGGATGGGTTGACGAAGAAGGTATGGCTTGTACAGTTCCAGCCAACGCCTCACTTTTGCATTTGAATGCCTTGCGTCTAATATCATTAGACTCCGCCCGGTGAGCACATACATACTGCAGAAGTTGGTCCGACAGAATCCTAAACGGGACTATTCTGAAAGTGTCTTCCTCAAATCCTCTCCAGCTTCAGGACACTTCTTCCTTATGGCATTTAGCTCCTCTGCGAGTGCCTTTCTTTGCAGAAGAAGGCTATGACAGATGGTGCCCAATATACCCTCCTGTTTGGAGAGCCAGGGGGATGGTTGCGTAGCGAGGCCTCCCAACTCGGCATTTACCTTTAGTGCACTAAACACCGGTGCTGCATGGAGATGCTTCTCCACATCTTTATAACGTATCTGATTCCAACCCTCGGATCCGAATCTCTGGCATTCAATCCCCTCCTTCTTAATCTGTGAAGATGGCTCTGGTATCAGGGGTTCGGCTTCCTTTATCTTCGGTCTGAAATCTATATCCCCCTGGTCCTCATACCGAGGATCATCCATATAAGGGTCTAGGATCGGAGTTCTCCATGATGCAACACTCAACGATTCCGAGAGCGAATCAGCATGCATCCGGCTCCGAAATAAGATTTTCCTGGTCCGGTTCTGAATCTGTAACAGGCCGCTGCCCGGTCTCTATTTTTTCAAGGAGGAGGGAAAAAATGGCCTCCATTTTCTCCTCTAATAATTCGAAGCGCTTATCCTGAGACAAGGAGCGAGACCGCGAAGACCTCCGGAGTTTCTAAGCAGATACAGAGACTCCTGGTTAGTGGATGCTATGGACGTAATGCGACGCTTACGTTTAGTCTCTTCGACTTCTGAGAGAACGCCAGCTAAGATCTTGTCGGCCTCGGCTCGAGTATGCCATAATGGGCTAATTGCTTTCACTGTCTCGCCGCGTTCATCCAACAGGTCTGCCAAGGTGATGAAGTCCTGTCCCAGCGCCATCTGGGGACGAATGTAAACCGTTACCACCCAAAGCTACGCTAACAAAAGCATATGTATGTAAATGCGGCTAAGAGTTCGGCGCAGCTCAGAAAATATCTAATATGCCAAGCTAGTTTGAAGTTTGAGTCTTACTTCTTTAAACCGCATCACGAGCAAACTCGAGCCACGCCGAACGCGAGCCGCGCCGCCCACTGATTAGAGCCGTCCTGCTCAAAATAGTGAGCCGTACGGCTCGCAGATTCGAGCCGCGCCGCTCAACAAATTGACCCGTGCCGCTCGTACACCATAAGCCGCAGTCTGCAAGTTTATTTTTGTTTATCGCCACAACTTAGGGCAAAACTTGCGCCTCAATCATATCAATATTTTTTTGCCGTTTGCAAATGTTTACTGGTTTTGCCACGTCACTTTTGTAAAATAGTTCACCTCTAACAAATCTCCAATTTTTTTAGATCGTTTCAAGATAAACCGTTTACATTCCTTGAATTGTATTGACCAAGATGTTGTCGGCTTCATTACGTTTTTAACTGAACCCCTCCAGTCTAGAATCGGACAATCTTTTCCAAGTTCCACCTACGTCGCTGTTTCTGCAAAAAATTATTTTATCTCCTCTGGGTGTAATATGACTTCAAGTTTCTTCAATTTTTATTCAATTACTCCAAATACCCTGTCCGGGGTGTCCGGGGACATAAAAGAATGCCCAGTAACTGGGAACACTATTTCAATTGTTTTGATACTGGGATTTCTCAGTAACCATTTAGAGCAGGCACCAACAACAATGCAGTTTTTGTTTTGGCCGCCACAACCGTCGGCGACCAATCGAATCGTTGTGATATTAGTTTTATCCGTTTCAGTTAAACGGTGGTACACCGCGGACGCAACAATATTTGAGTCTTTGCTGAACTCATTTTCAGTGTAGAAAAAACAAGTATGTAAATAAAATGTGTAGGTACTATGTATGTATTAAACTTAGGTACAGTCTTAAATCTTTTTATAGACGAATAAGTTGGTGCTACAGTAATTAACAGTAAATACGATCACTAGTTATAAAAAGAAACTAAGACTAGTATTATAAAGGGATCAATGACTATTTCAGCCATAAATAGTTATAATTTTAACTGAAGTGACTTTAATATCTCATAATTATCTATTCATAAAATTTGTACATAAGGTAATAACAATAAGGTTTGTTATAACCTTTATCACCTTACACATGTGGCAAATGTTTATAGTAATTTTGATATTCATGGAACCTAATAATAGGGCAGTCTCCAGATCAAAGGCTCAGCCAATCGTCAAAATTCTGTTTCGAAATCTTTATTTGTGAATCATTTAGTGGCCTTATAGGTTCCTTTAAGAATTTGACTTGCGATCTTCTGACAGAAATGGACCTGTAAACAGCGTCAGTGTGACTTGTTTTAAAATACAATGTCGTCGGCGTTTCTTTATCTACCTTAAACTCCACTACTTCAGTCCAGTTTATTGAAGCACCAGATGCATTGCCTTTGCGAAGACTGAGCATATTTATGTTTTGTAATACTCTTTATAGTCTTTAAAATCAGAGCATTGCAAGGGTCGAAAAATGTACGGTTGTGAAGATCTAGCCATTTGAATAATAGGGTACATTTGGGATGGTAGGAATATATCTCCAGCTTTTTTGACAACGTAACGTATGGCACTATGTGCAGAGTCCCTCATTCTGTCCGTGGCTTGGAGCAAGTAATCTTAAAGTTATGGTTTGCAGATGTGTAACGTTATTAATGCAGTATAGCAGAGCAGTAGCGACTATCGAGTTTTTATTTTGCCCTGCACATCCACCCGCATACAAGCTTATTGACTTAGAACCTGCAACGACATGTTCATGAAGGAACATAGATACAGCGGTAGCAATTTCTGAAGACCCGCGTCGACTTTCTGTTTCAGGCCACGAGAAGCAATAACAATCTCGATTCGCTATATTTTAAAATGTGAAGTTATACACTGAAAGCTGTATTTTATAAAATATTACTCCTTCTTTTGTATTGGGTAAGAACATGACTTGTTGAAAATCAAAAGATGCACAAACTAGTTGGGGGTTTTCGGCAGAAGCTTGTCTGTGTCTTCAAGTTGGCGAACAGTTTGCTTTACCGTAGTATGTTTATCATACTTTTCTTTTAAATTCGATTTAGGTAGTCTCAGAAAATTCATCGTGATAAGCAGCAACAAAGACTACATTGGTCTTTTTTTGGTCGATGACAAGCCAAATTCATAGATTTGAACATCTTTTTATATGTTGTCAAACCTGGAGCCTCTTGGAATGGTATTTCAAGTTCGTTAAGTAGCATACGGTGCATTTTTTTGACGCTTAAATCAGAATGCAAATATTCTTACGCTGAATTTGCCCGACAGTAATGCGATTCAACTCTAGGAAAACGATTTATATGTTCAAGTATCATCTTATTACTTTTGTTGTCTCTTTGTTTAAGTCTTTCCATACGACCACCACTAGTGTTTTGAAAAAGAATTCCTGACTGATTAGGCTTAGCCAAAACAAATTTTTCCGAAACCGCAAGTGTATTCAAAAATAATGATCTACACACTGGATATTTTTTCCCTTCAACAGATAAATAATACTTAAGTGATCTCTTTCGTCTTGAATTGGGTATTAGCGTTCGTTGTTTCGGTTCACATTCAGTAATGTGTCGTAGAATAAAATCCCTTTTTAGCGAGGTTAGAGGTAGAAAAGTTATTTTCGCCGATTTTTATAGCATAGGTGAATGCTATAAAAATCGGCGAACATAACTTTTCTATCAATCTCAGTGAAGCGATAACAATATCGGTTGTTATCTTTACAATTACATTTCAGTATCCACCGACAAATTTTGCAGGTCCAGTTTTTTTTTGTTAGGTGAAATATATTCCTGGCCAGTATTTCGTAACATTTTAGCTAATTTGCGTTTGTCTATTTTTTCTTCCTTGGCTATTTGAAATTCGCGTCTGGAACCTTCATTTTTTCAATATTAGAGCTTTCAGTGGAATTATTCTTACCTACCTGTTGTTTTTTTGGCCTGTTCCTTTTTACACGAAATATCTCCGTCAAAATGAGTCCAGTACAAAAGTATATTGCATCTAAAACATGAGCTAATAAAAACTTCGCTGAAACAGTTAAAAACTTCACAAGTTTGTGATCTGAATTCGTCAGTGTTCCTATGTCTTTCTATGTCATCTAAAACAGATATGGGACTTATTCTAGCTGAATGTACCTGTAAGACCTGTTTTCTTTGATTAGAAAGAATATCATGGTGTGGTATTGAGCCATTATTTTCAACAATATGTCCATGCATAGTGCAGGATACCTTTTCTGAGAAATGTTCGGAGCACAAAAATAAGAAACACGTATTGCAGGAATTGAAAATATTATTTCAACAATGAGGTCCTTCACATGCCAGTAACATAGGATGATCCACAGTTATTTCCTGGTAGTCTTGTAAACCCGTAGGTTATAAATCTCTTTCAGACTGGTAATCCGGATCATCAACGTCAGCTATATTCATGTTTTCAAACAGTCCCGAGTTATTATGATCAGAAAGACAGTAAGTATATTACTTTGACCAGAAGGACAGTTGGTAATATTACTATCTTCGTTCGTCTAAATTTCCATTTCAACTTCAGGTGCTTTTTTTATTGTCACTTCTAATATTGAGCATAGAAATAGGAACATTATCCTCAGAGCATTCTGACCCATTTGATTGTCTTCTCTCAAGTGGTGTTACAGTTTTTATTTCACCAGTTGCATCATCTTCTATAGTTGTGACACTTCTATAATACCATTTTGATTTGAAACGCATTTTAACTTTGGTTCCCAAAGCTATTGGCTCATTTTTTATCATGGGTGGGTTCAGATATGCAAACGCAATTATATGTTTGGTCTTCCCACGTTACTATGACGTCCATGCTATAACAAACCAAAAGTGTTTGGTAAACGTACAATGTTAATAAATATCACAAGACAGACACCAAGGCTCAAACTAGGTAGAGCTTGAACTGTGAGAATTAGGTAAGAGAAGACAGATTTATATAATATATAAATACTACTATTATAGGCTACACAGGCAATATTACTGGAGTAGGTACCTAAGCTATGAATATTGAAAAAAATCTTCGTAACCAGACAGGCACCCAAGCCCACGTATGCACGGACGCAGTCCGTGTCTCCAGTTTTGATCCGAGCGTTGAGAATCCAGCAGAGTGCATCCCAGCGCGTCGAAAAGACGTACAGTTTGATTTTCAACTCTCGTCGCTTAGCAGTGTTGAAAATCAAGTGAAAGTGAAGTGAAAATGGCCGCGGGAAAAAATCGTCTGTTCGAACCGGGGCTATCACTCTAAATTGTGTTTTCTAACAATTTACTTTGTATACAGTGTGTTACGGAAAGGGTATATCCATACAAACGGGGTGAAGAGTGCATCAGGTTCAGAATCTCTGTACAAAATTTCAGCAAAAGGAATAACTTTGAAAATGCTTAATATTTTTTGTATTTCGATAGCTTATTAAATTTAAATCATAACAAACGTGTCTCCGCACTACGAGGGTCATTCATCCATGATCTGTGTGCCTACACACGCACACACACCTGCGCAAAGCTCGCGGCACGGGCGGCACGATTGGCGGCGCGATCAAACGAACGGAAATCAGTACCGATCTCTTCGATTTTATTTCTTCGTTTGATTGTAATTACGTAGATGCGATTAAATTAAAGTTGAAACGTAATTTGCAAATTGTCTTTCAGGAGTCATCGAAAATAGCCAAGATGATACTGATATGTCTCAATTTATTTATAACAACCACCATCACACTTTATTACAACCTCAAAATCATAATCTTCTTTTATTTCTTTCTTTTTTTAAAAAACGTTGCCCCACACTAGGAATTTCTCCTGTATCGTGGGTGCGTTTACAAACATTGAAACTCACATCCACAAACAGCCAGACCCGGAACAACTACTTTTAGGTCCAATAAATATAAAACCAAACCGGTCCAGTAAATATTTGTTCCGTGCGGGAATCGAACCCGCGACACGCAGCGCAGCAGTCAATCGCTTAACTACTGCGCCAACCGTGTCGTCACGAAAAAAAATAAACGAAAATCAAATCAAACAGAAAAAGAAATAAAGGAAGAAGAAAATACTCATAACAATAAAATAAAAATTGATGATAGCAACAGTAAGAAGAAAAAAATTGAACATGTCGATGACGAAGTAAATGATAATCAATGTATCCATTGCATTTTCGACAAGGAACTTGATAAAAGAAATTACTATTTCGGTAATTTGCTCATAGGAGAACTGCAGTACTTGCCTCCATGTATGAGATCCGAGGCATACATTAATATATTAAATTATGTGAAATCACTTAAACATAAGCATATAAAAAAATTTGACTGCCCATAATTCACGTAGGTAAGTACTTGCTAATAACTTGCATGGCGGGTCTGGCCATAATAAAAATAAGTTTATATTTTTTACAATCATTTATTTTGTTTTTGACAGTTGCTTGAGAACATTCTCTCTAACTTTAAATGCATTTATAGTACTCATATTTCCGGGTATTTGAGAGAGCAGATTTTTAAATGCCTGATCGTTGATTATGGAGAATGGGCGTCCGTGTTCACGGACGTCCGACGACGTGTCGTGTTAACGTAGTGGCTGTTCAGCCACTAAGTTAGTGCATTCTTCTAAGACTATATCAGAAATAGTTTTCTGCCTAGTGGTGGTACTTGCTGATTCACGTCGACTTAAATTCAGTCCCAAGACCTCTTTGTACACCTCTTTATGTTGATGTTGCAAATGTTTCATTAAATTACCACTATGTTGTGTCTGAAAAATACGAAGCAATTACAATTTACTCATAGTAATACTGAAGCTGAAGCTTGAATTTTAATTGTGCGACTTGTAACCTAATCCAATACTCTGCACAGACGAGATTCGATTGAACTTTATTTATTTATGCTATCCAGTCGATATGCGAAATAAAATTTAAGTAAAAATCTTTTTAAACACAAGCTGTTTATTTAAATTTTATTTTGTACTTTTTAGCATTAGCATTTGATAAAATATCTGTTCTATCACCTCACTTTAAGGTGCTTGTCCTAGACAAATCCAACGAGTCCAACACAACAGGGCTATCTTATCTTGAAAAGCTAAGGTGTCCCTGTGGCCACCTTCCGGTAATATCATCGGACGCTGGACTACACCTTGGTTTAAATAGTTTTTGTCAAGACAAAACTGACGAGCCCAAACACTTGATACACTTGACACTTGAAACATTCTGGTTTCAACATCACTCTCGACTTTAACGGAGGCTGTAGTATTTGTGAAGACAAATCAAAATAGCCGAAAGACAACGGGGCTATCTCGTTTCTGTGAAGAGTTTCTATGGCGTGCTTCCAGCTCCATCATCATGTTCTGGACTACACCTTGAGGTTACGTACCTACATATCAAAACATATCCAAATAGCCAGATGACAACGGAGCTATCTTGTTTAGTTGAGAAGTCCCTATAGACACCATCTGGCTACATCATTAGATCTTAGATTATACCTTGGGCTAACGTACCAACTTGTCAAAACAAATCCAAATGACCGAAGCAACTTCCCGATCTATCATATTTGTTTATTTTAACTTTAATTCACACGGTTAAACCAATTACATTAATTAAAGGCAAAGACAGATACACATAGAACAGAAAATATAAATAAAATTTAAACTTCTTGTAAAAACATAAAAACGATTAAAAAAGAACAAAAAAATTACAACACTTTCATGAATCCCTCTCACAATATTTCAGGCATGCCAATAAAATCTTCGTCCATTCATCCGAAAACAGGTCGTTTGTTGGATTGGAATCCAAGAGATCATTAAGTGCGACCAGAGTGCAAGGTACTGGGGACTTAGCACGCGAAACGGTGCGACATGGAGGCACAGCAAACATCATTAGGCACTGAACTACACCTTGTACATGGCAAGACAAACCCAACGACCGTAAACACAACAGAGCGATCTTGTTTAGTTGAAGAGTTCCTATGGCTACCTTCCAGCTTAACCTCAGACCCTGGTCAGCACCTAGTGTAAAAGCTCTTGTCAATACATATCCAATGAAACCATACACGACGGGACTATGGTGTACCTACTTGAAAATTTCGTGTCAGTACTGTGTACCGTTGAGGAGTTCCCTCGTGTGGAGCTAATCTTGGGTGCAGCAGCGAAGTCATGGTGAACTTTAGAACGGACTGACATAATTAAATTCGTATATATTTCGTGTCTGTACTGTGTGCCATTGAGGAGTTCCCTCATGTGGAGTCAATCCTGGGTGCAGCAGGCAGGTCATAGTGGACTTTAGAACGGACTATCATAATTACAGCGTATATAGAATTTCGTGTCATTATCGTTGACCGTTGAGGAGTTTCCTCGTCTGAAACCAATTCTGGGTGCAGCAGCCAGGCCATGCTTATCATCAAAATGCATTGTATTTGGAACAAATCAAATCAAATCAAAAGTCATTTATTCAAACTAGGCTGAGAATCAGCACTTTTCGAACGTCAAAAATTACATAAGACAGTCCCCCAAAAACGCCCACCCTTCACCACTTCCTAGTGCTTTAGCTGGGAAGAAGAAGTGGCGCAAAAAACTCCCCAGCAGCACAGCTGTCTGTTCAGATATAAAACTTGAATCTATACAATAAAATGTAAAAGAATTTGCATTACGCAACACAACATTAGATTATTTGCCTTATGTTAGCTAGCACACGCCACTATACCAAAAAAAAACATAAAAATCGTCGAAAACTATACTCAAGCAGAAATAACGTAAACAGAACGTACCTAAATAAAAGCCTCCAGGCATAATGGGCGCGCCCGCCCACACAAAGCTATAGCTGCAACTCGAAGTCAAAAATGATAAACTAGCACCATCGTAGTAAAATAAAAAACAATTAATCATTAATAACAATAATAAAACCATGGTCAGCAAGACGACCAGTCACCACAAGCAGCACCCGTTCACGAGCATAACGCAAAGATCAGCCATCACCCCCCTCGCCATATTTGAGGGAAGGAGGCAACCCGACCCCCGACGCTACCGCAAGCAGTGACATCTAAGGGAGCATGACGAACTTGCTGCCGGTTGCTCAGGCAAGAATAATATAATCAATTGTCTAGGTCGCTAGCTAACCACTTATTGCAATACAACTCATTAAAAAAAACATTTTCATGAGTATATTATGTCACTAATAAATAAAAATAAATTGACTTAGACAGTCAAATAAAAATAAACAATTATATGAACTCATATAACCTGTCAGTAGGTACGCTAATTCTGGAGAAAGAACATGAACATTGTCTTGAGTTAATCACAGCGACCAACTATTCTTATCGTTTAAGTAGTCATTGATAGAATAGTATGCCTTTGAACAAAGATTGGATTTAACTTTAACTTTAAACGCAAATCAAAAAAAAAAGAGGGTAGCTTGTTATAAAAAGTTATACCAAGTCCAACAAATGAGTTATGAACCTTATGAAGCCGGTGAAAAGGAGCACGTAATTTATCCTTATTTCTGGTGTTAATATTGTGAATATCACTGTTTTTAGTGTATAAGTGTATATTTTGCCTAACATATAAGATGTTGGCGAAGATGAATTGTGATGCCGCCGTGAGTATACCAATATCCTTAAAAAAATCTCTTAGAGAAACTCTGGCACCCAGCTGGTAAATTGCTCGAACAGCTCGTTTTTGGAGTACAAAAATATTTTGAATGTCAGCTGCTTTACCCCATAGCAGAATACAGTAGGACATAACGCTATGAAAATAACTAAAATAGACTAACATGTAAATGTAAAACAGACCCAACATGTAAAATATCAACTTGATGGGTGGGAGGAAGTGGTTTTAATTCAGCTTGCATGATTTGGCCCGAACATACTAAATACATACAAACATTGCAAGTTAAATAAAAGCTTGTAAAAAGTCAGCTGTAGTATAGCTAACTGTGTATAGCTGTATTTTTTCAAACACTATACCCTAAATCATCAATTCAGATAATTTTAGTAAACAAAGAAATGTCACTGTCAAAATGACAGGACAGTGCTGCAAAACAATTTATCATAAAAAAATTCTATCTTTTAATTACAGTTAATTAACTATTTAGATGAGCTATGCAAACCAAATACCGTAGCCGAACAGTGTTTGTTCTGTGTCGGAGTCGCGGCTTATTATTATTATAATCAGCCCTTTTAAGTCCACTGCCAGGCGTGGCCTACGCCTAGCAGTGGACTTCACAGGGCTCCCAAAATCGCCGTTTTCATCCTACATGTGGCAAATGTCTTGCCTGTAGGCTCCTGACAATATGAATCTATGAATGAGAGTAGTATGAATGTGTGTTGTTGAAGATGTAAGTGACTAAATAAAACATACAAATTTTAGAAATTGCATTTATTAGACCACCCGGGTATACATCAGTCATTTAAAATAATATCAATCTGATTTCAAATCCTTACTTGCTCAGATTAGTATTGGCTATTAAAAAATATTTTTCTTTATGTGTCTGAGTCTGAATAACTATCGGATTCGGAATCAGATTCATTCACATTTATGACAAACCTATCTGTAACCTCATGAATTATGTGGTCGAGTTTGCACATTTCATCTTCTACTTTTACAGTATGTCTAATACAGTCTGCCCATTTCTGCGGTGTCACCTCTCTTAAACCTTCTTCTAACAATTGTTTTATCTCATTCATTTTGAACGTTTTATTGTTTCGTGCGACATACCCCTTTACCTGAGCCCACACCAACTCAATAGGGTTTAGCTCACAATGGTAAGGGGGCAGTCGCAGGACAGTGACACCGCACTGGGCTGCCATCTTATCCACCACATACTTATTAAATTCTGATTTATTTCTCTTAACAATTCCCAATAACTGGGCTTTTATCATTGTTTGCTCGTAGGAAATATTCTTTTTGTGAAGCCATTCCTGTATATTGGCTTTTCTCCATGAGGTAGTAGGGGTCTGCTCAACTTTCTGGCTATGGTATGGAGCATTATCCATTACCAGAACAGAGTTTTTTGTTTAAGTTTTGGTAAAATCTCCTTGAACCATTCTTCTCAAAACACTCTGCATTCATCTCTTGATGGTAGTCTTCCGTGTTCTTTTTTGATTCGAACAAGAGCAGACCCCCTTCAACAAAACCATCTTCACTGCCTATATGGCTTATTGTTAATCGCCTGCCTTTGTCTGACGGAGCTTTCAGCCCTGTTGTTAATCCATCTAGGAATGCCTGTTTCGATGATTTAATTTGAGTGTCTACCCATCTTTATTACTGTATGGCCTATAACAAAGAATACTATGTAAGTGTATAATAAACAAAATGTTTAATTTTATTAACAAGTTGATGAGCGTTACAGCTCAAAAACATTTTCTGGATTCGACTGTATGAATTTGGCAATTGTGATCAAATGTTAATAGATCTGCGAGGCTCAGTACCCACTCAACGCAACTGGTTAAATACTGGAAGTTGACCTGGGGAGAGGTATAGGCAGATGTTGTACATATTATTATTACTCATAAATAACAATTATTACTACACTTAACACGATGATAACAAAGCACAATTAACAAACACGCAGCGAATAATATGATCGGAGAAAAGAAAACGAACGTATTGAAAAGACGCGAGTTTGCAAATTATGTCAAATGAAATTTGAGAATGTTGGGAACTCCTGTAGTGTTACCAGTATCATAATATTTTTTATACCACAAAATTTTCTTTTTTTAATAACTTTGTTTAAAACCGAAAACTTATAAAAATTAACACGGTATGATAATTGTTTAATTATTATTTCTAAAATCAGTACATAAAAGCCAATATAGCCTTGTTTTCCGCCATTTTATGTGAATTACCATTATGACGATATTTTTTTGATCGGTTATCACCTTTGTTTACATAAATTATCTGAATTGATGACTTAGGGTATAGTAACCTACTGAGTACTGACATAAGTACTTAGTTCAAAAAATTGGTAAGCTAAATTGGAAAGATGCATTAAAAGCGTAAATATGCTTGCGTGCGTTTGTATCAAATTAGTAGCGGAGAGCGGTATTCATGTGAAATGTGCTGAAGCACGTAGGTAACTTCAATTCACGTTTTTTATCGCCAAGAAAGCTCGAGAATGCTGAATACAGTATTTATTTGGTACCTAGTTAAAGCCCGGGTTAGAAAAAAGTCACCGTGTAAATGGTCTAAGACCTAAGTAATTTCAGATCAAACAAAACAACAAAAACATCGATTAAACATCATTCAACTAACAAAAACATTATAGGTACTTGACTGGGTATTTTTAATCTCGATAATACCAACTAAAGTAAGATAGATTATAATTAAAGGGACATGTAACTTACCTTTAATATTTTTCCACATTCTGCAACTAAACAATTAGATGTTTTATTTTCATTCAGTATAAAATATCTGTAAACCTTATTTTGTTTATTACGAGCCATCTTGGAGGCGCCTCGAACAAACCAACTCACTATAGGTATTACACAAAAACGGCGTGGCGCAGCCGGCGAGCGGCGGAGCGGAAACAGTGTGTCTAATCTAAAGGTCGATTTACATCAAACGAACATAGAGCTAGAGCTAGAACTAGAGCATTCTTTCGTAATCTTTTAGTGTAAACGAAAGCTAGAGGTATCGATTTACATCAAACGAACATAGAGCTAGAGCTAGAACAAGAGCATTCTTTCGTAATCTTTTAGTGTAAACAAAAGCTAGATCGAATGTTCTTTGCTCATTCGTGTCAATTCTGTGGTTAGTATTGGTAGTGCTTCGTTATGTCTGACTCTGACAGCGATATCATTATTGCAAGTGCTGCATTTATTATTTTGTCGCAAAAACTAAAAAATAAAAGACGGAAGAGACGTTGGTGGGTTACAAATTTAATGCATCGAAGGAAACTGGATAATGTAGGTGAAACAATGACGGATATGCAAAAACAAGAAGAAAGTGGACAATTCCAAAACTTTTGTAGAATGGCGCCAGAGGATTTTGATCATTTACTATCTCTGACCAGCGAAAAAATTCTAAAATCAAGTACGAATTTTAGAGACTCGATTCCTGCATATGACAAACTAGCAGTGACTTTGCGATTTTTGGCAACTGGAGATTCCTATGAAAGCCTCATGTATTTTACTAAAATGTCTAAATCGACAATATGTAATGCTATATCTGAAGTATGTGCTGCAATAAATGAAGCATTGCAAGACTATGCTAAGGTAAGTAAAGTTATTACTTTTATACATACCTACACACCTATTATCACGACCGTAATTATTAGTGAAAGTAAGTAAATAAACTAAGACAATTTATTTTAAGATATTTATTTAAAAAAACACAATCAGAGAACTTAAATAAACAAAAAGTAACTAGAAAAGATATACATGTTACTTAAATTTTTTTATAAAATGCAGCAAAGACTCGCTGGTTTCTTCAGTTGCGGTATCATCCGGAATGTGTAATTGTTGGCCTAAATTGACATTACTTTCTGAACTGGCTTCCATTTGGTTGGGTGGAGGGGATTGATCTGAGGCTACAGAATACACAATGCAAGTATTTTGTGAACTGTCTGAATATGAAGACATCGGAGTTGATGCTAAATTTGACTCATAATCAAATTTCCCCAAATCAGCGTCGAACAGTATATTATTTATGTAATGTTCAACATACGCTTTCGTCCTTTTTGAGTATTCGCGATGTTTTGAAGCAACATGATTTCCAAAAGCTTGACTCTTGTCCCTTATCTTTGAATCATGTGTATCTTTTAAAATACGGTAGGCTTCGGCTACTCGAGGGTCTTCATGTTTTGATTTTTTTGGTGGTATTGTGTGGCCAGATTGCAGTGATGTTGATGGTTGCCATTGTGGTGTGGTGTTTCTTGACCCTACTGAAGCTGCAGGTTGTGAATGTGTTGTTGAATCTGACTGTGTATCTGCATTAGGGTCCACTACCGGAGTTTCTTGTTCAATTCGCTCATTCTCCTGCTCAGCAGCCTGTAAAAAAACGGTTTAATTAATATACACCCTAAAATAATTTCATTTATTCATTTCAGACACCGTCAACAGAAGAAGAATGGCTATCAATCGCTCAGGAATTCAATGAGAAGTGGAATTTTCCAAACTGTATTGGCGCTGTAGACGGGAAACACTGCGTCATACAAGCACCTATTAACAGCGGAAGCGACTTTTTTAATTATAAATCCACATTCAGTGTGGTGTTAATGGCCATAGTAGACGCTAACTACAATTTTATATTCGCCGATATTGGTTGTCAGGGCAGAATATCAGATAGCGGAGTTTTCAGAAACACTTCTTTCTATCAGAAACTACAAAATAATGAATTAAATTTGCCCAATGACCAAAGCCTTCCAGGAAGACAACAGAATATGCCATTCGTATTTGTAGCAGATGATGCATTCCCATTACAAAGACACATCATGAAGCCGTATCCTGGTACTCATGCCAGGGGATCCGAAAAACGAATTTACAACTACCGTTTGTCTAGAGCAAGACGAATAGTAGAAAATGCATTTGGCATTCTTTCAGCAGTTTTTCGTGTATTGCGAAAACCTATGTTACTACAACCTGATAAAGCATCTCTCATCGTAATAACCTGCGTGTACCTACATAATTATTTGATGAAAAGGAAAGCTTCTAGGAAGCTGTATAATTCACCGGGCATGATGGACAGAATTGAAGATGACGTCATCATTCCAGGCCAGTGGAGAAATATGGACCGTTTATCATCATTTCTCCCGTTACCCAACACTGGACGAAGACACACTTTGCAATGTGAAAATATCCGGAAAGAATTTTCAGACTATTTTAATTTGACTAATATTTTGTCATGGCAAAACAATATTGCATAATGAAAGTGATATGTTACTTTATAAAAAGCGTAAATAACCCAACCTAAAATTATGGTAGAATACCCAATAAATAAACATAACTACCTACTTACCATGTTTTTATTTTGGTTAGTGTCGAAATCAATTGTTTTCCTCGGTTTATATTTGTCCATCAAAAAGTGCATGCTTTTAAATGCAAACCATTTAGAATTATAAATACAATCGGCACCGCTGCCTGACTTCCTACTGATTGTTTTTTGCCTTTCCCGGCGGTAAGATGCAAGAAGCGAGTCCATCTTTTTTTTTAACTCTTCAACATTACATTCCAGTTGTTTTGCGATTTCCCGCCAAGCATCTTGTTTGTAAGTTGTATTTTTATAGTTTTCATACGTCGGATCCCACACTGAAATTGCGGTAGGCTTCTATCATTAATAAACATTTTTCTTCAGACCAATCCATAACTTAATCGATAAGATACGTAAACAATCGCTAGAACACAAGAACGCTTTGATGAGACCGCTCAGTGGCGCGAGCACGTCCGAACACGCTAGAACGCTCTAAGCAACTGTTCGCGCGCTCTTGCGCCGTTTACATCAAGCGAGCGAGCATTCTTAGAATATTCCTTAGAATCTTTGCGAACGCACTAAGAACAACGAAGGAATGCTCTACGCCTGTTTACACTAGAAGAATTAGCTGTAGTGGGGATAGAATGAGCATTCGCTCGTTTGATGTTAATCGACCTTAAAGTGACTAAGCGAGCGCACAAAATGTAAACATAAGGACAACGTAGCCAAATTAACGGTAATATTAACGTTACTTGTTGTATTTACGTTAATGGTAAGTAACGTTAAATTACTGGTAATGTTATCAATTAACGTTAAATTTTTGTAACGTTAGTAAGGTATCACATTTAAATTAACGTTACTTAACGGTTATTATTTTGATACTTGGTAAAGTTAACAAGCCCTGGTAAAGGGTGCAACATGTCAGAATAATTTTTGCGGCCTTTTCTGGCTTGTAGTGCAGACAGCGATGCCTGTGTAGGCACCTAAATTTGTTTTTTAGGCGCCCATTGCACATTTCCACCACATTTCTTGCCCTTGTGTGGCACTCGTTGTATCGAGCCTCTGCTTCAGTCGCTGGCACCATAATGGGAGTCATGAGCCATGGCTGTAGTGGGTATCCCTTATCTCCTACAATAAATAAAACTTTATAATGAACTTATCTAATAGATATACCTAGTACTTGGGTATAAAAGTTTACTAGTGACCTACCCAGTAGCCACTGAGATCTTTCCCCATGCAAAAACTCATTTTTCAGGACTCTATAAATGTTAGATGCCCTCCATATTGCAGCATCATGGGTGGAGCCCGGAAAATTTGGGTTTAGGCCAATAATTTTACCCCTCGCACTGCACACCTGAAAGTTAAAAAAAATCAAGGTTTCAAGATAATTAACTAAGTGTGTTAAAAAAATGTAAGTAGTTTATACTCACAATCTGGCAGTTGATGCTATAATAGCCCTTTCGGTTGTAAAAAAGGTTGCCAGGTGCAGTAAGGTGATTTAAGGGAGGTTTTGCTATTGCAACGTGTGTCCCATCTACTGCACCTAATGTGTTGGGCATATTAAATAGGTCTTCAAAAATGAAACAAGCAAAGTGTATTAAGAGTGGTGCAGTTCTGTTTTACGAGTATTAGCTGTAAAAAGGGATGTTTTAGGGATTACTTACCTATCTATACGTATATTATTTTATTTTCAATTTTCTGAAGTTAGAGTAGCCAGGGTTTAAAAAAAAGCCATTCAGAAATCTAGTACCTCTTAAACTAAGAAATATTAAACTGAACTTACTCTGTCTTGGCCGCTTCCTTTTCTTCATGGGACATGGGGAATCTCAAGTATTGAGGCGATAATATTCTTACAATTTCCTCTGCTGTTATTGCTAGGCACCTGCTCACTGATGGCTGGCTGAGCCCAAGTATGTTATCTTGCCCAACAGCTGTTTGATAACTGCCTTGGGCAAACAGATTGAGTACAGCTAGAATCTGAATATGAATATGAGTTCTATTATGTAGTTCTACTAAAGGTAGGTACTTACTAATTAATGGCTAGGTGTTGGTAATCTATCATCCATATATATTAAAGTGAGATACCACTCACTCCGACTGAAAAATCACAACATAACAGGAACTATAATTAAACTTAAAATCTAGCAAGTAATTCCATAATGATAAGGAATTACCTACTACACACTACGTATAGAGTGTAAGCAAGACGTTAGGAAAGAATACAAAAGAAAGGAAGGTAATACCTAAAGGACACAAAACTGTTCTAACCTTTATATGTTTGGGGAGAAATCCTTCATCCAACCAAGGATTCCTTAAATTATCCATCAAATAAAGTGCTCTAGATATAGGCAGTCTAAATTTTCTTTTAATTTTTCTTTAGCCATTAAGAATGGGTTGGATCGGTCTTCTTCCATATTCTATGAAAAGTTATTTCAGATTCTTACAATGAGTGAGTAACTTTCTAACATAAATTTACGTTAATTTAATTTTTGATCGCAAATTAATCCCCAAAATTAATTTTCTAAGAATTTCAAAACTAGGTAGGCACTCAAAGAAAACGAGTATTTTATTGTTTAAATTTATCGTTATGTTAATTGTTACTAAAGAAGATTAAATATAATTATTTGTTCTTAATTTATTGATAACGTTTCTAAAATATTATCGTATGTCAACTTAAAGTTTATAACTGTTTAAATACCAACGTTAAAATTTAATTTTATGTTTATTGATTAGGTCTAAAAGAAACATATTTTTAAGTTCATTTCATTGTGATTTAATTTTATAAGACTGTTTTGAATATATACAATAAAATACTGTCTAAGAGTACAAATAAATGAGTAATAATATGGAAATTGTTGTCTTTTACTATATTTTTTTTTATAGATCCAGTGAGCCCCAGTTAATTTACTGTCACCCATGTATTGATCCAAAGTGACCCATTCCCGGGTCACAGTAGATCATTACCACTTTTTTTTTAAAGTGGTTATTACTTGTAAGTTTAGGTAATATTCGCCAATAAATGGGATTTTCTTTGAAGATTAGATCTGATTTAATTTCAGAAATTAATTATTTAACCATAAAATTTGGAACTACGAGACTTAAGAAAAAAAGTGATCCTCTGTGACCCACTCTCCCCTACATTATGAGTTTGTCCCTTACTCTTACATACAATAGCTAAGTGTCCAATTTTGCTACATATATTACATTTAAATGACTAAAAAATCTATAAAAATTATGGTCTGGTTTAGCGCAATAAATGCATTTTAATAACGATGACTCACCGTCCTGTTTCTTCTCAGGCTTTTTTAAATGTGTAGTGGGAATTTTTATTGGTCTTGGCATGTCCGAGTCCATACTGAGCTACTTATGCACTCCCTGCACCTCATTCAAACCCATTTCCTTATTCAGTGCTGTATCTTCTAAAAATGTCACTGACTTGGAAACATCTTGTTCGCATAATTTTTCCTGGATTGGTCCTAGACCCAGACTCGTAACGAATTTATACTTAACACGTTCTTCTAATGTATTCGTAAAATTGCATCCCGCAGCAAATTCTCTAACACGAGCATACCATTTGGCTATACTCTCCCCTTCCAATTGTTGTAATTTTTCGAATTGAATCCTTTTTCTAAAATGCGAAATTCTTTTAGTCTCATTTGCTACAAAATATTGCTCTATCCTTTCCAAAAAACACAAGATATCGCCATCTCGTTTGAAAGCGTCTATACGAAAATCGTGGGCCATGTTTCAGCCGTAAAAATGTACCTTTTATGCTTCGAAATTCTTGTTTATCCTCGTCGCCATTTGATGTGTATACGCCTTGTATATACCTGTACCTGAGTATATACTTGTATATCAATATTGTCCAAATGAAATACTTGAATAACGAAAATATATTTTAATGATACTTTCAGTGAAGCGGACGGAAAAATGGAGTGTGTCGGGTTGCTAGCCCTACATTTCTGAATTCTTCTTTTTTTAAATGGTGGCTGGTGTTACCAGTAACTTAATATTTTCTTATATCTCAATATACTACAATTTTTATTAAAATACTGTGACAATTTTATACTTTCTGCATATTCATAAGCCAGTTTTCTTACTTAGATAGCTGTACAACCGTAAAATATTTTAGCCATTTTCTTCACCACACCAGCTATCTCTTTTTCAACTTCTGCAGGAAATACAGCTTTTCGTCCTAGAGATGGGTTTTCAAACAATTTCTTATTGTTTCGAATTTGCAGCGTGGAAAATGGAATTCCAATTTGATTGACAGTTTTTCTCACAGATGTTACATTAGCCATAAGCCTCAGAGCCTTGTCCAACGTCTCCGAAGACCATGTAGCCTTCTGCGTTTTTCTGGATCTTTTTTTTGGCATCTAAAAACAAAATAATTAGATTTAGTTACCATACGACACTCATACTAACATTGCGGGTAATGGTGGTCAGTTGACCACGATAACCCGCAACGGACTTCTTAGTAATTTTTTTTTTTAACACAAACAAATACTGATTTTGATTTGAACTGAGCATTACAGCATAATAATAATGAACAGTCTCAAATAACAAGACAGCGTTTACGTGGATTAAGGAATATTTCACAACTTACCTAGTTAATTCGTTGAGACGTAATAGTACTCGTACATTAGTGCCGCGGTCTATAATGACTACTTTGCTGGTCGCGCTGATGATGGCCGACAGCGCAGCGTAGCGCAGCTCCAGGCCAACACAGCGCGGTCAGCGTGCAGCACTTGATGGACGAGCTGAGATAAAGGCCGAGGCCGTAGGTCGAGGCCTTTACAGCGAGGACAGCAAGGGCTGCAATGATGGCCAAGCTGGAAGGCATAGAGCGTAGCTAGGCTAGCTCGAGGCAATCATAGCGTGACCAGCGAAGCAGTCATAGTGGGCCAAGGCTTGTATAGTGCTTTACTCAAAAATGCAAGTACCTAATCTAAATAAAACCAGCAAGTAATTTCAATAAAATATTGAAATATATATATAAATATTTATTTTTATTGGGAGTATTTACATAATTTAAAAACTAAACTAAATATATATTAATTAACTAGAAATTTAATTAAAATGACAATTATGAAAAGTACAGTTACTAAAATTCAACACCGACTTTCCCGGTTTGATATTACTAATAGTTTGCGATAATTTGCATGCGGTGTTTGACTGCTGTATTATTTCTTCATTTATTACTTCATTTATTTCATTTTTTTTTTCTTCATGTTCTTGAGCAGATGTTGAAGCTTCCTGGAACTCGTAAGACGTTGTTCGTTTTAAGTTTATACTTTGACCGATTTTTTGCGTAATTCTGTTTTTATTCTCCACCGATTCTTCTATATAGCTCTCAGCAACTCGATCGGATTTCCATCCTCCATGCCTTTTTAGTGTAATAAGATTGGCCCCAGTATCGGCAAGAATAGTGGCCGATGAACGCCGGAAACAATGACCTGTAAATTGTTCCGGATAGGGCAGTTCTAAGTATGGAGCAATTATTTTGGGCATTTGAGCAATTTTATGCCTCCCTATCACTTGTTTGGTGCATTAGCAGTTTTTATAATTAAAAAAAAATCGGTCCGTTTTTACGTCAACTGGACGTAGTGCGTAATATTTTTGCGCCACTGCAAATGAGGCGTCACGAACAACGAAAGTACGATCAATCTTCGTTTTTGTATCTCGCAACGTAATTATCATTACGTTGATGTGAGTTTCGATGTCATTAACGGTGATATTGGTAATTTCGATGCATCGATATGCACCGTAAATGCCAAAAATAAGAACCACCTGTAACAATAACAAGTACGAGTATTAATTATGAGAACGTGTACAGTACAAATTTGGGTTTTTAGATACAAAATACTTACTTTCACCGCTAAGTACTCATAGTCGGGGGCTTCATTTATAAACTTTTCTACGAGTACATTTTGTGATGTCAACACTTTTGATTTTTTACATTTATATCCGTCTGACTGTCGTTTTAGCATACTCGTTAAATTGTGGTAATTTTTAATGTTCAAATTGTGCTTTATCAGAACCATGCATTTTAACATTGAATAGGTATTCCAGAGAGACGAAGGCTTCATTTTGTTGGAAAGATCATTGAAATACGCAAGAAAAACATTTTCGGATAAAGATTTAGATTTCCTACTGATTTTCCACTGCACAAATTTTTCATACGCAAGGTTATATTTTTCCTTTGAGTTTCGCGGTATTAAATTTTCAACCACTAATTTAGCTTCATCTTTAATGTCTGGCGGTGTTAGTGTTAAACACATTGAATCGGAAGAATTTTCGCTTTGAGAGCTCATTTTTAGCAAAAAAGTCACTAAATAAAAATAAAATTTTCGCCGAACCGCGCTTTTGTTACTTGTTTTTTTTTTTTTTTAACAATGGTAGTCGGAACTATACAGCCAAATATGGAATAAAATCTTTTTGTACCTATCTCTATAAATACAAACAGCTGTGTTTTAAATAAAATCTTTTTGCATTTGATTATTTAAAACGTTGTTACGTCAAAAATAGCGGCCGGCAATTTTTGCCGGCCTGTTAGAGCGACCAGCAAAACTTTGCCGGCCGCTCCTTGAAACAGAACGGCAAGGTCGACTTTGCTCAAACAAGGTTGTCAAAATAATGACCACATTACATGAATTTTTGAGTAAAATTACATAATTTTGGCGCGAAAACAACAAACACTCGCCTTGCACGAACGTTGCGTGCGTAATGACAGCACAGGGCGCTCGACGCTCGCGGGCAGTGAAGAGAGAGACGTAATACACTTCACACGCTTAAAGGACTTTGCTTTAGTTGTGTGCGTGACCACCATTGCCCTACATGTTATGCCGTTTTTGGTAACCAAACAACTGGCGACAGACTTAATATTGAAGCCACCATTCTCTGGAGCAAGAATGACTCCAAGGGTCATTGCAATGAATGCAGGATGGGTCTTCCTCGTCACTGGAATCTCCCAACACGATTCTTTTCTTAACTTTTCGGCCAGATTTTCTCATGTTGACTGCTTCTGTTACAGCAACGATAACGACAGCTTTTAGTAATGCTATATCTGGAGATGCATGAAGCATCCCGAATTTACCTTTCTTGCGACTAACAAATCGTTTTGTATGTGAAAATTTGGGCAATGGTGAAATATCTGCTATTGTTAGAATTGACAGAGTTTGATCCGAGCTCGTAGGCACTGAAGGCCCTGCCACAGTGTTGTGGCAGAGCCTTCAGTGCCTGAGCTGAAGGTTCTGCCACAGTGACCAAACGAAATTTAACTGAGAGCTTTTAGGTACTGGAGGCTCTGCCTCAGTTTGATCGTTCGGGTAAGAGCTCGTAGAGTTCAAAAGCCCTGCTTCAGTTTGGTCGTTAAACTGGGAGCTCTGGACATCTACACATCGCGCCTCTTCGTGGTGGGTCGAAAAAGAAAGAAGAAAAGAAAGAAAATACGTTTATTTGCGGTAAACATAACGCAAAGAAATAAAAACACAAGCACGAAAGAACAAGTTGAGGGAAAATATGCGTCACATTCACGCAAAACGGCCATCGCTCAGCATAATGCTGCGCGGTGGTGATTTCTGGCATAGTCGATAGGAACAGAACAATCTCCAAGATCACTGTCAGTGACATCTGCTGGTGCAAACATTCACTCAGGGCAAATATACTCATTCAGGGCCAAATGCCACCTGCAGCATATCCATTTTGACCATTGCTAACCGTAGCTGCTCGAAGATGAGCTTGCTTGAACAGCTCAGCCACCTGAAAATATGTAAGAGTGCGTCCTGGATGGTTCCTCAACCAAATATGCTGCTCTTGATTGTAGTATGTGTTACGTGGACAGAAGAAACGAACGTCTAGTGGTTGAATTTTATGTGTGCAATGTGGGGGTTAGCAGAATATAATGATTCCGTTATCTTTTGCATACGTCCAAGTTTTTGTGACTGGAGTGTCCATCTAAAAGTAACAGAAGCTTGGCATCGCTTACTGGGTAAGATGGCGTACGCATTGGGTGAGATGGTACGTTTCTTTTCTTTTTATCTAGGACGTTAGTTATGTATTAATTATAATATAAAATTGTTAGTAGGAATAATCATTGTTTGAATTTCCAGTTGCTGCTGATAAGTAGTGATTTTGGCGGTTAGTATTTGATCGAATCTTTGATACTTTGGTCATCATGAGAGCTGATATAGTGTCTGTGTTTAATCTGTTACGATTATCGGTTTTGATGAGTTTAACCCTTATATGCGCGTTTTTTTAATATCTTTTAAAAAATAAATATTTATTAGTAGATAGGTTTTACTTTACAGGAAATTTTTTAAAAAATCTTTGATCGAATTGACTGAACTTTTTTTTTCAAAAATGTTAATGTTGTTTTTAAAAACAACATTGCGCTTTCATGGGAAGTATGCTAGTATGGATATGATAAAGATAAACTGTTTAGAAAGAGTATTTATTCATGGGTCATTGTGGTATTTAGAAAAAACAATATATTTTTGGTGTCACGTATAGAAACGTGACATTTTTGGCACATTTTAAAGGTAAACCCTGAACATTTTGGGAACTTGCACCTTTGCTGCTTATCCATCCAAAGTGCCCAGTGAGATGTCTGGTCCAATTTCACATCTTTCGATGGAACTGCTTGAGCTGGACCTCGGAACTTCTTCAGCTGAAGTTCTCCTTGTAAGGACCACGCCATTGGGCCGACCACGTTTAGCTCCATTTTCAGGTTGACCAATTTGCCACAGTATATCAGCAAGTTCTATCCTGAACTTACCTAGATTGAGGAGTTTGTTGTTGACCCTAATCGAATGTACTTTTTTGTACATTATCCATAAAATTATAATTGAGAGGTCCAAGGAGGTCCAAGATTTCTCTTTCGCCAAATCACAAGTCGATTTATCGGTCATCTTGACGTCCGTTGCGATGACATGTTGGCAACAGGTAACGGTTGTGGGAAGCGAGATGGGGAATCAGGATGTGATTGGGGAATATGGATGGGAGAGTCTTGAGTATCGTCATTATCGTTGGTTACAAGAGGATGATCAGTATCCACCAAATCAGGCTGAGTATCTTCATCTTCAAGGTCTCGAAGAACATCTTGTAAGGTCTGATAATACTGACCTTCATCTTCTACCTCGGAGTTTGACCCATCTAATCCTTCTTCGGTGTCGTCAAGATTTTCTAAATACGATAAAATGTCCCGTTCTTGTAAATGCGGCATGCTGGAACGTGACAGAAAACCCCTTCACCAAACATGCAATTATATATACAGCAATTCGCACTGTAGGTTTCCTACAACAAACCGATTTGTGAAACTGCACTATATTGCCACTGCGAAAAATAAGTCTAAATACGTTCAGAAACAAGAATTAGTAGTTATAATTACTAAAACAAACAAGAAGTTCCTCATAATATGTGGTTTTCAGTATGTCGTTTTTAATTAACAACACCACGCATTTAAGGGTTAAGCTGGCTGAATATTCGTTCGACCGAGGCATTTGAAAAGGGAAGGACTAGAAGTAAGCAAATAACTTTCTTTAGGTTGGGAAACAGAGGGTCTTCGTTCATGTTTCGTAACTTGAAAACCATATTCCAGTAGCTGGTGGCCGTTAATGTCGGATCTATTTTCAAAGTTTCATGATCCAGCAGAGCAAGCTCTCGCCATTCTTTGTGTAGAGCTGGCTCGTCAACAACACTTTTAAAAACTGGATATCTATTTATTTAACACTTCATTTAAATCTTTTCGTTCGAACGATTGTGCCACTTTTGGGCCCAGTATATAGTGTTAAACACAGGATTCTTAAAATCAAAGGAGGACGGGCAAAAATGTATGGAAGCCAGCCTAGGAACCAATAACAACATGCGATATATCATTGTAAAGGTTTTTTTATGTACTTTAACTATCGTTATGGCGGGAAGTCCCAAATCGCTGTGTGGAAAAAGTTATTGCTAAATAAAGCCAGACTTCATTCACAAAAATATGTGTTTATTTTTATGTTTATCATCAATATTAGGTTTTTTTTTTTGTAAAACTAACATAGAGAAGTACCAAAAAAAAATAAACCTGTAAAGTGCGAGTTGTACTCGCACACTAAGGGTCATTCCTTTAGCACCATCACTGTAAATTGGCTGTAGGCTGAAGCTAGCAGCACTAGTAGCATAAGATGAGTGAGAGCGAGATATGACAAATCTAAACGTCAAATCCATAAAAAAAACTCAATCGAGATATGTCACAAGTAAAATGATATGTACATATGCCTACGTATATTTTTATCAATTGATAAAAATTGTATGGATTTGACGTTTAGATGTGACATATCTCGCTCTCACTTTTAGCTCATGCTACAAGCGCTGGTATGCTTAAACTCGAAGTACCTACATACACACATACACTACTTTATCCACACATTTTGTTTCTGAGAAAATAAGTAAGGACTGGAGACCCTAATATTGCTCTAAAAAAATAAAACAAACAAGTGAGAAAAAAACATTTTTGAGATTTAATATCAATAACAATGAATTTTAAACGTTTTACAACATTATACTCTGCTAAAGAAACATTTGAGACGGTCATTAGTGACAATAGATACAAGTTAAAGGATTTAAAACAAAAACAAAAGTTTTAAATACTCCAGCGCACCCTTACATGCCTTATAAATATACAATATAATAATAAATCAAATACATATTATTTTCATTAGTTAAGTTTTACAGTTAGATAAAAAAACTCCTTTTCAATCTTCATCAATTATGATACCAATTAAATCTCCCGCTGGAGGATTAAACGGCTCATGCCTTCCGAAACCAAGATACCAGACAATAGAGGTTATATGGGCACAACTCCCTATTGTCCGGCGCCCTGTCAAGCAAGTGCAATAATATTGTGCTATCGCACTAATGCCAATTGCGTCCCTAATAACCAAAAGGTAACAAAGATATATTTTTGCCCTTACATGGCGAGACTGTATACGGCCTCTTAACAACCAAACATTTTGAGGCATATTGTACCGTTGCAAATCCCCAATTATATCATCTCTTTTCACTTCAATTATATATAGGCCATAGTGCAAATGCTCTGCACAATATGATTTCGCTAGTTTAAGCTGATATGATCCCAAAGTGAAAAGCTTTAAATCACTTTCTGTTAAACGAGGAAAGTAATCTAATTGTTGGTTTACATCTATCGCCACGAATGCGATTCTTTGTCTATTAAGATTGTTGTCATTTACATAATTGTATAAATGATTTGGTATGTTGATCCTTTCATTAATTGAATTTAATATCATTTCCGCGTCTACATTATCAGTCACAGGTTCACGAAAAGAGTTAATAAGTGCACCTGCAATTTTAAAATCTGGAAACAGATTCCGTAGTGTTGTATTAAAATAATCTTGACGCAACAACTTGAAGTCACGTTTAAAACGACCGTTAATGACCTCAACTACCCACCGACACAAAGTAACGAGTCTCGATTTGTTGGCCTGTTCGGTAGATAGTTGACTGTCATTTCTGTCTTTTGTTGGTGGCAAATGAACATTATAACCGCATGCTTCTAAACCCGGAACACAATCACGAAAACCTCTATCGAGGATTAAAACATCATTTCGTTCAAAAAACCAATGGAAAACGCCGTTTTCATCATTAACAAAGTCGGACATGATGGATGCATCGGACTTTGTGGCAGCAAAAGGTCCTAAGATATCTATTATATAACCGTTTGAACAAACAATTAAAAAGGGTTTTAACAAGTTTTGGAACTTATGTAAGCTATACGTTAAACGCTGAAACAGAAAATTGGAACTTTTCTGAATGTATGCATACGTTCCGTCGCAAATGATCATAGCTTTAGTATTTTCTTGATTTCCAAATATTCCTTTATGTATTGTTAGGTTACGTTCTAAAACATCATTTCTTTGAATGTGGTCAAAGCCCAAGTGTTGTGGCACAAATTCTCTTAGTAAGCAATATCATACTATCTTTAATATTCTTTGTATACTTCGTCGAGACGTATTGAATTGACTGGCTAGTCGTTCGTTTGACTCTCCGGTTCGTAGTTTATAAAGGTAAATACCCAATGCCAACCGCGGTTTTGTATGACTTTCTAGCAAAGATGGAGTTTCTTGTAGGATTATATCAAATTGCCTATTTTTTAACCCGGTCCAAAAATGCATCTCATCATCAGTGATAGCACCTACAGTTTCAAAGTCTAATTGTTTACCATGTCGAACTGCGTTGGTTAATATATCGCAAATATCGTCGAATTGAGCACTGTTAAAGTTTTGTGTAACATTACAGAAATTCACTAATTCATCCCACGCATTGGCTAGGAGATGTTCTCGACACGAACGAGCATTATGCGGTACATACAGATTATGTTCACATAGTAAATATACTTTTAACGCTTCTGTTATATGTGAGTTCGCTTGGTTACGACAGTTATTAAAAATGCAGTGTGCACTCGTGTTTGGTGCTCTTCTATAAATAGCAGATTGAATGGTGGCAGCTTCATTTTGTTCTGGGTGGACATTTTGAACAGTTCTTCTTATTGCATTTTGAGCCCTTTGCCAGCACCGGTGGCACACTAAACGCGTATTATTGAATATAACCTGGAAAGAAAACAATCAAATTCTTAGTTAATCCTCTTAGTGAGTGTATGAATCGGCTTAAATACCATTCAAGTCGTAATTCGCAGAAAGCGATAAGGCCGCCCATTGTATATTTTGTAGTTTTTCAATATTTTTTTGTTATATATTTTTGTGGTGTAGGTTTAAATAGAATATACTTATATAAATAAATTATTCTAGATATAAATAGAAAAAAATATTAACTAATCCAACTTTTAACTAACATTTTTTATTACCAGGTAGGTCTACACGTATCGGCCCGGTGGCCCGATTTCTGTACGTAGTAATCGGTTCTCAGGGCTTAATTACTTAAAAAAGGCACCGTTGAATGACCATAATTAATATGTTTGCGTTTAATCTGTCTTTAACGCTATTTATGTATGAATAGAAGATGAACGAACACAATATAACCCTATTATAAAATATCTACTGTAATAAACAAACAACAAACCTCCAATAGTGCATGTTCCCGTAAATAATCTGCAAGCTCAGGTCGATCTTGTGGAATATTTTCAGCCAAAATGTGACGCTGATACCTTCTGTTGTGCAGCCCACGCTGGCACATAACACAATTGTTGTGGTATTCACTCATGACTAAATAGGCCTTATTTAATAGCTTAGTTTTGAGTCCGATAAACAAAGCCAGTGGTATAACATTTAACAAATCACAGTGTCCGATAAACAAAGCCAATGGTATAACATTTAACATATCACAGGGTCCGATAAACAAAGCCAGTGGTATAACATGTAACAAATCACAGAGTCCAATAAACAAAGCCAAAGGTCGTAGTCGATTGATATGATGACGAATGAAAATGGTAGTAGTAAAACGTACTCGCTACACTCAAATCAAAATAACGACTAACGCGCGGGCCATCTGTGTTGGGCGCCGTGGCTCACTTTCCCCTCACCCCCGCAAACACCCCTTGCCACTCGCTTACTGGCTGTCTCATTGAAGGCGATAAAGTAAACATAAGAAACCAGTGGTATAGACAAGTTGCAGATATTTTAATATACATTTTGTATGCGCCCGCGCATATTGACGCAGGTTGATATTTTAGTCAGTACAGACTGAGTTGTAGTACCTAAATAAAATGACATATTGCTTGTTGTTATATACCACTTTAATATTACGAAATGCCGAAAAAAAAAAGAAACATTTTTTGCTCTTGAATGACTTTATTGTGCAATAACTTTTTCCACACAGCGATTTGAGACTTCCCACCATAACAATAGTTAAAGTACATAAAAAAACCTTTCCAATGATATATCGCATGTTGTTATTGGTTACTAGGCTAGAATGCCCGTTCTCCTTTATCCGTGATTTGTTTGATCGATTCTATGTAGAATGTAAGACAACGTCTTCTGAGGTTAGTCACATCAGGTAATGCTGTAGGTTGGTCTTGTAAGATCGGAATCACAGAATCTTGTGCCAGTACTACAAGATATATCTTTTCGAGAGGCATAAAGTGACCCGGGTTGGCGTGATCAATGAGTAAACACTGTGTTACGTCGAGGTAGTGATCGAATACGACTATTGCCGCCTTCACAGTTCCACTTCCTTGTTCCGCGCACTGGTAGACTCTCGCTCCCCGGTTGTCTCTCATCCTTTTAACCCCACCCACGTATGACTCCTGGAGCAATGCGAAGGCGACCTTCTGCTCACTTGCCATTATCATGAGCTCTTGAGTCGCAAGATTCTTCCTCTGCAGATTCGCTTGGCTCACTCGGTAGTTTTTGCGGGTCTCACTGCCTGGGTTCGTGTTTCCGGGAACGGCTGCACCTTAGCAATACGCCACCGACAGTCGCGCTAATCCGTCCCACTTGAGACGAGTTGGGCACTCGCTGTTAAAGGTGTTGTGCTCGGTCTTACCCATCTTTGCGGAAACACAGTTTCGGCACTTTGGTGGCTCCGTGGCTGGCCGTGAGGGGCAGTTCACCCTCATGTGTCCCCCACAATGTGCGCAGAGGTCGGCGGGTTCCGTGCACAACTTACGGCTATGGCCAAAGCGCAAGCAGCGGGCGCACTGAATCAGTGGCGACTGGTCCAGCACACGAACCCGCTACAAGTCGATCTGCACTCGACCCTCGTGCGTCGGCCTCTGCCACACAGCGGGGGACACCTGCAGGATGACGTGGCACATGTGGGGGTTACTCGTCCTGCGACGGTACTTCACTTCCATATTCAGGTCTTCCGCAGTCACGTCCCCAATCAGGTGACTGTTTTGGCGTTTTAAGGCATCAATTAACTCCTCGTCTAAGTCGCATGAGAGGACATCCTTGGCGATGATGAGAGGATCTTTGTTTTTCACCTCCTCCACTGTTAGATTTCCGGCCTTTTTAATCCTCTCGGTCACCTTGGTCAGCTCCTCCCTCGTGTTAAAGCCGACCACCACCTTTTGGTCCCTCGCTTTCCGCCTTCTTTTCAACCTGGTCCCTTCATTCCTGGCATCTACCGCCGTCCTCAGCTTTTCAAGAACCTCTTCCCCGGTGTCTTTGTCATCGACCGATGTCGCAACCACCGAGTGAAGAGGCTCCTGGAAGTGCCGCTTCGGGACGGCGGCCATCTCCGCGAACAAGGGTCCTGCGACAAAGCGGGGCACTTGTTGCAGGTGCTTCGACAGAGCCAATGTGTGGAGCTGGCATTTCTCCAGCGCCTTATTGTGCCGCTGGAGGTTCTCCATTAGCTGCTTCATGAGCGCTGTCGGTTCGCCTGAGGTCGGCATGGGGTCCACGCGAGCTTTTTCGGGGTCAGCTGCTTCTCCGGATGTTTTGGCCCTATCACTCTCCCTCCTTCACCAGCTGGTACAGCCTTCCGAACGCTTTCGTCAGTTCGTCTTTGATCTCCTTTTCAAGGTTTCGAGAACTCAAAAGCTAGTTCTTCGCCTTTTCGAGACACGCCTTTGCCTCCGTGGTTCTATTTCTGTACCTCACGGATTGGGCGAGTTCTCCTCGGTACTCTCCAGCTGCTTCGGACCAGTCAGCCTGCCCTGCTGTGAGAATGTTAGTTTGCATTTGATTTTGGGAGCAGCAGTCAATGGTGCTTTTTTCGGAGGCGTTGTAGTTTTGAGAGGCTGTCCAGACCTTAGTCTGTTATTCTCCCACTCCCCCACACTACGCCTCACCGACGGGCCAGCCTGTGCCAGTCGGGACTCTCCGTGTCTGGACTCTCCTCCGAGATCCTGGCTTTATTCACTGGTGTCCTTATTCCGAACATAGTGGATATTGACAGGTTTGGGACTGCGGTGCAACTATATTTTCGGAGGACACTTTATTTGTATCTGTAACTTTTATGGTGTACATAATAAAGAGTGTTGGAACCTTGGTTGGTTGGTGCAGGATGTAAATGAAGTCTCGAGTTCAGTATTGAGTGTATTGAATATTCAGGAATTATGTCACAGTGGGTTGGTTACAATATATCGTTAAGACACAAGTTAACTCTAGGGCGCGGCGCGGGTGACTGGTGCTCGACCGTTCGCGCGGGGCTCATTGCAATTTGCCTCGTTTGCATTATTGCTACTGTAGTTCCTACATACCTCCCCCCATAAAAATAAAAATGAGTTCTTAATTAAGTTTTATCTAACGTTAAGGGTAGTCATCATGGCAAACTACTCTGCTATAAAATTACATGATCACCCTATTTGAGTCGACAGTATTTGTCATGATGACGCCATGATAAAATGAAACACGTGCACACAATACCTTTTGTGCACGCAGGCACTGTAATCCGATTTGCCTTATTGTTAATCTATTGTAACACACCTTAAATTGTTTGTACATACATATTATATTATGGTACCGGGAATTATTGTTATCGCTGACATTTCCTGTAACACGATTTTTTTAAACATACACCCGTGGTTTTATTTCTAATGTTCTAACTATGTCACTGTAATCTTGCTATTTCTGTTGCCTTTGTTATTACGCGTATGAAGTCTGCTGGGTCGCTGCAGTTGCAGGTGTTGCAGGTCCCTCTGACCGCAACGATGTCAGTTCCTTATAAATACATGCGTACACGACCTTAAATCTTTACTTACGAAAACATTTCGTGAGTCGCTAATCGCTCGTGATGTGGGCCGCAGCTTGTTTATTACCTGACGCAGCAGTCCTACATATGTGCTGGGGTCGTTGTCTTGTTGTTTTTTCACGTGGAAGAAATCACCCGGCAACCTAACTGTTTCCCCATATACCATTTCTGCAGTACTGTGACCTGAGTCACTTCTACAGGCTGCACGTACTCCTAGCATAACCGTCTGCAGTTCGTCAACCCAATCCATGCTTTGTGTCAAACGTGCTGTTAATGCACTTTTTAATGAACGATGACATCTTTCTACTAACCCGTTGCTCTGCGGGTGGTACGGAGTTGTCCTAATTCTTTGAACGCCTAACCATCTCATGAGACTGTTAAAAAGGTCGCTTTCGAATTGTCTGCCCTGGTCGGTTGTTATTCTACTTGGACATCCAAACCTGCATATCCAGTGCTCGTAAATGACCCTGGAGAGCGTATCTGCTGAAATGTCTGCAACTGGAATAGCTTCTGGCCAACGCGTAAAACGATCTATAATAGTTATGCAATAGCGCTGTCTCTGCTTTGACGTGGGCAGTGGACCTACGATGTCTGTGTGTATGTGTTCGAATCTGTTACATGGCGGAAAACTACCTATATTTGAAACTGTATGTCTACTAACTTTTGCCTTCTGGCACTGAATACATGCTCTAGTCCATTCGTTAATTTCCTTATTCATGCCTGGCCAGAAGTATCTTTGTGCGATCATCTTACGCGTAGTGCGGACACCTGGGTGGCTAATGTTATGTATATTTTCAAACACTTTATTTTTAAAATTTGTCTGTTAAAAAAGGCCTGTCCCTACCGGTGGATACTTCGCAATATATTAGCTTATCCGTTTCTGGCATACCTACGTGTCGGAATGCCAACCTTTTGCTGGTGCTACTACCTATCGTAACCCGATCACGCGCCTGCGCTTGTGCTAATTCGTCGAAATCGAGCAGCGTTGGACAAACAATTGCCTCTACACGTGATAACACGTCCGCGACTGTATTATCTTGGCCCTTTACATATTGTATGTCGCTGGTAAACTCGCTAATATACAATAATTATCTGGCCCTTCTGGGTAATTCCTTATCGCTACCTACTTTAGTGAATGCGTATATTAATGGTTAATGGTCTGTGTAAATGGTAATTTGTCGCCCCTCTATTAAATGAAATTCGTCCTTTACCTTATTGTAACGATCGGGCGGTAGCGGCCTTGGAGGCGCATGTACCGGGGGACCGTTCGTTATGATGCGATGCTTCACTGCGCGCGCTGACGGTTGCTTAAACGACATCGGTTTTGTGATCTCTGCGAATTCCTCCAACAATTCACGATAGGGGTTACGATCCTGTATACTTTTTACTGACGCCTCATCATACCGTATGATCGACCCACTTGACCTTAAATTAGTTACACTGTCTATTAGTTTCTTATTATGTAAATCTACAACTAACTTGTGCGCCTCAAGGAAATCTGCGCCCAATATTGCTTGCTTGGCATCGCTTACAATAAAGGGCCATTTAAAAACTCTGCGCAGTCCTAAATTAAGTTCTAGCGATTTCAGACCGTATGTCTTTATCTCTGTGTTATTTGCTGCGTACAGCTTGTATCCGCTTACGTGACGCACATAATTTCTAACACTGTTCACTGGTAGAACTGATACATTAGCACCTGTGTCTACGAGGAAGTTGATCCTTGACTTCTGGTCTACTACGCATAAACGATGGTTCCTCGTTGTTGTAGCGCATTCGCCCACCGAGCACGATTGCACTTCACTCAGTTTTCCGCCTTCGAATTTCCCTTCCAGTTGCACGGTTTTGTGCACCTCCTTGCTTCCGCACCATATGTATAATGAAAGCTGCATAGCCACTCTGGACTCTCTGGAGTGCGACGTGGGCCTCTCGATCTTGACTGTGTTCGGCGCCAGTTTCCACGATTTCCGCGTCCCCCACTACGTCCGCGTATCTCATTCACTTCCCGCCGTAGTTCCTGCAGTTCCGTAGTGAATCCCTTCACTACGGTCGCTATATCCGTTGATGCCGTGGTCGCCGTTGAAGATATAGTGGCCACCTCTGCGCTGTTTAAATTCTCCATGATCTTGTCTGCCATTTCTGCGAGTTTTTCCGCTTTTTGGTCTTGACACACCGACAGAACGGCCTTCAAGGGTCCAGGCAGGCGTGAAATCCACAGCCGCTGTAAGGCTTCGGTTGGCACCTCTGTGATTTGTGCCAACTCTGACATTCGCCGTAGTAAGTGCGACGGGCGTTGTGATCCTAGCTCCATTTCTCAGACTAACTTTTGGAATTGCCTCTCGGCGCTCTCTTCGTAGGCCGTTAACAACCTTTGCTTCAAGGCGCCGTACTTGTTATCGGTAGGGGGCTTAAAAATTAAATCGCTTACTTGTTGTAAAGCGTCTCTGGTCAGTCGAGAAATGACCAAATGGAATTTTGCTGCGTCCCCTTGCTTCTGAGGTTCCATGGCGGAGTCGAACTGTGCGAACCACAACCGAGGCATGTCGGTCCAAAACTGTGGAATCCTGTCCGTGACGTTGATGCTGGCCAGTTGAGCCACCGGAGGTGGTGCTGGTGGTGTTGGACTCATACTGGAGAACCCTTGAAATTCCCGCCGATAGATTCCAATTCGACGGGGAGTCGCCTTGCGCGCCGCCGCACAATATCACTTAACTGTCTAAAAATGGTTCGCTCACTTTGATACACTACCGTGATTTACATCCCCACAACCATAACCTTGAGATCACGTCGGGGTCACCAATGTTGGAACCTTGGTTGGTTGGTGCAGGATGTAAATGAAAGTCTCGAGTTCAGTATTGAGTGTATTGAATATTCAGGAATGATGTCACAGTGGGGTTGGTTAAAATATATCGTTAAGTTAACTCTAGGGCGCGGCGCGGGCGACTGGTGCTCGACCGTTCGCGCGGGGCTCATTGCAATTTGTCTCGCGTGCATTATTGCTACTGTAGTTCCTACAAAGAGTATTCTATTCTATCAGCAGTACTAAATAAAATGTATAAAAATCGAGCCCTATCAATTGGGTATAAGTCAGGTCAAATGGTCAGTCAATAAGAAATGCCTTCAAGGTGACAATAGAAGTCCCCCACAAGCACCAATCTTATTTAGTGCAATTGTCGAAAGGTATAAATGAGATAGAAGACTTAAATTGCTTAAAATGAATTTTTGCAAAACTGAAAACTTTTCCTGGCCAGTAAGGAAAGGGTGGGTGGGCAGGCAATTTTTTGTATTTCTATATTCGCCAGACGCACGTGCGAAGTGCCAAAAGACGCGTCTCCGCGCGGGCTAGCGAGCTATGCAGTTATTGTAAATAGATGCGATATTAATTTTTTGAGTTTTGGTCAAAAAACGTGTTTTTGTGACTGAAAAACATGAAAAGAACTGGAATAACGACTACCAAACAGGACTCGGGTTCGCGGAACGCGCATCGGTATACAGGTAAGGCAGGTAAGTATCTATTGAAACTAAGTTCAAAGATGGTTCGGAAGAAATATTTTGAGACAAAATTAGTTTTTGAAAATTCTTATAGAAAATATTTCAAAAAATGCTAAGTCAATAATTTTGTGGTCAGAAAGTATAACGGAGCCTATTTAAAATTGATTTGGCTGAAAACAGCTTCAAAATTCGTCACCTGGATGCAAAGTTATAACCACCAATGAGATGTTATAACTGCTATCCTGTATGCTATATGTGCTGCTATATGTATTTGTTTATTGCACGTAAAACATAGTTCCAGCACTATATACAGATGTACATCAAATATTCCTATTGTTATAAACAATTAAGTTATATTCATAAACATTCCTCAAATCTCATCACCATTCGTGTCCCAATTTCCAAATTTTAGCAGTTCATGCTCGAAAAGTTATAAATATACCTTAAATATCGTACTTTTTTGTAGTAATTTAGATAGTACACGATATGTTTTACCAATTAGCAAATCTATACACGTTGAAGAACACTTTTGAAAATTGTCCCAACACTTTATACTCACTACCATTTGTTAACACAGTCGCGGGATTATTTTTTATCCGCGTAATGTATTGGTATCTAAAACGGTAACTCAGCCGCACTCAGCGGTCGCGCTCAGTTCCGCGTCACGACTCGTGCGGGTCACACGTCAAAGAGTGTTTTGGCGCCAAGTGTAGCCTACCTTAATCGCCCAGAAATCGTGTTTGGCAAACAAAAATCTCCTTACCATTCAAGTTTCCCGTGGTAAGTCTAATAATCTTATTTATCATTTTTATACACTGTAATAGTCGCCATAGGATACTCTTTGCTTTGATTAAGTTCCCAAGTTATTAATTTCTATAAAGAACGTATAATGTGAGAAAGTGTACAAATACCTAATTACCGTTTATATAATTACCATTTTTCCCGTTCGTATTTTGGCGAACGGTAATGAGAAGTTGTAAATGGTAATTAGTACCAGTTTAAGCTGGCTCCTTATTATATTGAAACTCTTTACTCCGCTAGGCCAGCCCAAGGTCGAAGTGTTACTACCAATGCGTGATCTATTGTTGATCGTTCGGTGTGAACTGCCACTTCCGCAAAAAAATAAACCTACATACTGACTACCAACCTGGCACAATTTTTTTTGCAGACTAATCATGCCTCGGAAAAAACTGCAATCGAAGGAGGAAACATTGGCTAAAGCCAAAATCGCACGCCGGATTCGATACGCTAAAATCAAAGCTGACCCTATTTTATACGCCCTAGAAAAAGAAAAAGAACGACAACGATACAAAAAACGAAGAGAACAGAAAAAACTTTTGTCACTTGAAGAAATGACGCCAAGAGCTAGAAGGCTAAAGAGGAAGGAATGGAGAGAAAACTTTAGAAAACACTTTCAAAAAAAGAAATTAATAATGGAAGGAATTAAACGTTTAGTCGTAATAATGCCTAATTCGTAAAATGGCACACAGTCGCAAAAAGGCCAATTCGCGAATGGACTAGTTCTCAAAAGGACTAATTCGCGAAATGGCTAATTCTCAAAAGGACTAAGTAGTAAAATACCTAATTCGTGAAAGGACTCATTCGTGAAAGGACTCATTCGTAAAAGAACTAATTCTCCAAATGGCCAACTTTTACCAACTCATGCCATGAGTTAAATGACATGAAAAATTAACTTAATTTTCTAGGTTACTTATGTTAATATTTTATACGAAATGCAAACAAAAAACTTAGCAAAAAACATTTATTATTAAAATAAAACAATCATAGCGAAAAACAACGCATCTTACAATCTGTCATACAACCAACAAAAAAAAAACATTATGATTATTATGGCGAAAAAGTATTAAATCAACAAAGCACCTTACAATGTGTCATATAACAAAAAAAACATTATGATTATTATGGCGAAAAAGTATTAAATCAACAAAGCACCTTACAATGTGTCATATAACAAAAAAAACATTGTGATTATTATGGCGAAAAAGTATTAAATCAACAAAGCACCTTACTTACAATGTGTCATATAACAAAAAAAAAACATTATTTTTACCAAATAATCACACTGGAAGCTCAAATTATAATAATAGTTGGTAATAAATTATCTTGTGAAAAAAATATTCAACAGATATTTTTTTGGCTTTTAGTTTTACTAATAATTTGTTATACTGTGTGTCAAATTGTATATCTTTATTTCTACGATTTTTTCTTCTTACTGTAAAAATATTCTTTTTCATGAGTATGTCCAAATGTTTGGATTCTTTCTTTAGTTTATGGATAAAATTAAACAAGGTTGGACGTTTTGGAATCAAAACATTTAGTCGATGATGCCATCCTTCCAGTGCGGTTGTCGTACGATGACGTTGTCCAGCACAGCTAAGAAGTGTTGAGCCCAATCTGATCCACTGTTTTTCAAAATACTGAAGGAAATTGTCCATATTACGAGCAGCTTCTATCTTTTCAGATATAATTTGCCACCCTTCTGCGATGAAATGTGATGGCAGAAGTGGCAGAATAGCTGCTCTCCGAATAATATTTCTGTGGTCACTTGTTTCGTTAACTTTTAGTTCTTTAGCCTTCTTCCAAACAGCTTTTTGGTAGTGATAATAACAACCGCTGACTTTAACTAGTAGAAAAACTTCTTTGACCGCATTCATAGCTGCAATTTCAGAATCGCTTTTAAATGTTTTTATCGTCACCCCCAGGACGTCTCTAATCAAGCGAAAAAACCTTGTTTAAGTAATTTTACTTTTATCAGGCAGAAGTGCGTATACGACAGGAACTAGTGATGTTGTATTTACATCAGAATTCAGATCTATGTGTAAAAGTATAAAGTTGGTAAAAAGGTTTTGGAACACTCTTGAATGTTCCATCACCGTACCAATAATGGGTACTTGATCCTTTTATAATTTTTCGAGATAATTTTGAAGTGAAAACCAGCATTTTATCTTCTTCTCCATCTTGTGCTGATAAAAATTATGAGCAAGGCTTTCAGGTACAGATACATCTTTGAGTGTATGAAAAGTCAGTTTATCGACATTTAAAAAAAATTTACTTGCTTTATATAAAGTGTCCTTTTTTCATGAAAAAAAAAGGTTTTGGAACACTCTTGAATGTTCCATCACCGTACCAATAATGGGTACTTGATCCTTTTATAATTTTTCGAGATAATTTTGAAGTGAAAACCAGCATTTTATCTTCTTCTCCATCTTGTGCTGATAAAAAAATATGAGCAAGGCTTTCAGGTACAGATACATCTTTGAGTGTATGAAAAGTCAGTTTATCGACATTTAAAAAAAATTTAAAAGTGTCCTTTTTTCATGAAATGTTGGTAATGATTTGCTCGACGTATTCATTGTTTCAAATGCTTTTTCAAATAGCCCCTTTATAGGCGTCAAAGTCTGATACCACCACGGCAGGTACAATCAGATATTTTTTTATGTATTTTATGTTTGCGTTTAGAATATAGGAAATAGAACAACAAAGAAATGTACACTTTAGAAATCTTGATCTGTTCAATGAAAAGTTGTTTCAGCCTTTGTTAAAAGAGTGTGATATACTATTTACACTTTAATGTGCAGACATAATGTCATCTATCTTCAACTAATGAATAATATATTATTATGATATATTCATTGAAATGAATGTGCGATCAATAAAAAAGATGTCAGTTTGTGTTCCAACACCACTAACTATGAATTAAATTGTTTTAGGTTCATGGATTCGATCGCATCTGCCATCCATATTGGCAACGAGCTGATAGAGCACCAGTTCCTGCTGTAATACATGCAAACCTACCAGCGTCAACAGAAACAATAACCTTACCGAATTATACTCGAGCACCTGCTACACAAGCTCATTGTTTTTGTCCAGATTGTGACTCACCACAGCGACTGAGTATCCTGACATGGCTAAGGGTGAAGTTGTTTACTGATTTTAATTTTTATGTGCCAAAAAACAGCAGAATATGTGGGTTTCATTTAAGAGACAATAACTGGGCTGAACTTTTATCAAACATTTCTCATCCTAACCATTCATTTACTGCAGAATATATTCAGGATTTTGCTTCATTTATTAAAGAACGAAACTAAACATTTGATTTTAATAATATAGAGGCAATGTCTGAAGATATTGTCCATTTCTGGATCGGACTGTCAAAACCACAATTTATTGAATTAAAAGCAGACCTTCCAAGGTTATCTGGGGTGCATAATGGGACATTGGGTCTTACTGCATATTTAATTAAACTAAGAACTGGGGATAGTGATGAAAGAATTTCATCATTGTTAAATGTACCACGCTCAACATTATCTAGACTGATGGTCAAGGCTCGCGACATGTTAAATGAGGATTTTATTCCTCATAATTTAGGAATAAACCATATTGCTAGGTCAGAAATATCCCAAAGAAATCTAATCATCCCTAATGGTTTGTTTGGTGGTGGAGAAAACCAATTATTATAATTGATGGTACATATTTATATGTTCAAAAGAGTTCAAATTATCTGTATCAAAAAAATACATACTCCTTGCACAAGTACAGGAACCTAATAAAGCCATTTCTAATGGTATGCTCTGATGGATACATTATTGATGTATTAGGCCCCTATCCAGTAACAACATCTGATGCTAATATTATGTTAAACGAGTTTAGAACTGAGGCAAACACTTTGAGGCAGTATTTTCAGGCAGGAGATGTTTTTATTCTGGATAGGGGTTTTAGAGACTGTGTACCGTTATTAGAATTGTGTAATTATTCTGTACATATGCCTGCATCTTTACAAGCAGGTGAAACTCAGTTATCAACGTTGGCAGCAAATAAATCCAGAACAGTTACAATATGTAGGTGGGTTGTAGAAGCGGTTAATGGGATTTTTAAACACTCTTTTAAAATATTCCGTCATGAATTTTTTAACTTGGCTTCCAAGCATGCCATCATAGATTTTAAGGTGGCTGCCGCGTTGATTAATAAGTTTCACCAAAGAGTCAGGAATAGAGAAGATGCCAGCCAAATCCTTGAAATAGTAAACGAAAGACTGTACATGAATAATGCACTTGCTGAGTTTGTAATCCAAAATAATTTAAATAGAAGACAATCACAGTTTGTAAATATAAATGTAAACATCAGTAATATATCATTCCCAAGACTGACATACAGTGGGCTTATCTTATTCAGCTGTGGAACATATCAGTTAAAGCAAGCGAGATCATATTATGGGGAGCATATCAGGAATGACGGTTCCTATACTATTGAAGTGTGTACAGAGAGAGCCAGCAACCTCCTTGAAGCTTTACCCTTAATTGGCAATTGCACTCTATTACGAGGACAAATTCAAAGCAGGCACATAAGCCGAAAAATATATTTTGTGTATATTATAATTAATAATAATCTGCAAGGCAGAGAAGCAATTACTCAATATTGTTGCAATTGCCTTGTAGGGCGAAGAACGGTGGGTTGCTGTGCTCACGTTATGACCATAATATGGTACTTAAGCTGGGCAAGGCACGAAAATAATATTAGGCCGCCTGCCCAGTTTTTAGATAATATTTTATTAATTTATGATTCGGAATAAAAAACATTAAAACAAAAAAATATTAGTTTTATTTTTTCAATTTAAATGACCTCAGGATATGTTACTACTGCATTCAAAGTAAGAGAATATCATTATTTTAAAGGCAAATGATTTATTTTGGAAAGTAAATACTCATAATTGTAACCTTTTCAGCGACAAGTTTTAGCATTAGACATGCTAAATATGAACCATTTTTTCACTCTCCTGCAACCTTATTACTATAATTCATTTCTTTGAGGCATAAACTATTAAAAACCACAGTCATTAAATATTATACTTAATGTTCACGTTAAGCCAAATTGCCCTAACAAACTGAGCAATTCCCTTTGTGAAACCAGAATATAGATATTATTATGAAAATATTGTAGGTCAAGGTTAACTTGGTGAAACTGTTTTTTTGTTTGTTTAATTACGTTTTTTAAGTAGTTGCCTCATTCTTCCTTAATTTAAGCATACAAATTATTTATATTTCAGCGCTGAATGAAGGAGTTATGTACATATTTTTTTCAATAAATACATATTCTTAAACATTTATTTTATTTTTTCACTCCATACCGACCATCCGACATAAATAGTTAGTAAAATAACAACAGGAAAAAAGATTTATCTCAATGATAAGTAACAAAACTTTGGTGCCCGTTATCTTCACATTTACAAATTGTATCATAACCCCTTCATCCACTTATGTGTTCAATTATAGTCTGAAATTGATGTACTTGAAGAGTCACTACATTTACTTCATATTAAGTATATGAGCTCTCAAAATCAAATAAAGAAACACATCCTTGCTGCAAACGAGTTCGTGGAAAAGTGCAATGATGATGCAGACAGAGTGGACCCGCTGACTCTCAGCACCAACCTGAGGCAACGGAGCATCCGTCCCAGTCGGGAGGATCCCGGGACTGTATCCCCGATCAGGATACACCACATATTTTACAAGGTTCACCTCAAGTAGCACAGACAGAGAACTGTTCTCTAACTTGTACTAGTAAAGTTAGTTATTGTTCCATTATGTTTTCTGATAGTTTAGGGAGAGGGTTAGGTAAATTATTAAGTATCAACCTGAGTCATTCTGCTTTTAATTATTGTATGCCTGGGAAATCCTATGAAGAGATAATGGCATCAGTAACTAGAAAGGAATATGATTCGTACGCCACTATTTCCATTTTTGTAGGGAAAAGATGAAATCACTGACAATGTCACTAAAATCATGAAGATAAATTGCCAGAAAATAATATTGTGTGCTTTCCCATACTTTCAGCACTTGTCAAGTAGACAAAATCATAATATACATACATATGCTAAATAACCATATGCAGTTATTAGTTACTCACTACAGTGACAAGCTTATATTTTAGGACACCAACACTTTTGATGAGAAATTAAAATCGACTAGGGATACTGCGTATCTGCCTATTAGTTTTAGACGTCAAATAGCATGGCTATTAGTTTTTATTATAAACTCAGACATAAGTAGTATGTCGAAGACTGCTGTAATTAGCACCAAACAAATTAGTAATGATACTAATATTAATGTAGCTAGCTTTAGTAATTTAAACTAGTCAGTAAGACAACAGAAGGTACCAGTAACAGTGTTATTAATCTCACCACCAACAAGGTATCTTCTAGCACTCAATTAGTTAATTATAAAAAAGGGGCTAAGCAGAATTCCTTGATTGTAATTATTTGTGGTGACTTTAATATAAATAATTTAAATAGCAGTAGATTATTAAGCCTCTTCAAATCGTTCAATCTGTCAAATGTGTATTTGGAACCAACGCGAATAACTTCGGCTACTGCAACTGTATTGATAATGTTTTTTGTGGCTGTGACTATTTATATAAAGCCATTGTAAATTATCTCCCTTCTGATCATAGTGGTCAAACCGTTACTTTTGAGTCCAACACGTCATTACAAAACGTTCAGATACAAACTAGACCAATAACATTGGGTAATTTAAATAAATTTAATAGCACTTTAATTAGCAAGTTAAGTGCTCCGGGCCTAAATATGAACAATGGCAATATTTTGTATGGAGAATTCTTTTCATTAGTGCAAACTGAGTTCAATAAATATTTTAAGAAGAAAACTAAAGCTAATTGCCCCAAGTTTTTATTCAGTGACTGGGCAACTAAAGGTATCAGGAAGAGTAGGGAAAGATTATTTGAACTGTATGGCCTTAAGCCGTATATAAACACGGAAACTTTTAATAAGTATGTTGCTACTTATTCTAAAACTTTTAAAAATGTCTGCAAAGCGGCTAAAGCTTCATACATTAGCAATAAGGTTAAATCAGCAGACAATAAAATAAAGACAGTTTGGAAAATTATTAACAATGAAACGAACAGGAACAAAATACATAATACTTATTATACTGTGGCGGAACAATATACAATTGGACCACCACCTTACATTTTAGAGCGGAATCGCTCCGCTTACGAATCTTGGGCCAAACATACAGATCATACGATGTTTGACCCGAATGACCGCAAGCTTACACGCGCCGCGCGCACACATGGCGCGCGTGATTATTGTACTGGCGACGGCGACAACGACCTTGGGCTGCCAGAGACTGCGTGCACACACTTCCACCGGCGCGACGGCCGGGCTGCGGAGACACAGTCTTCATTCGACCGCCTACCGAACCATTCGGATCGCGCCGCGCTTAATATTGCTTTATTGTGTTCAGTTAATTTAATTGTCCGTGTAATTATTCAAATATAACTTTATAATCATTTTAATAATATTCTTCATTTCTTCATCTGTACTCGCATCATTCTTTCATCCTTCCGCTTACGCTACGCTTTAAGCTTTGAAGCTAATTAATCATTAGTACGGGTTCGATTCCCGATTAAGTAGAAATTGGTGACCATATCAAAATTCTACATTGGTGACCCTCGACTACCGCGCATATTGAAGACTCCAGTGCAGCAAGAAGGAGCAAGCAGTTTCATTGAAGCAAGAACAGTGGTGATACAACTGGCGAACTGATAGTTTGTTTACATCGGAGCGAAGAAAAAGTAGGCTGTGGTCCAAAACATAAGCGGTGAGCGATTTCATATTTTTTGAAGGATGTCCGATACTGAGAATTTTGCCGATGCTGACGCTAAACAATCAGTAACTGTTGTCTCTGGAGAGGTGTCGAAATTAGGACTGCCGCTACGATGCCCACCGTTTTGTCCAGAGGAACCGGCTTTATGGTTCGCCCAATTAGAGGGCCAATTTATCCTGTCAAGGATATCCAGCGACACGACAAAATTCTATTTCGTGACTACACAACTGGAAACTAAATATGCACTTCAAGTAAAGGACATCATCACAAAACCACCGGAGACAGACAAGTACGACAAATTAAAAAGTGAACTAATTAAACGCCTGTCTGCCTCACAGGAAAAGCGGATACAGCAACTTTTAATCCATGAGGAGCTAGGCGCTCGCAGGCCATCTCAATTTCTTCGGCACCTGCAAAACCTAGCTGGACCCACTGGAGCTTCGGATTTTGTGAAAAGTCTCTGGACTAACCGCTTGCCACAAAATATACAAACCGTAATTGCTTCACAGATTGCCGACTTACAGGTAGAAAAACTAGCTGAGATTGCTGACAGGGTGTACGAAATTGTACCATCGACTCCACAAGTTGCTGCCACCGCTGCCTCTACCAGCACTTCACCAGACTTGCTCAAGCAAGTTAGCGAGCTCACAAAGCAAGTGGCACTGCTGACTTCGCAGATGAACGGCAACTGGAGAGGACGCTCACGCTCACAATCCCGGCGTAATCAAAAAAGGTACGATCGCGATCGCTCAAATAGCTCTAGACCACAGCAGCCGCCACCGAATCACCCGCATTGCTACTACCACTATACCTACGGGGACAAGGCGAACAAATGTAAGCAACCCTGCAAATTTACGTCGGAAAACTCAAAGGGTGGTCGCAAGTAGCGGCTAACGACTACCCTACTTCAACAGGCCGTTTATTCATAACCGACCGGACTACGAAAATGCAGTTCCTTGTGGACACTGGCTCAGACTTGTGTGTTTTCCCTCGGTCGGCAGTAAAGACGCCTGTCAAACAATCAAAATTTGATTTAGTCGCTGCCAATAATACTGTGATACACACGTACGGACCAACACAGCTGCGACTTAACTTAGGTCTCAGAAGAGACTACACCTGGAGATTCACAGTAGCAGATGTGTCACGAGCCATCATAGGGGTCGACTTCCTTAGTTTCTACAACTTACTCGTAGACTGCAGAAACCACCGCTTGATAGACAAACAGCAACGCTCGAACTCGCACCCGACCCATAACAATGTCAGGCCAACCGATCCCTTGCGAATGCAAGGCCAAATACCTAGGGGTCATCCTCGATCACAAACTCCAGTTCATAGAGCACATAAAGACAGTACGTAACCGTGCCGCCTTTGCTCTATTTCGCCTCCACTGCCTACTCAATGCGCGTAGTAAACTCGCCCTTAAGTCAAAGGTACGAATTTACACAACGTGTACGCCCTATCATGACATACTCGTATGCCGTGTGTTCGCACACGTCGAGCCGTCTCGCCTTACTAAAATGCAGACACTTCAAAATCGCTTCATGCGACGTGCCACGGGAAGCCCCTGGTACGTACGTAACGAACAATTACATGTCGATTTAAACTTGCCGACCATCAAGCAATTTTTCAAAAAAGCTAGTAAACGCTTTTTCGATTCAGCTACCACACACACTAACCCACTAGTGGCAGCAGCTACCCGATACACACCTTCACACATATCACGCATCCGACGCCCTAAACATGTCTTATCAGATAAAGACGACGACATAACTCTATACCAAGAGAGTATCAAGTTAGCTCGAAAATCTTTCAACACTACACAAACATTCCGTACTCGACGGCGAGCACCACCGCGAACTAGAGTAGTACGACACCCCCGACCCTTGCCCCCGCCCGCCCGCGCGGAGCAAGTAGCATTAACAAATGTCCCAAATAATAATATACCGGTACTACAAGTCCTCTCTTGTACAGTAGTCAGTAACGCCCTAAACCTAGGTTCGAGTCCCACTATGGGACGCCTTTAGCTGTGTTACTTAAATTATATCTCTAACCTGAGAGGCCCTTCTGGCCCCGCCAACGCTCGGTTACGCAGACAAGGCACTCCGGAGCCATCTGCAATAGGTCCGCATCAAAAAAAAAAAAAAAAAAATGGTTATTCATTCCGAATCCAGCAATATTAGAAGAAGTAACTCAAGAATAAACTGAAGTCTCCGATCAAGATTCAAGAGAGAAAAAATCCTGTTTTATTTCATCGGAATCCCTCTTCGCCGCCAGTCTCTCGCCGAGGTCCTGTGGGTTGTACCTACCCAGTCAACACATACGCATTCAGGGGTGCGTGGTGACGTGTGCCGCCAGCAGAGTCACTAGACTCAGGTAGTAGGGAACATACGTCAAAAACGTTGGGAGATTGTCCCAGGACGACTGCGGGTGCTGGACGTGCCCCTCTCGTCCGAAACAAAAATATTGGGTGCCTGCCGTTTTGCCGAAAAGATTTTGACAAAATTTCATTACCCAAACAAAATTTAGCAACCTTTTTTTTATACCATTGCAATATTTCGAATGATTTTAGCATATTTTCATTTGTTCAAACTTTTACTTGGTAAGTCATTATGGCATTTGGTCTTTAATCAAATGATTTATTACAGCCAACAATCTTCAGACAATAAACGTTTTTGAGCGACCGAAGCGAGCGGTGCCGCGGTAGCGGCCGGCGAGTGCCAGACACGACTTGCATTAATAGAAAAGAAGATATTGTTTTTAGTAGGTTACTCGGAACTCAATTATTTAGATTAGGTTAATTTCTTCTTTAAAAAAAATAGGTAGGTTAGGTTAAAACTGTGACCTACGCACGAGCCGAGCGAGCGGTGCCGCGGCAGCGGTCGGCGAGTGCCAGAAACGACTTGCATTAATAGAAAAAAGAGATTGTTTTTAGTAGGTTACCCGGAACAGAACTATTTAGATTAGGTTAATTACTTAATTATTTTATTTTGCGTAAAAACTATTATTCCAACTGAAATATTTGACTAAATAAAAAATGTTAAAAGCACTAGTTGGTAAACAAGTTATAGTTTAAACGTTAATTTGCCAAACATTAGGTTTGGCAACAATTTATAATTTTTTGAGAATAGATTTTTTGCTAAGTAATAATTTGGCAAATGAAATTATTCAAAAAAAATTTTGGGAAGTGAAAATTTGTAAAGTTCCTTTCGGTCAAACAAGGGAGACCCGAAAATATTATGTATGTTAGAAAAAACCTACATCTTTTCAGTAAGATTAGTGACAGGCACAATTTTAACACTAGAAATAGGAACAAATAAGATCAACCACGTTTTGAGATTGTCAGAAGTACACACTTCGTTTATGGGGTACTGTGTTAAATTTTATAATAAAATACCATTAGATATTCTTCAACTAAATGAGAAGAAATTTAAAACATGCATTAAACGCACAATATGTAGACAAGCATATTATAAGTTGGATGATTATATTGTACACGGCGATAAGGTTGATTTTTGCCTTTTAGAATTACTCGGAATAAAACTTCGTGTGGACTGTTTGACGGTTTATTTCTCACTAAACTATTTAAAGAAATGTGGACTGTAAATACATGCATAGGTACTACATATGAATAGCTATGTATCATCATCATACATCGTTCGCTGTTGCGCTTGGACATACCGCCCGCCAAAGGACCTATCCTTTCCAAAAAAAAAAAATGTTTATAAACGACGTACGAGTAAATTATGTATCCTACCTAAAGAAAAGTTCTAGTGATAAGCTTAGTTATTAATTTTAACCTACTCTTATTTACCTATACCCACGTATTTTAAGAACTTACCTGTTTACTTTGCTTATGTAGTGAGATAGAGATAGCGTAGATAAAGATGCTTGGCTTAATGCTGGTCCTGCTCCACAACAACTTGGGCTCACTTGTTAGAATTTTAATATTTGGAAATGATGCTTCCCTGAATGATGATTTTTTATTTTTTGTTTTGACATTACATTCTTATCGTTTATTTTTATGTACTTAATCAAGTTTTAGTTGTTGAATACTTCAATAGGTAACAACGATTTTCCTTTTGCTAGTAAAATTTTATTAATCATTGAAATACATTGCAAGCTATAGTTTTGTATAATTTAAAAGCATTGTTTCATTTTTATAAATGTGAGTACCATGGAGCCGTTTATTATGTTATTTTATTATGTATGATGACTTAAAAAAAGCCTGGCAGTTGAGAGTATGTCATGCTCACCTAAATGTCTCGCTGATGGTGGCGCGTGTGTTCATTCGGTTCCCTACAAAGTGATTGAGCTGGATGGTGCTGCTGATCCACGCGTCATGTTCGTGAACGGGCGCCGTCAGTTGAGGCTGGTCATTTATATTTTTTTTTTAAATGTTTTTTACATTGTTCTCACATATAGAAGCGACAAGAATAATGTACCCAGGATTTTTAATATCTTGATTTAAAAGAGGGTCCTTGGAGTTTCTTGCCTGTTCTTCTCCATAGAGATCTACGTTTTGGAATGGGCAAATAGCTTCCACTTTTCTGGCTAACTGACCGACTCTTTGACAATTCAAAAGTGCCTGTAAATGGTTTAATTGAAATAAATGCTTTGAGTTTGAGTAATACAAAGTGTTATTGAAATAGATGTTACGAAATAATAAAGCCATACCTGTCCGCTCAAGTTCCATAGTACGAGGGCTGCACTAAAAGTATCGGGAATGGAATATTTCCACTGTTCCTGTCATATTAAAATCTTTTTAATTGAAAACTCCTTGGTTTTAAAAATCGAATACCATTTATTTATTTAAAAAAAGATTCTCGGTCTTGTCACAAGGTTTTGTCAAACTTGTTTAGTCGTTGAGAAAATGGAATTGACTCGAGAAAATTCAAGAGCGATGATTTATTATGACTTTCGAACTGGTTTAACACAAAAACAGTGTGTTGACCGGATGATTTCTGCATTTGGTGATAAAGCCCCATCCAAAACCACAATTTATCGCTGGTTTGCTGAATTTCAACGTGGACGTGTCAAGCTCAGTGATGATCCCCGTCAAGGTCGTCCAAAAACTGCAGTCACCCAAGAAAACGTCGATGCTGTGCGTAAGCTGATTGAGGAAGATCGACATGTGACATACCGCGAAATTCAGGCAACTTTAGACATTGGCATGAGTCAAATACAAATAATCTTGCATGAACAATTAGGTGTAAAAAAGTTGGTTTTCCCGATGGATACCGCATTCGCTCTGTGAAGAGCAAAAAGCGGCTCGCGTTACTTGGTGCGTCAGAACTCTCGAAAGATTCCACGCAGGATCCTCAAATGCTGTATACAACATTGTATCAGGTGACGAATCCTGGATATACGCGTACGAACCCGAAACAGAAAACCAGTCACGAGTTTGGGTGTTCGAAAATGAGTTAAAGCCAACAAAAATTGTTCGTTCACGGAGTGTTGCAAAAAAAATGGTGGCCACGTTTGTCTCCAAAACCGGCCATGTTACGACTATTCCTCTTTAGGGACAAAGAACAGTTAATGCAGAATGGTATGCTAGCATTTGTTTGCCACAGGACGTTTCTGAACTCCGTAAAGAGAACTGCAACCGCCGCATCATCCTCCATCACGACAATGCGAGTTCTCACACCGCGCACAGAGCAAAAGAGTTTTTAGAGCAAGAAAACATAGAATTATTAGACCATCCGCCGTACAGCCCCGACCTAAACCCTAATGATTTCTATACTTTCCCTAAAATAAAGAATAAAATGCGTGGACAGAGATTTTCATCACCTGAAGAAGCTGTGGACGCCTACAAAACGGCCATTTTGGAGACCCCAACTTCCGAATGGAATGGTTGCTTCAATGATTGTTCCATCGTATGGAAAAATGTGTCAAATTTCGCGGAGAATACTTCGAAAAACAATAAATACATTTTTAAATAGTAATGTTGTGTCACTTCCTTGATTCCCGAAATTTTCAGTGCCGCCCTCGTAAACAATTAAACAATTATCTCATAAAACATACGTATCAGTGCCTTGAAACTTCGTCGCTGACTGGCAGACACAGAATGTGCGTTCGGACGCGTCAATGAGTTGTAACTGTACACTTATTTGTTCGTTCCAAATCGCACGATCTGCTTAAACAATTAGTGTTTTGATTTGCTTGGTTAACTAAGTGTTTATGTAAGGAAATGATTACCTACTTACATACCTATCATTTCTTTAACTTGAATTTACCCGCGCTCATTCAAATGACCGCTTTATGATAGATTGTATGAATCTAGGAATGAATGAATGACTGACATGAAGAGATGACAGTCGGTTGTCATGTTGTGCATGTCATTGTGATTTTGAGGTTATATTTGCTACAAAAAGGTATTGTAATTAGAAAATACTTGAAGGAATACAAGAAGACGATATTCGTGAAATTATAAGCTTTGAATGTTATTTCTTTATTTACAGGTAAAGTAATATTTTGTAAAGCATTATGTAGCTACTTACGTTATAAAACAACCATTTGTAATACAATAAAAATCTTTATTTACAGAAACGCAATTGAGTTTATTTACGGACGTCGGTTACCTTATATTTATTAAAATAAGTTATAACCGATTTGTGTCACCTAAAATTTATACCTATTGCACGCATAGATTGGCAAAAAGGACCTACGTGCGGCGGTGCTCCGCCCAAGCCGGGCAGACCTCCACCGTATGCTCATGTCCTCCGGGCAATCCACACAGTGGTGACACCCGGGCGTTTCCTCCCGCTTTATCCTGAACAGGAACCTCCCGCAACAACCGTGTTTTGTGAGGACCTGCGTCAGGCGGAAGTTGAGGTTGCCGTGGCGCCTCTATAGCCACTCCTCAAAGAGGGGACTTATCGCCACAATCGTGGCGTGCCCAGGACTGGGTTGGGACAATCACGCTCTCCATGAGATCCCGCCGGAGCTCTTTCCGCTGTGCCGTGATTTCTCGCGGCAGCGGAGTTTCGCCTCCTTGCGCCACTCCTAGATGTGCGCGAGGAATTTTGCCTCCAGATCCCATGGCGGCAGTCCAGCAAGGAGGCTCGCCGCCTCACGGGAGACCGTGCGGTAACCCCGTACCAGCCTGATAGCCATGACCCTCTGAGACGTCGCCGAACGCGCCTACACCGGTGCCCCGTAAAGGGTCATGGACCGCACGATCTCCGCATAGAGCCTCCGGCAGGAGACGTTTGGACCCCCTCGGCCCCCTTCGGGCAGGAGCCGCTTCAAGGCAGCCCCTGCCCGCTCCAGTCTGGGAGCCAAACGTCGAAAATACACCACGAAGTTCCACCGGCTGTCGAGGACGAAACCCAGGTACTTCATCGTCGACTCGACGCCAATGTGAACCCCTCCCGCCGATATCTGGGAACCCGACAGTGGCGCGTTCCGAGGCCCATAAAAACACATGGACTCTGACTTGTGCAATACCACCTCGAGTCCCAATTGCCGGATCCTATCGACGATTGTCGCAACTATACGTGTCGTTAATTCGGCCGCCGCCTGGTGCGACCTCCCCTGCGCTAGTATAATAATTATAATATTTTTTAGGTTTAATTGTAATATTCGGTGATACTGAGTTACTTTCTTCATTAACATAGGAGTATCGTCACTCACTCAGCTTAGACGACTTCTTCATCACTTTCATTGTCAGAAGAGTCGCAATCTAAGCGTTTACACTTTTACATTTCTTTGGTGGCTTATTTTCTTTTTCTTTTGAGACTTTTAATATTTATCGGGCGTCGACTTTTGTTTCTGATGAGTAGTTTTCCCTAGAGACACCGGTGTTTTATTAACTTTATTGGTTTTTATTGTACCAGAGGTACTAGGCTCACTTAATTTCTGAACATTATCGGATTTCTATTCTCGTATTTTAACACTTTTATTTCTATCATTATAATCTTTCTTCTTATTACTAATCGTTGGCGGGCTTTCTTAATCAGATTATGCATTTTAACGTCAAAACAAGAACAGTTACCTCTATCATCGCCTCAAAAACAGCGCACATATCTATGTTTTATTATTCCAGGCTCATCGGTGGTTATAATTTGATGGACAGCCATAGTTCCTACTAAAGGATAAATTTGGTACGGGTCATTTTTCCTTTTTTACTTTTATATCTGTATCTGGCACATATTACAGTGTTACGTTTGTCTCTTGTTTAAGCAGTTTAAAACCCTCTATGGTATTAGGAACATCTTTCCCGTATCCTACGTGCATATCTAACGTTCTCTTTAGTACTCCACCTATATCATTTGCTGCATTTTTACAGTAAGCAGCCTCAAAATAAGACCATGTAGCATGGTTAACCCCCAATTGTTTAGTTAATTTATCAAAAAGTGCAGTTTGTCTTTTAATGCGTTTTTTTTTTGTTTTGTATTGCGTTGTTGTGCCGTCAGAATGCATAATGTAAATTATCTCTCTCAGAATGTATATATTTTACTGAATGTAGAACTGGCAAAAGATGACCCCAAATGGTTAGCGGGCTATGCTCGGTATTCGGAGATATTGTACAAAATCCTGCTGGATTTTCATTCTTAAGGGATGCTACACCAGTATGCAAAGTTATTTGATTACGTGAAAATGAAAAATGCATACTCTGTACTCTTTATTATACTTACATTAGTATTTTTCTGAAAAATCAACTATAATAACAGCTTCATTTTCTTTAATATTGTCAACACAATCTTAAAATGATTTTTGTTGATGTATCATATTGTAATAATGTGTTTTAAACAATGTAGCCTCTTCTTGAAATTTTTGCATTCAAATTTTCAAATCATCAGTCACCACTTCTTGTACTTTTTTTAGTTAATGCCTCAATCTCTACGCCTTCTTCGTTTTTCTTTCATAAGAAACCGTTTTCACGCATCACTGTAGCCAACATGGTTTTTTCATTAGACGAATCCTTAACTTCAATCTTCTTAAGTGACACATAAATTGGTAATCTCCGTACTTGCACTCTTTAGAATTTAGATTACAAGCAATATCTCTTAGAAGTTCTTAAATTTTATTTGTTTTGAAAAGTGCAAGTTTGTAGAGCTTTGTTCATTTCTGGCTTCCGTTTCAGCTGAAACATACTTATATAACTTCGGTGTCAACGCAAAAATATTATACCAAGGAGCTGATCTGATGATTTCTTCATAAAGAATTTTCAAAATCATCCTCCTCCTTTTTGGAAGTCTGTTAAAAATGTACAAATTAGCAGCAAGATACATATTTTAAGTAGATTGTCTAAGCCTTTATCACAATTACTATGAAAACTTGGAAACACATGGAAAGTGTCGCGCTGCCTGTCGCGCCCGCGATATCGTGGCAGTCTGCACGAGCTTTAATGCGCCTTCACAAAAGGAAAACTGGATGTGTTCTTTAACTAAGGCCACTTGTGCATTCTTTTATTTCTCGGAGCCTTTCTTCATCGGTGATCAACGCCTTCAAAAAACCGAGTATGTGACTTACCCCTAAAGCACTGTTGTTAATTGGGCAATTAGAAATGTCCACAGTGTTTTCAAAAAATATTGCACACACTCGAAATCTGCCTTTGTCATTAGATAGATAGTAACATTTTGAAATCGTCCGTAATTGCGTCCCTTAAACAATAGACATGTATAATAAGTAACTCGTACTAGTAGAATTAGTATATGCATTAAAAAAAGGTAGGTTGATAATTAGGTACTTAAAAAGTTCTATTACGATTTACGATGGATAGATATCATCCACCATCGTCTACGACGAATTTTCTTTTTTTGTATTGGATATCTTTTTAAATATCGAACATAATTATGTATTGCAAAAAGACAGCGCGGCCGCTGTAATTATTTCGACGTCTGCCATTGCCGAAACTTGAAAGCGAAGTGAGTGGTAGGGCTGTATGTAAACACACACTCCTCTCGATCCTGCTGCAGCAGTATTTATGGAATTATCGCCGGCAGCGCGAGGGGAAGCGGCAGAGGCTGAATGTAAATGAGGTATTAATGCTTACTGTGCGATTATTTTGTGATATTCATATTTTCTTTTAACGACCATGGCTATTCTATACGGACTGACATCATCTAGACACGATTACTATTGCTGTGCATATAGGATTCTGTTTATGATGAGATGCATCATCGTGTGGGTCTTTGACAGTTGTTTCGGTTCATCAGAAGCCCTAAAGTCTAACAATCAGCTGCATCCGGTTAGAATGGAAGCAGACCCCAACATAGTTTGGAAAAGCGTAGGCAGATGATGATGATAAAGTACATCAATTGTTTTATTGCTGTGCAGCGAATTCGCAGACATATCGTGTCAAGACTGGTGTTACCCCTGAAAATGAGACTTGCTCGATGGTTAGCAAATCAGGCACGGTACCTCTATACTACGGTAGTCGCGTAAACCATGCAATACAGGCAGTACATTTAGCAGTTGTCTTATAATTTGAAAAATACAATGATGTTTGTTATTGTTCCAGCTCCCATTAGATGGATACGCTTGTCACGAATATTATAATTTATTAAATACCGAAGCTGCTGGCATTCACAGATTGCTAGGTCATACAATGGTTGCCGTGGATGTGGTATATCAGTCGGACTTAGAAATCCAAGACGCCGCGCGTCGGCGACGTTTTTATACCGTTGCAGTGGACAGCCATTTATTACCCCTTATTTCCAATGTTAATAATTATCGGATGTTCATTTTTGGATGTTTTGGTCTGTCTAGAAGATTTTTTAAATTATTTTATTTAAGTATAATATGTATCTACAATAAAATAATTTGTGTGGCAATAAATACATAGTTTTATTTATTATAATCCCAATTCAGTACCAACAAATAGGGAAATAGAAATACATATCGTCGCTACAAGCGTCTGCCTGTTAAGATTATTAAAAATCTTATTCGTAACTAATGAATTATCCCAATTTAACATAATCGTAATAATTAATTGAGGCGCCATTTATTAGCTCCTTTGTGAATTAGAAACATCTTGTATTGTTTTGAGATTAATTTAAATGATGTTCTCGTTAAAACTATAGTTAAAATGAAAAGAGAACAATGAGTGACTTTTGGGTTGAAGTCAAATTTAACAATTCTACGTTTGACATACTAAGTTTTGTTTATGATTTCCAAACATCTAATATCGTAGTAATGGCGCCGATTACATTTGAGTGGTCAATACCTCAATATTATAATTTAATAGAACTAAATCAGTTTCAATAATAATTTAGAAACTCTACAGTAACAAGATTATTTTACACACATTTCTTTACGAAAACTTGTTGTTTGATTAAAAACTGGATCTACCGGAAACGTTGTTATTTTAAGTGGTAAAAAAGTAGTGTAGTTACTAATTACTTAAGCTTTCATCTAAAACCGCCTTTGCATTAGTGAATATAAGCATTATTTAATGATAAAAGGATTAACTGATAAGCATCTTAGTATTGTTTGTAAGTTTTATTCAGCTAATTAAGTAATAAGATTTAGAGAATACGACTGCCGCGCGGTGGGCGGGCCGGCAGCCATTGTGATAGAAGTGTGCGTGGCTTGTAAGGACTGAAATTGTAATCTCTCTGCGTATAGTGTGCAGTGATTGTGTTTGTCGAACAAGAAACCTCTGTAACATAATGGTTTTGATTTAAAAGAGTATCCATGGAGTTTCTTGCCCGTTCTTCTCCATGAGGACCCACTTCGTTTTAGAATGGGCGACTAGCTTCACATAGTAACTCAAACTGAACGACTCCGAAAGTGCCTGTTGAAATGTTCTAATATAAATAAATGCTTTGAGTTTGAGTTAAGTGTTGTGTGTGGTTGAAAACCAACTACCTATCTACCATCAGTGAAGCATTAAGTACACCAGAGACTGGTCAGAGACGGCACTGGGTTCCTCGCCGTGTCATACATAATATTATGTTGAATGTAATATTCTAATTTTGAATTTCGCGCCTATTCATGTTGCTTACGCGCTCTAACATATAGCTGTCTCTCTCTATTCCGTGACATCAAGCGACCGTGTATTACTGTACCCATTAATTGCTAGTTTTATAATAAATAGTTATTAAAACCTGAGTTACGTCGTTTAATTTAACAGGTTATGGGCCCAGGAAAGCTCAGAAATAAAGACAGTGCAAAATTTATTCGTAAAATCAGTGATCAAAGATATTGAAGTGAACTTAACCTCAAGAAGCACAGAACATTGAAAATGCTGCAACAAATACTATGGACACTGCACCTTTAAATAACTCTGAAACTGATTTCGTGGAGGGTGGTTCTACTACTATTACAAGCATGTCAAGTGGAAGAACAGGACAAATATTTAACAGAGTTTATTATGACTCCAGCGATAGTTCAGACGAGGAACCATTGGCTACTTTACGCGAAAGGAACACGAAAAATTGTAATAGTAGTGGAACCAGCCTAGATAAAACTACTATCCACCCCAGAAACTTATCTATCGGGACTTATGTTGTGATAAAAATTTTGAGCGAAAAAAGAATGCAGTACAATTATGTAGGATTGATAGACAGTGAGTTTGATGATTTCGAAGCCAAAGTTATATTTTTAAGATGTTTAGATGAAACAAAGACCTTATTTCGTTTAGATAAAAATGATGTGTCTTTTGTGCACTTAGATGACATGCTAAGAATACTCGACAAAACCTCAAATTATTAAAAAAGGTACGAGAGTTTTGTATTCCTTTAGTAAATCAGTGGAGGAAGTTTTCTAAATGTAATTTTTTCCCTAAATGTTATTTGTTTAGTTTGTTAATGCAGGTTTTTGCTGATTTTCCTCACATATTAAAGTTTTTATTTTAGTAATAAGCAAGTTTTGCCTGTGATTAATGAAAAAAGAAGCTGAGAATCTCATTAGTTTTAAGTCATAATTGTTTGTTAGTCTACTTCGTCACATTTACGTCTCCTTCGTAACAATAAGTTTGATCTCGTCCCCGTATAAAGATTGTTGTTAAAAACCAAAATTCTTGCGTTAAGTCCTTTTTGCTACTCATTTTATGTCGTGTCATACTTGGTGTTTAGTATGTAATATTTCAAATATTTTTTTGTAAAAGTGAAAAAAAATAATTGATACGAAGTTTGAAAGGAGTAAATGTGACGAAAGAGACAAATTTAAATTTTTATACAGAATTATTACCTGATTATAAAGACCAAAATGTTTGAGACTGATTAAAGTTTGGATTTTATAATAATAAATACAAATAACCATTATTTACTTATTTATATATATTTATTATACCATAATTTATGCAAGTTTTAAACAACTGAATTTCGTAACGAAGGATATATTATTTTTCATCTGAATCTAGTAATCCGCAAAAAAATATAAGTTTTAATAAAAAACTGAGCTGCTGGTCAACAAATACCGAATCTATGGTAATTTTCCCACAGTTTAGTCACATGACATGTATGAAATAGCTTTATTCATTTTTGTCCATGGTGAAGACCTTAAAAGTAGAACTAACCAGATATCAAGACCGACAGCCACCAACTCGGTTCGTATTGAAAAGAATGGTAGAAAATCTAAAGAATACGGGTGGTTTCAAGACGAGACGGCAAATTATTCAGCAAAACTATTTTGATTTTGAACTAGATGTTTTAACATACATTGAATCATTTCCAAAGGCTTCAAGTAGAGATGCTGCCGATGAATTAGGAACAACCCACACTCGCGTACTTAAAGTGCTGAAAAAGTATAAGTATAAAAGCTATCGTGAAGGTCGGTTGGTGCAAAATTTGCATATTGGGGATCGTGACAGACGATTACAATTTTGTGAAAACATGCTTGGAGAAATTGACCGAAACCCTAATTTTTTGAGTAACATTGTATGGTCTGACGAAACCAACTTCAGCAATAATGGCATGTACAATCGCCGCAATAACCATTATTGGTCTCGAGTGAATCCTGTTCGTGTTCATGAAATTAACAATCAAGTAAGATTTTCTTTCAACGTTTGGTGCGGAATTATGAGAAATAATGTAGTGTTAGTCCACGTGTACGAAGGTCATTTAAACACTGTCAAGTATATTGAAATACTGGATCTCTTAAGAAACGAGTTAAATGGTTTTCCCGAGGAAGAGCGAAACCAAATAATTCTACAGCAAGATGGTGCTCCAGCACATAACAGCAGAATCACTACTGCCTACATTAATAACCATTTTAATACCTGGATTGGTACAAACGGCACAATCAGATGGCCTGCGAGATCGCCAGATTATCGCCATTAGATTTTTTTTTGTGGGGATTTGTAAAAAATCAAATTTACATGAAATCTTATGCGAATGACAACGAGTTGAGAGTTGAAGTTCAGAATACGATTTATAATATTCACCACAATACTTTATTAAAGGTTACTAGGAATGAATTCGTTAAAAGAATAAATTTGTGTATCCAAGAGAATGGAGCCCATTTCGAACAACTAATTAGTTAGTTTACCATTTTTTGTAAATAATTAAATTAATTTAAGATTTCCTGGTTTTCCTTTCATTTAATTTATCATGTTTGTTAGAGAGATTTCATCCTTCTAATTGACCCTAACGATCGATGCAATAAAAGTACAGGGTATAATTTTTTCAGATTTTAGCCGGTTCGATTCCCGGGTGTGGGAGAAAATCTTTGAATGCAGTTTGCTTTATATTCAAAAATAAAGGAATGTTTCCTTTGAGTAAAACTTTCTATCTGCAGTATTAAGAGTACTTTCCCTCCAGGTGGCATTACAAAATTCCAGCCTGTATATAATTACAATATTATATTGTAGTACAGTCATAAAATACGCTTATTTCAGCAACTAATAATGCTGTTGTACTTCAATTTTGGAATAGTTTTAAATAACTTGTCCTTTATTATGTACTTGTCCGCTTTCATCTCATCACAAAAGTGGATTGGCTTTTTGAAATTTGAAATGGTTCGTTGGATATCTTATGGAAATACTATAATTACCCAAGCAGCAAAAACTAGTACTATAAAAAACCATAGAACGTTTTGTAAAAACTGTCCTTGGTCCTATAAAACCCCAAAGAACGTATCTTTTATTCGGAAGTGGCGCATTTAGATCTGTGCTCAGTGACAAAATAATTTTATTGCAGTGTTCCAAAAGACGAAACAGTTCAATAAAATCGATGTAACAGTGATGCAGGTCTCAAAATAATGATGTACTGGCTACTGTAGGACCTTTTATAGTACTTTTTCATACTATACAAGAGTTTAGTTTCCTTTACCTCCCATTTTTCATTCACCATTCATTATTTTACATTCGTGTAAATAATATTACAAAAGGATACAAGCAATCTGAGGTGAGTAAGATCTTATTTTGTTATTATAATATTATTCTATTACGGTGGAAATGATGTGCGACTGCAGCTTTACTGATAAACTAGGGATAGGTTTACCATGAATTTAAAGTGTCCCCCTCGAATTGTTAAGCTTTTACTAAAATATTTATCATATAAAGTGATTTCGATATTCTAAGAGCCATTATAGTACTTGCCGTGATAATGTTTTCACTGTCAGTCATCGTGGATTCAACCTAAAATTGGGGTTCTGTGTGAGCATGATTGAATATAATACAGTGTTTTTTTTACTATTTTTCTGAAGTCTCATATCGTCTAAGTTAGTTCTAAGTTTTTTTTTTCATTACCTATGTAATGAAAAAAAAACTTAATGTCAAACTGTTTACTGACGAGTAGTGTGAATTAATCATGTAACCAGTTTTTTTTTCTTCGGGAAGAACTTACGTAGTTATATCAAGTTTTACGTACCTAGTGTTTATATTTCTTTATATGAAGTGCCTACGTATGTATCTAGTAGCATCACTGAACTTTAGAAGCAATACCTTTATAAATATAAACTGCAGTCAACATTGTGTTTTTTCAGTGTACCTAATGGACGCCAATATGGATATCGATAATTTTTTTAGTCGAGACGATTTCATGCTGCTTACAGCAGCGGAATGGGCGTGGAAAATCACATATTTTATATTAAGTGCAAACTGTGTTAACTGTGGATTATACAGGGTGTTTGGTGCATCGTGTGCCAAATTGAAATGGTCGACTGAAGGAGTCATCCGCTAGCCTTTCAGACCCTTTAACACCCCTCATGCTCTGTGGTTTTTTTTTTATCGACTTTTTATTGTTTTCCAAAAAAAAGACCCAAATTTTACATTCAAATACAGATTTAAAAAAATATATAAGGCGTAGACTCTGAATTTTAATTTCATTTCGATGTGTATTGTTTAAGAATACTTTTAAATACAAAATTAGTGATATTAGTCACCTAGTTCTTTTTTAATTCACTCGCAAAGGTAAAACTTAAATTAAAGCTGTACATGTTACAGCTGTTTATAAGACTACAAAAAAAAAAATCAAAAGCGACCGGGATCTTCCAACTCCCTCATTAATTCTCCAGTCTATCCTCTTTCTAATGATGTGCCACATGCCATAAAAGTATTTTAACAACTTTGTGAATTCGCTAGAATTGTGAATCGAGTCACCTAAGGCTAATATTCAAAATTATGATTTAAAAAAAAATCTCTTAAATGATACCTGTCAAACCTATAAATCTGCTATCTCATTCTTATGGTTAGGTAAATTCGTGTCTCATATCTGTATCTTTCGTGGGATTTACTTGAAATAAAAAAACAAAATTGCATTTTTAACATTTATTTAATCATTGTTACAAATCTTGCTCAAATTGTTGGCCTCTGTTGCGAATGCAGGCCCGACACCTGTTTCGTATTTCAACAGTTGTTGTACGAAGTCGTATTTCCTCCTTAATAGTATTGAATGCCGCTTCTATGCGTTGGACTAATACCTCCCTAGTTGGAACCTCCGTGGCATATACCAACTCTTTGGCACGTCCCCAGACATAAAAGTCTAACGGAGTTAGATCTGGGGAACGTGGCGGCCATGGAATAGGGCCATCGCGTCCAATCCATGCATTGGGGAACACATTGTCGAGATATTCCCTCACAGTCAATCGCCAATGCGCGGGACAGCCGTCATTTTGAAATACAATGGGCACACGTTCATTAAATACGGGCACATCGGTCACTAATTCGGGCAGGTCATTTTGTAGGAATTCCAGGTAGTCTTCGCCATTGAGATTATCGGGCAGGTAATGCGGTCCAATTACCTGATTCCCAATCACTCCTGCCCAAACGTTTACACTAAACCTTCTTTGAGAAGATTTCTGTCTTTTAACACGTGGGTTTTGCGTTTTCGTTGTCCAGTGGTGCAAATTGTGTAAATTGAGGATCCCATCCTTGGTAAATTTGGATTCATCCGTCCACAGTATTCTTTTTAAAAAATCAGGATCATCCACATCCGTGTGTAAAAGAAACCGACAAAAAGCCACTCGTCTCTCAAAGTCGCCACCCTCAAGACCTGCAACAAACAAAAAACTCTTTTAAATTTCTCTTGGGCAATAAGTAATTGCACAAGAAAGGACCCGCTGTTCGTGCTAATAGATTCACTACCTGGAAGTGACGCCATACCATACCCATTACCTGCTAAACAAAGGCAAGGTCAAACAAAGCTTGCACGGGTTTAAAGTTAGTTTAAAATTACGTACCTTGCACCGGAGTGTAGTGGAATGGATGCTTTTTGTTTTGAGGAAGTACTTTCCACACTTTCCATATTGAAATATCAAGATGTGATGCCACATTTCTAATGCTTCTTGTAGGGTCTTCCTCAAAAAGTGCCAGTATTCTCTCGTCTACTTCAACATTATGTCGCACAATATGGCCCCTTGGTTCTTTAAAAGTAACACTGCCAGTCTCGCGTATGCGTCGGTATGTGTCTTGGAAGACTCTGCGGCCAGGTAATCGTCTACCAGGAAAGCGTTCCTGGTAAAGTCGTTGCGCTGCACGAGCGACGCCATTAGCGGCTCCGTAAGCCATCATGATGTCCGCATATTCTTCGTTAGAGAATGTCGCCATTGCAATAACAAAAAACTCAAAGTTTAACAATAACAACAAAAATTAAACAAATGAATTAAGTAAGCTGCAGACGATGGATCGAAAAAAAACCAAAGTTATTTTAAACTAGTTTATTTTAAAGGAAATAATTACAATTAAAATTGGTGAAACCTATTCGATGCTAGAATATGGAATGACAAAAATAAGTATAAAATAACTAATAGCTAATGACGTATTTCGCTGCGTCGGCGACTCGTGGCTGGCCGGATGTCGTCGATGCAGTTTTTATGCGCTTGGCGTAAACTGAAGGAATTGCAAGGTGGCGATATTCATTAGGGATCCGTACTTAACACCTCCACCCGCAGATCAGCAACTATTTGATCATGTTGAGAGAAAATGTTGCTGGGACTTCCTCCCGTTTTCTGGTATCTGTGGTCACATCTTCATATGTGTGTATCTTAAGAGTTTGCTGATTCTCTTTATCATTTCCTCTGAGGTTCCAGCATTTGTATCGGCGGCTTATTGCCACAATGATAAGTATGGCTGCGCACAGTACAATGGTGTAAAATGGTATGGTTGTATGGTATAACACAACCGGCTGAGTCTTGTCGATCTGAATAGGTCTTTCCATTAAAATTTTGTTCTGGATGCTGTGAAGTTCTTCCAAGTTCACTGAATTGAAACCGATGATGTGGGTGGAATCAAATGTTTGGTTCATCTCGTTATAAGGGATCTTGGATAACTTTAGTGGCTGTCCCTTTATCTCGTTGCTGTCGTTAATGATTGTGAATTCTGTTGTTTGCAAATAGCAGTCCTTGGGGATGGTGACGAGATAACTTCCTTGTAGAATATTAAAGTCTTTTCTGCCGCAGGCTAGTTGTACTTTGGTCGGTTGGGGCAATGAGAGAACGTAGTGTTGGTCATCCAGTTGTTCTACTGCTTCTTTGGAGAGTGAAATCTTGGTGAATTGGCAGGTGTCTTCTAGACTTTGGCTGATGATGAGCTCTTGGATGCAGTCAGGCTTCGTCCGGATCTGATGACTTGTCTTCTTTTCGCAGAGATGGATGCTACTATACTTCGGGCATTCAGCCTCTATGTACACGAATGATTTCTCGTTTGTTGCTATATAGGGAGTGGGAGGAATAAGGGCGAGTTGTTTCTTATTGGGTACAATGGATAGTTTGTATAACTGAGGCATATAGAATCAAAGGTAGCTAAGTGCCTCTATGTCACATTTTCAGGAACCGAAAAAAACGTTTTTCTAATTTATGAGTCAGGGGTTTTCATTTTCTCTCAGTTTTGATTTTAGAGTTTGTGATTTAATATTGGTTTTAGCTACCTTTATCTGGGAGTACTAAATAATAAGCCGAAAAAAAAAAATCTAATAATCAACATCGTAACAAAAAAACAACCCTTTTTCTCTTTTTAATCAGACTTTTCTTTACTCTCAGAAACAATATTCTATTCTTATGAACTTAAACCTTTTCTTATTACTAAATCAGCTGTTTCTTCGTTTTCAACAAAAACAAAATTTAAATTCTTAAATCCACCGTATCATCCCTATATTCACAATAGTTTTCATTATCATCTTCCCCTCTTTCTGAATCCCCCTCTTGAATAACTGGCGATCTTATAATATTTACATAAAACTGACATTCTGCATTGGTTTCCCATTCAGCGCCAAAATGCTTTTTTAATAGTGCATCGACATCAGTTATTTTTGCACGATTCATGGGTGCTCCTAGTGGCACGGTGGATGGGAGAATCATATTGGTTTTCATTCCAGTTTTGCAAAGCTTTACTGCTTTACCTATATCTGAATTAAAATGCAGTTCTCCACGAATAAGCACATTTCCAACAGTCTTGGATCTCTTCAAAATGAATCTTTTGCATTCACTTATTTTAAAAGGCCATCTCGCAGTCGGTTTTAGGACATCTTTTGCGGCACTCCTGAAGTCTAACATTTGAATGTCACGCATTTTTGTAACGGTTGCATTTGTTGCAATGATGTCTATGTAATCTTCAGGTCGAATGATTACTTCTTGTTTTTTAAGAACTTTTTCAATGTTTCCGAAAACTCGGTCTGGTGGCATGAAAGAATGCCCAGTAATGGGAAAAACGACTTCAATTTTTTTCAGAGACGTGTTGTCGAGAAGCCATCTTGACAGCATACATAGCAATATGCTATTCTTGTTCTGCCCGCCACATCCATCAGCTACAAGACGAACAGTGCTTATCCCTTCAAAATTAGTTTTATTTAAACGGTCGTACACTGCAGAGGCTATCTGGTTGGATGTTTTTGGAAATTCGTTCTCTGTCCACAAATATGCATAAGTTGTGTCTTTATTCAGGTGATCTTTAGAAGAACCCTGAACAATCGTAAAATTGTAGAGATATATTTGGCGACTGTAGTATGCGCTTTGGTCTGGTACTTTGGGTAGGGGATTATTTTTTTGACAGTCGAACGAGAAAGTGATCATATCTTCTGATTTTTCCTGAAGCAATTTAAAGAATGCTTTTGCCCTGAGCTTGTGGACTCTTTTTTCGATCATGAGGTCTTTCTTTTTTTCTTGGTCGTTTTCCATTTTAATTTTCCCATCCAATTCAATACATTTCGAGCAAACGTCTGTTCTCGGATTACCGAATCCTAAATTGAAGTCTTGGTTAAATATTGCTCGAAAATAAGACTTCTTTACAACAGATTGAGGATTTTCGGTTTTAAACATTTTATAAAGTTTGTTTATACTCAAATCGCTGTGCAGATATTTTCGCTCTTGTGTTGCAGATCGACAGTAATGTGATTCTATGCATTTTAACTTTATAATAAACTGCCGAACTATATCTTTTTGCTCCTTATACTAGTTTATTTTATGATTTCCTCCCGTTTTCTTTAGGAATCTGTCGCGCATAGTAAAACACCTTCATAACAAATTCCACTCTATACTTTTTTATTTGCAAGGAACTCAAAAAAAGTTTTTGGCAGACAATCACAAATTTATTCAGACTGTTTAAAATCCTGTACTGGATATTAAAATCTCTTCTAAGCCTTTTATTTTGATTAGGACGCCTTCTTTTAATTTGTTTTATTTGACAGCACTTAAGAAGAAAAGCATCCTGACCGCTTTTTTTTGTTGAGGCATAAAATGATTGGTGAAATTTTAGAAGTTCATTCATTGTCAGGCTTGCACATTTTAGCGTTGGATTTTTATGTGAACAGTTCACTCTTTGAGGTAAAGCAGTAGACGAGTATCTGTGAAAAAAAAAACATTTGGTTAGGTACTAGGAACTTGTAAAGGACTTAACTCCTGACGAAAAAAAGGGGTGTTATTAAACATACTACTAGTTTGTATCTGTTATTTTACTTAGTAGGTATACTACTGGTACTTGTAGGTAGGTTTGCATACATAGTAAAAATTATAATAGTATAAATTATTATTGGGAGATAAAATAAAATAAATACAATAATAAATATTTTTAACACTCAAATTTCTCTATCTTAGCACAATTTTAGTTACAGTTAGGTAGTATGTATTAGCGTTATGGTACATAATAGCATGTAATAGCAATACAGGCAAAAATAAATATTGCGAAAAATTAATTTAATTCGATTGCAATTATTTATCTTTATCTATACATTGTGTGGAGTGTAGACGCGAGGCACATCACTAACCTTTCTCTCTTAGCAATGTTTGCCTTCCAGTTTTCTTGGTTTCGTGTGCGTTTTCGACCTCTGCCAGTACTTGCCGGTTCTACAGGGACCTCCATAATATGTTTCACAACAAATTTTGCACGAGAAACTCACTAAAAACACTAAAAATACAATAAAAAACATTAGGTGTGGCTAACGCGGTTGTATAGAAATCGCCATTTTGTTTTCGAGAATTCAAGCGTTGTGATTGGTTGTTTTGTCACCTAGCTGTCTTTGATTGAGCCCTAAGGTGACTTAGCTGTATTTGATCCCAAAATCAATTTTTGAACGAAATTTAAAAGGCTTTAGCTGTATTTGTTTCTTACAATAATAAAATAAATAGTTACAACCAAAAATTCGCTAGATGGCTCCATACTTAGTTGTTTTTTTTAAAGTTTGTCGCTTAGCTGCCTTTGATTCTATATGCCTCAACTCGTAAAAGTCTTTAGAGACTATAGGAAAACTGTATACTATTACTATTCTCTTTCCAATGAAGTATGAACCTGGTTTTATTAGATTGTAATATTCTCGTAACTCTAAATTTAAGATTTGATCTTGGTTGTATATTGATTTTAGCCTATCTATCATAGACTTTAACACTTCTATATTAATCATAGAATGGTGGATGCTAGAAGCGCGTATGAAAGCCATTATATTTTCTAACCTAATTATATCTAACATTAAATCTTCTACATTATTAGTTATGATTCCTATGATTTGGGCAAACTTTGCAAATTTTATTAAGCTGTAATCTGTATAAGCATTTTTCTCCAGTAGTTGTTCTAATGTTGCATTTACTTTTTCCTGATTTTTTGTTAATTGGTCTAATATAGTGGTATGTTGGGACATCCATTCTTTGCTAAGGCTGATATGGTTATTAAATTCTGAAACTATTTTATTTTCGTTATTTTGTAAAGTTTTAATGGCCTCGTCGTATTTTAGGGCATCTTGGTAATCTAAATTGCCGGTAACACTTTTTATTACCGACCCAAGGCCATCTACAAGACCTCTTTTGACTCTAACAGGTTCCAATGATTTTACTTGTTGTAGTACTTTAGTAAGTTTGTTAGTAAGATAATCAATCTGATATTCGTAAAGCATGTAAGTCTCATTGTTAAGTTTAGTTCTAAAAGTCTTAAGTTGCGTCTGTACGGAGTTTATTTTATCTTCGATGTCGGTTAATTGTATGTACTGTATGAATGAGTGGTAATGTGTGGTTAGTCTGGTCAGTCCTAATCTGTACGGTAACAGTCCGGGTCCATCAGCTAAAGTCTCAAGTCTTATCTCTTGAGGGTGTGTCGCATGGATTGTCAGTAGCAGCAGGATTCTGTAACAATTGGCTTGCTTTAGGAACACGTTTTAACCGCGATTTGGCTATAGGGCCACGTTTTTTCGAGGTATATATGTGTATAGGCAGATCGGCGAGTACTGTATCCTGAGTATATCGTGGTGCAGCTTTCTGGCGACTGGCAAAAGGGTTTTTTTATAAAAACTTGTTGCTGTGGGGCATACTCTATTTCGGGCTTGCGAGTTTTATTCCTATTGTCAATTAAGGCTGTGCGATTTGCAAGAGATGTTTCGTTAATGATTTCATAAACTTGCTTCATTTGTTGTCTATGATTCTGCGCATATTGTTGTAAGATGTGCTCAGTCAGGTCTATGTCGATTGGGTCCCTGGGGTCAAAATGTCCAGTCAATAGGTCAAAGGGTCTGCACTTAGTAAAACTATGGATAGAGCTATTATATGCTATGATGGCGTATTGCATAAGGTTAACGATTGGGTCGTCTTTATTTTGCAGTTTAAGAATTCGAATGTGTTCCAATAACGTTGAGTGGAAACGTTCAATGTTACCATTATCATTTGGGCTATGAGGTAGAATTTTATGGTGAATTATCTTATGAAGACGTGTAAATTCGGAGAAAAGTTGATTTGTAAATTCAGTGCCATTATCAGTGATGATAGTCATAGGTAGTCCATGATGGGTACAGAATCGTAACAGTGCTTGTATGATGCTAATAGCGGTACCGTCTCGCAAATGATACGCTTGACCATATTTCGTGAAGACGTCAATGAAAGTTACATATTTTTCGTTGTGAACTGTAAAGAGGTCCATGTGAATAATTTCAAGTGGTTTGGTAGCTGGAGGCACTATATTAAATTTAGGTTTAATTGGGTTTCTGTCGTATTTAGCTTGACCGCAGATGGTACACTCATTAATGAACTTCGTGATTTGTTCTTTCATCTTTGGCCAGTAATATTTTCGTGAGAGGGCTAGATGAGATTCATTTATCCCTCGGTGGTTCGTTTTACCGTCGTGATAGTGTCGGATGATGTCTTTTTGTCGGAGGTATTCTTTAACATTCTCGAGTTCTGTCTTAGCTAATACTAGGTTAATTGAGGAACTTCTAAATTTGTCTTGTATTATAGGTACTATTGAATACATGGCTAACGGTGGATTAATTAATATGGCCGTTTTGACTTTAGGGTTGATGTATTCTTTGATAGCATTAATAATATCGCTCTCTAGGTTAGATTCTGAAATTTGGACTGCAATTCGCGTATGATTCTCAAAAGGTTTAGTTACTGTCGGTCGGCGTTTTATGTCACCAACTACGGTAAAGTAAATCTGTCGATGAAATTTATTGAGAGGTTCATCAGTAATGGGGATTTCCAATATGGGATGTTCGTTACTGGTATGTACGGTGTCAGTCGAGGAATTTGTTGGTGGAGGTGGTGCCTCCGATGGATTGTTGATCATTGAGCTGAGGTCTTTAATACTTTCGATTAATGAGTTGATATCATCTGTTTCCTCATTATAAATTTCTACACGGGAGAGAGCATCAGCGTTGGTGTTTAGTTTTCCTTTCTTGTACATACCGTAAAGTCATATTCGCTTAGTCTTAGTCGCCATCTAGTCAGTCGTGAATTCGGTTCCTTCAGGTTCATCATCCATTGTAAGGGTTTGTGATCAGTCAATACCTTAAATTTTCTACCGAAAAGATAAGGTCTAAAGTACTTTGTGGCCCAGACTATGGCAAGCAACTCTTTCTCGATGGTACTATAATTTAGCTCACTTTCATTAAGTGTGCGAGAAGCGTAACAGACGGGTCTGTCGGAACCTATTGGTCCCTGAGATAACACTGCTCCAATAGCGACGTTCGAAGCGTCTGTTGTGAGATTAAATTCCTTTTTGAAGTCTGGGTATTGTAGAATAGGGTCATTGGTTAACAGGGTCTTACAAATTTCTAAGGCATTGACATATGCAGGGCTAAGAGTAATTTTACTACCTTTCTTTAGGCATAGGGTAAGAGGTTTGGTGATACGAGCAAAATCGGGAATAAATTTCCTGTAATAACCTAGAAGGCCTAAAAATTGTTTGATTTCCTTAGGGGTCTTTGGGATTGGATATTTTTTTATTGCGGAGATTTTGTCGGGGTTCGGCTTAATGCCATCTCTGCTAATGATATGTCCCAAATAAGCAGTTTCGAGCTTCAGAAATTCGGATTTGTCCATCTGAATTTTGAAGTTGGACTCCCTAAGTCTTTGGAAAACTTTTTCCAAATTATCCATATGCTCCTGAAGAGAGGTACTGTAAACGATAATATCATCGAGATATACAAGGCATATGTTATTTTGGAGACCTCTTAGAACATTGTCCATAACTCGTTGGAAGGTGGACGGTGAATTTTTCAGTCCCATGGGCATTCGAAGGAATTCAAAATGCCCGTGTTCCACATTAAATGCGGTTTTTGATATGTCCTGAGGGTCCATTTCCACCTGATAGAAACCACTTGCCAAATCTAAGGTCGTAAAGTATTGGCATTTTCCTAATTTGTCGAGGACGTCACTAATATTTGGTATGGGGTATTTGTCGTCTATAGTTTTTTCGTTCAACTTGCGAAAATCAACTACGAGACGCCATTTCTGCTGTCCAGAAGCGTCAATTTTTTTTGGCACAATCCATATGGGCGAGCTCCATGCAGAATCGGAAGGTCTTATTATACCTTGCTGTAGCATTTTGGAAATTTGGTCCCTAACTTCTTCCCGATGAACGAAAGGGTATCGATAGCTTTTAGTGTATGCGGGAATTTCATCTGTTGTTCTTATACGATGTTTTATTTTGTTGGTGAATGTCAATTGTTCTCCGTCAATGTAAAATACATCCGTATAGCGTGAGCAAAGTGTTAAAAGATTAGCTTTTTCCTCTTCATTAAGGTGGTCCGTACGCAAACGCGATAATACGTCCTCTACGCGATTCGATTGTTTGACTTGCGTGCATTTAGCGTTGAACAGTTCTGCGCACGTTGGCTGGTCTAAAGAAAATATGACATCATTGAGTGTTGGATTTTCTAACTCAACATATCCACGACTATTAGTTACAGTGGTAACGCAGTCGTGGATAATACAATTACAAAAAACTTGTTCGCTTACTAAAACATCGCCATCCGGGGCATTAATAGGTATTCTAACTAATTTAGAACTCTTGGCAGGGATAATATCCTCATACAGGTTGACGTTGCGTGAATTATATACTTTAATCTGATTCGTAGCAGTTCGCGTTACTAATTGGAAATCTTTTAAATCTATTTTAGCCTCCCATTTGGATAATAAGTCTAATCCTATTAGACCATCAAAGTAATCGTGAAAACGGTATACGAATAGTTTTATATTATCGACCTCATTAAATTCATTAAAACACGGTAGCGTTATGGAATAATCATTTTTGCTAACACCGTGTACATTTGTAACTTCGAAAGGGTCATAGTTAAGGGGATAATCATAGAAAAACTTTTGTACAGCTTCGGGGCTAATAAATGACTGGTTAGCGCCGGTGTCAATTAAAAACTTTAAAGGAGGGCAAGAGATTTCTATGTAGAGTAGCTGTCTTTGGGTCTGTAAATTAAGGTCTATTTTTGCTCTTTGGACGTCTGGTCCGACCGAAAATCCTGATTCTGATTTTCACGGCTAGGGCCTGGTTGCGGCTCTGTCTCACCTGTTATCTGATTATCGCAAGTTGCATTACAGTCAGTTATATCATTTGTGTTATAATCACAGTCATAAAAATTGTAACAATAATTAGAGTTCATGTAGTAGTCATATCCTGGCTCATAGTAATAGTCAGCAGAATAATAAGAACTATCAGGCAAAGCAAGTTCATTAAGGTTTAACTCGCGCGTCCTAAAATAATTGTACGGTGGTGGGTTCCCGTTTCTTTGCCAATCATGACCTGGCATCATGGGTAATGGTTTCGGAATGAAATGCTGAACACCGCTCATGGGTTTCGGACCCACATTTTGTGGTGGATTATTTCTGGATGGTAGTTTAAAAACGTTACTTTGAGGACGGTAGTTTGGTAATGGTGCACGGAACATTTGTTGTGTTCGAGTAGGCATGCGATTTTGATACTGGTTGAATTTAAAGGCCTGTGGCTGAGAGTGAGCCACGCTGTCCTACTGGAGCAGGCCAGTTAGGTACTGGGGGTCGCGGAATATTTAATGCGTTAAAGGGCATAGCAGGCATGATAGAAGGTTTATATATTTTAGGTTCACTATGAACAGTCTGAGCTTTCGGAACATCATTACGTTGCTGCAGGTATATAATGTTTAATTCTTCCTGCACAAATTCCAGAGCTTTCTCTATGGTTTCTGGGCGCATGCACCGTATACGTGACCCTAAAGGTTCCTTTAGTCCACGTACAAAAGCTTGCATGGTAACTTTCTTATAAAGCGTCCGTTTCGCTTCAATAGTCGTCTGTAAGGTCTCGTGTAACGTCACATATGTCATTATTGTACTAAACAACGTTTGGCATTGATCGTAAAATTCCTGAGGGGCTATTACCCTGCGTAGCCAACGAGAGGTCATTGTATAAAGCCGTTTCGTCTCTCTGGTCCGAGAAGTTATTAATTAGAGCTGATCTAATACCTGCCCAAGTTTCAGGAATGCCGTTCGAGTTGATAGTAGATGCGGCAGGCCCTGTGATCTTGTTTAAGATGCCATTTAGAAGACACAGATTCCCTAGCTCACTGCCTGGTTCGGGGCTTGCATACTGAGTTACTATTCGGTCACAGATATTAATAAACCTGGTCAATACATTGGGGTTTCCGTCAAAATCGGGCACAAGGCGTAAGGCCTTAAAAATTACGTCGGGGTCTTGTGGCATTTTAGTTTCAAATAAGCTATTCAAATTAAAATCTAATTCACTGTCTAAATCTCTGTTAATATCTACTATGTGTCGGCGAGCCTGTCGCGATGCAGGTTCCCGGGGATAAGATCCTTCGTGATGAAAAATCTTGGACATAAAAGTAACTAGGAATAGGTAGGAAGCAACACGAGAAAGATTCTGGTGTACTCACATATATTTCATCTCTGGTTCTTCTCCGTGAATCGAAGTCTGGATTCTCCACTTGGTTCCGCAGCTTTACTGTAGATTCAGGATACTCGTGATGTGGCTTGATAGCCGCCCGGGCGACTCGCGATCGTGGTTATAGATGTGAGATGATTCTAACGCGTTTCGCGAACCGGCCCGCGAGTATCCTACCGACTGCGCCAATTAAGTAAGCTGCAGACGATGGATCGAAAAAAAACCAAAGTTATTTTAAACTAGTTTATTTTAAAGGAAATAATTACAATTAAAATTGGTGAAACCTATTCGATGCTAGAATATGGAATGACAAAAATAAGTATAAAAATAACTAATAGCTAATGACGTATTTCGCTGCGTCGGCGACTCGTGGCTGGCCGGATGTCGTCGATGCAGTTTTTATGCGCTTGGCGTAAACTGAAGGAATTGCAAGGTGGCGATATTCATTAGGGATCCGTACTTAACAAATGTAACAAGAACCAGCAAAACTTAACGATAACAAAGTAATAAAAGAATCGCGGAGTATGGTGAACTAGCACACACGTTAGGTAGCAGAGGCAGTCATGTCTCGACTAAAAAAATGGCGGGTCGGGCGGCGCGATTTGTTCAAACCGATTTAAGGTATGCAAGAAAGAGATAGAAGATAGATTTTACTGTGAAAGAGTGAGAAAACAAATCTCTTTCTCAAGTAACAGTTCCACAATAAATATTTTTTCATTAGAATTTGGAATGTAGTTTTATGTGACTTGATTCACAATTCTAGCGAATTCACAAAGTTGTTAAAATACTTTTATGGCATGTGGCACATCATTAGAAAGAGGATAGACTGGAGAATTAATGAGGGAGTTGGAAGATCCCGGTCGCTTTTGGTTTTATTTTTTGTAGCCTTATAAATAGCTGTAACATGTACAGCTTTAATTTAAGTTTTACCTTTGCGAGTGAATTAAAAAAAAAACTAGGTGACTAATATCACTAATTTTGTATTTAAAAGTATTCTTAAACAATACACATCGAAATAAAATTAAAATTCAGAGTCTACGCCTTATATTTTTTTTTAAATCTGTATTTGAATGTAAAATTTGGGTCTTTTTTTTGGAAAACAATAAAAAGTCGATAAAAAAAAATCCACAGAGCATGAGGGGTGTTAAGGGGTCTGAAAGGCTAGCGGATGACCCCTTCAGTCGGCCATTTTAATTTGGCACACGATGCACCAAACACCCTGTATACTAATTCATCTTTACCGACTCACTTCACCATTTATATAAAAGAAATATAGCCCAATTGATAAATGAATTATTTTTCTGGTGTCGGGGTTGCGATTTTATGGCTATTTATGACCATTATCCTTCCGATAAAGGTCGGCTTTGCAATTAAATAACTTTCTCATACATAAAAAAATCTTTTTATGAAGCAACTCTGTCCATAAAATCTAGAAATTTTGTTCACACAGTAAATCCAGCGCCATACCTACACATTAATGTCTTTCAGGGGATTCCCCGCACTATCTCGCTCGCTCAACCGTTCCCACCTTGCGCCCCGCACCGCTCGCTAATCCTCGATCCTCTGCTCGGAAATACACGTTAGAACGCGCTGTTTCGCACTCAGGATAGGTAATGCTCGTTTTGAATAATTCTATATCAGAATAAAATTAAGAAAAATACGCTACTTTGCTTCCTGAACAAAGCCAAAAGGTACCTAATTATTTAAATAAATGTTAAATGTAATGTGTTTACCTATTTCTTTTAAATTCTAAATTTTTATAGATAAACATTTATTTCAGATGCCGTTCAAAATAGTGCAGACGCTTGAAAGAGGCAAAACTTTTCTGACCTGTGTACCGAGTGCCTGGGAAAATGAGAGTTTATTGATATGGCCAAGAAAAGGCTTTAAAAAACTACGAAAAAATTAAAACTCACAACCTCGTGATGATTGGAGTCTATAGAAACTGTCAAACTTCTAAATAAAGCCCATAGCGAGAAAAAAACAACAAAATTACTTTGTGCGTTGAGCTTTGACGAAATGGCTATTAGAAAGTTTATAGATTTTGATGGAAAAGATTGTGTTGGATTTGTCAATTATGGCAAAAATTTAGACAATGACCAATTAGCGAAAGGATCTTAGAAGATACCACTCGGCTATTTTTTAATCGATGGTATTTCCGTTGAATAAAAAGCTGCCCTAGTAAAGATTGCTATTGAAATGGTTACTCGCGAATGTGGAGTGGATATCATATCCGTAACATTTGACGGGTGTCCGGCAAATTTTGCAATGGCCAAATTGTATTTTAACAAACGAAATAATATTTTTCTTAGCCTTAGGGATTAAAAAAATGTTATATTTCCGGACCCATCCCAAACAAAAACCAATGTTAAAGTTGTTAAGGAATACGTTGGCACAAAAAAGAGAAATTACTGATGGGCAAGGTAGAATAATATCTTGGCCATACATTTAACGTTTTCTAGAATTACAGAAAAATGAAGGATTGCACCTGAGCAACAAATTAAAAAGAGCTCATGACAATTTTAGTAAACAAGTCATGAAAGTAAAATTGGCAGCCCAAGTTTTTAGTGAGTCGGTAGCTGATGCTATAGAACTTTGTCAAAATGAATTGGATCTTGTTAGCCTCCGAAATTCTAATGCAACTATTGATTTCATTTAAATAATTTATTTGATGTTATGAATACACGTAATATGAATGCCTATTCGTACAAAAAAACCCTTATTCAATGGAAATTTTTCCAGACATAAACTTTTTTTACTAAACATGTTTAAATATTTAACAGAACTGAAAATAAATGGAAGAAATATCCTAGATACTAATAGGAAAGCTGGATTTTTGGGTTTCCTAATATGTATAAATAGTGTTTTGTATTTGTATGAGAACTATGTTAGAAGTAACTCTCTTACCTTTCTCTGTACTTTAGTGTACGGGACGTGCTACATTATTCAATAATAGTCCTTTTGGATAATTAGATTATATTTAATCTTTTAAAATTCAATAAATTTTCGTATTTTTATTAAGCTGCCAGTGTCAACTAGCGGCCAGGATGATGCATTATCATAGAACTTCTACAGTACTTAGAAATTCAGCCAGGACCAACTGGAATACGTTTTCAGTGCCATACGAGCGAAGGGCGGTTTTAATAACAACCCCACGGCGAGGCAATTTAGATCTGCCTTCAATAGGATGCTAATACATGGGGAGCCTAAGCATATTACGAAAGGTAATTGTATTCCTTTACAGGAAATAAATATTTTAACATATACTAAACATATATAACATATACAAAACCGTAAGCATTTCGGTATGCCTAATTGCTGGTCTATGGAAGGCAAGATTGTTGTTATTTGCCCAGATAAATCCCGCCGGAAGATCGAAACGGCAGGCGAACTTCACGATCTGATCGCCAAATTCCCGTCTTGTTCAGTCGACAACGAGGATTCAGCCCAATCTGAAGAACCTGGATCTCCGAAAGCCGCAACCTCGGCGACTCCCGCTAAGAGAACGAGGAAGACGCGCATGCGCAAGTAACACATTCGTTGTTTTGTTGTCTTCAGTCGGTTTACTTTACTACTTCTCAACTTGGCCGCTTTGCTTGCTCACAATTATTTTAGGCCGGTATTTGAATAAGTAATTTTTATTTTTATTTGTCTCACCGCTAATCATTTTACTTTTTATTTTTAATTATCGACAGATTTTGATGTTCTGACAGTGCACGATGTGACAGATGTCAGTGTCACTGCTCATAACCATCACTTAGGAAAAAAGCGCGGGAAACCTAACTTTGAGGACGTGTCCTTTTTTACTTAAATTGAAAATAATTAATTAACTTGTATTATAGGATCAGTAGTAGTAGTTTTAGTGTTTTATTTTCTTTCACATTTATTTTAATTATAGTTCTGTATATTTTCTTCAGTAGGGTAAGTTTTTTTTACTAATATTTCATAGCGGGAAAATGAAAGACCCGCCTGACCCGGGGGACTTTGTTCCCCCGGCAGGCAATTTTGTTACTATAATTTCAAATGAATCGGGCATGGATACCGATGGGTCGTCGTCGGCTCGCCATTTAAAAAGAAGCCGCATACATGTGTGCAAGAATTGCAATAAACGCCGTCGTATCCGAAAAAATCAAGGTTCAGAGTCTTTGGGTTGTGGTTGCTTGGACTCTACACCTCCCTCTCTAACTCCATCGGAGCCTAAAAGCTCTGAAATAATTTGTAAAGATATCCCAGATATTCCTGCTCCGCCTTCAGTTATTCCCACTCAGATTGGTCGAAAAACATATGATAAAACTGACAGCGCGCCATACGTTGTTCATGTACAAAAAATATTAGTATCACCAGATGATGGAACGTCATTGCACCCTATTACATTTGGCAAGTTCCTAAAACACAACGCTTTCCAAAATATTATTAACGGTAGCGTCAAAAAAATCGGGCGTAATAAAATATCTATTTCTTTTTCCAATTTCCTGGACGCAAATTCTTTTATTACACATAATAGCCTTGAAACATATAATTATAAAGCTTTTATACCTACTTTTAATGTTACTAGAATGGGTTTAGTACGTGGTGTTCCTGCGGAATGGTCTCCAGAGGAAGTTATTGATAATATAACTGTACCAATTGGTTGCGGTCCAATTTTAAAAGTCAGACGCCTCAATTTTAAAACTGTTGTTGATGGTACAACCATTTGGAAACCATCCCAATCAATAGTTATTACTTTTGATGGGCAGATTCTGCCTAAAAGAATTTTTATGTGCTATAATGCATTACCTGTAGATTTATATATTTTCCCTACTGTACAGTGTTTCAATTGCTGTCGTTTTGGTCACACAAAAATTCAGTGCAGGTCCAAACCTCGTTGTTATAAATGTGGCCAAGGCCATACTGGGGACAGTTGTGAAAGAGAACAAGAAAGTGCATCTTGCTGCCTTTGCTCCGGTTTTCACTATGCTATTAATAAATCTTGCCCAGAAATGTCTAGACAAAAATTAATTAAAACATACATGGCACAAAGTTCAGTATCTTATGCTGAAGCGGCAAAAATGTATGGCCCCCAGTTACTAAATCGTATGCCGATACACTTTTGTCTTCTCCTTCCAAAAACTTTGCAGATACTCCATCTTTCCCTTCTTCTAATAGAATGCCTGTTTCAAGTAGCTATAAAAAAACTGTCTTCCTTAAACCACGCTCACCTCCCAAATCTGTACAAGGATATAATAAAGAGGCTCACAACGCCATTATTAAAGATTACGACATTCCTCAACCAGCAAATGGTTGTGCTTTTTCTAATCATAACAATGGACAAATTGATGCCAGTTTTTCCATAAACGATTTTCTTTCTGCATTACACAATCTTCTGTCTCAGTTCAACATTTCACCGTCCAACGTTGCCCCATCTTTCAATGTATCACAATCCATCCTTAATGGACAACACATCCAAAATAATCCAGTGGAACTGCCGCAGTCTAGTAAACAAAAAGAGTGATGTTATACATCTTTTAAACAAATATGAGCCATTTGCCTTTGCTTTAGCAGAGACTTGGCTCAAACCTAATCATATTTTTAAAATGAATGGTTATTTAACCATTAGAGAGGATAGATCTGATGGGTATGGTGGAGTAGCTATACTTATCAAGAATTCTATCCCTTTTTCTACCATTACATTACCTCCTCATAGTGAGGAAATTTCAATTGTAGCTATTAAAGTGCATCATACTTGTCTTGTTTCTATTTACATTCCTCACCCTTCTTTTTCTGTTCTTCAAGAGATGAATAATCTCGTTTCTTTTCTTCCAAAGCCATTATTAATACTGGGGGATTTTAATTGCCATCACCAATCATGGGGTTGTTCAACTTCGAACTGTTATGGTGATGAGTTAATAGATATAATAGACTTACACAACTTATGTATTTTAAATTCTGGAGCTGCCACTCGTCGTTCAGATCCCAATCAGAACCAAAGCGCAATTGACCTTTCTATCTGTTCTCCAAACTTAGCCTCTTCATTAACTTGGCATACTTTAACCTCTACTTATGGTAGTGACCATTTTCCAATAGTTATTTCTTATCCTCTTTCCAAACCAAATGCACAATTAACGAAAATCAAACTTAAAATATAAACTGCCTAATAGAAATAATACTGACTGGGGCAAATTTAGGAAAGTTGTTGACAGTAAGCTTAGCTCCTTGCCCGTAATTTCTGGTGGCAATGAAAATAGTTGTGCTGAAGCTTTAGCACACATATTAATTGCAGCGGCTGATGAAGTTTTTCTTGTAAAAAATAACAATATTAGTACAATTCCCTCGCCTCCGTGGTGGGACTCTGAGTGCACTGAATTGATTAAAAAACGTAAAGAGGCTGAATATAATTATAACGTTGATATGTCTGATACGAACTTTGATATCATTACTAAGTTAAATAATGAAACTTATAAACTTTTTAAAAAGAAAAAATTTGAATCTTGGCGTATTTTTTGCTTATCAATTTCACCGAATACTCACCCTACGATTGTCTGGCGCAACATTCGTAGATTTAGGTCCATATATAACAACCCTTCTCCTATTCCTGATTCATTAGCCTGCATCCCCCTTCCCCCGCGGACTCTGTGCAGTACAGACGTGTCTACACAAATACAGTCAATTTTTAATATTTCATTTAATTAAATCAAAATAATCGTAAAATAGTAGCCGAATAAATCAAGTGAAGTACCAGGAGCGCATAGCATCGTGGATTACTAAGCACCCGGCGGCGGCGAGCGAGAGCACCCAGCGTAGGACAAAGAGCGATATATATTTGCGTGAGTCGTCTTCACTGTGAACAAATAACTCACACTCAAGGACGCATACTTTCACCAGCAGCGAGCGAGCGAGAACGGTCCGCGCGAGACAAAGACAGATATACTTTCACGTGAGTAGTCTTCAACTGTGACAGCATAGCTTACGCTCATGGACACAGGCACTTACCGCTCTGCGCCTACGCAAGTTGCTCCTTCACGTACCTAACGCTACGGCTAGCGGCCACGCGCAGTGACTCACATCTCTAGCCACAGTAAGATAGCCTCGCTGCCCGCGGCCGATACACTGCTTCACGCGCGTGTCTGCGCTTTGGGGGTGGGCTGTGCACGGCTTGTGTCTTGTTTTTTGCTCCACAAAAGATCGTATTGCATCAGCTGATTTTTAAGTTAACGCACATTGCGGTGAGACAATTCTATGATCGACTACGCACGGAGAGTAATATAATATACCTACCTTACTATGCCTCTTCGACATACACCCGAAGAAACCGTTGAACCCAACGTCTCATCTCGTGCGATAACCCAATCCGGTTCAACCCCGAACCTAACCGCAATTGAGCATGACAATGTCACCACAAGGTTCAAACGTAAACGGGATGAGGAGCCTACCTGTATGGAGGAGATCCGTCAACTGATGGCTGAAGCTGCAGCACAATCTGAATCAAAGTTCGCGGTGTTGCAGGCGTCGATAACCGCAATTAGTACTCAAAATGAAGACATAAAAACCAGTCTTGAATTTATTTCCAAGCAGTACGATGATTTGATCGTCAAAATAGGCCAACTAGAAACGGAACGTCGGGCAGACCGTTGTCTTATTCAACGTCTGGAAGAAACAGTTGAAAATCTAGAAAGACAGCTACAATCTACCAGAATCGAAATAAAAAATGTGCCCAAAAGAGCTGGCGAAACCAAAATTGATCTCTGTGAGCTTGTGAAGTCAACGGCTACTGCCCTTAACACGTCGATCCAAAATCAGGATATTAAAGATGTGTTTCGCATCAACAAAAAAGATGACCCGTCATCGTCACAAATTATCGTCGAGTTCTCAAGCGCTGCCACCAAGGAAACTATAATAAAGGGAGTACGGCAATTTAATATTAAGAACAAAACATGTAAATTGAACACAACTCATTTAAAGCTAGCGGGTCCTGCAAAACCAGTCTATGTAGCTGAAAAGTTAACCTTGAAGGCGCAGCGTTTATATTATCTCTCGCGAACATTTGCCAAAGACAATGCCTTTAAGTACTGTTGGACGTCATACGGTAAAATATATCTCCGACAAGCTGAGGGTGGGAAGCAAGTTCCAATACGCAAGGAAGAAGACTTAGACATTCTTCGACTACATAAGTGACTAGGAATTTGTTATTGTACTTCTCTGTTTGTCTTTACTTTGTTATATAACTATTACACTTTGTATTTACTCTATGTGAAATTTTTACACACAAAACTATACCTCAAACCGATTAATCACTCGCACACCAACAATGAGCAAAAAATAAATGTTTTACATCTATATACATATGTACTGGGATACCTACCTTACACTTATTATATAATTATTACACTTTGTATTCAATCCCTAATAACCTTTTACACCAATCACTATATTTCAAACATCATAATCACTCGTACACTCACAACAAACACAAAATGGATATTTTTACATCGATATGTATACACAACACAATGTACGGGGAGTATATTGTTTGTGGTCATCGCACAGCAGGTATTGATATTTTCTTGGTTCATAATTTTACTGCGACAGCGTTTTGTTTACTTACACAATGACTCATTCAATCATTGATACTTCTACTGAATTGGATAATATAGCCATTGCGTCTGCTTATAATTGCGACACGTTGACGTGTAATACTCTAATTGGTAATAACAACAAGTCGCTGAATATTTTTTCCCTAAACATTCGTAGCATATCTAAAAACTTAGACAATCTATTAGTACTATTACACAGTCTAGCATTTGAAAATGACGTCATTATTTTAACTGAGTGTTGGCTGCACGCAAATAAAAATGTCCCATCTATTGATAACTATAACACATATATTTCTAAAAATTATTTAAACAAAAGCGACGGTATCGTAATGTACGTAAGGAAATCAATTAAGTGTTCTGTGGTGGAGCCGGACTATCCGGGTGCTAACTTTTTGTTATTACAAATTGAACCCGATATATCTATACTGGCCGTATACAGGTCGCCGTCTATACATTGTATAGATAGTTTCCTAGACTCGTTAGATAATATTTTGCGCCCTTTAAATTCTAAGAATAATGTATTACTGATCGGAGACATCAATATTGATATTAAAATTAATAACACAGACAGATGCAGCGCATCGTATCTGAACTTAATGGCAGAAATTGGCTTATTGCCTGCTCATACTTATCCCACCAGAATGCTCAACTGCCTCGACCACGCCATGATGAAAACTATTTGTCCTGCAACTGTATGTGTCATTGATTCCTGTATAACAGATCATTTTCCAGTGATTGTCTCATTAAGCATTTCCACACGTAGAATTATGAACAAAAATTGTAGTGCAAAAAAAATTAGACATACAAACGTGTGTTAGTCAAATAGAGACTCTCGATTTCTCCTTTATTAAGTCTATTCCTGATGCAAATGCTGCCGCCACTGCTTTGGTAGATAAACTATCAAACATTATAAAAGCGAATACTAAAGTCTACCAAACAACTTGTAAAAAAAGAATCCTTAAACCCTGGATTACAAGTGGGCTTTTGCGCTGTATTAGACATAGGGACCGACTCCATAAACAACACAAAAAGAGCCCTACTAACTACACCTTAGAAACAACGTTTAAACGTTATCGGAATTATTGTAATTCTCTGTTAAGAAAATTGAAAACCACTTATGAAAAGTCCTTACTCCAAAACGCCAAAACTCCCAAAGATTCGTGGAAAGCAATAAAGTCCATAATTAACTATACTGATGTTAAATCGAGTGCAGATGGCTTATTAAATTCTAATTCTAACAATATTAATAAAATCAATGAATATTTTTCACAAATAGGTAAGCAGCTTGCCGATGCCATTACTCCTACGCATAACCCTATTTACAGTTTTATAGTCCCTCGTAACCTTAATTCCATTGTTCTCTTACCGCCGGATGAAGCTGAAATTGAAGCATTAATATTAAACCTTAAAAATAACTGTGCTACTGGCTGGGACTCTATTCCAGTTCAGTTACTTAAACTGTGTAAAAATATTATAGTCCCTCCTCTCACTTACCTCTTTGAACTTTGCTATGCTCAAGGTATCTTCCCGGATGTGTTTAAGAGAGCTCTCATTACTCCTGTGCACAAGGGCGGGAATCGAGACGATGTGTCGAATTATAGGCCTATCTCTGTATTGTCTGCGCTCTCAAAACTATTAGAAAAAACACTTAATAGCAGACTCATTCAATTTCTTGAAAGTAAACATATTTTGGCTAACACTCAATTTGGCTTCAGGGCGTCCAAAAGCACCGATGATGCAGTTAGTCAGCTTACTGATTTTGTTTCATCTAAAGTTGACGAAAATCAAAAGTGTATAGGAGTTTTCCTTGATTTAGCCAAAGCATTCGACACAGTCTCGATTTCAGCACTTGTGAACAAGCTAGATGTCATTGGCGTAAGAGGAACTGCCCTAAAAATGTTTGGGGACTTTTTGTGTAACCGTAGACAGCAGGTAAAGATTGGAAACTATGTTAGCTCTGATGCAAATGTTGTCTATGGCGTTCCTCAGGGCAGTATACTTGGCCCAAGTCTCTTCCTGGTGTACATCAATGACCTATGTCTTCAACCACTCTGCAACGGTAAAATATTTACGTATGCTGACGATACAGCCGTAATATTCCATGGAGACACTTGGGATGAGGTACGTCGCATTGCCGAGAACGGCCTCCATCGACTTGGCCAATGGCTCGGAGCCGATTGGCTCCGAGCCATTGGCCAAGTCGATGTAAGTCTCTCAATGTATCTAAAACTTCATTCATGCAATTTTCATTTTCCAAAACTAACCTTAAAAACGTTAATATTAAAGTTCATTCTTGTAATTATCCTAATAGTAATGGCTGTTCTTGTCTTTTTATTAATAAAGTTACACAGGTCAAATACTTAGGTGTTATCTTAGATGAGAGACTAAGTTGGGAACCCCATATAAGTCTTGTTACGGGTCGCACTAGGAAGCTAATCTGGGCTTTCAAAAAGCTTAGGCACGCCGCGGAATTCCCTCTTCTACGTAATATATATTTGCTTTAGCTCAATCCATACTTGGCTATTGTGTAGGGGTCTGGGGTGGTGCCTGTAAAACCCACATGATGCAATTAGAAAGGGCTCAAAGGTCATTATTGAAAGTAATGACTTTTAAACCCTTCAGATATCCGACTAAACAATTATATGAAAATTGCGAATTGTTAACAGTTAGACAATTATATATATCCCAAATTATATTAAAAAAGCACAAGCAAACCCCCTGTGACGTAAATGTGTATAAGAGAAAACGGGTTATTACTAACGTATGCTTACCTGTCAGATGTCGGACAGCTACGGCTAGACGACAGCAATCTTATAGGTCATCCTACTTATACAATAAAATAAATAAAATAATAAACATTCATCCACTTACTGTTCGAGAAACAAAAATGAAAATTAAGAACTGGCTACTTCAATTAAACTACGACCAAACAGAAATGTTATTGCTCACAGATTAATATTCCATACTACCACATACCTCACCTACATCTAACATCCATCACACACACACACACACACCCTCACACACTCGCACACACACGTACACACAAACACTTTATCTACATGCATAAACACAACATGAGTAAACCTAACCCATCACTTATTTGATTTGTTTCATCTTATTTGTTTCTTTTTTTCTCTTTTTTATATATTTTTTTTTTTATTCGCAATTTGTATAAAGTAGAAAGTGGGAGAGGGCACTGACTTCTGTAATACAGGTTTTTACCTAGCTCAGAAGTCAGGGTTTTCATAGGACTTTTGTAAAAAAGTTTGTGAATAAAATTTATTTTATTATTATTATTATTATTTATTATTAGCCAGTGATTTTTTTTTGATATATTAGCTCCGCCTTGGGTTCCTGAGGCTAAGGCTATTTGTACTAACCATAACGTGTCTCTCGTTTCCAATATTCGAGACACTCATACGACGCTAGATCTTACATTCACTCTCACTGAATTAAAGGTTGTTATCCATAAAACTAATGATTCTGCACCAGGCATTGATGGCATCCCGTATTCCTTTTTTGCTAATTTAAATGATGAAGTCCTCAGTTATTATTTAGAACTTATTAATTCTATTTTTTATACAGGAAACATCCCTGTTGAATGGAAACGTCAAATGGTGTTGCCATTCCTTAAACCAAATAAACCTCCTTCTGATGCTTCTTCATACCGTCCCATAGTTTTGTCTTCAATTATGATGAAATTAGCGGAACACTTAATTAAAAATCGCCTAGAATGGTATGTTGAAAGTAAGGGTCTCTTGGCAGAATCACAATATGGCTTTAGAAAAGGTAAAAGTACAACTGACTGTTTAAGTATATTAACATACGATATTCGGTTATCCTTCTCTAATAACCAATCCACCGTTGCAGTTTTCCTTGATATTAATGCAGCTTATGATAAAATCGGTTCGGTTTTACAAAATAAATTAGAAGCCTTACAAGTTCCATTGAATTTGTTGAATTTCATTATTAATATCTTGACTGAACGCTCTGTTAACATGTTAATAGGAGACCATGAGGTATCTTATCTTGTATGGAGGGGTCTCCCACAGGGTTCTGTGCTCAGTCCCCTTCTATACAATATCTACACTTATGATTTAGAGTTATCCTTAACTAGTCATGTTAAGGTTCTTCAATATGCCGATGATTTATTATTATATTCTTCAAGTCCATCTGTTGAGCAAGCTAGCTCTGCCATCAATTCTGCTTTATCTATTTTGGCGTCATGGTTACATCTAAACGGTTTGGATTTATCCACGTCTAAAAGCGCGGCTGTTTTATTCACCCGGAAGAGAAATATTCCCATAGTAAATCTCCTTTATAAGGAAATACCTATCCCAGTTAAAGATAAATTCAGATATCTAGGTATAATACTTGACTGTAAATTAAGTAGTGTCCCTCATTGTGAATATATTGTTAACAAATGTGAAAAACACCTAAACATGCTTAGATGCCTCTCTGGTGTGTGGTGGGGTGCACATCCCTTTTCGTTGAAACTCATTTACAACGCAATCATCAGAAGCACTCTGGATTATGGATTGTTCGTTCTAGAGCCAGGTAATGTCATGGCTTTTAAAAAATTGGATCGCATCCAGTCTAAAGCATTACGCATTATTTCAGGTGCAATGAAGTCTAGTCCCATTAATGCACTCCAAGTTGAATGCGGGGATGCTCCTTTATATCTTAGAAGACAATTCATATCTGACAAATATTTGTTCCGGATTCTTCAATTCTCAACTCATCCTCTCATTCCTAAACTGGACACATTAGTGTTGCAGATTGAATCATCAGATTACTGGTCCCATAGACGTGATCCTTGTTTAGTTGTAAGTTATAAAAAATTCCTTTCACTTTCTTCTCCTATTCACCGTTCCAATAAACTTCCCATATTTAGCAATAGTTATGAGAGTTTACAATTCAGTCCCATTATAAAATATAACTGTGTAAGTAAATCAGATCCCGATTGCCATTTAAGTTTTAATCATTTTCTGGCTGAACACGTAGAGTACCACCATATTTATACGGATGCTGCCAAGCCTTCTCCGACGGGTTGTGTTGGAATAGGTACTTACCATTCTCAATACAACATCGAACAAAAAATAAAACTGCCTCCGGAGACTTCTGTTTTTACCGGGGAATGTTTCGGCATTTTTAAAGCCTTAGAATATATCCGTATTTTAAAGCTCAAAAAATCTATAATTTTTACTGATTCTCAAAGTGCTCTTCTAGCCATCAATAAATCCGCTTTCGAACACAAATCGCAGTTACCTATAATTTATTTAATAAGAGAATTTGCGTTCAGGACCATTTCTGAGGGTAATACACTACAATTTGTATGGATTCCGGCCCATGCTGGAATCCATGGCAATGAAGCGGCTGATAAACTTGCCGGTGATGCGGTGCAATGTGGGGACTTAGTTCCTTATACAAATTTTAGTTATGACCTCGTATCGTTACCAAAGACTTTTCTTCGGGAAACCTGGAAGGTGGCTTGGGATATCGGAAGTAAATCGAAGGGACGTTATTTTTCGTATATTCAACCCGACGTTCCAGAAAAACCGTGGTTTGGCAGGGCCAAGTTTGGCAAGATGGAGACCTCCATTCTAATATGGATGAGACTGGGTCATGTTTGTTCTCCAGCTCATCTTGCCAAACTTCATATCATCGAAGATCCCATATGCTTGTGTGGCACAGATGTAGGCGACTTAGATCACATTTTTTTCTCCTGTCCCTTATATGACCGTTCTTCCTTTCTTAGTAACCTCTTATCCCTCCATACTCCTTTTCCTACCTCAATACTTTCTTTACTTTGTACAAATAGCTCTCTTGTTTATAAATGTATAGTTTCATTCATTACTCTAAATAATATTAAGTTGTAATTTATTTTTTATTTTTTTATAGTGTAATTAACGTAATACTGATCCTATCCCGTCTATCCTAAATCCCGTTAAAATTTATATTTATATTAATTTTGTTTCCCTACCTTTTTATAAAACTAAAACGTGACATTGGCTAAATGCACAAACCGTGCGAAGCCAGAAGAAGAAAAAAAAAAAAAAAAAAAAAAACCATCACTTATGTACCCAGCCGTCATTGGGTCACGTTCCATTTTATGTTAAGTTCGATGTGTGAATCGGCTGTTAAAATTGTTCTCGTCTAATTTTATTTTTATTCTGTTTCTATTTACATAACTTTTTTTTTTTTTGATAATTGTGAACCTTCAGCATACTCCATCTGTTCTATAGACATTTGTATTCTTTCAAAAATTCTGCCCATGTTCTAGCGAGTGGGGGGGTTAAAGGAAAAATTGTAGTAAGTATTTTTAGTACTTACGGTATTTTTTTAATTGTTTTACACTTGTATTTTAGATACGAGTATTCATATTATTATTATTATTCATGGATGATGTAGCTGATCTTAACGACAGCTTCTTCTCGTGTTCTTCTTCTACTAGTTTTGTTAGTGCGGACAGTGACTCTTCCATACCACTTACTTTACATGATAAAATCTCTTCTCTTTTTTCCAATGACGCTAAGAATCTGCATATAGCTCACATAAATGCTCAGAGTGTTCCTGGTCACTATTCTGACCTTCTGGCATCCTTTAGCAGTGCTCACCTGGATGCTCTCTTGATATCGGAATCCTTTTTGAAGCCATTTCTCCTCTCTACTCAATACTCACTCCCCGGCTTCGTCTTGATCCGCAACGATAGGACTGGCAAAGGTGGAGGAGGTGTTGCTATGTACCTACGTGCTGATTTACCATTTAAGGTGGTCAGTTCATCTCCTTCACGGTATTCTGAGTCCGCTGAATATTTGTTTCTTGAAATTGCTGTTCATCACACAAAAGTTTTGCTTGCTGTGCTCTACAGTCCTAATCTTCACATTGACTACTTTAATTCTCTCGACTCCACTCTCAGTGACCTTTGCCCCATGTATGAGCACGTAATTTTAATGGGTGATTTTAATACTTGCTTGATTAAAAATGACTCTCGCTCTATTAAACTCCTTTCACTCTTGTCTTCTTTCAATCTTCAAGTTTTGCCTCTCTCTGCAACTCACTATTTTCCTAATTGTACACCCTCTTTTCTAGATCTTATGATTGTATCCTCTCCTAATAATGTTTCTTACCATGGTCAACTTACGGCTACTTTTTCTTACCACGATCTCATTTATCTTTCCTATCGTATCCGTGTTCCCAAGCGTAAGTCTCAGCTTTTATATCTTCGTAACTACAAGGGCATAGACTTGGAGGCTTTGCAGCGTGATGCCGGCGATCTCGACTGGACCCCTCTGGTTGAGATCGATGACATCGACGATAAGGTGAATTGTTTTAACGCAACCGTTCTCGGCTTATATGATCAGCATGCCCCTATCCGACGTGTCAAAGTTCGACATAACCCTGCACCATGGATTACGCTACAAATTAAAGAGCTTATGGCTCGCAGGGATAAAGCTAAGAGCAGATATATGCGCAGACCTTCAGAGCTGAATCTCTCTTATTAGAAATCCTTGCGTAATCGTTGCAGTCATTTGTGTCAAGATGCTAAGAGACGCTATTTCCACGATCAACTCATTAACCGCAGTTCCTCCGATGTATGGAGATTTCTCAAATCTGTAGGTATAGGCAAGTCACCTACCAACCAGTGTAAGGATGTGAACCTCAATGATCTAAATAAACATTTCTCTCTCCTTCCCTTTTCTCTTGATCCGTCTGTTAAAGCAGCGACACTGGAGAGTCTTTCTAGTTTACCGTTACCACAATGTGCTCACTTTAAACTTAGCGATGTTACTGAGGATGACGTTAAGAAATCTATACTTGCGATTACTTCTTCAGCAGTCGGTAATGATAAGTTGTGTTCAAGAATGATAACTCTTATCCTTTCCACGTTACTTCCTGTTCTCACTCACATCTTCAACCACTCATTTTCCTCTTGCTCATTTCCGTCTGTTTGGAAACAGGCTCACATAATACCTTTACCTAAAACTAACAATCCTACTTAATTAACACACTTTAGACCTATTTCTATTCTCCCATTTCTCTCTAAAGTTTTTGAGCACATAGTTCATAGACAATTATCATTATTCTTGGCGTCAAACTCGATAATTTCCCCCTTTCAATCCGGTTTTCGCTCGGGTCACAGTACTGTGACCGCGCTTTTAAAAGTAACTGACGACATCCGCTGGGCAATGGAGAATAAGTCCCTCACTGTTCTAGTATTGCTTGACTTTAGTAGCGCCTTCAACTCAGTGGATTTCGATATTTCACTTGGTATCCTCAAATCTATAAATTTCTCTTCTTCCGCTTTAGCTTGGTTCGGTGCTTATCTACGGGAGCGCTCTCAGTGTGTTCGCCTGGAGGAATCATTCTCCGATTGGTGTAGCCTCACGGAGGGTGTTCCCCAGGGTAGCGTCCTCTCTCCTCTTCTTTTTTCTATTTTCATAAACTTTGTTACCAGAGTAATCTCCTCTAGTTTTCATCTCTATGCAGATGACTTGCAGGTTTACCGACATTTTAATGTAGCTGACGCGGGTTCTGCAATTGCTGCTATGAATCATGATCTGGCTTGCATCAGCGTTTGGGCTAAGTCTTTTGGTTTGCAAATTAACCTAACTAAATCCCAGGCCATGATCATAGGTAGCAGATTCGTTCGCAATGTGGCTGCTGTTACATATCTGATGCCTTTATATCTCGATGGTGTTCGCATTGAATATACCGAAACCGCCAAAGATCTGGGTGTCATTATTGACTCCAATCTTTCATGGCGTAATCAGGTCAACGAGGTCAGTCGAAAGGTACATTTCTCCTTTCATTCGCTGAAAAACCTTCAAGGTCTCCTGCCCCTGAATACTAAAATTCATTTGGCACAAACGCTTATTCAGCCGATTATAGATTATGCCGACGCCTGCTATCTGGATGCTACTGAGGAGCTACTGAACAAGCTTGAGCGCATGCAAAACTTGTGCATTCGCTTTGTTTTTGGTCTTCGAAAGTATGACCATGTTTCTCACCTTCGCAAGGAACTCAAGTGGCTCTCAATCCGCCTTCGCAGGAACACTCGGATTTTATGTCTCCTCTTCAACATCTTACACAACCCGTCTTATCCTTCCTACCTGCGGGAGCGTTTTTCTTACGCTCGTCCTAGCGACGCTCCATGTAGATCGCACCTTAGATCCCTCCTTAAATCTCATCCTCATAAAACTAGCTACTATTCTTATTCCTTCTCGGTGCATGCTGTAAGATTGTGGAACTCACTTCCGCCTAGCATTCGTGATTTAAAAACAATTTCCTCATTCAAATATCAATTAAAAGAGCACTACCTTTCCTCTCAACTGTGAATATTTTTATATATATACATAACACACATAATCAGCCTATAATGTTCCCACTGCTGGGACACAGGCCTCCTCTCTTCGAGAGGGAGTGGGCTGTAAATCTACCACGCGGGCCCAGTGCGGGTTGGTAGATGTCACATGTCTTTGAATTTTTGGTTCTAGGACATGCCGGTTTCCTCACGATGTTTTCCTTCACCGTTTGAGAGCAGTGGTGATGAAATTATTTATACAAAGTAAAGCGCCTGCCTGGGTTCGAACCCACGACCTACAACTCGTAAGTCGGGGACGTTACCACTGGGCCACCACTGCGCTTTATATATATGTTTGTATATATATGCTTTATGTATTTGTTTAGGTATATGTAGTTTTTTGCACGTGTGTACGTGTACGTATTCGTGTGTAAATTTTATATGTATATGGTATAGTATAGGTATATTTAACATTTTAGTTTAAGACTTCGCATATTCATATTTTTCTCTTCTTGTTCTCACACACTATTGTCTACATTTCTTTTTCATTTCTCCTTTCGCAGGTCTGCTGGAAGAAATTTCTTAAGAAATAAGCAGTACCTTTGTACTAGTATTATAATTATGTCGTATCTCTCTGTATTTTACTGTGTGTACATAATAATAAAATAAATAAATAAACCTGAATTGGTAATCAATAAAACAATCGATCGCGCCCATTAACAGGTGGTGAACTTTAAGTTTGACATTTCAGATATTTAAATTTTAATGGGCCGAAAAACATCCACTAAGAACAACATTAGTGTTTTCTACGGTACTTGAGTGCATTTCTGTAATTTAAAGATATTTAAATTTTAATGGGCCGAAAAACATCCACTAAGAACAACATTAGTGTTTTCTACGGTACTTGAATGCATTTCTGTAATTTAAATTATGTCTGTATCCAGTCTCGTCATTATCTGATTCTTATTCAGTAGATTTACCTCACCGCTGAATCCCAGACCGAGTGAATTTATTTTTAAAACATGATGGAGAAGAGTTTCGTGTAAGGTATAGAATTTCCAAGGAGACAGTTCTTCAAATTTGTAACCTACTTGATTTTGTAGTGTATGTAAGCAATTATTATGTCATCGCGAGTGAAATTTGGACAATATTTTTTTTTTTTTAAATGGTAGTTGTAATTACGGACATTATTTTCAAAAACAAAATTAGTTGATTCGTGTTGTAAATCATGTGTCAATCTACACAAACGCCAGAAGAGACGATCATCGCGCAGACGGCTGCTGGTAATGGCAAAAATGGTGCGACAAACGAGCAGAGCTACTCCAGCATCAGCACGGCAAACATTCTGCTCACCCTGATCACAATCGTCCTACTGGCGGCGGCATGCTATGCTCTCTGTTATTGTTACAAGAAGATGCATGTCAAATGGATGGAGAGGCAGATGAACCGTAGGTCCTTACGTCGCAGGCAGACCTCAATGTATTTCAAGAAACACGCTCCCCGTGATGATGACGCAGATAAATCCGTATAAATGAAGAAAAAAAAAACTGCCGCGTACGGTTCAGTAGTTCCTACATGACAGACTACATTGTGTTAACAACAGATAAAAACAATAATTTGTTAATATTGAATACATAAACGTAAAAATCAATACTACGGAACTTAAGTGATACATTTGATTAACGTCGAGTGATGCTCGTATACGCATATAATATTATTAACTTTACGTCTCAGAAAGAATATACTTTTCAATTGGACAGCGGAATGTCAACACTCTTGACGATTGAGATTGATTGAGATCTTAAAACAAAAATTAATTAGCCCACCCATACTTCAGTACCCAGATTTCTCAGAATATAACGAATTTATTTTACAGACTGACGCATCAGGTTTAGCTATTGGTGCAGTTTTGTGTAACAATGACCTAAGACCCGTAGCATATACAAGTTTAAGACCATTAAATAAGGCAGAAATAAACTACCCCACAATACAAAAAGAACTTACTGCAATAGTCTGGGCAGTAAAGTACTTTAGGCCGTATTTATGCGGTAGGCATTTTACTATAATGACAGATCATAAGCCACTCATTTATTTGTTTAGCATGAAACATCCCTCTAGCAGGCTGTTGAAGTTTCGTTTAGTTCTTGAAGAGTATGATTTTAAAATATTGTATGTGAAAGGGAAGGATAATGTAGTCGCGGATGCATTATCCAGAGTTAATGTCATGACTAGAGCACAAAAAAGGAGAATGGATGAGAAGTGTCAGAATATATCACCGCCAATTAGTAAATCGACCGACGAAGGGTCTGATCAGCCTAGAGTCGTGGAGTTACTGAGGAAGCCGAGTGATGTCGTGGAGATGATTTTGCTAGAGAAAGATAAAGTGGATAAATATAGAAGAGATAAGTTGATAAGTGTTGAAGACGAGTGTCTCGCTTACATCCCTAGAAAAATGTTGTTATGTACTTCAACTTTACGGCACATTTCTCGCGAGCCGAATTTGTGACTAAGTTAGAGAAGTTTAGCTATACTATAAAAGTAAAAGAAGTATGCATAGTTAAAAATAATGAAAATGAAGAGTTTATAAAAGGTTTGTGTAGTGAAATACAAACACTAAACGATTGGACCGGTCCAAGAGTATGCATACTAAGAAGAATAAAAAGAATAGATAACGATAATGAAAAACAATATATTTTAAACTAGCTTTTGCCCGCGGCTTCGCCCGCGTGGATGTCGGAAAAAATGTCACGAGAACGTACTACCGGAATTAAAAGTACGCTATGTGTTAATGCAGATTATAAACTATGTTACCCGTTCAGCCATTTTTGCGCCAATCCGAAACATAAAATCACCCTCTTTAAAATTGACTACCCCTTTCCACCCCGTTAGGAGTAGATTTTTTGACAACCCTGATACACCTTTTCCTTTATTTTCGATCTTAAATATAAATACCGAGTTTCAAGTTAATCGAACCGCGCTATGTATCTTTCCATACAATTATTTTTCCCATAAAATTCCACACCCCCTTTAAAAGGTTGTTTTCGGAAATGTATGTTCATGGTCGTTTTATTTATTAAGAAAATATACGGATCAATTTTCAAGTTTATTGATCAAAGCAAACATAATTTTGATTCGGGGGAACTTTGAAAAAACTAAAAATGGAAAATTTTATGATCTATTTAGGTTAGTATTCGTGCCAAGTTTCAAGTGTATCAAGCAATAAGATTTTTCATATAAGATTTTTCATACAAACAAAATCCCCCTTTTTTATCCCTTTAAAGGTCGAATTTACAAAAACCCCTCCTAAACGGATGCTTACGTCATAATGACTATCTTGTTGCCAAATTTCAGCCCAATCCGTTCAGTTTGAGCTGTGTGTTGATAGACCAGTCAGTGTGTGGACAGAATATTAATTCAGATTTGTTACAGTTGTAATGGCTATCTTGTCATTTGGTTTAAATAGGTAGGTTTTTTTATTATTATTTTAGTAATATTTTATACAGATTCTTTTTTAAATTTGTGAATGTGAGAACGTTGTAGGCTTAATAGACTGTAGCTTTGTAAACCATCTTCTATTTTGTTAAGTACTTGGTACTTGTTGACGGTCACCTACACTGTCCTCCCATACCTATTAACACTGTAACTTGAAAACATTATAAAAGCCCATTCTTTTTAAAAGAGTAACCGTGGAGTTTCTTGCCGGCTCTTCTCCATAGGAAACGATCAATTGGAACCGTGCACCTTAGGGCATCCAGTATCGGAAGGTTTTCAATTCCGGAGTTAATTTACGATATTGGGCTCTCAACTCCGGAATTCCGGAATTCCGGAACTGGATCCAAAATTATTAAAAAAAAAAAAAACAAAAATACCTTGAGTAACTTTTAATCATTTTTAACATTAGTCTTTAACTCAGTCTTGATACAAAATTGCCAGTTAACTTTGAGTAAGCCAGTTAACAATATTATTAAAATTAGGAAAGTCTAAACTTTTTAAAAACTTAAAAATTAACAATTTGAGAGCCTTAAAATATTAGTGAAAAATAACATAATTAAATTTACACAAGAAATGTCACGCTTTAGAGTAGTTTGGACATTACTAGGTAGTTAAAATCAAAACATTAAAATTAGCATTTAAGTCTCTCCTCACATTTATCATGTTTAACAACAATCTTGACATGACATAATCAGTTCACAATTCACATCACAATCAATAAAATTAAACAAGTCTAATTAAACTTTTTAAAACAAATCAACAAATTAAAGGCTAAACAGCAAATATTATAATTAAAATTATCACAAGAAACACTTAAATATATGAGAACTCACTATCAAGAAAAGCGGTCTACTCTATGTGCTACGCTGTTCTTGATAATGAGTTCTCAAGAGAATTAACGAATCTAACATTTTGTCAGAGAGTGAGCTTCGTATTCGGTTACAAAAGTAACCGGCGCTTGAAAATACCCGTTCACTCTCCACACTCGTGGGAAGTATGATATTTAAATAATTATAAGCTTGTGTCAGATATACACCTCGCTCTCCACCATTATCATACATTGCTTTTTCAAATTTGACAAATCCAGAAAGGTCAAAATGTTTAGTTGTATATTTACGGGGCTTTGTCTGGCATTTAAGTAGCTCTTTATCAAGCTGTTCTTGTAGTGTTAAATCATCAACTGCAACGTCAACATCAGAAGCAGAAGACGAAGAGTCATCTTGATTTTTTGCATGCTCAGTGGTAGTTGTAGTGGAGGGCTTGTAATTAAGCTGGCGTAGCAGAGTAACAATAATCTCGCAAATTTCGTCGCTTTTTGGTTTTATAAAAGTTTCATCATCTGCTGCTTGTCTAAAGAAGTCGTTAGAATTGTGCAGATAGTGGAAAACACCTGCAAGTAGTAGTCGCCTTTGCTTGATACGATTTCTCAAGTTTGTAGCCAGCCTAGCACTTAAAAAATTATTCTGTTCGTCGAGTTTTTTAAGCATGAATCGCAAAGCCGTGTCAGCTGTATAAAGAGTCGCATCACGTCGGCACAATGTGAGAACAGACAGTTTTATGACATTCAAGCTATGATGAATGTTGTTCAGTGTTTGAATGTCATCATCTGTCATCAGTTTTTTATTTTCAAAAATACTCCGATCATGTCTGACATACTTGACCAGCGCGTGCGACAATCTAGCTGCAGTTGTATGTCTTTACCGTGTTCCGCATTGACGTATTGTCGTAACAAATCAGCTTTAAGAGGTGACTTTCTTACAGACCTTACGAGGCGCGGAACTTTTTCTATAAGTTCCTTGTATGTTTTTGGTTCAACCCGAGCAGTGGGAGTTTCAATTTCTAAACGACTGTCATTCGTTGGTGGCGGTGCGGAATCTGCGTCCTCGTCGCTTTCAGATTCGCTGTCTTCATCTGAATCAATTGCCTCGTTGATGGATACCGGCTGGAGTTCTCTTTCTTCGTTCGTATCTTTATATAACGTGTCAATTACCGCGAGCTGAATACCGTGGGCGAGACATATTTGGTGGTAGCCGTTGCAGTATGTCCCCATTTTCGTCATCACGCTCGCACCGTCGGTTGTAAGGCTAACGACGTCCTCATCCAAAGACACGCCGAATTTAGCGAGATGGTCTCGCAACATATTATATGCTGCAAAAGCTGACATTGATCCAGTAATTTTGACGAGGCCAAGATTCTTGAAATTGAACCCACCGAAACCGTTGCTGTGCAAATTTATGTTCATGTATCTCTTGTTTCGCAAGGATGTCCACTCGTCCAAAGTTAGTGCGAATCTGTGGCCTTCTGTTTTTAACTTCTGTATTTTATTTTTTATGTCTGCTTTGACTTCTTCAGCTTGAGTAAATATTATTTTTGCTATTGTACTCGGCGATTTAGGTAGATCGTGGCCACTTTTTTTGAACATCTTTTAGAGATCTTGACTCTGAACAAAAAAACAGAAAGAACAACCGTCCAGTGCTGCCATTCGCGATATGATCACTTCCATTTTTTCATTAGACTTGGAACTGAAGAAATCTGTCATCATTTTCCTTTTCTTAGTTTCTGTAGTCAGTATCGGTTGTCTTTGGTTTGAAGTTCCTGGAGTAACATCAGTCATGCTCAATGCCGATGTAGAGTTGTCGTCTTCACTTTCCTTCAAATCTACGTTTATTGCATGTTTTGCTCTCATATGCGTGTGTAAGCCAGTAGTAGCACCACCAACTGTTTTCAAGATCTTTTTGCAAATTTTGCATTTTGCAGATTGACCGTCACTTGCACGAAGAAAATGAGTCCATAAATTGGTCGTTGTCCTTTTATTGGTGAATTCTTTGTACTGACCTTCCTTTTTTTTCGACGACGACCTTAAAGTGAAAAAAAAACATGTAAATCAGGCACGTTATTTCTGTGCAATTGTACAGTAGACAGATACTTGCAGATACTCGTATTTATGCAAGTATCTGTCTACTATGCTTACCTACTTATCAGTACATATGCAGGAGGTTGGAAATTGCCTTAATTTGCTACTCATTTTATGCATATATGTACTTTATGTACAGCACAGAATAGACAAACAGCCTCAATTAATTTCTTTTTGCATAATCAGTTGCACTGTGAAACAAAACTCGCCGTAACTTCGTACGAGACTGGCAGCTCTCGAGTTTACCATGATACATTCGAAGATTTGCTGACATAACATGAAAAATAGAGATAAACACGTCTTTTAAACCAGCTAGTCTTACAATTAGCGCGGTGTAGGTAAGTACTGTAAATAGTAGGGAATGAATAAATGGTTCGCTGGCCGTTCAACTGTTGCTTGCCCCATCCGACGACATTGTTAAAATGGTACTTTATTTATTTTGTAATACCTATTCGATTTGATCCATACTTCCAGGGACACTCAGTACACACGACGCAACCATTATACAACTAATATAAATTTATTATTATTTTAGGTATTCTTCCATTGGCGGGGAGCCTGGATTCACTAAAGAATCGTTTGATCTGTTAAAGGTAAAAAGAGAAAGCATGACAGCAAATGTGGAAAGTGTTGTCATGTTTGATGAAATGAATATCCGTCAAGCAAAACTATGGAAGGGAGGCCGTAATGTCGGGCATGTGGATATGGGCAATGGCAACATAAATAAAGAAAGAAAGGCCACCAAGGCATTTGTCATCATGCTCGTTTGTATGACGGAAAACTGGAAGATTCCGATAGGATACTTCCTAGTTGACAATTTTTCAAGTGAACAAATAGCCAGTATACTTAACATTTGTTTGGAGAAATTACATCATGTTGGTGCTAATGTTAATGCTTTGGTGTGTGAAGGTTGTCCTTCAAACATCAGGGCTCTCAACATATTGGGTTCCAATATCAGTAATGTCGGAGTAATAAAAACGACAATTCAGCACCCAGTCACCTCTGTAGATGTCAAAATATTTCTAGATGCGTGCCATATGATCAAATTAATTAGAAATGTGTTTGAGAAAAAAAAAATATTATTTAAAAGTCAGGGAAGGAGTATAGAATGGAAATTTTTGACCCGCTTACTTAAATTACAAACAAATAAAAAAAATAATTTTGGGAATAAAATAACAGCTAGACACATTTTCTTCAAAAACCAAATTATGAAAGTTCGCTTAGCAGTGCAACTGCTAAGTAAAAGTGTTGCAGATGCATTGAAACTTTGTGAGACAGAATTAAAGTCTTCATATTTTTCAAACAGTGCTGCAACCGTAGAGTTTATCGAAATTTTTAATCACGTGTTTGATATTTTGAACTCACGTCGCTTCAACCAGACTGGATTCAAAAAAGCTATTTGCGAAAAAAATAATACAAAAATATTTCAGTTCATAGATACAGCTATTGAATACATAAAAGGTCTTAAAGTGTACTCAAAGGTCAAGAGGACTATTAAAAAGAAGAATAGACAGCCTCGTATTATTATTATAATTAATTAATTAATTTAATAATTTATTTCTTACCACAAATTACAGAGAATGTTAGTATAAAGTCTACAGACACAATTTTATAATTAATTTGTGGAAGACTGGTGCCTAAACTAAGTTTTTTTCAAAACCTGTATGTCAGGTAACCAGGCCCCCAAAAACAAAATTTTACATTTTTATGGTTGTACTGGAGACGACCTGATTCGCGTATAATATTATTCAAATAAAAATCTCATAAATTATAATGTTGGAATATTGCTCATAAAAATTGGTTTACAAAAATAAAATAGAGATAGAAAAGTAATTCATTAAGGATACATGCAAGGGAAGATGTAAGTGTATGTGTGTGGTGAGTGTGTGATGTGGAGTGCGTGAGTGTGGTGTTGGGTAATTATGCGTAGCAAAGGGAACATTATGTTAGGACATGGTTTTGAAAAGATCTTCAATTTGGGTATAATTTAAAGTGATAAGCCAGTCAGTTATTTTTCTTTTAAAAGTTGTTTTGTTCATGGAATGAATTGATAGTAAGTCATTCAGTCTGTTGTATAGAAATGGGCCAAGAAAAGAAAAGAAATTGCGGGCAAATTTGGTTTTTACTAATTTAGGTCGGCATACATTCCTTCTTCTGCTTCTCATGTCAGAATTTTGATGGGTATTTATAACAGGAATAAGAGATCGTTGTTTTAAAGCAACGTGCAGAATAAAAAGCTGCCGAATTGAAAGGACTTTGGAGGACTTATAAACTTCTACAGTAGGATGTCGGAAAGGAAGGAATAAAGCAACCTTAAGGACTGCCCTTTGTGCCCTTTCAAGTACCAAAAGGTTAGTTTTAAACGTTCCACCCCAAGAAGTGATGCAATATGTCAAGAGCGATTGGCAAAGCGCACAATAAACAGATAGTAGTTGCTTGGAGTTAAGGATATCCCGAAGATTTTTAACCATGAAGATAAATTTCCGTATTCTGGTGGAGAGACAATTTATATGCGCACCAAAGTTTAGTTTAGAATCCAAGGTGACTCCCAAGTACTTAACATCGTCGACTTTCTGCAACTTTGCGCAAGAACAATCACTGTTATGAGGCCATGAATAGGTGTGAGCGAGAATGGAGAACGGTTGGAGAGATGACTGCAGGCTGTTCCTTAAAGTAAAGGCTAAGTACTTGGTTTTACTGAAATTTAAGGTGAGTATGTTAGTACTCAGCCAACCATTTACCACATTAAACCCGACTTGAGCGTAGTTATAAACTTCCTCCCATGTGTCTCCACTGAAAAGAATCACAGTGTCATCCGCAAAGGTAATAATAAAAATAAAATACGTCCATTTTGAAGAGAGAGATTGCAGAGGTCGTTAATATAGACCAGAAATAACGTGGGTCCAACGATGCTTCCCTGGGGAACTCCAAAAGCTACGGGAAGAGTGTCACTGAAGTGGTTATCAATTTTAACAAATTGCGTGCGGTTTTTTAGGTAATCTAGAAGATGACAACTGATTTGCCCGTATGCCGAGGTTTTCGAGCTTACGTAGGAGAATTGGAACCGACACTGTATCAAAGGCCTTAGTTAGGTCTAAAAAGATGGCTAAGGACTTCTTTCCATCATCCATGTTAGAAACAATATAGTTTGTCATCTCATGCACCGCCATGGCCGTCGATTTCCCTGCACGAAAACCGTACTGAAACTGGGACAGCAGGTCATTTGATTGTAGATATGTCACTAACCTGTTGTTCAGTAGCCGTTCCAGAATTTTTGATAAGGCAGGCAGAATTGCTATTGGTCTATAATTATTAACACAGTGTCAGTCCCCACTCTTGTGAATGGGATGGATAAGTGCTTTTTTAAACGCAAGTGGAAAGGTACCAGATTCTATCGCCAAGTTGCAGATATGCGTAATGGATGGTGTTAAAAGATTCTTATGTGAAGCTTATCAACACCGCCTTTCAAGAAAATGCGCACAACTCCTCATCCCAGTCAATAGATGAGTCAATGATTCTTTTCAAAGGAAGGTCTTCATTGAAGCAGTACATGCCTATGAAGCCGATAAAAAGGGGTTTCAAGGTGTGGTGCCGCTGTGACAGTACAACTGGGCCTCAAGTCTGCTATTACAATAGTGTCAGAATGGTCGATCATTGATTTCATAATTGTTGATTTTGACAAGTTTGGTAATCTACTATTATAATGGCGTCATTATGACTTTCCAATGGTCGGCAACTGACACTACATTGAAAGAAATTGCAAAGAAAATGATCGACCATTATGAATTTACCAGATTACGAACTTTTAGCAAAATGACAATGGCATGACAATGGGATCGTGTTGGAATGACTGAATTTATAAAAATAGCAGACTTGGGCCCCTGGTTATCTGTACGAGTTTGAGATATATACCGGAAAAGATGGTGACAGAGTAGAAGACAATTTAGGAGGAAAAGTGGTCAAGAAGTTAACGGAAAAATTGAAAGGAATGGCGGCAGTGCATGTTACGTTTGACAATTTTTTTTGCATTTATGATGTCATGAATTATTTACATGTAAATGGTATTTCTGCGAGCGGTACTGTACGCAGGCATAGAGCAGACTTACCGAAACTTGTAAAAAGTAAAAGAAAACTAAAACTAAGAAAAGGGCAGTACAAATGGAGAGTGAAGGAGAACGTGGCCTTTGTAATCTGGCAAGATACAAAAGAAGTTTTATTTATGACAAATGCTTTCCATCCGAAGGACAATGAAACATCCCTATCCAGGAAAGGAAGGGATGGTTCTAAGACAGATGTAGTGTGTCCTGCAGTAGTGAAGGAGTACAAAAAAAGAATGGGTGGAGTAGATCACTTTGATCACATCTGTTGGGCGAAGAAGCAAACGGTGGTGGCTTCGCATATTTTATTTCATTTTAGATGCCGTATCAAAGATTGCAGCACTAAGGCGAAGGATAAGCGATCTAAGATCAAGTGTAGCAAATGTGGAGTGCCTTTATGCATAACACCATGTTTTTCGAATTTTCATAAACAAATGTAATTTTCTTTTATTTTTGTTTCTATTTTCTTATTGGTATTAAATTGTGTGATTTTAATATAGTTATTATGTATGATTTATGTTGTTTTTTTAGTTTCTTGAAAAAACATACCGCTATTTCATTACTCTCAAACAGGTAGAGGGAATATTCTTACCACCAACTAAAAAAAAAGTTAAAAAATATACAAGGTGGAGACGACAATACAACAATAAATCAAACTTCGTATACCTAATGCCGTTCCCAGTCTGCATACCAAAATTCAATCAAATATATCCAATAGTTTAGTCACAGGACATTATTTTACATTTTTAAGATTTTCTACATGATGTATCTAACAATAATCCAGCGCCGACAGGTTAACGACTTCGGCAATAATCTGCAACGGTAATATCGGTATAAACAAAACATGTTGCCAGCTCGCTACTTCAATAACCTTCGCCAAAATTGTTCTTAAATTTTACTTCCCGATGAGAATTAATGCATATAACACCTTATATCTGAGGCATAAGAGTCATAAAGCGTGTGAAGAAAATTAGATATGAAAATAATGCATGCGGAAGTTATTACTACTTTTTACGCACTCATGTCAATCGTAAATTAAGTATGTGCGACAGGGATAGATTAGATAGTTTGTTTATTTCTACTTCGCTTTAATATTAAACTAAGGAAAGAACGTGGTTTTCTTGTAAATAAATTACATAACTATCAAATTAAATTAGAAGACAGTAAGAACATTTATGAGATTGACACTCAACGCTTACAGTCTGATATTCAGATACTAGAGGCATCATTACATTCACTCTATACTAAGTATGTGACGTCTGAAAAACAAATTCAAGAGCACATACTCGCTGCAAATGAGTTAATGGCTATGTGCAACTGTAATGCAGACCAAGTGGACCCGCTGACTCTTAGCAGCTCTCAATCTTCATTGCATAGGAATTTCAGTCTTGGCACTCTCCAACCTGAGGCAACGGAGGATTCGTACCAGTTGGGAAGTGCTCAGGCCTCTATTCCCAATCAGGATACACCAGATAATGTACAAGTTCCATTGCAAGTAGTTCAGATGGAAGCTAGTCCATTATGTAGCTCCATTATGTTTTCTGATAGTTTTGGAAAAGGGTTAGGAAAATTACTTAGCAACAACCTGAGTCATTCTTCTCTAAACTATTGCATGCCTCAGACTTCCTACAAACAAATAATGTATTCAATAACTAGGAATGAATATGATCCTAACGCCATTATTACTGTACTAATAGGTAATAGTTTTAATGTTAAAAAAGATGATATCACTGATAGTGTGACCAAACTTTTGAAGGTAAATTGTAAGAAAATAATTTTGTGTGCTTTTCCGTACTTTGAGCACTTGTCAAACAGGCAAAACTGCTACATTCATATGTTAAATAATTACATGCATTTCTTAGTTAGTCACCATAGTGACAAGTTTATATTTTTTGACACCAACATTTTTGTTGATAAGCTAAGGTCGACTAGGGATACTGTGTATCTGCCTATTAGTTTTAGACGTCAAATAGCTAGGCTATTAGCTTTTAATATTAACCCAGACATAACTAATATGTCGAAGTCTTTATTTAGCACCACAATTAGTAATAGTACTAATGTTAAGGTGGTTAGTTCAAATAATTTAAACTAGTTTGTAAGACAACAGAAGGTACCACTAACAGTTTAGTTACACTTAATAACAAAATGGTATTTTCTAGCAAAAACATTGTTAACTGTAGAAAAGGGGCTAAGCAGAAATCCTTGAAATTATTTCATCAAAATAAAATATTCAAGGTTTTTCTTCCAAACAATTGGAAATCGAATTGTTTTTAGAAAAAACAATGTTTGACATTATTTGTTTAACTGAGCATTGGTTAAAAGATTATGAAATGTTAATTAATTATGAGAATTATAGTGTGGCCAGTTGTTTTAACCGGAAATCAATGCTGCGTGGTGGTTCACTGATCTTAATTAGAAGTTGTATTAAATCTAAAACTCGTAAAGACATAGTTGCTTTGTCGGTTGAACATAGCATTGAACTGTCTTGTGTTGAGCTAGATAGGCATGTTATAGTGTGCGTTTACAGACCCCCAAACTATCAAAACTACTCTATATTTGAGTCTGTTATGGAAGATGTTTTGGCAAAACTTGTAACTGGGAATAAATCAGTAATTATCTGTGGTGACTTTAACATTAATATTTTAGAAAATAATTCAAATACCAGTAGATTGTTAAAGGACTATGCAAAAAATCGTCCCATATCATCAACAGATGCCAAACATATCTCATTAAATACATCTCGACATTATGATTATTTTTTACTATGGCGACATCACTGTAGGATATGGGGTTATCGTGCAATAAAAAAAAATATGTTATACTTATACAGTTTTATTAAGTATTAAGAATCGAATTAAAAATGTACTATTTAACTAAAAAAAACAGCCGTAAGACGTACTTTACCCTCCCTCCTTGCTCCGTTACCCCGACCGCACCCTTTCGACGCCTGCGCCCGCGCACCTCCCTCAGTCGTGGCTAGTACGTTCTGCTGTGTTCGCGTTGTTTATTTGTGCGTTATCGGCTTGTTTGCGACTATTACTAACCTCTGCTTGTTTATTGGACCTTTTGATTGCTACTCGATGACCCCGGCACGTTTAATGGACTGTGATTTATAAATATGGAGACTGGACGCCAATGTGTAATGTGTCCTAGATCTGTTTTAAGACAGAGACGACATATATTACAAGAAACATTGCTTCATAGTAGTCCTGAGTTAGCGGCCTACATTTTGCAAAATGGATTGACACAAGTAAGTCACAGTCATTGTATTTATTTACTGATTTATTATACATATATCGATAACTTTTAGATATTATGTAGAATACGTATAATGAATAAGAATAAGTGTCATGTAGTTAGAATATATAAGCAGATAGAACATTGCTACGATACTATATGATACATTTTAGAATTGCTTGAATAGAAATATAGCACTTAAAGTATAGCTTACGTTAGGAACGACTCAATCGTCCGGCCATAATTTCTATGAGGAATGAGATATTTTTACCTGCATAATTATTTAATCTCACCTTAATATTTTTATAGTCTAGTCCAAAAGTGAGTGTAGATTGTGTTCCGAGTTCTAGACAACTGACAAGCACACATATAACACCGATATAATCAATATAACACAGAAAAAATACTTCTGCTTATTACAAAAACACACATATGCTGATATCTTCATTTTTTCCCATTTCAGGTAGTATTCAATAACGTAATGGCAGTATGCCATAGATGCTGGCAGAGAGCCAATAATAATGACGGTGGACAACTACGTCTTGAGAACGCTCCCATTGTAGAAGGTAATTACATCTGTGCTATTAATCCTTATCAAAATAAATTATTTCATCACTAAGTACAGTCTAGCTTCGCCGGGACAGCTAGTAATAAATAAATAAATAATTTTAGATGCTGACAATCAAGAACCCCCCAATGTTGCTGAAGCCCGCAATGTTGCTGAAGCTCCCAATGTTGCTGAAGCCCCCAATGTTGCTGAAGCCCCCAATGTTGCTGAAGCCCCCAATGATCCTCAGGACAATCCAGAGGATGATGCTCGTTTCTATGTTCGCGATTACGTACGTGCACCGAACACTTCACGGCTCTGTATGTATAGGCAATGTAGACATGAAAATCTACGACGAGTTCCTGTGTCTATCAAGCTACATTTGGTATGTCATTATCGATTATATATTCCACCGAGTTCGCGAATATGTGAAGAACATTTAAATAACTATGATTTTGAAGAGTTACTGGATAATGTAAATGTTACACATTATTTTAATGCTTCATTTTTTAGTAACATGACAAACATGTTAATTGAAGCAATCAACAATAGGACAAGATTCGATTTTGAAACATTATCTTCACTGAATAATAGTGAACTTATGTTTTGGACTGGATTCACTTTAGAGCAGTTCAACGTCATTTTGGAAGAAACGCCATCGCTCGCAGAAAAATGCAGACATCCCCGATCAGTTCTCGGAGCTTATTTAACGAAAATACGAACTGGAGAACCTAACGAGCGACTAGCTACGCTTTTCGGCGTAACACGTCAAGTGTTTGAATATCGCCTAAAAATAGCGCGACAATGCTTGACAGGTCAATATGTACCAAGACATCTTGGTATAGGTCATATTTCTAGAGATGAGCTTCTAGAGAGAAATCTATTTTTGCCCAAACATATTTTTGGAAATGAAAACAACACCAAGTTAATTATTATCGCAGATGGCACATATGTATATATTGAAAAAAGCACTAATTATTTATTTCAAAGAAAAACTTATAGCCTCCACAAGTTTCGCAATTTATTGAAACCATTTATTTTAGTAAGCAGCGATGGATATATCATAGATGTCATAGGCCCTTTTCCTGCAACAACATCAGATGCAACTATTATGCAGAACATAATGAATGACGAGGAGCACTTACTACATTGGTTACTACACAGAGAGGACGTCTTTATTTTGGACAGGGGCTTCAGGGACAGTATTAATGATATTGAGTCCCTTGGCTATGAACCTCACATGCCACCTACCAAGGACAGGAACGCGACCCAGCTATCAACAGAAAAGGCAAATGATTCTCGGTTGGTGACTGTGTGTAGATGGATTGTGGAGGCGGTTAACGGCAAATTCAAAAACCGTTTTAAGTTATTAAAACAAACTTATTTTAACCGAGCTTTGCCAAACATGTTTGTCGATTTCCGCATAGCAGCATCATTAATAAATGCTAATTACCGTGTTGCTACAGACCACAGGCTTGCGCCGGAATTCTTTGAAATAATTCAAACTAAGGTTCATCAACCTAACCTTTTGAAAAATTATGTCGAAGGCAAAAATCTTAACAGACAAAGAGTTAACTTTGTGACGATGGAGGCCACCATGCCACATCTTGAGGACTTTCCAGAACTGACTGATGATGATATCATTTTATTCGCCTTGGGGACCTACCATATAAAACTTGCAAAATCCTACTGTGCGGAACATATTCGGAATGGAATTTATTATATTGAATTATTTCAAGAAAACCAGCTAACTGATTTGCCAAGGTAATATTCGAGAAGATAATGTCTGGTTAATTAGAGGACGAATACAATCTCGACACGTTAGATCGCGCGTTTATTATTGTTACATATTAATAAACCGAAGTGAAACTGGCAGACGTGCTATTGAACAGTGGTATTGCACATGCCTAACAGGGGCGCGTACGGTTGGAAGTTGTGCCCATATAATATCAATTATATGGTATATGGGCAAAGGTCGACATATCGACTTTAATCTACCAGCGGCAATGTTATCGACTATTATAATAGATGAATAATATAACGTTATTTTTGTCTGGATAATAGTTCTGTTGTTATTAAGTGTCTACTTGCACAATTGTTTTTGTGTTATTAATACTTAAAATGTCTAGTTGAACAATTGCTTTTTGTAATTATCGTCTAAAATGTATTTTACTAAATGTATTACTTTATTTTTGTCAAAAGTCTTTTTAAAAAAAAAACCCCGTCGAATTCCGAACTAAAAATTGGTACTGACTTTTCATGGGACGTAATAATGATATTGAAACTTGTCCCATGTCTGTTGATGGGATGGGACACTGCCCATACATTTTTTTGCATGGTCCTTTGTTTGAATCATTTAATTTGTCAAATGTGTTTGTAGAACCAACGCGAATAACTACGACTACTGCTACATGTATTGATAATGTTTTTTGTTGCTGCGACTATTTAGATAAAGCTATAATTAATTATCTCCCTTCTGATCACAGCGGTCAAACCGTAACTTTTGAGTCCAACATACCAATACAGAAGGTGCAGATACAATTCAGACCAATAACATCTGTTAATTTAAATAAATTTAACAGCACTTTAATTTGTAAGTTAAGTGTTATGAACCTTACAATGAACAATGTTGACATTTTGTATAAAGAATTCTTTTCGGTAGTCCAAAGCGAGTTCAATATTTATTTTAAGAAGAACACTAAAACCATCAGCCCTAGGTTTTTATTTAGTGACTGGGCAACTAAAGGACTCAGGAAAAGTAGGGAAAGACTTTTCGAGCTGTATGGCCTTAAGCCTTATATAAACACGGAAACTTTTAATAACTTTGTTGCTACTTACTCTAGAACTTTTAAAAACACTTGCAAGGCCGCTAAAGCCTTATACATTAGCAACAAGGTTAAATCAGCAGACAATAAAATAAAGACGGTTTGGAAAATTATCAATAATGAAACGAATAGGAACAAAAAGCATGATTCTGATTACGCACTGGAGACGTCATGTGGACTCATTTGCGATAGCAAACAAGTTGCTCAAGGGTTTGTAAATTTCTTTACCAGTATCCCACTTAAAACTACTGAAACCTTAAATTCCTCGCCCTTGCTCGCTTTTGACTCTGTAAGGGCGAACGTTGCAGCCTGCCCGATTGAATTTAACTTTAAGCATATTAACCCCATAATAGTATTAAAAGCTTTTAAGCAAATCAAGATCAAATTGTCCGAAGATCTTTGGGGAATGTCCATTAAAGTCTGTACCTCAATAATTGAGACTATAGCGCCTTACTTAGCCTTAATATTTAATTTGTGTGTGGATCAAGGAGTCTTCCCGGATTTAATGAAATACAGTAAGGTAATACCACTTTTCAAATCCGGAGACAGTAAAGACACAAATAATTATAGACCCGTATCCGTTTTGCCGGTTTTCAGCAAGGTGTTTGAAAAGGTAATGCTTAATCAAATGCTCAATCATTTCAACGCGAATAAAATCCTTCACGATCAACAGTATGGTTTCACCAAAGGACGTTGTACGACCGACGCCGGTGTAACCTTATTAAGACACATTTTTAACGCGTGGGAAGAGGCCCAAGACGCCATAGGAATCTTTTGTGACCTTTCCAAGGCATTTGATTGCGTCGATCACGAAACCTTACTCTTGAAGCTTGAGCATTACGGACTTGGAAAACTTGCGCTTAGTTTAGTAAAATCTTATTTAAACGATAGACAACAGCTAGTTCAAATAAATGGTATCAATTCACTCGGTTTAAAAGTAAAAATGGGTGTTCCTCAAGGCTCGATATTGGGTCCTTTCCTCTTTTTAGTGTATGTTAATGATCTTCTCCATTTATTAAAAAATCAACCACAAATGGTGTTATTTGCAGACGATACTTCCTTGATTTTTAAGTTAGATAGACGTGCTACAAATTTTGACGACGTAAATAACGCCCTACTGCAGGTCCAAAATTGGTTCACTGCCAATAATTTAGTATTAAATGGAAAGAAAACTAAGTGCATACGATTTTCTTTACCAAATGTAAAAAGTAGTGATTATGAGATAGTATTGAATCAAGAGAAACTAGAATTCGTCGATTAAACTGTTTTCCTGGGGATCACGCTCGACTCTAAGCTTCAATGGGGTCCTCATTTAACATCTCTTGCAGGACGGCTAAGTTCAGCAGCATATGCTGTCAGAAAAATCCGTCAATTTACTGATGTAGATACCGCAAGGCTAGTCTATTTTAGTTACTTTCATAGTATCATGTCTTACGGTATTTTACTTTGGGGACGGGCTGCAGACATAGAGTCTATTTTTATTCTGCAGAAAAGAGCCATCAGAGCCATATATAATCTCCGCAGGCGCGATTCTCTTAGGGAACTGTTTAAGAATATTAACATCATGACGGTGTCTTGTCAATATATCTATGAAAACATCATGTACTATCGGCCAAAGTTCCGCATGCTCACCTTAAAGGCGATAATCGCATAGCACGACTCACGACTCGATCGCACAATGCACGAGTTTTGACCAATAGGATGCACAAAGCGTATTTTAGTGGTGTTCGTATTAGTATAATCATGTATAGAATGTGTGACACTCACACTAGGAGCGTACTATGCTCACTTGTTTCTGCTAAGAGACGAGTTTTTAATGGGCACGGCCAGCGCGGCGCGGCGGCGGCGTGAGCTCTTTGTTATTGAATTGAATTGTTATATTATTATTGACAAGAATTAATTTTAGTACTCATATCTTCTGTTTGTTTGGTTTAGAAAATGTATTATTGATATTGCAGTATTTACAAAAATAATTTGTAATAACTAATAAACTACAATTTATATGTATTAATCCACCTTAATATTTTCCTCTCTCTATCGGGTCTATAGATATAGGTTATTTATGAACACTTTCACTGCCTCTCCAATTTTCACCATATCCTATGTGATGCCGCATGCCGCAGCAACCGCACCATATTCCCTTCACAATAAGATGAGACATTGAAACGAACCGTTTTATTACAGTCCGTTCCACCGATTTTGACTTCTATTCCGTAGGCTTATGGATGGCATTAAAGGCAAAAAAGTGGTTACAATACCAACTGTTTACTGCAGCTGCCATTTGTCATGCCACCAACACAATAGCATTCAAAATCGATTGAACGGACATTTATGGTTTGTTTACCTTTTTTCACGGCTCCCTGAATACGTTAGGTATAGGTGCGTTGACCGGCACTGCATGAAGGTATCAAATGTTTATATTGAAATTTTTTGTGTTTAATCGACTTTATTAAAAGTAAATAACTATCTAAATTTCTATGTGTTTGTTTATACTTGGGCAATTTGGGAATACTTGAAAATTACAGTAATATTTGAACCAATACTCTGCGCAGTTCATACAATGTTATCAGAGCTTTTTGTTTGTAGCTAACGCAAGGCCGCAAGCCGCACAACTCTTGCAACTGAAATAAAAATAAGTTCATTATCTAAGACCCATTGTTATTTAGTGGGAATGTCTGGAAATTCGGTTAAACAATAGAGGACGGCTTAATACAAGGGCCATACGTTTTTTTATTACCTTAGGATTATCTCAAATGTTTTGCAGTTGTTCCTTGTATTTGGTTTAATACTTTTAACAGTAGGTAATTGTAATATTACCTTTTATTCATTAAAATAATACAGGGTGAAATTGAATTCATGGGCATCCTTTTAAGGGGTCATTGTACTCATCATTATGAACAACTTCAACTATGAGACCATACCTGAAATTGCGAAAAAAAAATCAGCTGTTCCCTACATTTATGTTTGCATAACTCGACAAAATGTAGGGAACAGCAATTTTTTTTCTCGATTTCATATTTGTTCCCATAGTCAAAGTTGTTCATAATGACGAGTACAATGACCCCTTAAGAGGATACCCATGAATTAAATTTCAGCCTGTATAACGAACAAGGTATCGTTGCAATTAAAATGCCCAGGCATGCCGTGCAGGATGAGCACTTTAAGACTGGATTATAATCAAACCAACACTTTACTCTTTTATAATTCATGCTCTAGTCAAAGTTTGACAATTCATGATTTTAAGCGAAATCAACGCTACAGGCGCGTTACCGGCATTGCATGTCAAGTTTTTTTTTGACAAATCTAACAATGATTCAGTTCCTACGCCACTTTAAAATTCAGAAGCTTATCAAGTAATTAAACTAAACTATAATTTGTGCCTTGGCAGCAGTGAGAGTGAAAGGATTGAAATAAAATGTTGGGTACTAGTGAAATATATATTTTTAGTTTGTGTTCATTTAACATTATGCAGGATTAAAGATTTATTTAGGTTGATATTTAAATCTTATCTGTATAATAAAAGATGTATAGTAAGTGCTTTTTGTATGAAACTATCGGCTGTAATCTCAGTGTGAAAAAATAAACAGTTAGTTAAAATCTACTTGAGAACAATTTTAAGGATTTGCTGTTGTAGAAAAAAAAACAATATAAGTAACTTAATTTATTTTTAATAGACTTTTTCAAAACATTAAAGATTCATCCAGAAATTAACATATTATAACAAAAAATTACACAGAAATTATCATCAAAATGCAACATATTATAAGTGAAAAGATTCTTACTCATAATATCATTTATAAACTGTATTTATCTACACTTATATCGTAAAGTTCAAAATATGAAATCAACACAACAATGACAAACAGACAACACAACAACAATAGGCAAAAAGCCTGTCAGTAAATAAGATTAGGAGAATATTGCTCGTGCAGTTCTAATGAAATTGAAAAGTTTTAAGATTAGTACAATTTAAGAATCTTAATAATTTTTATAATTTGCAATAATTACATTACACTACAGACTAGGTTTATCAAGCAAATGAGATCAATTATTTATGAGGTGGACGGATATGATGACACTACTGAATATGTAAAATAACAAACTAACGAGATCGGGGCTTACGACAACATTGATTGTAAATAAAACAACAAATCCACCAATAAAGGCAACATGACACTAAATTGACATCAATAATTTTACAAGAAGACTTCAAAATCGTTGGCAATATTTTAAACTATGATTACGGTCTACAGTCTACCCTGTGACATTAATCAACGAAGTAATATAATACAAATTGGAATAATAAAAATAAACCTAATAAAAATAGGTATACAGGGTTATTTGCAAGCCGCCGGAGTCGCGGGTTGTTCGAAAGAGATACCATGGCCCTGGCACAGGCAACTGAAGGAACACGGGTGGGTTTTAGTCAGTAAAAGTTTGACACGACCTTCCGCTCCGCCCAGAGCGGGAGAAGTCATTTGATGATAAAACACTAATAAGCTCGTAGGACTATAATACTAACATCATAAATAACAACTTTTGTTGTATGACTTTTAATAATTCATAAAAAAATAATTTCATAATACAATTAAAAATATTTATTTTGATCGCTCTAAATTTGAACAACTCTACGCGGTACCAAAATATGTAAGTAGTTAAATAAACAAACAGTGCGTTGCGAATGCAGGGTCGCAGCGGTACTTACTACAAAATACAGATCTAAAAAGTGTTATTACAAATATTACAACAAAAACTTGAAAGTTTACTTTTGGTATTCTAAAAAGTCATAGATCAAAAGTGGTTGTACTAATATAGTCCTACCAGGTGTTAGAAAAATAACCCTGTATAATGTAATTATACAGTATGTTAATTAACGAAAGGCGTTCCCGTTAACCCGCAATAGTATAGCGTCCACATGCTACCAAAATATGACCATTCGAAAATTCACGAAAAAAAATCTGCTGTTCATTACATTTATGTTCGCATACCTAGCTTAACAAAATGTAGGGAGCAGCTGATTTTTTTTCGCGAATTTTTAAATGGTAATATTAATTGTAGCATGTTTGGACTATTGCGGGTTAACGGGAACGCCTTTCGTTAATTAAAATAGTGCATGTTAAAAATTATATTAACTTAATATTTCGTCGCTGCTCCTCCCGCATCTATCACAGCATCGCAACGGCTACGCATGGACCTAGCCAGGACTTCGCACAAATTCGAACCTCTGAATGTGTCCCAAACTTGTTCGCAATGTGTGACAAGTGCTTCCTTCGTTCTTTCTGCTCTACTATCCCATCTCTGGACCATTAAACCCCACAAATTTTCAATGGGGTTTAAGTCTGGCGATCGGGAGGGCCATGGCACTGTTTTAATTTGTGGTTGCCCTCGCAACCACTCTTGAACAACCCGCGCACGGTGTATCGGGCAATTGTCCTGGTAAAAATAAAATTCTGGCCCGTCCAGTTGTGGATACACCGTGCGCACTGTGGGTACCATGATGGTTTGTAGCACCTCTAAATACGTTTGGCCGTTTGCCCTCACTGGTATAAAAGCGAGCTCGCCTGGTCCAGCAGCACTCATCCAGCCCCACATGTTCACTACAATTCTTCCCGATTCTGCATTTGGGTTCACATTTCGAGGTTTGTATCTTGTGTTATCTACACGCCATAAATTCCGACGACCTTGTTGGCTAGACCTAAAGCACTTTTCATCAGAAAATATGGCGTAAGAGAAATCGAAGTCCCTGTAGTCACGAGCGAATCGCACGCGAGCAGCTTTCTGCTCCTGCGTCAAAATATTTTTTTTTGCGGGACGTCTGTGATGGACTCCAGCTCGATGCAACTCGTTTCTAATAGTTTGCATCGAAACTTCGTATTCTTGTGCGAAACTGCGAGTGGGTGTGAACGGGTTCTCTTCATACGTGGCTATCATATTATTTAACTCGTTTTCGTTTATAGCCCGGGGTCGAGGTGCACGAACGCGTTCTGTAATTTCTCCTTCTTCATATCTTCGCACCCAGCGGCGCACCGTTGTTCTCTAACGAAAAAAAAAAAAAAAAAACAATCAGCATCGATTTTTTACATAATATAGGAACTAAGTATAATAATACGAGTACACTACAAAAGTCTTATTCAAAGGGCACAACTAGTACACTATAAATAAAAATTATAAGTATTGAAATACTTAAGGTGTGCCTTTTGGTTGACTTCATGATAAATAAACTCTTAACTTTTCTATAACTAATTTAAGTAGTTATAACATTCATAACTATATTTTAAAATACAAGTTGTAAATACAATAACTGAAAATCTCTTAAGGGGTCATTACTCATCATTATAAACAACTTTTACTATGAGAACCAAACCTGAAATCGCGATAAAAAAGCAGCTGGTCCATACATTTTGACGAGTTACGCGAACATAAATGTAGGGAACAGCTGTTTTTTTTTTCGCGATTTCAGGTTTGGTCCCGTAGTAAAAGTTGTTCATAATGATTAGTACAATGACCCCTTAAGAGGTTTTCAGATATTGCAATTTACACCTCGTATACCTATGAGTAAGAAAAATGGCATAGCGTAAATTCCAACATTGTATGAAACTGTCCCAAGCAAATTTGTGCTTTATCTCTACTATTTAAAAGTGTTTATCCCGTGCGGGCTGGCAACGTGGCATTTCTAAAGGTTTTTCGTGGTTAAATACCAACGATCTAGTGCTTGGCCGAAAAAATAGTAAGTACTTGCTATTTTATCGGCCAGCCAAGCACTAAATCGTTAGTATTTAAAACTATGTGTGCTATTTTTTTTAAGTTTTTTTGGTAAGTATTTACGAGCACTACTAACAAAAATTTACATTATTGTCAATTACTTTCCATCTGCAGTATTATGATAAAATAAATGTTAAAAATAATTATAAAAAACAATTATCTTGTGCTTGGGCGAAAAAAAATTGTAGTTTGAAATATAATGATCAAGCCTCTAGAAATGCGACGAATGCGCTCTGGTTTTTCTAATTAAAATGCGGCAACGACGCTGTGAGATAAGGCACCATTGTTTAGGTTGTTTTGGTTTAGGATTTATTAACGGGTCATAAAAGGCTCCAACAACGTCTTTGAAAGCAAAAATAAATAAAAAGAACAATCTTATTTGAATGCATTACTATAAGTAGGTAATATCTTATGAGACTTTTAAAAAGAATCCATCTGAAAGTTATAATAATTTTATTATTTTTATATATAAATCTGCCTAGCCTTTTCCCAACTATGTTGGGGTCGGCTTCCAGTCTAACCGGATGCAGCTGAATACCAATATTTTTCATGGAATTTGTTTTTAAATTGCAATATAAGGAAAAATGCAAACTATGAAATAATAATATTACTATCACTTTATTTATTTCTATATCTCTCCCTCTATCTGAATACAAAAACATAACTTACTTGCATGTTCAACTCCACTGCTATTTGGGATATATTTAACCCTTGTCTATGCAAAACAATAATTTGATTCCTTTCTTCCTGAATCAGGTTTCGGGTCGTCATGGTTACACCACGTTAGTCACAGCCCACACACAATACACACACAGTCCAGGATACAAGCTAGGGTCAAGAAGAGGCTTTCGATCACAGTCCGGTATACAAGCAGAGGTCACAGTTAGGCAGGCAATCAGTCCGATAGAAATAAACAGGTCGTAAAATGAAATGGCGATAGGAATTTAAGGGAAGCGTCAACAATTAGCGAGAGCAAATTGGCACTGCCGCGCTCTAGCTAATGTTTGTTATTTTATGTTACTCGCTCATTACTCACACAAATGCATATTGTCTCTAATTGGGGGAAACTAGGAAGGGGTGTGGTTTGTCACTAGCTGCGCTCTCGCAGGAATATTTTCTTAAGTGAGCATGCTTAACTTGGGCCGATAGTACGTAAGAAAAAAATTACATCTTTTTAGTAAAAGAGGCGAAAGACATAATTATAGTACTAGAAGTAGGGATTTATTAGCTCAACCAGGTTTCAGACTGGCTAAAGTAGACTCATCTTTCATGGGGTACTGTTTAAAATGTTATAATAAAATTCCTCCCCACATACTTCAACTGAATGAGACGAAATTCAAATCTTTTATAAAACGCACACTATGCAAGCAGGCATATTATAGGCTGGGGGATTACATCGCTGATAGAAATGCTTGGCTCAATGCTGATAGAAATGCTTGGCTCAATGCTGGTCCTGCTCCACAACGTCAACTAATTGATTAACATTTGAAAATACTGTTGGAGCTGCTGAAGATTGTAAGACTATCTTTTCATTGTATAAACTCAATCACCTTTGTATTATATAATTGCATAACACAGGTGTGAGTACTATGTACAATAGAGCTACCATTTACCGGGTAATATGTCTTTCATTGACTTGAATATGTCCTGGCAGCTGAGAGTATGTCATGCTCACTCAGATGTCTCGCTGATGGTGGCGTGTGTGTTGGATCATTTAGCTCCCTTCAAAATGGTTGAGCTGAATGGTGCTGATCCATGCGTCATGTTCGTGAACGGGCGCTGTCAGTTGGGACTGGTCATCTCTTAGCTGCCACGGCTTATTTTTAATTATTTTAGTTTTGAATTGTTTTTTTTTATCACGGACGCTTCTGACGTTTTGCATCGTTCTCACATGTATATTTTCAATAAGAATGATGTAACCAATACTTTGTATCAAATATTTTATTTTAAAAGAGTGTCTGTGGAGTTTCTTGCCCGTTCTTCTCCATAGGAACCTACTATTTGGAATGGGCAACTAGCTTCATATTTGTAACTGACCGACTTGTTGACAATTCAAAAGTGCCTGTAAATGGTTTAATTGAAATAAATGCTTTGAGTTTGAGTTTGAGTTTGCTTTCTTGCCGAAACCTGCAAAAATTGGTGTAGGTCAGTGTGTCGCCGTGATCCTATGACGTCGTACGCGTCATTGTTTCGTATCGCAAGCGCAGGTGTTCCGGTTTCGCTGCCTTTGAAGCGCCCGCCCGCCCGCCGCTCGTTTGTTTATGAAATTGTGATCATCTTAAGACGATTTAGTGTGAATTGTGCGAAATTAGACGCTTTATTTCATTAGTGACAGGACACAACGTAGTAATAGGTACCTAGTTAAATTGTTAAGTGAATTGTGCGAAATTAGACGCTTGTCATTGTGTGTTATCTAATCGTTTGTTTTTTGTAATAACAATGCCTCGTTTTGGTTACACAGCCATGGAGTACACCGACATGATTTTAATTTATGGGGAATGTCACGGAAACGCCGCTTTAGCAATAAGAACATACCGAGAGAGGTATGGGAACACCCGTGTATGTCCTACGGACGGCCGCATTATCGTTCAAGCTGTCCAGATGATACGGGAAAATGTACCCTTAATCCCGCATTTGGATAGTGCTACTCCAATAGTAACAGTGACCCGAGACGAACGAGTTATAAATTATTTTGAACGCAATCCTACGTCTAGTCTACGTAGGGCTGCTCGAAATTTTGGTGTAAATCATAAAACCATACACAAAGTTTTAAAACGCGACAAACGGAAGCCTTTTAATAAAAAAAGATCAGGCGTTGCTACAAAGGGACAAGCCAGTAAGAGAAACCTTCTGTCGTTGGATAGAAATAAAACATTTAGATAACCCCGACTTCCTGTACAATGTGATGTGGACTGATGAAAGTACATTTACAAGGAACGGCTTATGGAACCGACAGAATCTTCGGTACTGGAGCCGCGAGAATCCGCATCTAGTACGGGAGACTTCGCATCAGTACAGATTTGCTATCAATGTGTGGGCTGGCATACACAGGAATACCATAATTGGTCCGGTTTTTATTGAGGGCAATTTAAATGGTGCAAAGTTTTTAGAACTTCTCAACGGACCCGTTTCAGATTACACGGATGATCTTCCGCTAAACGTGCACAGCCAGATGTGGTACCAGTTAGACGGAGCACCAGCTCATTCAGTGACGTCTGCCAGAGAGCGTTTGTCTCAAATGTTTGGACAACAGTGGATTGGCCGTTATGGACCAACACGGTGGCCAGCGAGGTCACCGGACCTCACGCCATTAGATTTCTTCTTGTGGGGTCATGTCAAAAATGAAGTTTATTCAACAGACGTTGATACCGTTGATGATTTAAGGAGCCGAATTATAATATCTTTTAATAAATTAAAACAAATGGCCGCTAATGGCGACCTCTTATCAAGAGTAAGAAATAATCTTTTAAGACGATGTAATTTGTGTGTTCGGGTTCATGGCGGACATATTGAAAATTTAAAAATTTAATGGATACTAAGTCTGAATATGTACGATTTAAAGTGATTAACTGATATAAACAGTGATTGTAATTAATAATTACTCATGGGTGACTGTGACTATTCAGTTAATAATTTGTGATTCTGTGTAATTGTTTTTGCATTCGTCGTTTCTACTTTGCTACGTGTGGACGTTTGTTTGCATATCAGAGTCTTTTTATATTATTTTATTGTGATTTTCTGGCGGACAAGTTGACGATTTCTGCTATATGTCGGTCCCTCTCTTACTATCTTGCGGGATTGTCCATTTACTGTGGCGGCCATATTTTAATCCTGGTGCCGTGTCTCGCTCGTGTTCCCCGTAGGCGAGGCGAATCAATCGTCGGGTCTCCGCAGTGGCTTGTAAAAATCGTGAGTACAAACACACAAACGGAGAATCATTTGGTGGGATTCGAACCTATGACACCCAGCGTAAGCGCGCTTGACGGGCGCGCGGGTCGGACCACCGAACCAACTCAACACGAGTGCGGCGCAGCGAAATACGCTATCAGTAGCTTGATGCTTAGTGACGTCACATTGGTCGCCCTGTACCACGATACATAGCGATAATCGGAACGACACTTTGAAGCTTGAATATATTTTTTGTTTCAATAAATTTTTTGCTGTTGATTTGATTCCTGTTTTTCTTGAAGACCCTCAAGACTTGAAGTAATAATAAAATGATGTATCACTCGCCTAGCAAAACGAGCTCTAGCCCCGATTTAAGGACAACAACGTCAGAGGCCGATCCTGGAGTTACATGCAGGAAGCGTAAACAACCAGAATGTGTGTTTACTGACAATTTAAATGCACTTGCTTCCGAGCTAAGATCGACCTTGAAGTCTTTTCGCAGTAATGTTGACTCCAGCCTGGCAGCTATCAACTCCAACATTGCCGGTATGAAAAGCGACTTAGAACTTCTCACCACGCACACTACAGAAATTTGTAATGACATCAACGTTCTGCGTGCTGAACAGGAAGCTTTCAAGCGGCAGATGATAGCCCTAGATGGAAGGAACAAGGAGTTGACTCAACGCGTCGACTCATTAGAAGTTTCGCTTCAGTTTACCTCCAATCAATGCGACGATGTCATGAAGAAGATCTCCACACTGGAAGGCTGCTTCACCTCTGCGGAACGTACTGATGGTCTAGTCGCTGTGCTTGAGGCTAAAATCGACACATTAGAACAGCAAGCCAGAGCCTGTAATATTGAAGTGTGTAATGTCCCGGAGAGGCGGGGGGAGAATCTGATCACACTTATTGCATCGATTGGTGAAAGAATTAAATTTCCGATTACACAAAACGATATTATTTCTGTACATCGCGTGCCCCAGAAAACTTTGAATAAAGATAGACCCAAAAATGTTGTGGTTAGGTTCTCCTCGGTGTCTTTTCGTGACAATGTATTGAGTGCCTACCGCTTGGCTAAGGGATTGAAATCCGACCAGATCGGCATAGCAGGTACTCCACATACAATATACGTGAATGAGCACCTAACATTGAAGAAAAAGCTGTTCTTTCGTGAATGTCGCCTTGAGGCTAATAAAAACAAGTTTAAGCATTGTTGGGTTAAGCACTCTACGATTCTTGTACGCAGGACTGACATATCAACAATATTTGCTATCAGAAACAATAATGATTTTCACAAATTTAAAATCACCGATGATACAACCACAGAAGACAATGTTTAGCATATTATACGTTCATAATAATACTGCAACTAATTATATTATAACAAAAATCGACTACATAAACTTTCCTTTTTTATACAATCTAAGTTCGTGCGAGTTTAAAACGTTTTACCTTCAATATTTTTTTTGTTTTCGTCATCTGTTACCTACACCAGGTTTAGTAGTAGCATCTTTAAGTCTCTTTGCAAGTTCTGCATCTTTTAGCAATCATGTCAAGACTTATCTCCATTTTAATGGCTGATAAACTTACTTTTTACTATCAGAATTGTAGGGGCATACGTGGTAAACTTCAGACAATTTATATGAATATCTTGAGTAACTCATACGACATTGTTGTATTAACAGAAACATGGCTTATACCGGATATAGCAGATTGTGAGTTTATAGATGAGCGCTATTGCGTCTTTCGTCGCGACCGAGATCGCGCGGCTACTGGTAAACGCGAGGGTGGTGGTGTTCTTGTTGCCATCTTACGAACACTTCAACCCATATATTTCACCAATATAATGGGTAACTCTTTGCACACCCACATAGAATATCTACTTATACAATTACCCAGCCGTGACCGCACGAAAGGACACTTAAAGCCGGGTCCAGACGAGTGTAACGTGTAATGTAATCCACCGTGTAATGTAACACGAATTCTACGTGTGGACGGCACTACGAGCATTACACGTAACGCTCGCGCGGCTCTCGGGGTTGATCCTTCGGCTGTCGGTTTTTCGCGCGAACACAAAGACGCTCGCAGTGCTCGTTTGGACGGCGTTCGTGACGGTTGTGTCGTATGTACGTTCATGATGTGGAGTGACGAACAATCGCTTGAACTTATTAGTTTGTATCAAGAAAAACCTGTTATTTGGGATCCAAAAAACCCGCAATACTATAAAAAAAATCTGAAACACGATGCTTGGAGTGATATTGCTCATTCATTGGAAAGAGATGTAGAAGAATGCAAAAACAAAATGATTAGTTTGCTTGCTTCACATCGAAGAGAAAAAGGAAAAGTAAAGAAGAGCCATAGTTCCGGAAAAGGTATAACGGCACATAGCCATTATCAATCGATTCTGGGTTCATTGTGGCTGCCGAGCTATCGTGGGTAAGCGGGCGAGGAAAATTAAAGCCACGTGTTGAAGATGATCAACGGTACACGATTATTATTTTCAACAAACTATTACCAGATTTACAATCAGCACTTTCTAATTAATTTAAATACAGTGACACTCCACCGAACACGTCTTGCTTGAGCACGATGCAAACGGATCGTGTCCCGTCTCACGGCGGCGTGCAAGAGAGCCCGGAGTTGCGTCAGAGTGAAGAAACGTCTATCCAAGCTTGTCAAATGTCCGCTGTCATTTTTAACGTTTCTTGACACTCTCAAAACATCGAAGCGCCGTCACGGCCGGACTGACATTAGCACGTCCTCGTGCGACTGCTCACGCCTCGAGTTATCTGCAAAGACCAAATACAAATCTGTAGTACACGTCTGGGCATGCTCGCCCATCCCTGACTAGGTACCCATTTATGCTGCCTTTTTAAAAAGATCTCGATCTTCACCCCTCACATCTGAATTAAACACACTGGGCGGACAACTGACTTCAGGCGCCCCTTCGACCACCCACAAACTCGCATGGTGCGGTGGACCGGACAACCCGTCAGCGCCCCTTCCACCAGTCACGAAAACCACACACGGCTGCTGCAATCAACTGGTCCGGAACGTCGACCCGCATAAGCCAGCCCCAGACCAATCTCCTGCCACCCAGCTCATACCAGAGAAGTCATAGTCTGATCGTGGGCGTCGACCCGGTTTAGGCCAGCCCAGTCGATCAACTACACTACATACCACGTAGGAAAACATAGTCTGATAAGGGGCGTCGACCCGGTTTAGGCCAGCCCCATTGATCAACCACGCCGCTCCCAACTGCCTATCCAGTGTCCTATGCTCTAGATCGATTCTCGATAAAAGCACAGGATTTACACAATTGTTATAAACTCACCATTTACTACTCATCATGTTCGGAGGCAGAGAGGGTGCCGGAGCTTGCGGTCAAAGTGTGTGAACTAGATACCGATACTGTGTCACTATCATCATCAGATGTTACCTTTCCATTCTCATGACTATGAACTTCCGCCATCTCGGCCTCCTCTGACTCATTGACTAAAGAAGTAGCTACTTCAATCAATCCACCGTAGCCCCTGGGTACTGCGCGCAAGTATTCATGGGCGTACTTATAGGTTCGGTTAGACCCATCAATGTCTCTCAGCTCATATCTATCGTGATCTAGTACCTTGACAATCGTAAAAGGACCTTTGAACTTTCGCTGTAGTTTAGTTTGGTTACGCTCACTACCCTTGATAAAGACAAAGTCGCCCACACTAAATGGTCTCACTATTGCTCTACCCCGGTTAAAGCGTTCTACCTCTGACGAAGCAGCCTTTTTGATATTCTCGGAAGCATTATGCCTAATGGTGTTTAAGTCTAAACGAGGCTCAGGTTCAGCATGTAAGGATAAGGTTGACATTCCTAATGATTTTGCTCGTATGCCGAACATCAATTCCGTAGGGGAGTAGCCTGTTACTCTGGATCTAGTGCTATTCAAGGCCAGCTGAACTTCAGGAAGTTCGTCGCGCCATGTTTTGTTGGGATCGTTCTCTACTATTGTGAGCAGACATTTTAGAGTTCGCATTATACGCTCAACTTGACCGTTGGCTCTACTGGAGCCAGTAGCGATAAGATGAAGCTCAATACTATGCTCGCTACAAAACCGTTTGAAATCTGCACTAATATAACACCTACCTTGGTCTGATATTATACGCTTCGGTGCACCAAATAGGTAAACTGCCCTTTTAAGAGATTGAATTGCGCTAGCAGAATCCAGAGAAGGTGTGTAATCTAAGAGAACATATTTGGTGAACGAATCGATAATAACGGACGCATATTCTTTCCTATCACTTTTACCACTTAGTTTGCCCGTGATGTCTATGTGAATCGTATGCCAAGGCGTAGACACTTTAGGTATTGGATGTAATCGAACCTGCTGCGCTCCCGAACATCCCTTTGAAGCTTTGCATACTATGCATGAATCTACAAATTTACGCACCTGCTTGCACATTTGTGGGAACCAATACTGTTCATATATTTTGTCAAGCGTCTTATCAACACCAAGATGCATAACTTCTGTATGAACATGATTAATAAGTGTCCATGTCAGGGATCTTGGTACAACTGGTAACCAAGAGCTGGTTCTATTGCGTTCAACTTTCCTATACAGTATGCCTTTCTGCACGTCATACGTGTGTGCAATCGACTCTGGTAACTCGTTGTTTTGATGTTTGCTGATAAGGTCACAAATTTCGCTATCACGTTTTTGCTCCACAGCTAGCCAACCCTGATGTAACTCTATAAAGTGAACTTTCTTATTCCTGCTCGTAGTAACAGTTAAATCATTTAATCCCTGCAAACTATGTGTGGGCTCCGAAACGGGATTTCTTGATAGATAGTCAGCGTGGCTCATACTAATGCCCTGCTTGTGAATAATATCAAAATCGTACGCTTGTAAGAAAGCCCACCATCTGTGTACACGTGGAGTTAGGTCGGTTTTTGATTTGGATGCTTTCAAAGAATTACAGTCGGTGAAGACAGTAAAGTGCTGACCGTATAAGTAATGACGGAAGTTCTCAACCGCACGAACGACCGCCAAGGTTTCTAATTCGTATGAATGATATCGCGATTCCGCGTCAGACGTTCGACGGCTGAAGTAAGATACCACGTGAGGAACATTATCTTTCCTCTGGATCAATATAGCCCCGTAACCTTCTGAACTCGCGTCAGTGTGAAGTTCAATGGGCGAATCTTGATCAAATATTGTTAACACCGGTTCTGACGTAAGAATGTCAACAATTTTTTTATGGATATCATTGTGAGCATCTGTCCATTTGATGGGCCCTTTCAATTTTGTTAATGGGTAAAGAGGTCCTACTATACGGGTGAAACTTGGTATGAACCGTCTGAAATAAGAAGCTAGGCCTAAAAATTGCCTAACATGTGTAGCTGTTTTTGGAGTCGGAGCGTCAACTAAAGCCTGTATCTTTCTAGGGTTCGGTGTAACTACTCCTGCTTTTATGACGTAACCGAGGTAATCTATTTCCTTTTTCATGAATCTGCATTTTTTAAAGTTCAACGAAAATCCCGCGTCAGTGAGAGCTTTCAAAGTTAGTTCTAGACGTTCTAGCCCTGCAGTGACGTCATTTGAATAGCACATGACATCATCCACGTAGGCCAGCGCTACCTTGTCTTTTAGGGGACCTAGAGCTGTGTTCATGCACCGCTGATATACGGAAGCGGCATTCCGTAGACCAAACGGCATCGTCAAATATTCGAATTGACCATCCGGCGTCACAAATGCCGTTTTTGCTATGCTATCGGGGTCAACGTTTATCTGGTGATAACCAGATGTCATATCTAATGACGAGAAATAGTGCGCGCCATGGAGACGGTCGATTTGTTCGTCAATACGGGGCAACGGATAATGCTCGGGACGCGTGTTAGCATTGAGTTCCCTATAGTCTACACACATCCTATCAGTGTTGTCTTTCTTTTTGACCAATAAGATGGGGCTAGCAAAAGGAGAACTGCTTTCCCGAATAACGCCCGCTTTTAATAGGGACTCTATTTTCTCGTTGACTATTTCTTTTTCCGCGGGTGCTAACCTATAAGGATGCCTTTGCACGGTCTTATTTGGATCAATAAGGTCTATACGGAGAACGCCTGTCGTAACCCGTCGCGTTGGTATACCGTCTGTGAAGAACTCACTATATTTTTCTAAAATTCTAATCAATGCTAATTTGTCATCACCTCGTATGTCTGTATCAATATTCATATAATCAAAGTTACTAGATTTGTCAGAAAAATTTACTTCTTTACGCTGAGAAAAAGTTACTTGATCGTTATCCATATGCACTTGTACGTTATCCTCTAATATATCCCTACCTATTATAACTGGTTCAGCAATAGTGCCATCAGGTACTACATGAAACAACACTGCGAGCGATAGGCCTTGAACATTGATGGGGCTAATAACCTGGGAAACACATTCTACATCCCCCCTACCAATGCCCGTCAGATAAACTAAATCATTCTGCGCAGTACCAGGGAACTTCTCGGCGTAGCTGTTAGTTAGTAATGAACAAGCAGATCCGCTATCAAAAAGAAAGGAAACTGGCTCACCGGATGATGTAGTCAAAGTGCTCCTCGATGCCTTGCGTTCACACATGTGGACTTCTTTGACCGCCGCTGCTCCGCCGCTACCCGCTCGATCTGGACACGCGGACGCCAAGTGTCCTGGTCGTCCACACGCGAAGCAGGTGACTGGTCTTGGTTTATCAGCGGCTCTGGACGTTTGGTCGTGCGTCTTCTCTGAAGTAGCAGCCCCTTCTCTTCGCTTGCGGCAGTCTATCGCTTTGTGACCCGAAGTACCGCAGCGGTGACATGTTCCCATGAAGCGTGATTCGTTGAATCGGGACCTCTTCACATCCGCAGTGTGGTCATCACTACCCTCATGCCTTCGCTTCAGTGAAATTCCGTTGAGAACGCGCAGAAGTTGAGATCTAGTGGTCAGGTTATGAGAGTAGAGCTCACGGCGGATGACTGCTTCCTTTTGGCATAAAACTGAAGATACAAATCCCGTTGTAATATCTTCAGACATCTCCATCCGCGGAATGCGTTCGATGATGTTCCAAAGGCGCATGGCCGCCTCGCTCGCGGTTTCTTTAACACCAACTTGAAAACGTAGAATTTCGTCGAAGTGATCTTGTGGCAGCATGGGTTTAGCAAACTTCGCAAGCAATACTTCTTTGATTTGAGGCCATGTCAGCTGCGATGCCTGCAGTCGTGTTAAACTGGTAGCAGCTCGGCCTTTGAGTGCACGTGTAAGTAACAAAAGTAGTTCTGCGCCTTCTAACTTACGGTTGTTGACTACGATTTCTGTCACGTTGCACCAACCTTCGATGTCCGCTTCGCTGCCATCAGGATCAAACTCAATCAACTGAGTAGACGTGCTGCTCGAAGGTTGCGGGTGTGATATAGCCATCAATCGGGCTAAAAACAACTCCATCTGTTGAGACAGGCTTGGTTCTAATGCTGGCGCTGAAGATCTCGTACGACTATTCTCCTCTGAAGTAAGCCCTTGAAATCCCACTTCTGATAACGGCACATAGCCATTATCAATCGATTCTGGGTTCATTGTGGCTGCCGAGCTATCGTGGGTAAGCGGGCGAGGAAAATTAAAGCCACGTGTTGAAGATGATCAACGGTACACGATTATTATTTTCAACAAACTATTACCAGATTTACAATCAGCACTTTCTAATTAATTTAAATACAGTGACACTCCACCGAACACGTCTTGCTTGAGCACGATGCAAACGGATCGTGTCCCGTCTCACGGCGGCGTGCAAGAGAGCCCGGAGTTGCGTCAGAGTGAAGAAACGTCTATCCAAGCTTGTCAAATGTCCGCTGTCATTTTTAACGTTTCTTGACACTCTCAAAACATCGAAGCGCCGTCAGGTATGTTTTATTATAAATTTCTGTTGCTTTACATATTACACAATTTTATTTATTAATTTAGTTTTTACTTAGGTATTATCACTTACTTGCTATTAGTACAATTATTACTTCTATTGTATACCCACTATATTACTATATTCTACTATATTTTACTATACATATATGTACTATATTCTATTGTATTGTTTATTTATTGTAATTTATTTTACAGGTGGGGATGAAACGTACAAAAGTACATGGTTTGCTTACGAGGCGCTGGCATTTTTAGGTGATCGAAATAATCCAAGGAAACGACGCAACACAGAGGTAACTGCATTGAACTAGTTTCCTTCTACTTGATAAAAAAACTTAACAATATGTATTCTGCCAAGAAACTGTACCCTCGTTCATAAAATAGTCATTAAACTCATCCCTAATTTGTTTTGCCGTTGAGGCAGCTCTTCTAGGTACATTATTCAATGGAAGTAAAGATGACATTTCACAATCTCTCCGCCAACTACCTTCACATAATCTTCCGTTTTGGTCGCTGTCAAGTGAGCCAGGGGGTGCATACAAGTTTTTAGACGAATCCGTGTTTCTCAAAAAATTATGCAAGTGTGCAATAGCCATGACTATAGTCTCCACGGTTTTGGGCTGAAGGAGCATAGGTTTTCGTAGAACTCTGAACACAGATGCTGTGATACCAAATACATTTTCTACAATCCTGCGAGCTCTGCTTAACCGGTAATTAAAAATTCTTCGCGGCGATCCCTTGGGGTATTCTCCTGGATAGGGTTTCATTATATTGTTTTGTAAAGGGAAGGCAGAGTCTCCTACAAAAACATATGGTACTACTTTGTTTCTACCTTGCAGTGCTTCAGGTGCAGGCAATCGTAACGAATTATTTTCTAGTTTTTTATATAATTCAGTTTTTTATATAATTCAGTTTCTTTAAAAATTCCACCATCTGAAATGCGGCCTTGACATCCGACATCCAGAAATTTATAATTATATTCCGCGTCTACTAAAGCAAACATCACTATACTGAAATTCGATTTGTAGTTACGATATTCTGTGCCACTATGTACCGGAGCCTCGAGAATGACATGTTTACCGTCCATGGCTCCGGCACAATGGGGAAAATTCCACAATTCATCAAATCTGTTTGAGATCTGGATCCATTCTGACTCTGTTTTTGGCAGCTGAAACAATGAATTTCTTTTTAATTACAGATTACAAATGAACCGGAACAGAGTGCATCTACAAGTGTAGAAAATGATAACAGTTCAGAATTTATATCACCAACTGGTCAGGCCCCCAAAAAAAAGAAATCAGACGAAAATAAAAAAATGGGTATGCTTTCGGAGGCTCTTGGCCTGCTTAAGAGTGCTGCTTCTAGTCCTACTCCTGAACCCCGAAACAATAATTCAAACAATTTTGACAGTGAAACCCTTTTCTTTTCAAATTTTATATGCAGCAAGATGCAACAATATAACAGAAGTACTAAAAATGCCGTGCAGCGAGCAATAATGGACGTAATATTCAAAGCCGATGAAGGATGCACTAACTTTTCTCAACATTATTATCCATCGGCATTCAATTACAGTGAGTATACAACAGGCTCGGTTCCTTCATCAAGATACTGCAATGAACCACCTTCTTTGTCTAATCGCTCAGAACTTACTTCAGGGTATTCAACAGGTCAGAATCAGACAAGTTGCCCTACTGCTCCATATGCTTCACCTGTTCCCTCAGAATTATCTCAAACTTCATATGAAGATGTAGATTTTGTGAATGACCTGATTTGAAAAGAATAAATTTTGTACTATATGATTTGAAGATACAATTTGATTTAACTTTCTAATTTTAATTTTGGAATAATTTTAATTTTGCTTACCCTACTTAATACAATAGCTTAATTTGTTATTTTAATAAATAAATAAAAATATGTAAAACTCACCTTAATGTTTTCTTTCAATGATTTTATAATCGCTTCACAAACTTCTGGTACAATGCAAGACATTGACTGTTTTGAAATTCTGAAGGTGTATTGAAGGCTTGTAAATGAATCTCCTGTTGCCAAAAATCTTAGTGTTAGAGCCAGTCTATCTTGCGGCGAAATTGCAGATCTCATTATAGTGTCTTGTCTTGATATTTTAGGCGCAATGATTGTTAACAAATATTCGAAGTCAGTAGGCGACATCCGGGTAAAGTTTTTATATTGACCACTTATATGTTGAGATTTTAGTTCCACAAGTAAAGAAGATCTTCTTTTATACAAATTAGTTTTCCACCATCGACGCTTCCGACTTTTGCGGTCTTCAGTTAGTAAATACATGAAAATAAAAGCCGCACCAGCTATCACGACCTTCCATGTTCGTAGCAACTGAGTGGAAACAGCTTTTGAAATATTTTCGCGTTCACAATTCGCTTTGAGTTCGTGTGCCGTCCACACTGTTGATGCTAAATTACACGTAATCTTACATTACACATTACACTCGTCTGGACCCGGCTTTATCAGCGCGGTGTACATACCTCCGAACACACCAGACGACATCTATTCTGTGTATTTGGACATGCTTTCGGTGGTTTTAAGTAATCCCATGACACATTGTTTTTACATAATCGGTGATTTTAATTTACCGACCTTGGACTGGTCTTCCCGTGACAGTGCTGCATGCGACCAGCCACGGTCCTTCAGTTGCAGATATCTAGAAAATTTCATCGCGGAATTTAACGCTACGCAATATCATAATTTTACAAACGCTAACAACCGAACGTTAGATTTACTAATCTCCAATGAACACTGCCATGTTTACCAACCGAGCGATTATTTAGTACCCGTGGACCTACATCACCCTCCTTACTGTGCTGTGACTTCCCCTTACTTGAAATATTCATCTATGGAACGCTGCCCAATCATCAAATTGAACTATAATAAGTGTAATTATGACCTTATAAAGGCAGATTTGTCTGAAATTGACTGGAACAGCTTTCTCAAAAATTTGCCAGCACAGGGGCCTTATTATGAACTCTTATTTCCAGGCAGTTTACGGCGTAAACAGAACTGCCTTGCAATTTCGTATTATGAACTCGTCAAACAAGCCAGTCAGCGGTCACGTGACACACTGGCCGACTTCTGCCCGACTATTGCCTGGCAATACCGTATTACGAACGTTCGTTTGACATTTCTTTTTATAATGAAACTGTCAAAAAGTAACTTCACAATCCATTCAATTTCCGCTGCTTCAGATTAGCTTTTACTGAATTGTTTTGTTTACTTGGCAAAATTGTTTGAGTATTATTTAAATTAAATAAGAAAACATGGCTGATGATTATGAACTGTTTGAGTTCCTGGAAGATGACTTTTCTGAACAAAACAATGAGTCAAGGAAAAAAAGAAGACGAGTTCGTGAGCAATCTAGTGCGTTCGACTTGGATGACGTGCAATTTATGCAACGGTATCGGCTAAGCAAAGACTTGGTAATTAATCTTTGTGAGGAGCTGAGACCGCACCTGTCAGGGCCTACAAAATCCACGGATTTATCAGTGGAGACTAAGGTAGGGGTACCTATTTGTTTTTACTATGTGACCTTATCACGTGGATGTACACAAAAACTCCTTAACATTATTATAATTAAGGTCTTTACTTAAAGTTTTAACTAAACATTATTATCAATTTAAGTTTTGGTAGCATTATCCTTCTATGCTACTGGCTCCTACCAACGCCCCACTGGTGATATAGGTTCTCATTCAATATCCCAGCCAACAGTTACAATTGTAATTAAACAAATCATTGGGATATTGAATTTCCCGCATATACAGGCAAAATATATTACATTTCCAAGCACATCTCAAGAACGCAGAGGTAATGTCGTAAGGTAATTTTTTTTAAAACTTTTATACTCAGAATTATTTATAAATGTATTAATAAATTATTATTATCTCTTTTATTTCACTAAATATACATATAAATTATATTTTTAAATATTAGAATATTAAAAAAAAAACATTTAAAAATATAAAAATAGTAGCCCACTGTACCGCTCTCTGAATCAGGCCCTTAAGCCAGCTGCCCAACGAGAGCCTCCTTAGGTGTTGGTCGAGGCTCTTGGCAATTAAGCCAATGGCTGATACAACTATCGGCACAATGATTGCTGAGTCCACATCCCACATGTCGACAACCTCGAGAGCCAAGTCAAGATACTTGATTTGTTTATCTTTCTCGGCTTTCACGAGTTTCCCGTCATGAGGGACCGTTATGTCAATTATTAATTAATTAATTAATTATATGTTTTGCCTAAATGCATAACTTTTTTTTTAGGTTTTTTAATAAGTTTGGTATGCCGGGAGTGTTGGGCTGTATTGATTGCAGTCATATTGCCATCATACGCCCAACTGAAAATGAAGAGAGATTTTATTGTAGAAAACAATATCACTCGTTAAATGTACAATTGGTAAGTCTTACATCTAATGGAATACATAAAAACTCGTGTAAAACTTAAAAATGTAATATGAGCATCACGAATCATGACATAGGTAAACAACAAAAATAATCAACAAATCAGTAATAACATTCATGAGATCAATTATTTGAAACTGCTCTTCTATCTTCCTTTAATTATGTGAGAATGACCTGAAACAAATATTTTAGATTTGTAATGCAGACCTTGAAATAATCAGCGTGGATGCTAGCTATGGAGGGGCTACACATGATTCATTTATTTGGGGGAACCATCCACTGAAGCATCATTTGGAGGAGCTTAATCAAAATGAATCCATATGGTTACTGGGTATGTACAAAGTTTACTGGAATATACAAGTTAATAATTATTTGTTGTTGGTTTTCAATTAAAAGCCTAAGTCCAAAATTCCTGTTTAAAATATAAAAATAATAATTGAAAACTTTAGCCAAATTTTCTATTTTTAATACAACTAGTTGTCAATATTTAAACACAACTGTAAAATATTATTTTGATTTCAGGTGATTCTGGTTACCCTTTGAGGAAACACATGATGACTCCAATAATAAACACAGATCCGGGTACCCAGTTAGCATACTATACTGGAGTACATGTGAGGACTCGAAATGTTATAGAGAGAACGATTGGACTCCTTAAAGCACGGTTCCGATGCTTACTGGTGCATAGAGTTCTCCATTATACACCGCAAGTAGCAGCAACAATTGTTAATGCATGTGTGGTACTACACAATATGAGTGTTCGGTCAAATCTACCAGTACCGGAGCTCACTGAAGAAGAGACTGCGCAAGAAGCAACAATGCAGCAAATGGATGGTACTCACCATGGCAATCAGCAATCATCTAGCAGCAACAGGGAGTTGAATGATGGATTAGCTGTCAGGCGCGCCCTCGTCTCTCGCCTCTGGGCCTCCCACAACCCTTCAAATTAAAATAATTATAATAATATTACATAGGTTTATTTTATTTTTAGTTTTGAGTTAATTTGTAAAATGCAACAAATTAAAGATAGACCAAATCTATCTTTAATTTGTTGCATTTTTATATCTTGATATGTGTAATTTAAATTAATGTAGAAATGCCTTTCTTAAAATATTTAAAAGTGCTATAAAAACCTACTTATCAATTTTCTCTGCAATTTTATTTAAGACATCTAGCATTTTAACCATAGTCTGGCTGTTCTTAGCTTCTAGGTCCAATCTGGACCTGCTGTTTTGTATAAGTATATGGCTGCCTCTTGACTGATGTGACCTTCTCTGTGGCGTCGATGACGTACAGGACGTGAAGTAGTAGCTTCACGTATGTTACTGGTTGATAGTTGGGGCTGTGATGCCTCCTGTGGTGCATGTGACTGTGCATCCTCATCCACAACTGGTGGTTGCTCTGGTAAATGAGGGTCTATTGGCTCACTACCACTAGACAGAGGAATACCAGCCTCTAATATTACAATTTCACCAGCGCATGAGGTATGTGACAACTGAAACAATTTAATTAATACATTACACACAATAATAATAAATACCTACCTACAATTTAGATTATTTATCTATAAGTATATTTATACTTCAAAAATACTTACTGCTAGGAATGGTATAGGAACTTGAGTATTAGGCATGCCAGTCCCATAACCACTTCCGAGAAGACTTAAAAACTTTTTTCTATGTTGTTAAGTGGGGGAACATCCAAAGGTCCTCCTCCAGTACGATTTAGGGATGCTCGTACTGCTGCCACTCTTTTCTTTAATTTAGCTTTGTAATCGATCCAATACTGCAACAGCATTAGATTTTAGATATTAATGCATAACTATAAATAACTACTTAATTGTTTAATCAACAAATACTTATGTTCGACCACCCTTTGCAATCTTTTATAGCACCTTCTCCTTGGGAATTGAGGGCCTCAGTGACAGATTCCCACATCCGCTTTGAGTACTCTCGTGCTTGGGCAGATTTATTGTACCCAATCGCCACTTCTTTGTGGGAGTCTAAAAACTCCCACAATGTTTCCAGCTGAACATAAGTTACTCGCCGACGAGGGCGACAACTCTCATCCACTGAACTATAATATTTACAATTTATTGTATAAATACTTTAGATCATGTTAAAAACTCATACAATATTAATTAAAAACACTCAATAACACCTACGCCATATTTTTGTTTACACTCCGAACCTAAGACGACCCACTGACCAATATTGCGAATGGAATTAATAAACCAACAATACGATAATTTTCGTATTTGTGAAACAATACTTTGATGAAGTGGTCGAATTCCCCGCTGAACTTCAAATGGAATACGTTCGGAAACTTAATCACGCGTTATAATTTACAAACACAGAAAATTATAATATGAATTAAATTTTAAGCACAATATACATTGCGTTCATATTTTCACGTACTTTTATACTAGATTAATATCATATTTATTATTTTTATCATAAAATACGTGATTTAAATAAAACCGTAACTTACTGATGAATATTTAATTTTCTTTCTGAACGTTACGGCAGAGAATTACAAGCCAGCCATAGACAAACTACCCAGCGTGAAGTCAGTCAGAATTAGGAATGTCATAATACGAAATCTAACCAGCCAGTGAAATTAATTGCCTGGAACTTGCCTGGTTATTTAAAAGTTCGTAATAGGCCCCCTGGAGTCTGTAAACACATTTTATAATAGCTTGTTTGGTATCATTAGAAAGCACGTTCCCCAAAAATCATACAGAACTTCTAGATACCCCATTTGGTTCACTCGACCCCTTATAAAGTTATTCAAAAATAAGAACAACGCCTGGGCCAAGTGGAAAGTTTACAATATATATCTGACTATGAGCAATTCTCCCTATTTCGTCGCAGATTCAACAAAGAATGTCACCTATGTTACTCTAACTATATAAAAACTGTAGAAGAAAATGTAAACAAAAATCTCAAACACTTCTGGGGCTATGTGGCTAGTAAACGGAATAACTCAGGAATTCCATCCAATGTTAAATATAAAAATACTTCCAGTAGTGATCCACGTGAAGTTTGTGAACTATTCTCTAACTATTTTCAATCAGTGTATGAGCCATCAACACTTAATATTAATAATTGGCAACCGCCTTCTAGCTTTCATGATAATAGTGATATTATCAACAATATTTATATCGAGCCTTCTAAAGTTTATGAAGAGCTAAGGTCTTTAGACACTTCAAAAGGACCTGGACCTGATGGCATTCCTCCGTCGTTTTTCAATAGTGTTGTCGATCACTTATGTGAACCCCTACATCTGCTGTTCATTAAATGTATCAACGAAGGCGTTTTTCCCGATGTATGGAAAACAGCTAACTTAACCCCCGTCTTTAAAAAGGGATCAAAGGATGACATAGAGAACTACCATCCGATCTCGATTCTGTCTACCTTGTCGAAGCTTTTTGAAAGACTGGTGTATAACGAAATTTATCCCACTTTACACAAGGCTATAATTAAAGAACAGCACGGATTCGTCCAACAAAGATCTACTTATACAAATCTGCTTATTTTTGTGGGCTATGTTTTTGAGAATATGGATAATCGTTTACAAACTGATGCAGTATATACGGACTTTCAGAAAGCTTTCGACAGGGTGGATCACGAATTACTTTTACGCAAAATTGCCTTCAACGGTATTCGCAGAAATCTATTGAGATGGGTCACCTCTTACATAACAAGCCGAACTCAAAGGGTTGTTATTAACGGATTTCAATCAGAGCTGATTTCCGTCACATCCGGTGTTCCTTGAGGCTCAATTTTGGGTCCTTTATTATTTACATTGTTTATAAATGATATTAGCACTTGTTTTAAGCATTCGAACTTTTTACTATATGCGGATGACTTGAAAGTCTACAAAACTATAAAAAGTATTGATGACTGTTTGATGCTTCAAAGTGACTTAGATCGACTGTCTAGCTATTGCACCTTGAATAAACTCATTGAGCTTACCCAAATGTAATTCGATTACATTCACTAAAAACAAAAAGCAGCACACTTGCTACTCGTAAATACACAATTAAAAAGAGTATACTCACTGCGTGACCTCGGTGTGGTACTAGACTCTAAACTTCTCTTTAATATCCATGTAGACAACATTATCAATAAAGCCCTTAAAATGTACGGTTTTGTTATGCGCAGCAGCAAAGATTTCAAGCGTCCATCAACCTATAGATACTTATATATATCGCTAGTTAGGCCTTGTCTGGAGTTTGCTACTATCATATGGAATCCCTATTACGCAAAATATATTGAGTCGATTGAGACTTCAACGTAAATTCCTAAGCTCTGCATTACAGATGCTATCACAGCCACGGTTCGCATGTTATGTTGCTTAACAATTACAAACTGTTAACCCTAGAATCCAGAAGACTGCTTCTCGGAGCAATGTGTCTACATGGTATTGTGCATAACAAATATGATTGTTCAGACTTAATAAATAAACTATGTTACATCGTTCCGAGAACAGTAGTGCGTAGACAAGCGCGTCCATACCGCTTACTATCTATAAATACCAAGCACGTCTGTAACTCCAATGCTGGCTTACGCGCTCCTCTGCGCCAACTTGTGGATTTCTACAACACTAGATTTGAAGACATTGATATTTTTAGTCTAACAGCACATCAATTTAGGAAAACTGTAGTCGATTCTATCTTAGCTTTATGAATGATTAAGTGCTGTATTTTACTTTATTATTATGTTTCCTTTTTCTTTTCTATCCCATAAATTTCGTTATTAGGAAGCATTAACTCAATCAATCAATTCAAAAAATGAATCTTTCTGTCCATTCATTCATGTAGTCTGTTTTTATTTTTATCTCACGTAGCATTAACAATCAACAAATTAGTAACAAGTGGATAATGCTGCTAGTAGTATGATAAGTACTTTGTATAATTAGTAAGATACTATGTATAACATTTAATTGTACTCCTGTTTTTTATCCCGAAATAAATAAAATAAAATTCATAAAAATAAATATGGCGCAAAAATCACGTCGTCGGCGCGGGTCGCACGACCCGACGCACCACCGATACATTACCCCGCGCTGTTGCCACTCTTCACACAGGTTAGTGAACCAATATTTAAAAATGGTGTTCTGTTTTGTTTACATTTTTATGCTATTTAGTTTTTTTGAAAAGATTTTTTTTTTAATTTCGATTCTAGGATTTATTTGATAGTTTCAAAATATTCCTATGAACTAGTATTACTAGTGTTTTCATTTATTGTTGTATCGTCATCTCCACATTGTATAAATATCAATTATTATTTTAGGCATCATAAGTAACACAAACCAAATCTTTCTATCTCATCTAGATCCTTATAACCGTTAAAGGGTTAAAAAGCTTTCCGTTTGATTAAGGGTTAAAAAAAATACTTAAATCATTATAATTATTTCCAGGAGTCCATTCAACGCTCAGTCTCCAAAAACAATGCCACCGAAGCCACGCAACATGAGTTCACCCCTCCAGCACCACCATGAATGAATGAGCATGGTCTACAGGAAGCGAAACGATCCAGAAGAGACGAAAACAATGTTCTTACCGATGTAGTGGGGATATTGAAAACAACTGCACAGAAATTGGACAGTTCATCAAGCATTCCTGACTTAACAAAAAGTTTTGTTTCATTTATAGGAGCTAAAATGAGTAACTATTCCTCTCAGACTAGGACTTCGGTTGAACACGCAATATTTGAAATTATTATGAATCTTGGCAACATCAACCAAATGCATATACAGAACCATACTCCAATCGTCCCTCAACTTCAGTATCCTACGGTTATACCACAGCAGAAAATGTAGACGCTGCTAACTACTCAATCAACCAGCAGCCTTTGTCGGTCTTTTCACAAGACTCACAGCACTCTTCTATAGATGATTTTACTGATTTAATTTAGTTAACAAAGAAAATTAAAGATTTTGATTATACGTACCTTAATGTTTTCTTTTAATTCTTCAATTATAGCAGAGCACACTTCAGGAACAATTCCACTTATAGATTGTTTAGATACTCCAAATGTATACTGTAGACTTGTGTAAGAGTCCCCGGAGATTAAAAATCGAAGAGTAATCGCTAGTCTATCTTGGGCTGAAATTGGAGCTCTTAAATTTGAATATTTTCGACTTATTCTTGGTGCGACTATCGCGAGTAAATTTTCAATGTCTGTGTCTGTCTGTCTGTTGGCGTCATCCTCGTAAAACTTTTGTATTGGCCACTTATATGCTGGAAATTCATATCTGTAAGCAGTTCTCTGCCTTCTCTCCGTTTATATAATTCTGTGCGCCACCAACGTCGGGGTCTTTGGCGTTTTTTTTAAAGTTGATGAATGATTAACAATGAAGCACTGATAATCGTCAGAGCAAGAAGGCTGTCTTCAGTCTCCATGATTCGTAGGTATATCGACTTAAGTAGAGTGATGTGGGCAAAGAAAAGAACACGTGTGACGAGGGCTAGTGTTTGTAACGAAATGCGGGAACAGATGTTCTCGTTCTGATTCGTAGTCAATGCGCGTACCGCGCGCGCCACACGTCCAAGGCAGCAGGGAACATGCAATGTAAGGCAGAATATTACATTACATGTTGCATTGCACCAATCTGTACCCACCTTTAGAGTTCCTAAACGTCATTTCGAGTTCCAATACACGTCACTGTCCTATTATTACTGTGATTTATTTTCTAAGACTAATTAATAGATCTCAAAGAAATTTTACTGTTTTTGTTCATTATAGTTTATTATTAATTTTGAATTTGTTATAATGAAACATTTGAAATAATATTTATCATATTTGTCGTTTTAGGAAGAAGAAAATACAGTACAAAGTACCCAAAAGTAGCGTAAGAAATATCTTTGTTTAAACATTTTGAACAGACTGCCTCGTTGGTCTAGTGGTCGCTAGCGCTACTGCCGAGCACGAGATCCTGGGTTCGTTTACCAGGTCGGGCAAAGTGTTATTGGGCTTTTCCACCAGGAATTTCTCAGTAGCAGCCCGGAGTCTGGGTTTGTGCCCGGTTGATGGCAATAGGCTCGCCCCCTATTACATGGGACTTAAACATAACTGGCGAAACGTGGGTGTACTATAGGTACACCTCTGCCTAACCCTTCGGGGATTACAGGCGTGATGTTATGTTATGATTGTATTTAATTTGTTTAATTAAAGTTAAGAAATACTGTACTCCTTTTAGTTTTCTTTAAAACCTTTTTCAAATTAGTAACGTAATGGAATTTCTTAAGAACAGAATTTAATTAAAATTGTAATTATTTTCAAAATTCATTATTATTTTCTTCAAAAAATATTAGTTCATACTATATTTTATCAATTTAATTACTTTTGAAGCTAAATGTTAAAAATCATAAATGTGGAATTCCAATTACGTCACAGATAACTTTTTTGAAAAAACGCCCAATTATTATCGCTTGGCTACTTTAAGGCCGCATTCCGAATTAAGACCATAATCGCTGTAATCGATTTTAGCGCGCTTAAACGCGTTCCCTATTAGCGTGAGCACGAAAACGTTTTCGCGTGAAACGTCATAGATGACGTCTTGACATGCGCCATCTTGCGATAACGCCGACCATGCCCTTAATTAATATCACCGTGAGCGCTGTCAAAAATGACAGTTTTGTTTTGTTTTGAGTCGTATCATAATAGTAGAATAGCGTAACATTTTAGAAATTGTGGTTCTGGCTACATGCGCCACAGTTCTGGCTACAGAAGAAGAATTTGTGGTGTCTAAACAAAGACGAGAGTAGTATATCCCTTGCAAAGACGTAACCAACTTCTTACAACCATGAGTATTCAAGTGAATATAGCCGACGAGCCTAACGGGCGACAAATTTGTGTCATGCTCACATCAGAGCAATACGAGAGGGCTCAGAGAGGTAAGTGCAAAATTTTAGGCCCCTTGCAGTTCTACTGACTACCAATATTTTAAAGTGCTCTGTGCTACTGACTGTTCAAACTATTGTGATGCAAATGTTTTACTCATCACAACCGCTTAACTGTCTGTTTGCAAAAGCTACCTTACAGTCTGTATAGTGCATACAACCACTGTATTCTTTTGATCAATCAGTAAATGTTTACTAAACTGGTGCTTGCTGTTTACAGATACTGAATATGTACAGCAGTTGGTGCATGATTTCGATGCAAATATGCATAGCCGTGAAACAGAGTCACTGCTGAATGAACCAATAGAACAAAATGGTAAGTATTTAATAACTGGTTATGTGCAGATACTTATTAGCTGAATGTGCCTGTTGTGTTTGCATAACATATCATGTTCACAACAGTTTCACGTGGTCACTCTTTATCTCTCAAAATTAAGTTAAAAGTGTTTTATGGTTTTGTCATATTAGTATGTTGACTATAAATTCATTTTTTGTTTTTTTTTTTTATTATTTCATTTGGTACAAGAACTTATTCTGAGATTCTATCTATTTAAAGGTTTTATTGCATTTTATTTAGTATATTAAAAATATCTTATGTTGTATTTATTTCAGGGTATAGGTTATCTACGTGCCAAGTTTCATTCAAATCCATTCAGCCATTATTGGTGAAATCAGTAACAAAACTAACAAACAATAAAATATTATTATAGTGATATTAGGAAGTACTTATTTTTTATTTTTTTCAGTAAATCAAGAGTCACCAACACCATCTCTATTCATATGGAACGAGGCATGTATAATGTTGCTACTCACTTTATATAGTGAGAATATAGACCAAGATATTTTTTTTGCTTTTAATATTTCTCCTAAATGTGTTAGAATTAGCAACAGTTTGTTGTAATCAAATACCATAATGGCACAGTATAGTTATTTATAATTATTTATGGATGCATGTCTAATTTTGCTAAAACAAATTAAATTATAATCAAATGCTTCAGGTGTTTGTAGTGTGATGATAATAAATTCTTATTTTTTCAGCGAATGAATGAGTTATTTGGCTCAACTGGGTGGGCTAATCCTGTAGCGCTGGCTTCAGAGATAGGACCCACACCAACAGAAAACACTAGTCCACATCAAACACAAGCAAAGAAAAGAAAATTTGATAATATATTAGAAGAATATAGAAAAGATATGAAGAAGTATAGGGAAGAAAGATCCAAACAAAAACAAGAGAATTTTGATAAACATGTGCTAATGAAAGAGCGACAGCATAGAGAAAAGATGCAAATTTTGCAGACATTGTGTTCAAACAGCAATCATTAAAAATGTAAAATTCTTTCTCCATTGTTATTTTCTTTCTCCATTGTTATTCTCCATCTTCATTAATTTTATAACTCTCTGTCTTCGATGTTCGTATCATCTTTATGCTGATGATCTTCAGTTGTATGCGGCTGGGCGGGTGGAGAGTTTATCGGACGCTATAGCAGATGTAAACCGAGACTTGGAGTCTATCAAAAAATGGTCTGATAGTTTTGGGGTGTCAGTAAACCCCTCAAAGTGTCAGGCCATTGTAATTGGAAGCTCGCGAATGATGGGTAGGGTGGCACTTAGCTCTCTTCCTCCTCTTATTTTTAATGGTACCGTCATACCCATTAATCCTACGGTGAAAGATCTCGGTTTGCATCTTGACTCAACGCTGGGCTGGCAACGCCAGGTTTCTAGTGTTAGTCAAAGGGTCAACGGTACTCTGCGATCCCTGTATCGTCTGAGAAACTTTTTGCCCGCTAAGACGAAGACTATGCTTGTGCAGACTTTGATTTTCCCTATCATCGACTATGGTGACGTGTGCTACTTTGACTTGAATGCGGTTTTGTTGGATAAGCTCGACAGACTACTCAACAATGGTATTCGGTTCATATTTAATCTAAGAAAATATGACCATGTCTCGAGTTATAGGACTGAGCTCAAATGGATGTCCATTCGCCAGAGAAGAAGTTTGCGCGCTTTGACTACTTTTTTCTCCCTTCTCAACTCTCCCAGCCCTCCTTATCTTATGTCTCACTTCCAGTATCTATGTTCTTCACACGCTAAGAATCTGCGTTCTTCCAACAATCTTCTTCTACTCTGTCCTTCTCATACTTCTGACTTTGTTCATTCTTCCTTTCATATTCAGGCCATTCTTCTCTGGAATGCGCTTCCTCTTGATGTCAGGACGGCCACCAGTCGGTATGCATTTAAGCGGAAATTGCAGAGTTATTTACAAAACAAATAGCGTAGAGTCATCTCAATTACTTCTTTTCCTTGAATTTGTATGTATATTTATATATATAATGTAGGTATATAAATATTATAGTAAATAATTATGTATGTATGAGTATTATAAGTCTTTAACCTATTTATGTACTTGTGCACCCGTTTTATTTATAATTAATTATGTTATAATTTAATATTTTTTAATATTATTATTTTCTCTCAATCAGAGCACCCGCCATCTTATCTCTTCACCATCCTTGGTTGACTGGTAGAGAATGCCTAAGGCATTAAGTCCGCCTTTGTACCTAATTGTGTGTGAGAAGTTTAAATAAATAAATAAATAAATAAAAGTGTGTGTGTGTGTTAAAGTTTTATATAGATCTTTACATTTAAATAGGGTTAAGATTTGATCAGTACCTATTTTTATTTTTAGTATAAGTCAATCTATGATTTTTTTGATCAGTAGGTACCTGTTTTAATTATTAGTTAAGGTCTATCTGTGATTAGTTTGTTTAGTACCTGTTTTAATTAGTAATAAAGGTCTACTTGACATTTTTTATTAGTTTTTAAGAATTGATCAGTACGTGTTTGAAGTAGTACGAGTATATTAGAATATACCTATTAAAATCTGTGAATTTTATTAGCATTTAATTGTACTGTATGTCTGTGATTTTACATAATATTTACTAAAAATAGATAAGGATTTAATATATAAGTACTTAAGACTTTTATTACTATTGTACTGTTTGATATTTTTGTATTATAAGCAAAATTAATAATTAGGAGAAGAATGTGGCCTGGAACGCTAGCGGGGCACTTGAGGTTCAGTCTGATTAAACTGTGATTCTAATTGATTGTTAATAAAAATGTTTTTATTATTATTAGTGTTGAACATTATTTACATACCTACCCCAATACATGGCGCAATAGTTCCCTTCTCATATCATTTAAACACATGAATATGAATATTTAAAACCATAAAAAGTTAGCTACTTTCAAGTAGGTAAATAATATAAAACCTATTAATATTGTATAGGATGTTAAAAGTAAAACTACAAAATAGATTATACAATAATTAAATCAACATTTATTGAATTTTACTCTGTAAGTTTAATTACACTGTCCTTATCACTAAATTATTGGGCAATGTTTGTCGCTTACGCATCCCTTCTTCTCTCCCGTTGATACCGTCGTTAATAAGGCGCCCTCTTTGCACTACCCGTAAAAGACCTTCAATGGGGATCATGTCTCTCTGCAGTATACAAATATTATGCAGTACTGCTAGAGCCAGTAAGTACTCTGGTATTTTTTTTACTGTTACCATGGGTAAACAGTCCAGTATACTGCGCCAACGAGTATTCCACAATCCAAATGCTCGCTCAATTGACATGCGTGCAGATGAAAGACAAAGGTATAATTGGTTTGTCTAACTGTTAGATGTCCATTGTTTTTAAATGGGACCATAACGTTTCGGTGTACTCCATATGCAGCATCACCAATAATGTGGCTGTCGCCTTCAAAATATAAATCTGGATTCTGAATGAAGTTCTGAACAGGTGACAGCCTAAATACTCGAGCATCATGCACACTCCCTGCATAACCAGCAAAGACACTGGTGAACACCATGTCATGAGTACAAACAGCCTGGAACAATGTATTAACATTATAATAATTATCATAATATATAATATATTATATATTTATACAATCTGTGGCCCGACTGTCAAACTGACGGTCAAACATTTTTTTGCTCCGTACGATTTTTCTAGTATTTTTTTCATATTAAATAATTCTGCAACAATGCATTGATAAAAAAATTGTTTTAACATCTTAGATGATCCCAGAAGTGGCATCAAAACATTACACCTACTAGTATGCATAAACAAAATACGAAGATGACAGATGAAACGGAGTATAGAATACTTTAACAAGAAATGCTGACTCGAAGCCGGGCAAGATTGAAACCAAATACACACCCACCATCTCCAGACTCGTCGCTCAGCTCCGCCTCACAGCCACCGGTACGCGCCTCAATCGTGTCACGACGAGTTTTTCTCCCCACCGTCGTCACCAACACCACCACTACGGCGAGGAAGAGGACGGCCACCAGCGGGCTTGGGACCTCGAGGCCAACCGGCCCCGAACAGGGTCCCCGCTGCCGGTGGAAATGTGTCGCGCATGCGATGGACTCAGTCCATAAATGAAAGTGTGATGCGCGCATATTATGGGGCTACAGAGGGAGGAATTAACCTTACGGCGTACCGAAGTCGGATGCTCTCTCTGTTTCAGTGCTTGAACCTGCCGTCAACGTCTCGGCCCAACGATTGTCGGATCAGGTGCGCGTCATTCAACACAATCATAGGTTGGATGACGCAACACTTGATCGGCTGCGCTCGGAAATGCAAGGTAGCCCTGCTAACGATCTTCCCCCACCCCAGAATGTCGTACATGTGCCTGTCGAAGTTGCACTGCGGGCAAACCAGCATGCTGTGGAGGAGGACACCAGGGCTATTTCTACAGATAACCTATGCAATGTGGAATTAAGGAGCGTACTGGAGGATGCGATCCGTGAGTATCGGTTCACATTACCTGACCTTAGACCACGGCTACCACGTTTGCCCATGAATAAAAAAAACAGAGCACTGGTGTGTGCCCTGGATGCGCTGGCGCTGTTACCAAATTTTATTGAAAGTAGCGCAGACCTTTGCGATACACACTCAATCTTGTATTGTACGGCTGTTGCGGCATGTCGTATAGCTCGTGTCAAATTTCCAAACACTGACCGACCTGTACGACCGCAACCCGCCGCCCCAGCCTGGCAGTGCAGGATTGAGCGTCGTATTAATGAGGCCAGGGTACTCATCGGGAAGCTTATCTGCTTCAGGGAGGGCAATACACGCCCAAGGGTGATGCGCTTTCTGAGGCGGGCGTTCTCGGGAACTAGTATTAGTCCTCTAGAATATGTATCCCGTGTCACAGAGCGCATCGACTTCCTGAAGCAGAAAGTTTATGCATGGGCAAACCGTATCCGTCGGTATAAGCGAAGAGTGAATCGGTACACTCAGAACCGCATGTTCCAGAGTGATGAAAGGTGGGTATACAGAGCATGGGAGCGGCCTATTCCCACTCAAGGTGTGACTGACGCGCGTCCACCGGATAGTGATGCCATGAGTGCTTTTTGGCGAAGCATTTGGTCGGTGCCCGTCAGTCACACTGAAGGTGATTGGATGCGTGTTGTTGAGCAGGCGTGTGTTGACAGACATGGAGCCTATTACTATTAGTCCTCTGGATGTGGCCCATGCAGTACGTCCGTTGCCTAACTGGAAATCTCCGGGGCCGGACGGACTACACAATTTCTGGATTAAATGGCTACAAAGGTCACACGCCTGCTTAGCCTCGCAATTCTAGTCGTCTTTAGAGACTGGGTCGCTACCACTGTTCTTTACAACAGGAGTTACCCACCTGCTCCATAAATCAGGTAGTACTACGGAACCTAAAAACTATCATCCATTACTACTTTAACTGTAATCCATTCTTAGAGCAAAGATTTCACACCATATTGACAAAAATTCAATTATGTCTATGTCTCAGAATGGATGTAAGAATGGGTCCCGCGGTACTAAGGAGCTGCTCCTTATAGACATGACCATAAGCCAATAAGTTCGTAGATCCCGGAAGGATTTGTCTACATGTTGGATAGATTATATGAAGGCCTATGATTCGGTGCCACATACATGGCTCATGAGGGTGCTGGAGTTGTACAAGATAGATGCAACTCTGCGCACCTTCCTGATGTCATGTATGGGGCAATGGAGGACGGTCCTTCTCTATCCAGGATGTCGACAGATCCGGGGGATCGACGAACCGATCAGGATCGAGCTGGGAATATTTCAGGGCGATAGTTTGAGTCCGCTTTGGTTTTGCTTAGCCTTGAATCCTCTAAGCACACTGCTGGAGGATTCAAGGCCATATCAAGGTCAGGTGATATCTCACCTCCTTTACATGGATGACTTCAAACTCTTTGCCCCCAACAATTTGCGACTGATGGACTTACTGAAGGTAACAGAAACGTTCAGTAACGCCATCAGGATGGAATTTGGTATGGACAAATGTGCAGTCATGCATGTAAAGCGAGGGGAGATTATGGAATCCGTGGGAACCAAACTCTCGGATTCCATACACTTTAGATCCCTTTCCTCAACCGAAACCTACAAGTATTTGGGTACGTCGGAAGCATTAGGCATCAATGTTGCCGACATGAAACAGTCGTTGGGGGAGCGCTTCTTTGGCCGCCTGAATAGTTTTCGTTTTCTATCAGGGGAAACAAGGTACGTGCCTTCAACGGTTGGGTCATGCCGGTTTTGATGTATTCTTTCGGCATACTCAAATGGACTCAGACAGAACTTGATGCCCTGGATAGGAAGGTCCGTACATTGCTGACGGCATATCGAATGCATCACCCACGGTCATCAGTGATGAGACTGTACATCCCGCGGAAGTGTGGGGGCCGAGGTTTCTTAAATGCTAAAACCCTTGTTACGTTGTATTTTTTGTACCTACCACTAGTTGGTATTTCACAGCAGTGACCCAATCATACAAAGAAGCGTTTAACTGAAATTATACGTAGTAGAATATGATGCTTCCAACCAAAATGTTTCATGGTAGTTTGTACAATGGACTTTAGCCTGAAATTGATAGAAGGATTCATTCCTTCAATTGTATTCCATCACTACTCTTTGGTAACATTTTCTGACGATAATTCACTTGTATTACAGGTTTACACAATAAAGTAGATAAAAATCTTTTAATTAAGTTTCCAGTATTTACATTTCAAATGTCATTTAGTGAACGTCACATTTGACAGCTGGAAGCGACGGTTGCGACACCTGACGGCGGCCGAATCACAGTTGCAGTTTTAATCGATATTGGTTAATTTTATCTACTTTGCTTTATTATTAATTGGAAACCATCGAAATAATATCGTATGGACCAATCCTTAATAATTTTCAGCTTTTGGTAAAAAATCATAATAAACATTTAAACTATTTAGTCCAAAGCGGAAGTAAAATATTTTTTTCAATATGGATAATCTTCTAGAAAGATCGATGTAAACTCAATCCATATTTTATCTGTGGCACGGTGTTGTAAGTGACACATTTAGTACTTGCCGAATTCAAGTTCTAGATTAATTACCCCTTTGTTGATTTCAATCACCAAATTTCGATATTACCAATTGTAAATAACTCGTTATTGTTATAATAAGTTATAGTACTGGCGTTACACTACAGGTTGGAGAGTTGTTAGTGATTTTCAAGAGTCGAATGTCTTGGTGTAATATTTATCATTAGTGTTCTTGTGGTGAATTTTACCTAGCGTAGAGGAGTTTTTCTTAAGTGGTCACTTGGTCAAGATATTTCCGGTCTTTTGACCGTGACGTATTGTCGAGGAATGCGATAGCTTATTTGCCAACGAACCCGCTAAAGTGATACCACAAATCTTACTTCATGTCAGGTAAGGATTGTTGTGAATTACGTGTTTGGGAGTGGTCTGTGAGCCCTTCCCTGGGTGTTAGAAGTATATTGTGGTGATCCATAGATATTTATTACAGGATTCCCAAGCAGCGCATTGCCGATAGTTCTCCAGCCAGTCGAAGATCCGGCAGTCAAGTACCATCACACATAATCAACCGTGAGTATTTGATCCACTGATTGTTTAGCATAGATATGCCATGGAAGATTCCTCAGTGTTGACCACGATATTAAAATTGTAATTCAGGGGAATGTAGTACGCACTGGGTAAGGAGTTGGTAGACGCCACGTGGGTAATCCTCCTTCCTATTGTCCCACCACTCAGGAGTATCCAAATAAATTAGTTTCCCATTATATTATTTGGTCTCCGTATTGTCCATTCCAGGAGAGGCACCTCGAGAGATTCGTCTCGCCGCCAGGATTTGGCGAAGCGTCCGAAGCCTGGACGCGAGACCCGTTCCTCGAGCAGCTCGAAACCTCCTGTGGAGACGACTGTGCGGCTGGCAGAGTCCGCCTAGCGATTGCGCTGGCGGGACGGTTTTTTTTTTACCTTCTCTAATAATTTTTATTACCTACGGTTAATATTTAAATAACCGGTTTAATACCTGGCTGGTTTCAAAATCGGAAACCGGTCTTACACAACATTTAAATTAAGGACTCCGGGTCCGACACCTACGTTCATCGGAAAGGATATTGGACCTCTTCGTCGGCTCCGGGATCCGGGACCCCCAAAGTCCCTGGCGCCCATTTATTAGTAATAACACTTAAATTAATTGGAAGGTTATACTTTAAAAATCTCGTTTATTCTTTAATATTTGATCTAATTAAACCATACACGTACTAGGTTTATCACCAACCCCCTACGACCCTAGTTCTTATTAAAGAGTATCTAAGCTGGCTGTGGCATACCTTAGGTTTTATTGTCGCTTACCTAATCTAAGTTAGGCTACTTATATTTGTTAAAAATATATTTATTGTTTGATACATTTTGTAGTTTCTTTGTGTGCAGATACTAACCCACCCTTACATCAGAGCCTTTGTTCTTTCATCTAGAGGGACAAAATCTCAATTGTAACACCCTCCACAACCGCGAGATGTGCAGTCTCAGGGAATATTTCCTTCAAATTGACGTGGGCATGCACCGAGATGTGGTTGCAGTGGACAAGGGCCTCACTCCGCTCTCCTTGGCGAAAGAGAACTGCCGCAAACCTACAGTTCATGATACTAACGATCGTAAGGAAGTATGGCAAGGCAAAGAGCTTCATGGACGCTTTTTCCGGGCCCTCCATTGGGCCTGATGTAGACTTTCTGGCGTCCGTATCTTGGCTGCGTTTCGGCGACCTCTTCGGGGAAACCGAAGGTTTTGTCTGTGCGATTATGGATGAAGTTATTATGACGAATAATTATCGGAAATACATTGTCAAGGACGGTACGGTTGACATCTGTCGGGCATGCCACCGTCCCGGTGAATCAATCCGACATATTATTTCTGGTTGTTCTCGTCTTGCTAACTGCGAGTACTTGCACAGACACAATCTAGTGGCTAGGATTATCCACTAGCAACTTGCCTTGCAGTACAACCTTTTGGAGTCTGAAGTACCATACTACAGGTATGTGCCCGACCCAGTTCTCCTAGCCTGTGATGATAAGGCCACCTCCTCCCGCCGCCGCATCCGCGACCCCCGCGCTGGAGTTATCTGCTACGAGAAGCTGCTACGAGACGTGTAGACCGCCTACGACGACCGCTACGTGTACCACGCCGGCAGTTAAGTCCGTGCGAGCATTACAAGCGGGTGCGCTTGTACGTTTTACCTTGTCTTGTTATTTTATCAGTGTCTTGCCCAAAATATAAGTTGTCTAAGCTACCTTTTCGTTTCACTTCGCCGATTACCACCTACAACATTTACAAAGTGATGGGGGCAGTGGTGGTGAGCATTGTACTGGGATCGATCTATCATCACTGACAGGACTATTGTAGCCAATAAGCCTGATATTGTGGTGATAGATCGACGAGAGCGCCATGCAATGATTGTTGATATCGCTGTCCCTCATGACGAGAATCTCGTGAAAGTTGAGAAAGATAAAAAAATCAAATATCTTGACCTAGCACACGAGATTGTCGACATGTGGGACGTGGACTCTGCAATCATTGTACCGATAATTGTAACAGTAAATGGCCTAATAGCGGAGAACCTTGACCAACACCTCAGGAGGCTCTCATTGCGCGGCTGGATCAAGGGCTTGATTCAGAAAGCAGTACTCCTGGACACGGCACGTATAGTGAGGAGGTTCCTCTCTCTAGAGCCCTAACCACCGGCAGCTTGGACCCTGTTCCTGATGCCGATGGGTCACTATTTTTTATATTTTTAAATGTTTTTTTTTTATGATTTTATAAAAATATTTAAAAATGTAATTAATGTGTATACAAATGTAATAAAGGAATATAATTATCATAATATTATTTTAATTGAATTTTAATTTTATTAGGTACATTGAGAGCTATCCTTACTTGCACTTGGATTGAGTGGGTTCCTTTTCGGTCAATATAGGATTGTGCATCCTTTGTTGGTGCATTTATTTTAATTTGTGTACCATCAATGGCTCCCACTGTCCTTGGGAATGCACTGTGCCTCTCAAACTCTCTAGCCACTTCTATTGCATGCTCCCCTCTAGGCCATTTTATGAACTGGGGAGCAAGGGAATGGAGAGCATGAGAAACGCGTCGTACACTTCTTAGGGCAGTGGCCAGGCCTACATCGAATTTCTCACATACAGATCTGAAAAATAAAAAAATACATAATATAACTTGTTTCAAGTAGCTAAAACGCCTTTTCTGACCTGTGTAACAGCTTAGTTAAATTAAAATCATATTATTTCTTACTTAAACCAGTTTTTATAAAATGTTACTAGGCAGTACTACATAAATATAATCTTTACCTGTAACAATCTGGTGTAGCCATCATCCAAAGTGCAATAAGAAGCTGTTTTTTAGCTTCTATAGGTTTCCTTCCAAAAGTTATTCCAGTTTCCATTATTTTTGGACCTATTAATCCCAATATATATTCGAACGTGTCAGGAAACATTCTGTAAAACGAAAGTAACAACAATGTTTTTAAGGCATTTTTTTTATTGGCTTTTATTGAATTCAAGTAATAAATTCAAAACATATCGCATACCTGAAATGAGTTTTAAACTCATGCGCAGTATATGTAGTTACTGTTGCATCTATGTAATTTGAAATCCGTGGTATTTTCTTTCGGGGTAAATCTTTGCCGCGAGCAATTAAATACGCTAATACAAAGACTTCGTCATACTCTTCATCACTTGACGAATCGTCGTCCACAAACTCAAAATCTGAGTTATCAGAGTCAACTAACAAAACAGAAGTGACAATGCGTTGAACTTCCATTTTCAAAAAAAAAAAAACCGGTATTTTTTGTGCAAGGTTTGGGGTTATGTTTTATGTTTGAACTTTTGACACACTGTAAGCGCGTTCACGAGCGTTCCGAATTGTTGACAGCTCTCAGCTGTCATAATCGTATTTACTAATTCGGTACGCAAAATATCGATGTGAGCGCTGTCAGCGATTATGGTCTAATTCGGAATGCACCCTAAAATCTAATGAATAATTATACTGCCATCTAGTACGTTAAAATTAAACTAACTAGCGCCACCTACAAGTTACGTTGTGAACTAATTAATTTTATAATCGTAGAGTTGCCTATCTATTCCTTTTTATGTGTATAATCTATGGTTTTGTGTTTGAAGATGTCATTATCAATAAATACCTAAAATAATATCCAATATTTACATATCGACGCTTGAAAGGCAATCCTTACTAACCGACAAAATTCCGTAAAATGAGTTATACAGGGTGAAATTGAATAGACGCGGCAAATTTAAACATACAATAATACGTGTTGTCAAGAAAATTTAGAACATATCCAATATAAAATTAAAAAATAATTTATCAGTGTTACGAAAAACGTTAAAATAATTAAAGTATCAAAGAATTTCGCGTACTACCGTTTACTTGTAGTGGGCACGATTTAGGTACATTCTCAGACGTGTTTAGTAACTTCCATATGAAGTATTGGCTCACATTGAACCGCCTGGCTGCCTGTCGGGTGCTGGCCTGAGGATTTTCTTGAAAAAATCGCTGTACCATGCGGTACTTGCGCCTTGGGTGTACCGGCGGCGGTCTTACAACCACCCCGGGCGTGGCCACGCAGGGCTGGCACTGAGGCGTTTTAGCTACTTGAAACAAGTTATATTATGTATTTTTTTATTTTTCAGATCTGTATGTGAGAAATTCGATGTAGGCCTGGCCACTGCCCTAAGAAGTGTACGACGCGTTTCTCATGCTCTCCATTCCCTTGCTCCCCAGTTCATAAAATGGCCTAGAGGGGAGCATGCAATAGAAGTGGCTAGAGAGTTTGAGAGGCACAGCGCATTCCCAAGGACAGTGGGAGCCATTGATGGTACACACATTAAAATAAATGCACCAACAAAGGATGCACAATCCTATATTGACCGAAAAGGAACCCACTCAATCCAAGTGCAAGTAAGGATAGCTCTCAATGTACCTAATAAAATTAAAATTCAATTAAAATAATATTATGATAATTATATTCCTTTATTACATTTGTATACACATTAATTACATTTTTAAATATTTTTATAAAATCATAAAAAAAAAACATTTAAAAATATAAAAAATAGTGACCCATCGGCATCAGGAACAGGGTCCAAGCTGCCGGTGGTTAGGGTTCTAGAGAGAGGAACCTCCTCACTATACGTGCCGTGTCCAGGAGTACTGCTTTCTGAATCAAGCCCTTGATCCAGCCGCGCAATGAGAGCCTCCTGAGGTGTTGGTCAAGGTTCTCCGCTATTAGGCCATTTACTGTTACAATTATCGTTACAATGATTGCAGAGTCCACGTCCCACATGTCGACAATCTCGTGTGCTAGGTCAAGATATTTGATTTTTTTATCTTTCTCAGCTTTCACGAGATTCTCGTCATGAGGGACAGCGATATCAACAATCATTGCATGGCGCTCTCGTCGATCTATCACCACAATATCAGGCTTATTGGCTACAATAGTCCTGTCAGTGATGATAGATCGATCCCAGTACAATGCTCACCACCACTGCCCCCATCACTTTGTAAATGTTGTAGGTGGTAATCGTAAGTAAGTAATTTAAAAAATGTTTGTGCTCTTAGTTTGTGTATCCGTTTCTCTATCATCAGTTGGTTTTTCTTCGTTGGATCATTTTCGTTTTTCAGTTTTTCTTGAAGTTCAATGCATTTCGAGCATACATCCGTCCTTGGACTCCCAAAACCAAGATTAAAGTCCTCATTAAAGATAGATCTAAAGTAAGATGGTTTGACTGGGCTGTTCGGGTGCACTTGTTTAAAAAGTTTAAATAATTTTTTAACATTGAGTTCATTAGGTAGGTATTTACGTTGCTGCGATGATCCTCTGCAATAATGTGCTTCAACGCATTTTAAAGACTTCAAAAACCCATGAACTGATTGTCTTTGTGCTGCATACTTCTTTTTCTTGTGGTCACCGCCTCTTTTTTCTGTAGGAACCCGACCAGATTTAAAGAAGTTTTGCATGACGAACTGAACACGATACTTCGTTATCTTTAGTGTATTTAAAAATACTTTCTGGCAAACTGGAATTGCCTTTCTTAAGTGATTTTGCGTAAATTGTGTATTTAGGTGTTCGAGCCTACGCTCGACCCACTGTGAGATTACCCCCTTGAACTTTGCGGGTTTGCAGTGTGTACATCTACCCTCTATTTCCCTCACTTTTTCGATATGACAGGTGACAGGTACGTGTCTAGACGTCATTGCCGGTTAGCTTGTCGTATCAGTACGTCTTTGATCTTTGCAGTGAGCAGTGTGTTAGGAAAATAATTTATCATATTTCTAGTTTCTACATTTAAAATGGCTCTTCAGGAAGTAAATGAGGTAAGAATGTTCCTCTTATTAAGTGAATGTGATAAAAGTGATTAAAACATCATCGATAGGATGTGCACTTGTTGCGAATGCCCGCTCCGCGGACGGCAGACTCGCTATTATATCGTCGGTCGGAAACAGTAAAGGCGCGGGCCCACCGCGGTGCACGGAGAGGCTACGCACGTGTATTAAGCTTCGCTTTGGAAGAAAATGTATGTGGTTGTGTCCACTGCAACCCACGGAGAGGCTACGCATGAATTGACGTCATTGATACATGCGTGGCTTGCTCGAATAGGCGATTACATAGCTCAACGCTGTCGACGTGGGTCTACGTTTCCACTGGAGTACACGAATATGACCGTCGACTATGTACAGCTCACTTATCGCAGCGCAGTTTTCAGTCATACACCTTGTGGAACGGACGCATTTCATGTTTCTCGTATATATCGTATCGAGCTACTGATAAAATGGCATTGACACTGACTTTGCTAGACAGTTCTTCTGACGATGAATCCGAAAGTGAGATTGATGATCTAATCTTGGGTGAATTGCAAAAGAAAAGAAAACACCGGTTCTGGATTGAAAATCATATTAAATTCAGAAATAAACACGGAGAATACAAAACCACAAGAGCGTATTCATCGAGCGAACTCAGACGAATGAAACGGTCTCTGAGAACGCTTGCTCGTGCAGGCGCAGGTAGTCGACACTTCGACCTTTTTCTACCTACTATTGTTGGGCGTACCCTCCGCGTATATGAATCCTATTATAATGTAACTTGTTTACTTGCTATTTAAACCAAAATATTGCTTATTGTAACAAGTAGTAAAATAGGGTTTTGTCAAGCTAGATTTTCGAACCGTCACACTGTGCGGCGTCAGGTCAGAAGAAGACAGTGTAGATTTCAACTCCATCAGTTTCATCTCCCTCTGTTACAACTCCCTCAGTTTCTTCTGTCTGTAACAATAAGTTAAATATAAGTATTTTTTTTTATAAAAAAACATAGGTAAAAAGTTTAAGTACATACAGGGACCTCGCTCACTTCACCTTTATTAATAGTTATTTTCATATTTGTTTCAGTTTCCGAAAACAGAAGAAGATTGGAAAGATATCGCAAAAACCTTTGAAGACATGGAATTTTCCTCACTGTATCGGCTCAATCGACGGGAAACATAGATATTATTCCACCGAGTGAAAGCGGATCTTATTATTACAATTAAAAAGGGCGGCATAGTATGGTTCTGTTAGCAATTATTGTGGATGCAAAATATCGATTTATTATGTGCGCACAAATGGCAGAGTATCAGATGGCGGTGTTCTGCAAAATACAGTTTTCTACAAGAAACTTGAGAAAAATCTGTTAAAGATTCCGGTGGAAGAAAAAATTAACAACAGTTTAAAAGTATTGCCATACGTTTTCGTAACTGATGATGCGTTTCCTTTGAGGTGTGATATGATGAAGCCATTTAGACAAGCGGACTTGAATTCACAAGATGGAAAGATCTTTAATTACCGTTTATCTCGAGCGAGGCGCATAGTTGAAAATGCGTTCGGTATATTGGCGGCTAGGTTCAGAATTTTCCACACAAATTAATATAGAACCAAATAATATTGAATCTGTAGTAATGGCGAGTTGTGCTTTGCACAACTTTCTAATCGCTCATTCACGTAATCACTACTCGCCTTCTGAATGTTTTGACCAAGAAAATGCAGAAAATGGAACTATCTTGCCAGGGTTACATGCGGGTAGACCACATGATCCCATTAAATAGAAGGGGATATGGGAATACTGCACTCAATGCAAAGAATATTCGGGAACAGTTTATGGATTACTTTAGTAATGAAGGCAGTGTTCCTAAAAATTCAAAAACATTTCATAAATTAAAAAAAAAAATAGTATTAAGGCGCGGGCCCACCGCGGTGCACGGAGAGGCTACGCACGTGTATTAAGCTTCGCTTTGGAAGAAAATGTATGTGGTTGTGTCCACTGCAACCCACGGAGAGGCTACGCATGAATTGACGTCATTGATACATGCGTGGCTTGCTCGAATAGGCGATTACATAGCTCAACGCTGTCGACGTGGGTCTACGTTTCCACTGGAGTACACGAATATGACCGTCGACTATGTACAGCTCACTTATCGCAGCGCAGTTTTCAGTCATACACCTTGTGGAACGGACGCATTTCATGTTTCTCGTATATATCGTATCGAGCTACTGAAAAAATTTCATTGACACTGACTTTGCTAGACAGTTCTTCTGACGATGAATCCGAAAGTGAGATTGATGATCTAATCTTGGGTGAATTGCAAAAGAAAAGAAAACACCGGTTCTGGATTGAAAATCATATTAAATTCAGAAATAAACATGGAGAATACAAAACATTATTTATGACATTAAGTGATGAAAAGTTTGAAAATTACTATCGACTATCACGAAAAGACTTCCAGATTATTCATGAAATGATTAAAAGTAAAATAGAAAAAAGGAATACTAATTATCGGGAATCTATAAGTTCTGCTGAAAGACTCGCCATCGCCATTAGGTATGTTTTTTTTTATTAATTATTTTTGAATGGTTCGAGATTCAAACAGCTGGAAAAGTATCTTGAGGTTGAAGCAAGGGGTTGGCGTCAGACACGGGTCTCACATCAGGCAGGGGGCTGCAACCAGGCAAGGGGCTGGCGTTAAGCACGGGTCTCATATCAGGCAGGGGGTTGCAATCAGGCAAGGGGCTGGCGTCAAGCACGGGTCTCACATCAGGCAGGGGGTTGCAATCAGGCAAGGGGCTGGCGTCAAGCAAAGGGCTGGTTTGATAATTTGTGGCGCTTCTATAGCCATAAGAAGACGAATTGGAAGGTGTGGAGGAGTAGTAAGTATTCATTGAGTCATAGGACAATGCTTCTTCTTCAGCACGAGTAATTGTTTCAAAAAAATCTCTTTGGACAGAGACTTTCAAATAAATGAGATAATGCATCTTGTGGTCGATTAGCATCAGTAATATGCTTTCTTATTTCATCTCTTTCAGCTCGTCTTTGCTCTCGATTTTTCTCTCGGCGCTGAATAATCTCAGTAATTTCCAGTTGCTTGCTGTTCTTCTTCCCAGATTGAATTGTAGATGTTGTTGAGACTGAACATTCAGCCGGTGGGGGAGGTGATCCAACAATATCAATATCCGTAATTATTGTAAGTAATCCAAAAGTGTCAAAACCATGGAGTTTTGGAAAATGATCGAAGAGGTAAACACGACAACCACACCACTACTGATGAAACACTGATTTCAGACATTAAAACTTTTATAGACTCAATACCAAGGGTTCCGTCACACTACACAAGGCAAACATCTACTCGCGAATACATAGACGGGGGCAAAACCATTACAGATCTCTTCAATGACTTCAAGGTAGCGCAAGAGAAGAACAGTAAGCCCTATGGTAAGTATTGCATGTTTTACCGTACATTTTCTAAGGAATATAATATTTCATTTTTTTGTCCGCGAATAGACCAATGCGATCTATGTCTACAGTACACAAATTCAAACGCAGAGCAAAAAAGTATGATTCATGATAAGTATATAGCTCATATAAAAGAAAAAAAGCTAAGTCGTAATGAAAAACATGATGACCGTTGCAAAATAGACGACAAAAATAAAGTCTTAGTGTTCGACTTGCAGGCGGTGTTACAATCGCCACGAGGCGATACATCAGCTTTTTACTATAAATCGAAATTAAATAGTTATAACTTTACCATCACACTCTTAAACAAAAAAGTTGAAGCCCAGATGAAAGATTCCTATACTGATGTAGACTGCTATTTTTGGAATGAAACTGATGCCAAACGCGGTGCTAATGAGATAGGCTCCTGTTTATTGGATTGCTTTGAGAGACTATGTTGTGAAGCAGGGGTAACTGCTAGTAATAGTGATGGCCTGAACTTGATTCTGTATTCAGACAACTGCTGCGGTCAAAATAAGAATAAATATATAGTAGCGCTTTATCTCTATGCTGTAACCCACCTGAATATAGAATCAATCACACACAAATTTTTAATTAAAGGTCACACTCACAATGAGGGTGACAATATTCATAGCCTGATCGAAAAAGAAATTAAAAAGAATTTAAAATCAGGACCAATTTATTGCCCCCACCAATATGTAGCCATTATCAAAAATGCCAAAAAGACTGGTCAAATGTTCCGCGTACACGAACTTACATACGACTCATTTTTAGACCTAAAAAAACTGCAGGAAAATTGGGGATACAATTTTAATGAAACTGAAGATAAAAATGTTTTATCATGGAATGATATCAAAGTTATAAAAGTGATAAAAAGGGAACCTTTTTCATTCTATGTGAAAACATCATACAACAAAGATGCAGAATTTGCAAAGATAAACGTAAGAAACAAGAGAAAAAAATTGAATCCCCTATCAGAGCTGACAACAGTAAAAGCATACACGGGCAAGCAAAAGCTCGGTGAAAATAAAAAGAAGGATTTAAAAGAGTTACTTGATAAAAATTTGATACCCAATTTTTATAAAGATTTTTATGATACGATTCTGTAATCAGGGTGAATACTTGCAAGGTGCAAACAAATTGTATGTTAAGTTTAGTATTGTAATGAATGACTGATTAAGTGCCTAATATTGAGAAAATTGATCTCTTAATTAATAATAAATAAGTACAATTAGGTATTATCATGTTGTTAAAGAGATGATAAGTGTGACTGTTGCTATTTCCTTGAGAATTTTTATTCAGATTTACGGTTTTTATTAGATTATAAATAAAAAGTGCCTCCTAATATTGTAAATTTAATATTGATCTCTTCGTTAAGTTTAATTCGTTAATCTAATAAAAACCCCAAATCTAAAAAAAAATAATCCCTAATCTAGAAAAAATCTAGGATAAGTTTTTACTGCTTTATTTTTATAAAGTTTATAAATTACATTATTAGGAGTCAAAGTTTATTTCAGAGTTGATTTTAAAGTACCTATATACAAATTGTGTACTGTGATTAGGTATCACAGTACACAATTTGTTTTTCACAGTACACAATTTGAATATTGTAAGAGTATTAAGTTCAATTCAAATAATATATCTTAAGTATTAAGATTCATTCGTGTATAAGTCAAATACTACATAAAAGTAGACATACAGTTAATTATTACTTGACTGTTGTTGTATACAAGATTTATTGTTAATTAAAGTTTGCATTGCAATAAGGTACAATACAATTCACAATTGTTTGTACAAAACAATTGTGAATTGTATTGTACCTAAAGTTCAAATAAAATGCTGACCTGTGTCAGTCCCTACCACCAATGATGTTTTTGATTCTTTTATTAATGAAAATAATAAATAAAACGAAATATTTTTATACTTATCTTTTATTTTATATACCTTAACGACTCATTATAATAACAATAAGAACTTACATTGAATAAAATACGGACTCATTTCAAAATATGTCACCAATATTAAAATTTTACTTCATAGTAAAAGGACCCATACCTTAATAATGAGTATTCTTTAGTTATATATTAAATAAAACACGGACTCATTTCAAAATGTGTCACCAGTATTAAATCAATGTAACTTTATCTTTTATATTACACTGACGCATCTTGAGGAATATTTTTTTTTACCGATTAATTTATAGTAAAAAATCTAAATTTCTTAAAAATTATATTCAAATACAATACTCACTTTATCAACTATCCCTACAATACATTATTTCATTATATAAAGCTATTTTCTTCGAGTAGTAAGCCATTTTGTAAGGTAAGTCAGGTTTGCTAAATCGTTTTTTGCGATTTCTCGAAAAACGTCTTTTTTCAGTTGTGTCAGTATATGATTAAGCGTGCGATATGGTTTTCCAACCCCAAAACATCATCAAGAAGCGATGCATTATTGCATTATACTTTGCAACAACACGATGACCCGCCTATTTCTGAAGAAGTTTTATAGAAATTGAAAAAACAAATATGTTATACGAGTATTAACCAGAAAATTCAACAAAAATGGACGAAATCGGGGAGACATCGGGAACGTTTCTTGAACGCAAATTGTTCGTGGTTGGAAGAAAGTATTTCGTTTGCTGATATATTGAGTGAGTCTACAATTGACATGTCACTGCCTGGAACTAGTAGGCAAACTGGAAGACCTCGGAAAGACTTCGCAAGTACTAGCGAAAGAACTAAAAAACGCGAGTTCAGCATCTTCTGGATACAACTAGCAAAGAAGATATATCGATGGCAACTGAAACACATCTTCGCCAGTCAGGAAAAAGAGATTCAGCAGCAATCGTTAAAGAGCTTTGTCTCTTTTCACCCAGAAGAGGTACGAACATCAAAAAAGCACGGAAAATCGTGGCTACCCAAAGGACAGATGGACTTTCAGTTGACCAAGCTCTAGCATTAATCATTCGTCGACACACCAATACCGTTTGATACGACAACAAACACAGCACATTAATAAAAATATGTACCCATCATATTACAAGATTAAACAAGCCAAACAGTTGTGCTACCCTGAAGAAATGAGTTTCACAGAAACGCTTGCTGAAATAAAACTACAATCGTTAATGGACCACACGATTAACCCATATATGCCCATTGATTCGAAAACGAAACAGAGGTAAGTACTTTCATAAAACCATCTTTAATCGTTTGTTATTGCAGTAAAATATAAAAAAACGCCATCTATCGCAGGGCTATCGAAGTAGGTTCTACTTGCAACAATAATTTTTGAGCAGCGTCGACATTTGATTCAAATAGTGAGCAATGCAATTTGTGTCGTGTTTGGCGTCGCGCCAAAATCATGTCGTCTGCCAGTAAAAAGTAAATAACTGTTTTATTGAGTAAATCTTTGTACTTAACACAGGTTTATAGTAAATTTGGGTAAATTATAAACTTATTCATGTATTTAGAATGAGTAAATAATAATTTATAAATACCTATATTGTCTTTATAACTTTCGTGTTTCGAAAACGATACGTCGGGCAAATATACAGGTGAGACTTGTACTAAATCTATTTTTTTGGTTTTAGGCGAAACACACAGTTAACTACAAATGAAATCGTTGATTTAATCAATGATTTAGCTTCAGATGATGAAGTGACTGCAGCTGACATATACATCGACCCTCCAGGTAATGGAATTGTGTCAGATTCAGACTCAGGGGACGAAACAAATGTTACATTTGAAAATTTATCACGTCGTCAACTTTTGGCACCCGCTGAACTGAAACTAAGTGGAACAAACATCAGTGATGGCAGCGACTCGGAAGAAGAAGTTTCACACCCAAGCACGTCAAGCCAGTCACAGTCTTTATCAACCCGTAAGCGGGGACGGCCATCGCGATCTATAGATAATCCAACGCTTCTACCTCCACCGCGGCCTCTAGCGCCTAAGGCAGCCCGAAAATGGGTGAAGAGAGACTTACCCCAACATCATGATGAGTGGATCCCACCCTTCCCAAGATCAGTAATTACCTTGTCCGATGCTTCAGAACCAGTCGATTTCTTTGAATTGTTTTTTAGCCACGAAGTTATCATGCACATTGTCCGTCACTCTGTTATTTATGCAGTACAAAAAGGAAACCCAGGATTTACCCTCTCTGATAGTGACATTTATTGTTTCATTGGCATTTTGATATTGACTGGGTATTCTCCACTGCCGCGACGTCGGATGTATTGGGAAAGTAACGAAGATACACACAATATCTTGGTGGCGAAATCCATGCGGAGAAACCGATTCGAAGAAATTCTTCGATATTTTCATGTGGCCGACAACACCAACCTTTGCCCTAATGACAAAATGGCTAAAGTCCGCCCTCTTTTTGATTTACTGAATAAGAAGTTTCTGCAATATGCCGTAATCGAAAAGGACATCAGCATAGACGAATCTATGATACCTTACTATGGTAGACACGGTTGTAAGCAGCATATCAGGGGAAAGCCTATTAGATTTGGCTTCAAGACGTGGATTGCGGCCTTGCGCTTAGGATATTGCTTATACGCCGACCCGTATCAAGGCCGCTATGAAACATATAGTACTGGGTTAGGACAATATGTTGTGCAAAAACTAATGACTGAGATTCAGAACATCTACGAAGAAACAAGATTCTCAGTTTTCATCGACAACTTCTTCACAGGATTACCGTTGATGACAGCAATGAAAGAAAAAAATATATTAGTGACGGGTACAGTTCGTGGTAATCGTACTGAGAAGTGTCCTTTGAAAGATGAGAAGTCGTGCAAGAAGGAACAGCGAGGTTACCATGATAGTCGGCTGGATCTAAACAGCGGCATTTGTGCAGTACGCTGGAATGATAACAGTGTAGTAACTCTGTTATCCAGTGAATACGGCGTGGAGCCTATACGAACTGCAAGGAGATACTCAGCTGCGCAAAAACAAAGAGTAAATGTGCCACAACCCAACATTGTATACCAATACAATCGTTTTATGGGAGGGGTTGATCGGTTGGATGCTAATATCGGTACTTATCGAATAGCAATGAGGGGCAAAAAGTGGTATATTCCCTTGCTTTTCTGGTTGGTAGATGTTGCGGTCAACAATGCTACCCTGCTAGCTCGCAATTTCTCTAAAGATACAGTGTGAGTCTTTATAATCTGCACATACTGAATCGAGGGAATCTTTGCTTAATTATATCGACGGAAAAAATGATAAAAAAAATCTAAATATTTTATTGAAATTTTTAATGGATTTTTTATTTATTTTTTCGCTTCTGTGACTCCAGTGTATACAAAACGGTGTAACTTTTTAACTCGATGTTTTATCACGATGAAACAAACTCCATAATGAATGGAAGTAATTAGGTGTCCGCATTAAATGAAAATTGTGTAAAAAACTGCCACCAATTAAAAATTAACACGTTTTTTCCGCAAAAATCTGATTTTTTTTCATCAATTTTTGCAATAATCGTAAAATTTCTCAATAAGATGCCCCGATTACCTTCATTTTTTATTACTTTAAATTATTCTTCATCGTATTAGCTATCCAATAGTAAAAATTGCAAGGGTTTAACTCAATCCCATCATTTCTTATCAACAGCCAAAGAAAGGCCTAGAGCACGGCTACGCACTAATTGTTTAGCAGGTAGACGTCCTTTTTTGTTGAGAATGTGCGCGGGTCGGGGTGCGGGGAGGTAGGGCCAGCTGAAGGGACCAGAAGGGATGACAGACAGGCAGTCGCTCCGAATTATTCGCCGCTGCTACATGTGTTTCGTTACTTTCATTCACTGCTACCTGAGTTTCGTGACTTTCGTTCGCTGCTAGGTGATGCCGCGCTTAAGTGAATTCTCCCCGGCACACATTGCCGACATTCATTTTTACTATGGGATGGGACGAGGAAGTGCCAGAGCTGCGCGCGCAGCTTACATAGCTGCGTTTCCTAACAGGCAACCAGTGCCATCTGCCCGCAACTTCCAGGAAGTTCACAGAAGATTGTCGATCACTGGACTTGAATCAAGTAGAGATCGTCGCGAGCCGCCTCAAATAATTATTGATGTGGTTCTGGAACAAGCAGTACTGAGCGATTTGTTTGCTGATCCATCCATAAGTACTAGACGACTGGCTCTTCGTCACGGAATATCACAAAAATCAGCGTGGCGTATTTTAAAGAAAGAAGGATTGCACCCTTACCACTACCAAAGAGTGCAACATCTACATGAAGACGTAGATTGGCGTCCAAGGTGTGTGATGTCCACCTGGATTCAAAGAAATACCAGAGCAAACCCAAACTTTCCGAAAACCATACTATGGATGGACGAATCAACATTTACCAGAGATGGTATTACTAACTGTAGAAATTTACACAGATGGTGCCCTGGAGGTCAAAACCCGAAATTGAAACGTTCATCGACTTTTCAAGTAAGATTTTCAATAAATGTTTGGGCTGGTCTTATCGATAACATGTTGATTGGACCAGTCATACTGCCGAGAACTTTGAACAGTGAAAGGTTTTTAAGTTTGTTGACTGACGATCTACCTGAGTTATTGGAAGATGTACCACTGTCTTTGCGTCGAAGGATGTTTCTGCAGATGGACGGATGCCCTGCCCATTATGCCACAAATGTGAGATCATTTTTAAACGAAAATTATCGTGATAAATGGATTGGACAACTAGGACCTGTAGGGTGGCCTGCGCGTTCACCCGATTTAACGCCCCTTGATTACTTCCTGTGGGGGACCATGAAGCAACGTGTCTACAGTACTCCCATCAACAGTGAGGTCGATTTGCGTGATCGCATAATTAACTGTGCAAATGATATTCGCAATGATCCCGAAATGATAAGGAGAGCGACACAACAAATTTTAGTTCGCGCGGCTTTGTGCCTACAACAACGAGGTGGACATTTTGAGAACCTAATGCATTAAATTTTCTTTAAAATAATAAATGTTTTAATTGAACTCTTTTTCATTCATTGAATCCAAATAAATCATCCTTAAGAGAACAAAAATAACGCGTTCGAAGTGCCATCTTTAACACTTGATAGAAAGTGTTTTGTCTGAGCTAAAAGCATACAATTTTTATTATTAGGTAGCTAATACGATGAGGAATAATTTAAAGTAATAAAAAATGAAGGTAATCGGGGCATCTTATTGAGAAATTTTACGATTATTGCAAAAATTGATGAAAAAAAATCAGATTTTTGCGGAAAAAACGTGTTAATTTTTAATTGGTGGCAGTTTTTTACACAATTTTCATTTAATGCGGACACCTAATTACTTCCAATCATTATGGAGTTTGTTTCATCGTGATAAAACATCGAGTTAAAAAGTTACACCGTTTTGTATACACTGGAGTCACAGAAGCGAAAAAATAAATAAAAATTTCAATAAAATATTTAGATTTTTTTTATCATTTTTTCCGTCGATATAATTAAGCAAAGATTCCCTCGATTCAGTATGTGCAGATTATAAAGACTCACACTGTATACGCTCGAATTTCGACGTAGCATTGCCCGAACCTTACTTCAAAAGTATGGCAATGATAAGCAGCGTCCGGGACCTAGCAAACGGGTATCTACGAATGTACCTACATCAGTACGAAAACATAACGCCGAGCACATGATCGGCAAGGCGCCTAGTCGACTGCGATGTGCCTATTGTAAAAGCCTAACAGTCACTTTTTGTCAAAAATGTGAAGTCAATTTACATTCTAAATGTTTCTCTGCATTTCATTCTTAGTTTTTACTATAACTTCCAGTGGATATATGTTATGTATAATGAATAAACTCATTATAACATATTTGTTTTAATTCCCTATAACGAATGTAGGATATTTGCCCGTTGTTTCGTTTTCGAACACCTACTTTTTTTTTTTAAATACCTACTTTTTTTATTTTTTTTTACTGAAACTAGTAAATACTAATAAAAGGGTTTATCAACATAAACATATTTGAAAATTATTAAACTCGGAATCCTAAAATAGTTATGGGCATATATGGGTTAAGAGGTTATGTAAAGCGCAAGAAGAAATATTACAAACAATTAGTGAATTAAAAATCCTCAATATTGTTGTGAAATGGGGTTATGATGGAGCAGAACAAGTCCGATATAAACAAAAATTCAGTGATGTAAATAGTAGTGATGAAAGTTTATTTAGTATTTCAATGGTGCCTATACAATTCGCACCTTTAGGACGAAAACGACACAATTAAAAAAAAACGTAAATTGAGTTATTGTCATAAAATGACTCAAATCGAAATTCTCAATGTAACAATAGTTCAAACATAGCCATATTCGACCGGGAACAGGACAAAACTGTTATATCGGTCTCTTTCTTACGCGATGACATGCGGGCGTGAGTCGGGGGGGAAACGACGCAGTTAGTGTTGTGTTCGCATCCCTAAGTGCAGGACGTCGTGCAGTCAGCCGGATAGTGACCCAAAGCTTATTACGTCGTTTTAATTCCGAAACAATTGGTAAGTTCTCTTTCGATTTTTAGTATGGAAATGACCAATTTAGCTTTGCGATTGTTTACTTCCGATTTATATGGTAATATTAGTGACTTATTTAGGTTTGTGGCATTTTAATATTAGAAACACTTATAACTCCTATGACGGATTAAAGTCTGTGTCGTTTTAATAATAAAAACGATAAATGTTTTGGGACTAAATTTGTCCTATTAGAAATCAAGTCGTTTTTTTATTTATCAAAGTATTATTGTTTGTGGCTCATTCATTAATAGGCCATTTATTTATTTATTTCTAGATAAAAAGTAAGGCGCATTGGTTAATGTGTCACTACAGAATTACTGAGCCATCAAGTTTTTAAAGAAAAAGTCAATTATAAAATGAAAAGAAGGAAGGACATTATAATGGATAATGCATTAAGAAATGTGAAAAATTACAAAATAAACGAACCCGAAGTATGAAAATGTACATTATATACAAATCTTTGAAATATATTATACTGTGAATATTATTTACACAGTAGGCTTTATATTGATTTTAAAATGTTTTACCATCACTGTGTTTATCTTTCGCCAGGAACAGCCGGATAGCAAAATGAAAGAGAATAATCAGAATTCCACGGAGATTGACAATTCTCCAAAAGAAAAGACTGGGAGTAACAATTTTTATGTTATCAATACAATTGACATGGTAAGCAATAATTTTAGTTTAGTTGTTAGTTTGACCTTATTTCGTTAAAATAAGAGCTATTTTCGTAGTTTAATTATGTTAAATGATAAATGATAAATAAATGATAAATGATAAATGATTTATTTCTGTAAGTAGGTTTGTACAAACACTTTTACACGTCAATCATATTAAAAAAACTAGATGAGGTCGGCGTTTCGTATCCGACTACTCTGAGAAGAAAGGCCGAAACAAACTCAGAGGTCACAGTCTCTTTTTAAAGTCCAGACATAATCTTGGTCAGATCATGTGAAGACCATGTAGATTGGTGCCTGAAATGATCTTTTGACGAAAGAACCACACAGGTTGAGTTGTTACCACTGATGTACTGCAGTTGACCGTACGACCGACTATTTGAGTTTAACTTCTCACTTATTTAGCTATAGTTAAATTGTATGTAAGTTTATACTGATAATATTATTAACATTTTATCTTCCGCCAGGAACAGCCGGCTGCTAAAATGAAAAACCAAAAAGAAAACTTAAATCCAAATTCCGCAGCTACTGAAGAATCACTAATTAAAATGACAAACAGCGGCAATATTGCTGGCTATCAGAATGAACTTGTAAGTAAAATATTATATTAATTTTCAATCTAGCAAATTAAACTTATAAACAAAATAAAACTATCGTTGATTATACGATTTCAGAAATCTTCAATCAGAAATGATATGACAGAGCACGTATCTTCAAATTCCTCATCGTTCATTGAAAACTCCCCTCAGTGTACAGAGACTAATAGCAGCAACATTTTTAACTTTAGCCACTTTATAGAAACGGTAAGTGAGAAATGTCCCTATACCCTACCTATTACTATAATATAAATATAATCTACTTTACTTACCTAGCGGTTTGGTTATTTTTCCAGCACCGGAATGATACTTCAGACAATGAGTCAATTCTTAATCGAGACACTCACCAGAAGACCTATTCAGGAAAAAAGAGTATCTTCTTCATCTTGCAATAGTTCAAGTTCATCTCGTTCAAGTTCCAGCTCCTCAAGTTCCAGTTCCTCAAGTTCTAGCTCCTCAAGTTCGAGTTCATCATCTTCGAGTAACGCACAAAATGTGAAATCTAACGTGATTACCTCTCATATTAATGCGGATGGTGCGAGTACCAGCCAATTTGCTACAAGAAGTAGTAGAGCTATCCCGAAATCGAACTATTGTGTATCACCTGTTAATGCTCCTGAAAGTGACCCTGATTTAAGTGATAATGACCCCACATTTCAAGATCCCAATGAAACATCAACGCGTCTCAGAAGTTTGTCCTCTTCTTCGACAGACTCTATTTCACAACCTGAAACACTCAAACATGACATACAACAACCTAAGACAAGTAACATCAATGAATCGAACACGACTCAAAGAAGGTCAAGAAAAAGGCAGCGTAATCCCGCATCATGGAAGCAAAATATTACTAAGGTATTGCGCAACACTGGAAAATCTTACAATTCCCTATCAAAATCTAGAAAAGAAGTTCCAGCCCGTTTTATGAAAAACCCATGCGCTCCATGTCGATTAAAATGTTCTGACCAAATTAATGAAGTCCAAAGGACTGCGATTTTCGAATCGTATTGGAACCTTGCAAGCATGGAACTTAAAAGATCCTTCATCAGTTCTTGCATGATGGACGTCAAACCGAAATACAAATACACCAATGCTGAAAAGCCCAGAGCACCAAATAATGCGTTTTTCTTTACTGTTAGCAATCAGAAAATTCGAGTTTGCAAAACGTTTTTTATAAACACTTTAGATATAACAGAAAGACAGATAAGAACTACGAAAGAAAAAACCAATGAAAACGGATTCATAGCTGAAGATCGAAGAGGAAAGCACACTAATAGAAAAAGAATTGACGAGACCATTATAAAAGATATTGAAAACCATATAAATTCAATCCCAAGGGTAGAATCACACTACTTAAGGGCCTCCACATCTAGAGAGTTCATTGAAGGAGGCAGGACCGTAAAAGATCTTTGGAGAGACTTCTCAGAAGCAAGAGATCCAAATAAACCCAAAGTAGACTACTGGCTATACAATCAAATTTTTAATAACTATTTTAACTTGGGATTCTTTCAGCCTAAAAAAGATCGATGTGATTTGTGTTTGGAGTACGAAATGGCATCTGTAGATCATAAAGCAAAGCTGAAGGAAAAATTCGATACCCATTTAAAAGAGAAAGACCTTTGTCGCCTTGAAAAGAAGAACGACCGCAGAAATATTGGTGAAGGAAATATATGTACCCTATATGATTTGCAAGCAGTCATGCAATGCCCTTTGGGAGACTCGAGTTCTTTTTATTACATATCAAAACTTAACTGCCTAAATTTTACTATGGCTGAGCTGGCTCGGAAATCCGACAAGAAAACAAATAAAAACCAAAATAATGGACAGGAATTTGAAGGGAACGAGGGAGAAGATATAATTGAAGAAGAAACTGTAGGTGCCTATGGGGATGTATTTAATTACTTTTGGGATGAAAAACAAGGAAAAAGGGGGGCAAACGAAATAGGATCGTGCATATTTGAGTATTTAAAAAATGTCAGTGAAAAATATCCTGATAAACAACTGAATATCATTTTCTATTCAGATAATTGCTGTGGGCAAAATAAAAACAAGTTTATTGCATGTCTATATTCGTATATTGTGTCCAACTTTCCAAATATAATGAGTATAACTCACAAATTCCTTATTCGAGGACACACACAGAACGAGGGTGACAACGTTCACAGCCTAATTGAAAAGGAAGTGAAAAAAAACCTTAAATCTGGACCAATATACACTTCTCATCAGTATGTTGCCCTGATAAAAAGTGCCAAGAAATCAGGAAAGCCCTTTAAGGCCATGGAATTAAATTATGAGTTCTTTATTGATTTAAAAGCTCTACAAGATCAGTGGGGTTACAACTTCAATGAAGACGATGAGCGCAACCAAGAGTCATGGAACGACATTAAGATATTGAGATTCCTGAAAGACGAACCTTTTATGTTTTTCTACAAAACTTCTTACACACAAGAAAATTTTAAGTGTGTCAACATCAGAAACAAACGAAAACGAATGCCTAACTTTGAAGATGTCTCAATCCTGAAAGCATACAAAACTACTAAGAAGAGTTCCTAAAGGCGCGTACGCACGTACGAACACGAACATAGCGAACACAAACACCAGACCCGAACATTTGGTTCGTACGTATGGACGGCATATTCGAACACGAACGCAAACATAGTTCGAGTCGAGTTCGCGAACAACAGTCGTGAACTCTATCTTAGTAGCCATGACGGCGCCGTTGGAAGTGGTCGATTGTGAAGTAGCGGTAGCTCTTCGAACACCGTCCATACAGAACACACTACAAGGATCGCCGCGAACATGTTTGACGAACAGAGTGTTCGATGTTCGATAGTGGTACGCACGTGCGAACCAAGTTGTTGCGTATCATGTAACGCAACAAATTTGTTCGTACGTGCGTACGCGGCTTAATGAACAAAGATCTCAGTTAATTATAATGTGTTGATTAAGATTTTTAATATTACTCCTAATTCCTAAAGGATTATCATTACGACCATTTTCGTATATGTTTCAATTTAAACATTGCCATTAATATTATAAACCCAACTTTTTTTGTTTTATTTTTGCTCCAAATGACGCAATTTCCACGTATTAAGCTATTTATTGGGAAAAAACTGACCTAAGTCAGAAAACGTCAAAAAAATACATACCGTTATAAAAACAAAAAAGGCGTAACTCATAAACTTTCGTATTTATGACATTTTTTTCGGACGAAAAAAGACGCAACTCCTAAACCGTCAAACTTATATAATTTTTCTCGGTCCAAAACTGACTGATAAAATAAATTACCTTTTTTTCTATATTATTCCTTTTAATAATTATGTTATTTTATGACACAATAATAGCTGAATTACTTTTTTATAATTTGCAGCACTAAAATAGTCGCTGACGTAAATAATCACGAAATAACAGACGAAAGATTGTGAAAGTGTCAAAATTGTAAAACTTGTTTTGCTATTTCCCTAAAAGTAGTTTTTTTGAGTTACGTCGTTTTCGTCCTAAAGGTGCGAATTGTATTCGTTGAACAATGAAATTAAACAAATTCTGTGGCAAAACCCGGCAACTTCATCAACAAAATATTGTCGTCCTATTAAATTTCTTTTTGCCAAAGAAACCTCTGCCCTTATTGTTACCGAGGTTGACAAAGTTAAAGAGCAAGCGGAAACACTTTTGCCGACTAAAATTCTTATAAATAATATGGAAATATTGGTAAAATCAACTTTGATATTTTGCATGATAGATGGAAAAAATTGTAATGCTGTAGCTTCATGTGCGTCTACTCAAACCTGTTACATATGTGGTGCTAAACCAAAAGAAATGAACAATGAAACCATCATTCTACAAAAATCCAAAAAAAAGAAGAGTTTTTTTCACTTGGTTTATCACCATTACACTCGTGGATTAGACTATTCGAATGTATGTTGCATATTTCTTATCGGTTAGACATTAAAACGTGGCAAGTTCGGGGAACTGAAAATAAAAATAAATTAAGTTTAAAAAAGAAAGATGTGCAAGACAAGTTTAGGCGTGAATTAGGCGTTTTGGTAGACATGCCTAAACAACAAGCGGGAAATACGAACGACGGAAATGCAGCCCGTATTTTTTTTCGGAATGCTGAAAAGTCGTCAGAAATAACAGGCGTTAATTGTAATTTAATTAAACGTTTGCATGTGATTTTACAGTGCATTAATAGCGGGTTTCCTATTAATGTAGATAAGTTTGAAGAGTACGTCAAACTAACTAGAGATTTATACATAAGAGAATATTCATGGTATCCAATGCCTGTTAGTCTACACAAAATATTATATCATGGCAAAGATATAATTTCAAATTGTTTACTTCCTGTAGGTCAGCTCTCTGAATAGGCCCAAGAGGCCAGAAATAAACACAACAAAAAATTTAGAGAGCTGTTCACGAGGAAAATTTTGAGAATAGATACAAACAAAGATTTGATGCATCGACTATTGATAACATCAGATCCTTATTTAGCTAGTTTACGAGCTGCACCAAATACAAAACGTAAAGAAATTCCTCCTGAAGTATGTGAAATTTTGGAAATGAGAATTTCAGATACCGAAAATAGTGCTTCATTAGAAAGTCTTGTACATTCTCATGAATCAGATGTAGACAGTGAAGAGAGTGATGGAATTTATAGTGATGCTGATTAATTTCATCACTGTATACCCCAGATAATACGGAATTTTAAAGACTTTCCAGCACAACAAAATTCGTATACTTCTGTTTTCTACATTATCAGGTTCATTTAACGGGTTTTCTTTCTGATCATTATTTTTATTTCCAATTTATTACGTTTGTATTTTCGTCGTTCGCAATCTATCACATTTTTCCGAATACTATCTACCAAAGTACACAATTCAAACTTTTGTTGTAGTAGTATATTTCTGTGTACTTATCTTTAATTTTAATAAATACAGAGATGTCTTTTTATTTCATATTGTGTTTTATTTATTAAAAAGATAACCGATTTCTAAAGAAAATCTTTGTACGGCTGGACCTTTTTGGATGAAAATTGGTATGCAGATAGCTGGAGACCTGGATTAACATATAAGATCCCTTTCATCCGGAAATTCCCATGGGATCGGGAAATCGGGAATTACGCGAGTGAAACCGCGGGGCACAACTAGTTTAGGTTATGAAAATATACTTTACAAACTGATTTACGAAAGATAAAAAGACTTTTGTCAAGCTAGTTTCTCGAACCGTCACATTGTGCGCCGTTCAAAGTCCACAAGCATCGACGTCTTCTACAGTCGTCCAAATTCTACACCCACCGACACCTTCAAGAAACCGGTCAAGGCCGACAAAAAGACAAAAAGTATGTGCTTACTGCATAAAACAATAGGATGTTTCACACTAAAATCGTAGGGGGAGTTATCGAGCCCCCCGCCCACGCGAATGAGGTTATGATTGTCAATGAACGGTGTCAGAGGAAGCAATCTACTTTTGCGTGGTAATTTTTGTCCAGACTTCAACAAATTATGCTCTTCTGGAAACATTTCAAGCTGTGAATAATGTATAATTATATTTAATGAGTTTTCTAGTTCTGTTGTTGAAAAATGACCATGCAATTTATTTTTATTTTTCGTAAATAAAGCGTTGTACATATGTAAATATATTTTGTATTTTTGTTACGCTAGAATACTTTACTAGTAAATCATGAATGATTGATGAATGCCCGTAGTGGAGCGCGTCTGTGAGCTGAGTGGCGTGGAGGTCGCGCAGCGGCCGTCGCGTATGGGTTCGGTACCCCGACACCCCGCGCCGCCCCGCGGTCAATCACGCGCATATGTGATGCGCCGACACAACCATGGCTTAAATGGTTCTAAATTGTCTGTTCTATCTTCGCCTTAAAGCTTTGCACCCATCTTCCAATCACCCTGTATAATCAAAAGTTTCTATGCTTGCCCTCGTATATTCAAAAAAATTATCAGGATAGTTCCTATATTCATAATAAAGAGTATGAAATTCGCCAAGTTCTCTCCTTTTCTGGTTAACTGGGTGCGCTCCTATTCTTGACTGAATGATATCTTGAGCTAAGAACGCACTTGCTTCGAGGCAATACCGTGCCACTTTTGACATGGGCATTTTAATAGTTTAGCCGTTCCCTAAATACGTCCACCGCTGACGCCGCCGTGGTCGCTACTAGTCTAGCTGTGGCATACCACCGCAAATCCGCGCCTCTCGCCTCACCGCGCCCCGCACCGCCAGAAACTGTGCCCAGGCCGTAAGCCACCCTGCTGCGAAGGCATCTATCAAAATGGTCAGTGAACGTTTTGTTTGGAAAGATGTTCGCGCTTCGGATAGAGAGTGCATTCCGTGTCAGAAGTCTAAGGTAACAAGGCATACCACATCTCCTCTTGGTAAATTTGACGTACCAGATGTACGTTTTGCAGAGGTTAATATGGACCTAATTGGACCACTACCAATATCTTCCAATTTTAAATATTGCCTTACTATTATTGACAGGTATACCAGATGGCCTGAGGTGATTCCACTTCCCGATATGACAGCAGAGACTGTGACGAAGGCGTTTGGTTTCAATCACACTTATTCCACTCTCAATCACAATTATTCCAAAATTTTGCTAAGACGTATGGAATCATTTTGGCAAGGACAACAGCGTACCATCCAGCCTGCAACGGCATGATTGAGCGATTACATCGCACGCTCAAAGCTGCCTTGATGTCACATGGAACAAAGGATTGGGTTAGTTCTCTTCCCATAGTACTTTTAGGGTTACGAACAGCATGCAAAGAGGATTTGCAATGTTCACCAGCAGAATTGGTGTATGGGGAGCAGTTACGAGTCCCTGGTGAGTTTTTCACCGCAACAAATGACAAGGTAGATTATCCAGATTTTGTCAGTACTTTACGACAAAGAATGTCCAACCTACGCCCGTGTCCAGCATCATACCATTCACAGCAGCATAGGGTGTTTGAGCACAAAGATTTACATACCACTACGCATGTGTTCTTGCGCCAAGATCTGCTTCGTGGATCACTAGAACCACCATACAGTGGCCCTCATAAGGTCATTTCAAGAAGTCCAAAAACATTTGACATATTGCTTAATAACAGAACCGTCAAGGTGTCAATTGACAGACTAAAACCAGCTTATGAATGGCGTGACAACGTTGAGACACATACAACATTAGATGCGCGACCAATGCGTACTACTCGTTCAGGGCGCAAAGTGAAGTTCCATGAACGGTACAAATAAAGCGACCCTTTTATTCGTAAGGGGGTCCTGTGGAGTCACATTAACCCACAATAATATAATAACATTGTTCACAGTGCTACCAACCCTTTTTACGTCTTGTCACCGTGAAGGTGCGCGCACGCCGCGCGCCTCCAACTTGTGCGAGCGCTGGCTGCCGCGGAAACCGGTCGGCCTACCTCCCCCGGGACTCTGCGCACCGCACCGCCTCCGCAGTCCGCTCAAGACGCAGTCGGCATCGACCGCCGAACAGTCAGCCAGTAGCCCTCAACGCGAACCCTCGTCGCTTTGGCTCGCTACCCCTTATTCTTATTCATTTCGCGTAATTATATTTTTCATATCGCTGTCATATCTATATTTCTATTGTAAACCTTGCGTAAATCCGTTTCTTTTCTTATTAAAACTTATGTCTATCGCTGTTCGATGTTAAGCTTTGCCGCATTATAGTTTTATGTAATCATTGTCGTGCCTCTTATTTACTCGCTCCCGTACGCTTCCAAACACATCTAGGTTCCCAGTCAATTCTGCAAACTTTTCAACAAGGTCAATCCCAACCAATACAAAATTCAGCGGCTACTTATTTATCTTCTTTTGATATTAATACGAATTAATATACCATCATTATTATGATAAGTACAAATTAATAAACATATTCTAAGTAATTAGTAGTTTTTTATTCCTTACCTTAAAATATTATTTGCGGAGAACCTTATATATTGCTTCACAGGTTTCCGGTATGATGCGACCCAAGGCTTGAGATGAAATAATACTAGAGAATTTCAAATCTTCATAATTTCTTCCTGTTGATAAAAACCTCACAGTAGCTACCTAGTCCCAGTAGTCCCAGTAGCTAGCCTGTCATGGGGTGGAATTTGGTGCTACCATATTCAGTAGATGTAAGTACGTATCATGATCCATTCTTAAAAAATTGTGCCAGTCTTTTGGAAACATCTTTAATTCCGCCAACAAATTGACATGAGAATGAACACTTTTTTTCATTAGCCATTCTTTGCACCAGATGCTACGCTTTTTCCGTTTCACTTTTTTTCTTTCTGGGCGAATATTTATCCAACAACTGCTAAAACGTCGTCCGTCGAAGCCATCGCTGACACGTGTGCGTCGGCACCGTTTATTGTACCGTCTGACCGTAACGATTTCTCGTAGCGTATATGGCTTGTATGCCATGTACGATAAACTGTACCGTTCGAACTGTACAGTCTGATCGTAACGATTTCTCGTAGCGTATATGTCCACCATAACATACCCTATGCACAATCTATGCTTTTGTATTACATTAGAAAACTAGCTGTGTACAATTTGTGTGTTTACGAAAATGGAACTCGTAAAGTTTTCTGTTACTACTGGGATGAGAGCAATGGTAAACGTGGCGCTAACGAGATTGCATCTATATTGCACAAATATATTCAATCGGTAGATGCCAGAGGAAACGTCACTCGATTACTTCTGTATTGTGACTATTGTCCGGGCCAAAACCGCAACCGTACTGTGTTGGCAATGTTGCATTCATCATTACAGGAGTGTAAAAATATCGACACTATTCAAATAAACTTTCTCTTGACTGGACACACTTACATGCCCGTAGATACAGTGTATTATATATGTGGCCTCTTTGCTTTGACTTCTATTTTTTTATATACTCGCAAGTTTATGTCTTGTCATCTCCGCGGTGTCACTGTCATATGAAATTATATAGACTTAGAAAATGAATATAACTATTTAATTCTATGATAAATACAACCATTTATTGGAAGCTTTAAAAAACGGTACCTCAGTGAGAAGATACGGGTACAATGACAACGAATTGACCATACAAGACGGTTGCATTATTAAAGGAACACGAGTGATGATTCCAGCAACCCTGAGACAACAAGTTTTAGAAGAACTACACACAGGACATCTTGGCATAGTAAAAATGAAATTACTGGCGCGTGGATACGTATTCTGGAGAAATTTGGATCAAGACATAGAAGACAAAGCTGGCAAATACTGGAAAATAGCGAGTTAAAGCAACTGACTAATCGGTAAAACTGACCAATCAGTGAAACCGACTAATCAACGAAAATTGCGAATTAAATAAACTGACTACTGAGGGAAACTGACCAGTGATACGCGGACTTATAATTATTACAGCAATATTAATAATTGTGTCAAAAATGTTTACACTTCACAGTAGGTGAAACAAACCAAATAACATTCTAACAAAATAACAGCAAGATTATTGCTGTTATTTGGTTTGTTTACTATGTTTAATAGTTTATAATTAATTCATTTACTGACAATTGTGAGTTATATTTTTTTTAGAAACTGAGTGATGAAGATGATAGGTAATTTATAATTGTTCAATTAAAAAATATATTGATCTCAGACTGAATGTTATGTCATAATTAGTTTCCTGGTCGGCACTACGTAGCGTATTTGTTTAATTTTCAATAAAGACTTTTATTCAATAATAATTGATTTCATTTATTTTAGTGCATGATAATAATTACCTATACAGTTCTTGGTTAAATGTCAGTTATGAAGGGAGGTTTGGGGTAATTTTAATAACTAAGATACAATTTCCACGACCACAAAAATCATTAAATAATGCTTAGGTAAAGAACATGGCTAAATGGAAGTATGGGCGACTGCCCTAGCAACGTATAAACATTGTACCTAGTAATATGTAAAGCTGAATAGGTAAATATTATTATTTCGTAAGTAGTAAAAGAAAAAGATTTTGTTAGGAAAATCACCCTATTCATACATATTATACGCGCTGATTAAATAAGGAAAGATAAAATATTGAAATAAAATAACAACAATGACATTTATTCGTTTATTACAAATCTAGTTTAAGCTGATTTCGCATTGTATAGGATTTCCGTACAATGAGAGGTCAGCATATACTGGAAATATATAGCTTGATGTGTAGCCGTGCGTAAATTATTTATTAAGAAGCAATAAGTTTAAAGTGTGAGAGTAAATGGAAATTATTCTGTTAATCTCACAAGCACATTATCTAAAAAAGAAGCCGGCGCAGGCAACGTATTCTGTTGTTCCGCCCACCCCAAATACCAGATACTATAATGACGTGACAGCAGCAGCCAACAGTTCTGTTGCCCACAATAAAGCTACAGTAATATTGCATAGTAATATTTATTGCATTTCAGTAACCTTTTCAAAATCAAATGTTGGTTTGTCCGAATTTGCAATAGATATTATATCTTCGATTTGGTTCGATTCGATTACATTTAACTGTTGTTCAAAGACACAACCATTAATCATACAGTGTGTTGACGTGTTTGCAGCCTGCTTATAATTTGGCAGATTTATTTCAAGTTCCGTTACATGTCTTGCTGCTGGTTTAGGTTCAGGTCTAGGTGCTGGTTCAGGTTCAGGTCCAGGTCTTGATTCAAGTTCAGGTAGATTTACTCGATTTTAATCTTCATTTGACTGGCGTTGATGTCTCATCAAACAGGGATGACACGCATAGTTCATAACCTAAAAGAAAAAGTCAATTAAGGATATTTATGGAGTCATCATAGGCCACAAATGTTTATGCGATGAACATAAGTGTTTGTGTTGGTCAGTGTTTACAAAAAAAAAAACTCATTGTCTAGTACTTTACATGCTCCTGCTTAGTTTGGGACTAGATAGGCATTGAATCAATATAAGAGAACACACATAATAGAGAGGTCAGGGACAGGATCGACTATAACTGATTGTCCGAAAAGGAACACGATCTATCCATCCATCGGATGGGCATTTAAATATGAAAGAACACATTGTTTTTAAACATCATTTTAATTACCTGATAGAAAGCTGGAAGTGTCCTCGGTAAATTCTGAAACATTGAATTGTTTCTTTCCACTGCATGGTACTGTGCACTTCTCACAGAATGGCCACAAGTACCTAATGCACACCATTGTATGCCCAAATAAACTAGCATCACCAGCTATTTCCGAACTCAAACGTTCAAAACATGGATGACAAATGTTGGCATCCATTGGAACCTAGAACAAACTTAATTACATGAGAACTGCGGTAAGCTACCTGCAAATCGCATTTGCACTTAGTTGCTTGAAGACTTACCTTATAGTTAACCATCGTGCTAAGATAATGAGCAGAAGACCAGGCAAAGAAGAGGTGGTATGCCTCCGCAGTCTTTGCGTGCCGTCACCACAGTTTATGCATCTCATCGATAGGCAAGGCAAGTCCGTGTAGAGTAGCAGAAGGTCAGTAGCTACCTACATGAGCACACACAATAAAGCCGATAAAAAAGCTAGGGTCAAAAGTAAATAGCGAAAATACTATGAAAGCATAATTATACGTACGAACAAACGGCAGAGCGACCAGATGACGTCTTGTGTGACGTCTGACTTGACTGACGCTTGTTTTTTTATAGAGGTGATTGAACTTGGAATGTAACAGAATCGATTAAATAATTAAAAATACAATAATTATTGTTCTTGTCGATCATTATTTAGTCAACATTCTTCGACATAAATAGTTACTTATATTGTAATGGTTATTGGATCATTTGAATATATTGAACAAATAGTTTACACAATCATGTTCCGAAGTTTTTGGTCTTTTTTTTGGTTCTAATTGAATCAAGTGTAATCGATAAAATCGATTTGTCACTTCTGAGTGCCGGCACTATTTAAGTGCCGGTTCGTTCCATATTTTGCCAATGATTTCTAGAAATCAGATAAGGGCAATCAAAGAAATTAACGTTTTAAGACGTAACAAAAATAATGAATATTTAATCATTAATAATGTTCTTTTCAGCTTACGAAAATATCTTTAAAAGTAGGTTTACGCGAACCAGTACAATTTAACTACTGCGGTTTCGCTATGATGGTTTCGCGGCGGAGGTGTGCTACTGGCGTTATTGTCCACATTTCCGTAGAATGGAACGTCGTATTCTTATGATTTTTTTCCTTGTCAAACAAAAAACATGAAAAATACTTTTAATTATTTGATTAGTTCGCAAAAGTTCTAGGAGAATAATAAAACCGTAATAATTCATTAATGAATATTTTAATGTTACGAGCTAGTGAAAAATTTCTATACATGTTAAGGGCAGTCGTTTAGCCATGTCCTTTACTTGATTTATTTTAAACTGTCAGATCTTTTTAAATCAATCTTTCTATTTCTAAATTCTAAACTCAATAAGTTTACCTATTTTTACATGTTACTGCACACACTTGAGTGATGATTTAGATCATTTGAACTGTTTATCAAATCAGGTAAATTTTATCTAACCGACACAAACCGGTGTTTTTAAGAGTGTCAGTCGTGTCAGGTGTCTTATTTTGACAATTTGGATAGCTATAAAAAAAAGATTTCTACGAGTGTTACCACCATTTTAATCGAACAATTAGGAAAATGTTTTTTTTTTTTTAATATTTGACCTTTAAATCACTCTCCTGTAAAGTTTACTCAATGTCGCTTAGTCGCGACGCTTGAAAGGCAATCCTCACATTGCCTTTCAAGCGTCGCACAGACGGGTATTTGACCCTAAAACGCGGCCAAATTCCATTTCAAAAAGGTCCCGTTTCCTAGAAATTAGCCTTACCTGCCTATACCCAAGGGATTAAGGAACAATGGGCGGCCATCTTTTTTACCTGATCCTTGTCAGAACACACCTAGTCAGACAAGTTTCGACTGCGCTGTTGGTTGCACGCTTATTTTTGTAGTGAGTGTTTGAAAAGTTTCTAGTTTTCATTAGTTGATTAAATTGATAAATTCTGTTTCCACCGAAGATTTTCAACATGGATATTGCAGAACCAGGTATGTATTATTCAAAAATATTGTTATTTCTAAAATAATTTGTTTTTATATAGTTATAGTGTTTTTAGATAACTGCATTATTTTTCACTAATCATTCTCGCAATCAAATTTAGAAAAGGCTAAAAGTAAGATAATCGGGCATTATCGGATTATATCTAGTATAAGGTTTGGTAGGACATATATTTGTGATATATTATACAGGGTGGAATTTTGTAATGCCACCTGGAGGGAAAGTACTCTTAATACTGCAGATAGAAAATTTTACTCAAAGGAAACATTCCTTTATTTTTGAATCGAAAGCAAACTGCATTCAAAGATTTTCGAAAATTCTCTTCTCCCACACCCGGGAATAGAACCGGCTAAAATCTGAAAAAATTATACCCTGTACTTTTATTGCATCGATCGTTAGGGTCAATTATAAGGATGAAATCTCTCTTAACAAACATGATAAATTAAATGAAAGGAAAACCAGGAAATCTGAAGTTACAAATTCAATGAGTCAAGTTAAAGCTCTGTAACTAACATCCATCTTTTGTAATGCAGACTCCATTGCGACATACTCGTAGCTGCGTGTATGAGGTAATTTAAATATGGAATGTTAGATTAAAATTTGAAAATTAGATTGTCATAGTTGTTATTCACATTTGATTGTTTTTACAACTCAATTCACATTTTGTCTCACGGTGAAAATGGCTTATCAAGAACAGTTTGATTTAATGGAAGCTTATTTTTTAAATAACAAAAACGTGAATCTAGCTCTGCGGTGGTATGGAGAGAGATATCAAGACCGACAGGCACCAACTCGGTTCGTATTGAAAAGAATGGTAGAAAATTTAAAGAATACGGGTGGTTTCAAGAAGAGACGGCAAACTATTCAGCAAAACTTTCGACTTTGAACTAGATGTTTTAACATACTTTGAATCATTTCCAAAGGCTTCGAGTAGAGATGCTGCCGATGAATTAGGAACAACCCACACTCGCGTACTTAAAGTGCTGAAAAAGTATAAGTATAAATGCTATCGTGAAGGTCGGTTGGTGCAAAAATTGCATATTGGGGATCGTGACAGACGATTACAATTTTGTGAAAACATGCTTGGAGAAATTGACCGAAACCCTAATTTTTTGAGTAACATTGTATGGTCTGACGAAACCAACTTCAGCAATAATGGCATGTACAATCGCCGCAATAACCATTATTGGTCTCGAGTGAATCCTGTTCGTGATCATGAAAGTAACAATCAAGTAAGATTTTCTTTCAACGTTTGGTGCGGAATTATGAGAAATAATGTAGTGTTAGTCCACGTGTACGAAGGTCATTTAAACACTGTCAAGTATATTGAAATATTGGATCTCTTAAGAAACGAGTTAAATGATTTCCCCGAGGAAGAGCGAAACCAAATAATTCTACAGCAAGATGGTGCTCCAGCACATAACAGCAGAATCACTACTGCCTACATTAATAACCATTTTAATACCTGGATTGGTACAAACAGCACAATCAGATGGCCTGCGAGATCGCCAGATCTCACTCCATTAGATTTTTTTTTGTGGGGATATGTAAAAAATCAAATTTACATGAAATCTTATGCGAATGACGAGTTGAGGGTTGAAGTTCAGAATACGATTTATAATATTCACCACAACACTTTATTAAAGGTTACTAGAAATGAATTCGTTAAAAGAATAAATTTGTGTATCCAAGAGAATGGAGCCCATTTCGAGCAACTAATTAGTTAGTTTACCATTTTTTGTAAATAATTAAATTAATTTAAGATTTCCTGGTTTTCCTTTCATTTAGTTTATCATGTTTGTTAGAGAGATTTCATCCTTATAATTGACCCTAACCATCGATGCAATAAAAGTACAGGGTATAATTTTTTCAGATTTTAGCCGGTTCGATTCCCGGGTGTGGGAGAAGAGAATTTTCGATAATCTTTGAATGCAGTTTGCTTTCTATTCAAAAATAAAGGAATGTTTCCTTTGAGTAAAACCTTATATCTGCAGTATTAAGAGTACTTTCCCTCCAGGTGGCATTACAAAATTCCACCCTGTATAGAAAGAAAAATTGCCACTTTTTGCCTCTTATATGGATTTCCTTTATTTTTATGTTTTAAGATCTCCATAAAACAAACTTTGTTTTGCGGTTGTGATTATATTTTTGGATTTTAATTGTTCTAGGAACGTCAGGAGCTCGAGTGTTGACGCGAATGGATATTTACAACATGATCCATAACCATTTTGATGGATTTACGATTAAAAAACTTGATGAAGTTGAAGGAGAGTTAATTAATGACTCTTCTTTTGATGACGAAAAAAAAGAAGTTTTTCGTCGTAAAGCGGCATTCAAGCATGATTTTAAGTAAAGATGGCAAGCAGCAAACAGGACTAAACATAATTTTTTAAATAACAAAAAACAATGGCTTCAAGGCACTTTTGAAGTACCTCGGAAAAGACTTTCTAGCTGTAATGCAGGGCGCCCAGAAAAAAACTTTGACGATTTGTCTGAACGAAGCAAACGCAGAAAAACTGAGAATCTTCGTGAAAGCCACGAAGCTCGAGAGCTATTATATGCCGGTCAAATGGCACTTCGAGAGCGTGGAGATACTGATGGAGCAAATGTTGTGAAGGAAATTACAGATTCACCGACTCGTGGCCGTGGACATGAGTACCGCATCGCCTTGCGCAAAAGTGACACGTCATCATTACCAGCAACACAAATAACACCAACTGCAGCGTTATCCATGTTTGTCGAAGCTAATTTAACAAGGAGACATTACGATATAGTGCGTGAGACAAATAAAAAGTTCCATCCTTGCTACACCATCCTTCAAAAAGAAAAACAGCAATGCTATCCAGATCCTGAAAGCATTACCATATCTGAGACCTGTGCTGAAATAAAACTGCAAGCATTGCTGGACCACACAGCTAAGCGATTGTGACTATATTTAGAGGAAGTTATTTCTACTTTATCAGTAGACGAGTTGTCATCACTTGAACTTATATATAAGTGGGGATGTGATGGATCACAACAAGCTGAATATAAGCAAAAGTTTGAAAACTCAAGCAATACAGATGCTAATATATTTCAGTCAAGTTTGGTCCCTGTTCAATTAGTTTGCAAGCGCAACAATAACCCTAGTTCTGTTATGACAAATGCAAATGTCATTTGGCACAACAACTCTCCATCTTCACCCAGATTTTGCAGGCCTATGAGGATACGATTTATCAAAGAAACAACGAAAGAAGAAATTAAGCATTTTGAAGACCAAATTAAAGATTTGAATACTACCAAATTAACAAGTGCTGCACTCGAAGTTTCTGTCAAACACACCTTATTATTCACAATGATTGATGGTAAGGTATGTAATGCTGCCACAGATACTAAATCTACAATGAGGTGTTATCTCTGCAAATTAACTTCAACAGATTTTAACAATCTCGATAAAGTGAGGAGCTCAGAGGTAATCAAGGAAAATTTTAAATTTGGGCATTCAATTCTTCATGCTAGAATCAGATCCTTCGAAAGCCTTCTTCATGTCGCATATAAGATTCCTGTAGGGAAGTAGCAAATTAGGTCGCAAACAGAAAAAGACATCGTAAAAACTAAAAAGCAAGAAATCCAAGAAAGGTTTCGAGAAGAACTTGGTCTTTTGGTTGATATTCCAAAAGCTGGTTTTGGCAATACCAATGACGGAAATACGAGTAGGAGATTTTTTGAATGTTCTGCGGAGGCTTCCGCTATAACTGGTATCACGGAGGAATTAATAAAAAGGTTCGCAACAATTTTGGAAGTTATTTCGAGTGGATATGACATAAATATTGAAAAGTTTTCTTCATATTGTGACAGTACAGCAGAACTTTATGTTAGCTTATACAGCTGGCATCCGATGACACCCACTGTACACAAAGTGCTGATGCACGGGCCACTCATTGTGAAAAACGCTCTGATCCCAATCGGAACTTTGTCTGAAGAAGCAGCAGAAGCATTTTCGGGAACAAGCATTTTCGAGATTATAGGGAAAATTATTCGCGAAAGTTTTCCCGTGAAGATTGCAATAGGGATATTCTGTATAGGCTGCTGCTCACATCAGACCCGTATCTTAGCTCAATTAGGCCTAGACCTAAGAAAAGTTCTAAACCTTTTACCTCTTCCGCAAAAGAAATGTTACTGCCATTTGACGACAGTGGGGACTCGGACAAGGAAAATTAAGATTAGGTGTACTTACCATACCGTTTTATAGTTGGTTTTTAATGTCTAATAAAATAAAAATTTAAGAATGTGCTTTTTTTTCTTACCTTTTCTCCATCACCTAGATTCCTTTCCAATTGATATTTTGCCATCAACTAGGTTTTGAATCATGATTTTTCAATAAATTAGGTTATATAATATTTAGTATATATATTTAGTATAGTTTTGGCCACGTTTTAGGGTCAAATACCCGTCTGTGCGTCGATATGCAAGATACTCCATCTTCTTTCTTTTGTTTTTAGGAACAGTTTTTATAATGTTTAAAAATACAAGACAGCACGGTTTTTCTCTTAGTTTTAATGATGGCCTGGCAGTTTCAGTACTTTATGCAGCATACCCAAATGTCCTTTAGTATTTTTCGTCGATTCCCTTAAGTTTTGAGTTGAGCTGCACGATAACTGACCAATGCGTGCACTGAATGGTCAGGTCCACTCAAATTTATCTGTGTGGTTCTTTCCTCAAAAGACAGTGTTCTCGAACCTACCGATTTTTCGGTATTTCTACCGATATGGGCTCTGTTCTACCGAAATATAACGATTTTTCTATGATTTCAGAGTATACGTGGAAATTCTCTCGATTTCTCTACCGATTTTACACTTTTAAGTTGGCAACCCTTTTCATTTATGTGTAATGTTACGGGGAAGCCCTCAATAGTAAGTATGGACCTTGTGCAGAATGTTCCATATATTTTGGGGAATACCCTTGTGTTCTACAACTCGATATTATAAGGGGGAATTTACCTGTCTGGTCTATATAAACTGGAATTCGGTTTAATTTTTTTCATTAATTTTCTTAACTTTGAAGAGAGAGTAGAGTACCTATCCTAAAGAGTGCCTACAAAATAGAACCATTAAGTTAAAATGTCGTCTGACGAAGAGACAAGTGCGAGTGTAAGAAGAAAAATTTATCTACAATATTATAGAAAAGAATGGGAAGAAGAATGAAAGAAAAAATCTGATACACTGGTTAAGCAAGGTAATATTTTTTTTAATTATTTATGCTACTACTTACATTGTTATATTATTTTGTTTTCTAGTTATCGATTTATAGATGCAGTGGATATAATTAGACCCTAATCGTTACTAGATATACCTACGTAATTTTAATTCTTTATTTTAATTTCAGGTGAAATAAGATTAGCCTCGTTTGTTTCTGAACACAATCTACCATTCACTATTATGGAGCACCTACCGAAGCTGATGCAAGCCGTTTGTCCTGATTCAAAAATAGCAAAAGAAATAAAATGCTCTTCGACCAAAACTCACGACATAATTGATCATATTATAGGTAAAGAAAGTTTCGATAATTTATGTGAAGATCTGCGGCAAACTAAGTTTTCGCTTATTATTGACGAGTCCACTGATCTTAGTACAACTAAACACTTGTGCTTAGTCGTGAGATATGCGAAAATGAATCGTATTAAAGATTGTTATTTAGCTCTTATTCCATTAGAAGAAGCTAATGCTGCAACCTTATTTGAACACATTGTAAATTTTGTAGAAGCAATGATATTCCATATAAAAATAATCTAAAAGGTTTTGCATCTGATTGGGCAAACGTAATGATGGGACGTAATAATTCTGTTGTAACATTGCTGCAAAATGAAATTCCCAACATTTTTATACTTAAATGCACCTGCCATTCGTTTCATCTTTGCGCGTCATATGCTTGCAAATTGCCACGCTTTATAGAGGATCTTGTAAGGGACATTTACAACTACTTTTCTTCTAGCCCAAAAAGAGTGAGAGTTTAAAAACTTTCAAATGTTTTGCGACTTAAAAGTACATAGAATACTTCACCCCTCTCAAACACGCTGGTTATCAGTACATGCAGCAGTGAAGAGAATATTGGAACAACTCTCTGCTCTAGAACTATTTTTATAGACCAACTCTCTAATAATGATCATCTTTTAGCTGCAGAACATATAATACAGAAGCTCCAAGATCCCACTACGATATTATTTTTGGAATTTTTTATTACCATTATTTACCGATTTAAATAAAGAAATGCAAGCAGAACACCCGAAAATCCATAATTTATATGAAAAAATAACTGGAACATTAAAAACTATTTTTGATTGTTTTTTAAAAAGAGAACATTTAACTAGCACTCCATTCGAAAATGTTGATTTTATAAATCCAAGAAATTTTATGGATATTGACGCCGTATACTATGGTGCTGCTGCGTCTAATTATATATTTTTTTTCAATAATTAACGAATTTGATTGAATACTGTTTTTTTTTTTGTCAAATACCGATTTTGGGTACAGATATAACGATTTTAGCTGGTAACTCTACCGATTCGAGACCACTGTCAAAATACCATTTCAGACACCTATCTACATGGTCTTCACATGATCTGATCAAGACTATGTCTGGACTTTAAAAGATACTGACCTCTGAGTTTGTTTCGGCCTTTTTTCTCAGAGTAGTCAGATACGAAATGCCGACCTCATCTAGTTGTTTTAAAATCGACACCAGCAATTTATACTACGCTAACTCGAAGTTTAGGTAAAAACGTTTTTTTTATGCCAAGTTGCTTAAAATGTGTTTTTATATATCGCCTCTTTGCAAGAATACTGTGATATTTCAGAAAAATCGATTTTTTTTTTATTCCATAATCAAAACCGCCGTATTGAACTTTATTTTCGATAAAAACGAGGTATTTTTTCGACAATAACGGTGCGTCTATGAGCGAAAGAGACAAGACAACTGCAATATTTTGTGTTGTCGCGCTGTCTCTCTTCTGCCTCGTGATTTGTTTCGACAACGTGTCCCATCAGTCGGCGCGTGCCATTTGGAGGGAAGGGCGCTCTCGTATTTGTGCAAAAACGTGACATCACGAAGATACCACATTACGATTGCTAAGGTAAGTTTGAACTCTTTGATATTTTTTTATTAAGTAATGTGATATGTTGAATTGACACAGTTTTGTTGAAAATAGTATGCAATTTTAACTTGTTATTACTTTGATATCACGTTTTCGTTGAAAAGATATCGTTTTTGTTTTGTAACATCATAAGATGACGCGTTGTTGACAATGAAATATTTTACAAACCATAAAATGGATTCGGAGTATTTTGTAATGTTACTTTTTTCTAGATAAATTATAAGTTTTTTTGTAAATTAAATCGTTATGTCACGTTGTAAATACTAAAACAAATGAATTATAAATATTTATTTTTTCAGATGGGATCGCGGTCCAGAAAATTAGTACAATTAGCAACTATGCAAAACGTAGTTGATAGTAACGTAAATGATAGTTCCAGTATCCAAGCCGAGGAAGTTGATGACTCTAATATAAACGCAATGATTCCAGAAGGTAAGACTTAATAATTTTGTTTTTTAAAGAATATTTTTGTAAAGACTAAATGCCACCTATGTTCGGTCCCATGTAACAAGGGGCGAGCCTGTTGTCATGTAGTTATTTAAAATGAGTACCTATTAATACGAAACGAACTTAGGTGCTTACATTTTCATAGATTTTAAACAAATTGGATTTCCAATATTGGAAATCCATACATGAGGCCTATGCCCAGCAGTGGACGTCCATCGGCTGAGAAGAAGAAACAAATTGAGCAACATTATAAGGAGTCTTAGTGTGTTTTCTACAGATAATTATGTAAACACCTCGATTTTAGTTTAAATTTTTGTTTTCAATTAAGAATTTAAAACAAAAATTTAAACTATTAGGTACTTATGTTTCATAAAGTTTTTCTATTGTTTAAGTTATTATTATTTATATTTCTTTTAGACAAAAGTAACGATGACTCAAAACATCGTTGACGTGAGTCAACTAGTAGTACCGGTAGCTCTTCAAGTAGCTCTTCGAGTTCTTCTTCGAGTTCCTCCTCAAGCAGTGGACCATCTTTTTATGAAGGTAGTAAGTTTTTATATAAATGCATTTATTATATTTCTTAATACATACATACATTATTATTGTCACGCCTTTTTCCCATTGGGGTAGGCAGAGACTACTATTTCTTAATAAATGCACTTATTCAATTTATGTAATAATTTGTGTTCAATTCTGTGCATTTCGGATGCCGAACGTTTGCAACGTAATTATTTGGGACTAATTTTCTTTTAACTTTTCCCCAGATAGTGATGATTCCGTAAAGGATCCCAATTATCAAGAGGAGAAGTCAAAAAGTAATAATATACATACTTCAGACTCTGAAGAAGAAGGTGCCAGCACTAACTACAACTTCTCAAAAGACCAAGACTTGTTTAATTTAAATAATAATATTGCTTCAGTTGACACCATAGAGCAAGTTGACATGTTATTGGTAAGTAATTCAGCAGAAAATCGAGACATAATAGTTAACCATACAAATCAGATAGATCTGGTCGCAACAGAGAATAATTCGCTTGTAGTTGGGAATGATACCACTATGCCAATAGAGCCAACCACTTCCAACATCACCCCAACTAAAGTAGGAAAAAAAAGACCAAGGCAAGAGTTAAATTGGAAGAAGAACATCGCTAAGCGATTAAGAAATAGTGGACTATCATATATTTCAACAAAAACTAATAAGCCCTTTCCAAAACGCCAGCTTAAACCACCTTGCAGAGAAAATTGTAAATTTAAATGTAGCTCTAACTTCTCAGAGCTTGAACGTGAGAAAATTTTAAACGAATATTGGGGTTTAGGACAAATTGAGAAACAATGGACGTTTATAGCTAATAATGTCGATTTAGTTATTCCAAAACAGCGATATGTGAAAGTGGACTCAGACGGAAATATTGCTGCAAAGCGTGAAAACAACAACGCTTTCTTTTTGACTATTTCTGGTGCAAAGATCAGAGTATGTAAATTGTTTTTCAAAAACACTTTGGCTATCAATAACCGCCCTATAGAGACCGCGTTGAAAAAGAAAAATAATGACACTAATATCTCGTCAATGAAAGATTACCGTGGCACTCATCTAAATCACAGTAAAGTTGATGAAAACATTAAAGAAAGCATAAGAAAATTTATAGAAGCGATACCAAAAATTGAATCGCACTATATTCGAGCAAACTCGAAAAGACATTACATTGACGGCAGCAAAGCAATTACAGACCTGCATAGAGACTACGTTGAACAATGTAAATGTAAAAATATACCCTATGCAAGTTATTTAATGTTTTATCGTATATTTACACAAGAATTTAATATATCGTTTTTTGTGCCGAAGAAAGATTTGTGCGATACATGCGAAGTTTATAAAAATAGTACGCCCGAAGAAAAAGAATTGAAAAAAGAAGACTACGAAAAACATATCAGAGAAAAAGAATTATCACGCATTGAAAAGACAAATGACAAGAACAATAAAAATATTTTAGTTGCTGTTTACGATCTCCAAGCTGTATTCCAGTGCCCTAAGGGCGATATTTCTGTATTTTACTACAAATGCAAACTTAATGTTCTTAATCTAACAATTTATAATATTCAGAATAATGTTGTTGAAAGTTACGTATGGGACGAGTCACATGCAAATAGAGGCATAAATGAAATAGGTACTTGTGTATTTAATTACCTTACCAAAATGTCAAATTCAGCTGAAGATTTAGAGGTTGTCTTCTATTCAGACAACTGCGCAGGGCAAAATAAAAACAAATTCATGATTGCCCTGTATTTATATGCCGTACAGACCTTGCCTAACCTGAAATCCATAACACACAAATATCTTGTAAAAGGCCATACCCAGAACGAAGGCGACTCTGCCCATTCCCAGATTGAGAGACAAGTAAAGAGGCTATTAAGATCCGGTCCTATATACACTCCCGACGGATTTATCGGTGCTATAAAAACAGCCAGGAAAAAGAGTGAGCCAATACACGTCAATGAAATGTGTTTCGAAGATTTTTATGATTGGAAAAGTGTGTGTAATCAAATTAATTTTAACTTAACAAAAGATGAAGATAACCATGTAGTTAAACTATCAGAAGTAAGAGTAATAAGAGTTAGTAAAGATGATACAAATGCTATATTTTATAAAAATTCTTATGCTGAAACGGACTTTAAAAAAGCCGTCGTTTTGAGAAAAAAGAGAAACAACAATATAGAAATAAAAAATGTCTATAATAATAAACCCGGGATAGCTGAACGAAAAAAATCGGACCTAATGGATTTGATTAATAAGAAATTAATTCCCGGAGTTCATAGGAGCTTTTACGAATCGCTCTAAGAATGTTTTTATTTTATTTTTTATACTATTTTTGTAATTTTTATAACAATTATTTTTTATTACTTTATGTGAGATAAGTGAAACGTCGGTTCCTTTAAGTACAATACCTATGTGATATTTTATAATGAAAAGTTCCTAAGTCGTAATTTTATAGTACTTAATGATAAATACTCAAGTTTTTAATACATTTTGCAAGTATATAATACTTATAATTTTAGATACTTATTTTTAAAACCTATCTCAATATGAATAAAAATATTTTTAGTATGTATTATTATTCTTATTGAGATGGTTTTGTTTTAGTTAAAATATAGATTATGGTCCACCTAAAGTAGGTTTAGAATAAACCTAGTGATTATTTACAAAGACTAATGTTACGAAGAGACTGATTGGTTAGCTAGATCTAAAATAATAATAACAAATTTAGTAATAACAGTATACTTTTAATTAAGAACTGATAGCTATAGTTTCATTTTGTTAACTTTGTTGATTGTTAACTGTTGAATTACTGTATTTAAGTAGGTAACTGTATATCCTACCTACGTTATAATGACTAATGTTTATGCTTGATTTTCTTTTCCTACAAATTTTTCATTGATTTAATAAACATTTTTATTTCTAAAATGTGTTTTTATCATATAACCTAACACAACACAAAAAAATATATTATCAACAATGTGACAAGTTCATATGTCACATCGATCCTTGAAAACTTTTTCAGTAATAGTGTGACAAAATATCCCTTTTTTTTTGAATCCTGTTAATTTATACCGAAAAATAGCCAATAGCGCAACAATTACTATAGTTTTAGATGAATTAATAGTTAAATTATAAATCACTAGAAGGTTTTGTTGCTTTAGCTCTATTATTTTAGATTTTATAACATTTCGAAAGTTTAAAATACGCGTCCTGTAAAATTGCCTTTTTTGAGATGTTACAGTATTCTCGCAAAGAGGCGATATGTCATAAAAAATCGTAAAGAAATATACAAAAATAAGAAAGTTACAAACCTTATAAAATGCTAAGTAAAGGTACTTTTTGAAATCACTCGATTTATATTACGCCAACTATTATTAGCGGAGTGTGCGCGGGGAGGGGACGCACCGCTTGTTTGTCTACATTAGTCTAACGACACAGGTCGCTGTATTAGATGTGATTGCGCGGTTTTAAAACTTTAGCAGTAAATCATAATAGATAGTGTTATTGTAACCAATTATTTAAACTATTGTTAGTGTTATTTTATTATTACAAAAATGTCTCGACAACGAGCTAAACATTTAGTGGAATTAACAAAAAAGGAAGAATATTAATTGATGAGTGTTGATAAAAATAGTGAGATATCGCTTCATACTGTCGAAAGAGGTTAGTTTAATGTGTTATTAAGGACTATTAACGTATGTTAAAGTATATAAATATGTTTTATAGTAATACGCTAGGTTTTTTTGAAAATTGGAGCCACTTTGGTCAAAGTCCGTGCAACACTACGCTAACTCATAGTTAGCGTAGTTTAGTGCGTTCGTATGTATACTTGTTCGTTTGTAAAATGAACTACTTAGCGACTTTTACGTAATAAATACTTGTGTTAACGTATTAATTAGTTTATTAATGGTAAGTCGACTATATTTTTTTTGTAAGTACATGTTTTTTTTTAAAATATTGAAATATGATTTCAATATATTATACCTATTGTTTTAGAATCGTCGCCATTACCTGCTGAAGTTGATAATCCTGAATTCGTGTCTTTATATGAGCACGTCATGTTTCATGAGCCTATTCAAGAGCATGATTATTCTATGTCCAGTTCTGCAAGCCGAGACATGGTCAGTTATAAATATGATGCCGTATTACAAGATATAAATTTAAACGACTTGGGGGCTCCTAGCTCTCCACTTAATATTTATTTACCAAAGGTAATGACTTCTATCCAAAAACCTTCTCCATTGACATTAACTCCAGCAAGTATTGAACCTTTGTTTTCGGTCGTCACTAATGATCCTTCTGACAGCATAGATAATAACCCCCGTACCTTCACCCTATTGTGATTTTTCGGAATCTTCACAAAGTTTAAACGCTACTTTGATGCCGACCTCTTGCTACAAAGAGACTGAAGATAGAACACTGACACCTGAAGTCGGTACATCCGCCCAAGAAAGTCTTCCTGATTCGCATATGGATAACGGCCTCACCAAAAATACAGATTCAGTATCGGCAATATCTACTCCGTGTAATTCAATTTCCTCGCCTGCAACGTTCAATGATAGTGACTATTCTGCAGTATGGACCCCAAAAAATACGAAACGTAGATAAAAAAAAAAGGACTGATGTGGGTCTCAAACGTCTTAAACTTGAAAATGAATGGATAGCTAGAAAGAGAAAACGTTTGTGTAACACAGGATTGGAGTCATGTTACTGATGACAGAGGTCGGCATAAAAACCATAAATATATAATTTCAAATGAAATGAAGCAGAGTGTCATAGATCACGTCAATTCTTTTACCCCTGTCGAGTCTCACTACGTTAGAAAACGTACGAGTAAAAAATACTTAGATCCTTCGTTATCTTTTTCGAAAATGTTTAAATTGTATGTTGAGTGGTGTGCTGATAATAATTATAATTTTAGAGTACAGACAGTAAGACAGTATAGGGATATAGTTAATACTAATTTGAAGATAGGCTTTCATTTACCAAAAAAAGACCAATGCGACCTCTGTCATCAGTATAAAAATACACCTAGCCCTACAGATGAATTGAAAGAAAACTTCACTAAACATCAGACAGAAAAAGAAATTTCCCGTAAGTTAAAATTAGAAAATAAACTGTTAGCTATCTCTAGTAACAATGTAGCTTGTATTGTATTTGATTTTCAAAAAGTTTTAAGCTCACCACATGGTAATATAACTGTTTATTACTATAAGCGTAAACTCAATGTATACAATTTTACAATTTACGATATGGGATCAAAGGAAGCATTTTGTTATATGTGGGACGAGCGAACGGCTAAGAGGGGGGCCAATGAAGTTGCCAGTTGTTTATATGATTTTTTTTAATAAATTAGCTTCTAAGGGAGTTAACGAAGTCAACCTATGGTCAGACAACTGTGGGGGACAAAATCGTAATCGTATCGTATACTACATGTATTTATTAGCTGCAAAAATGTTTAAAATGAAGATTAGCCACCATTTTATGGAAAAGGGCCATACACAGAATGAGGGCGACTCAGTTCATGCTTTAATAGAAAAGACTGCAAGAGGTAGAGAGGTATATTCGCCAGATGAATGGTATTCACTAGTGCGATGGGCAAAAGTCAATGGGAATCCTTATATTGTTATCGAGGTCAATCAAAACATGATTTTTGATTTTAAAAGTAATATAAGCAACAAAAATTGGACTAAAAATATAAATAACGATAAAATTATGTGGAATAAAATTAAAAAAATTGAAGTTTCTCCTGATAATTATGGTTTGTTGGAATATAAATATAGTTTAGGTGATAGTGAAAGCAAACAAATACAATGTTTTAAAAAGACAACTAGATTATCCCAGTTGGAGCCTTTTCCCGAACAAGCATACAAAGCTTTGTTAAAAATTAATGTGGCAAAATATAAAGATTTAAAATATTATTGTGATAAGAATATTATACCCGAAAAGTATCATACATTTTATAGAAATTTATTAAAAACTGAACATGATGTGGACAATGCAAGTGATGAAGATTAAGAGGTTAAATTACAACTTATAATATTGTTTAAATTATGTGATTTATATTTACAAATTGGAAGTTTCTGTTTTCTCCGTGTGTGTTCCAAGTGCAATCTTGATTTAAAATTATAATTATTCGAAGTCGAATAGTGATTGATCTGATCTCTTATCGTTAATTAATAAGTAAGTACTTACCTATAATAAACTGTTGATTACCTACTACACTAATTTTGTTTTAATTATGTATCTAGGTACCTACAAAATTTTATCTGGAATTTATAAAATTCTACGTGTATTATAGCTGAACGGAAAGTTAGATGATACGCTAACTTGTGGCACAGGGCGATGTATAGTACGCTATATATAATTTGACGGCCTTTAATACGAAATCCGCCAGAGACGCATGTACCGGTTAAAAAAGCTAACTTAAATAACTTGTTATTCAGCATGATAAATTAAAATAATATATCTTGTGGGTGTATACAGTATGTAACTCACTTATAGGCAATACATTAAATCACATACTTGTTATCGCCTTTTCTGACGATATACAAAAAATTAACGAAATCGGCCCAGTCATTAGGTCAAAAAGTAGAGTTTTAATTTTGAGCAAATTTGAACACTGTAGAATTGGATCACTAGGTCAATGATTCAATGAACTTGAATCCTTGAACACTGAAAAGCGACGTTGCCACGTAGTGCAAACTATCACGACGTTGCTACTTCTACTTATTTATTGTGCCTAAACGTAAAATCGGTACACCTAAACGACAGGCTGGTATTTAATGTAATTTTAATTCAACGTTGTAGGTAGTAGGGTAAAGATGCCTATTATGAGATAGGCGCCAAATATGAGATAGCATGGTATTGGCTAAACTATTCACGGCAACCGCTTGGCGCTAGTGTCGCCCGAAGTGTCATAGCAACGATTTGAAATGTGTGACAGTGCGCGCCAGGGGGGGTACAGTTAGAACATCAGCAACAAAATCAAAGAAGCTAGTGCCATCTATTATTTTTAACTAGAGTTAGTAAGCATTAGTACTCTAAAGCGTCGATAGATGTCGCTGTATTAAAATTTAAAACCCAATTATATTTTTTTATTGTAATGGCAATGTCTTCTTAAATTTGTAAAATATTTTTTGGTTATGTAAACACTGCACACACAATATGGTCGTCACGGCTTGCGCTTGCGTTTGTTTGTTTCGTATTCATTTGTTGTGTATTTCTTGGTTTTCGAGTGTATTTTTCTGAGTTACAGACGTCGAGTTGAGATCTCTCGCGACCTCCTCCGTCCTGATAGACTATTACCTGGAAACCAGTTCAAGCTTCGCAGTGTTACACCTGTGCGCTGTGATTTGTTTATTAGTGATTCCAAAAGAAATTGTGAAAAACACTATTTACTATTATTAGAATTGCGAAAAGACGCTTGTATTCTGTGTGAGTGTGTCTTTGAATACAGACAAAATGCCTCATCGCTGTGCGCTGGGATGTAAGAACACTGGTAAGTAATTTATAACTCTGCTAACCGCTAACCGGCACTTTTTTTTTCTTAGGTGATCTCTGTTAGCGATCCAAAAACAGTAGAGCCCTCGAAAAAGCTGTCTATGTCCAGTTTCCTTATGAGAACTCACTGACTAGTCGCCTCCAGGTCCAGGACCCAAAAACTCTAATAAATGGGTACATTCTGTCATTTAGTTGTGATATTTTTCATCTATCACATTTTTCTTGGGGATATGGTACGGTGGCCAGCACATCAAGCTATCACCTGCCACAATCTGTCAAATATAAAATTTCTGTGATTTCAACTTTATCACCAAAATGTAACAGTTCAAGGACGATTGGGAAAATGGCCACTGTATGAAGTTTTTAAAATATAACTTATTACAAAATTTGTAACAAATATTTATTATAGCTTGGGCAGTAATAAATATTTCATATTTGTAAGTTCTACACGAAGTAGAAGTCTAAACTTTCTTGATTTAACATGACATGAAGGTAAAAATTTATGCAGGTCTCAATATTTGGTAGGTTTCCGCTAACGGCCATCCCCAGTTTAATATCTATCGCCAAATTAGACCTACTACTAATTAATAACTAACTAACATATATCATGCTTCTTGAATTAAATAAACAGACCAGATAGTACACACTAGACAGAATTAATTAACAGACTTATCACCTACATATTTTGATTACTTTTGTTTTTTCAGATGTTATAATGCACGTGTTTCCAAATCCTGTCAAAGGAGATCACCCATTCTGGGCTAATTTTTTTTTTTTGGGTGGCCCTCGATAATTCTTACATATTTTAAAAATATGTATAGAATACATTATGTTTTACTATGGCACCAAAGACGAGAACAATTTGGGTTCGAAGATTAATAGGATTAATAATTATTAGGAATTATATTTGGTACAAGTAATACGTTTTGCGCGTTCAGGTAAAAACCTGTTCTAATCTTGCACGCTCCGCGCGTCCCTCACTTCCCCCGTGCTCTGTGCCGTTTACTTGTAACACAATAGACACGCGCGCGCGAGTCGTCTCAGTCCGTTCAGTGACGCATCATCTGTTGCCTTGTTCACTACTCACTGTTTTTGCGAATCAGCTTATTTCTCGGCGTGTGTTATAAGGACTGTTTTTTTTTTATAATCTGTGACCATTGCGCAAATAACGGACTTGATGTTATCATGGGAACGTGTGTGTGTTGTAATCGTTCAGTTGTTAATAGAAGACGATCTTTATTGACGTCTGAGTTGTTTCAAAATAGGCCGCACTTACGATTGTATATAACAGAAGTTATACACCCTCGACAAGTAAGTATATAAGTACATATTTTTTGGTCAAATGTTAAAAATGTTTGTACTTAATAATTAATGTATGTATGTATGTAGGTATCTAAGAATTACCTGTGTACAACCCGGTTAAAATATCTCTGCACCTGGCGTCGATGACGTCACTTTTGTATTCTGATAAGGCGTGAAAAAGATAAGGGCACGTGTTTATTTGCCCGCTGCCTTACGATCTCGCCCCTACAAGGCGTCCTCGTGGTCAGGCTTTTAGTTACGATTTTTAAAGTGAATCAGTAACCGCTTTGAGTAAATCAATGCCAAAAAATAGATTCGAATTCATTTTGTTGTTTCTTTTCAGATTCTTCTGAATCATGAAGAATTTATCTGCCGTCCTTGTGTACAACGAGCAGACAGGAGAAGAAGAGCTGACGTTCCGCCAGCAGCTGACGTTCCGCCAGCAGCTGACGTTCCGCCAGCAGATAACGTTCCGCCAGCAGATGACATTGCGCCTGTTGATGCTGCTGTGCCTGTGGAAGTCGCTGAGCCATCGGCCAGAGACTCTTCTGTCCAAAGTAGCAGATATCGACGTGTTCCTTGCACAAGTTCGCGCTGCTTAATATTTAGTTGTCAAAATACCACCCGGCGTCGCTTGCCGAGTTCTTTACGGGCGAATGTTTTATGCAAGTATAACATATACATACCTAAAGATAGTCGTGTTTGTCAAGAACATTTGATCAGTTTTGATTGGGAACAATTACAGGAGGCACCAAATCTATGTACCGATTTTAGTGGGGCTTACTTAGATGATATAATAGATGTGTTAAAAGAAGAAAGGAGTTCCTTTCTAGACTTTGTCAATTTATAGGCAAATGAGCCAAACAGAATTATTTTACTGGACAGGTCTTAGTCATGATCAGTTTCAACTTATATTGTCTGAAACACCTAGTCTGAGAAACCAAAAACGTCCTGAAGCCTGCCTAGGCATTTTACTAGCAAAATACAGAACTGGTGATTCGAACCTACGTCTAAGTAACATGTTCAGAATGCCAGAGTCTACTCTACAACGAAAACTTGGAATTGCTAGAAAATGCTTGCTTCGAGATTTTGTTCCTCGTCATTTAGGATTCGATCACATTAGTCGACAGGAAGTAGTATCCCGGAACTTATTAGTACCAGAAACGATTTTCGGTAATCCTGGGTCGCCGCCGGAAGAGAGAAAGGCAATCGTAATATGCGACGCAACATACGTTTATTGTCAGAAAAGCTCCAATTTCTTTTTTCAGCGGGAAAGCTATAGCTTACACAAATATACCAATTTACTGAAGCCATTTCTATTTGTAACTTGCGATGGATATATAATTGATGTGACTGGCCCATATTCTGCTACATCATCTGATGGTCGTATCATGATGAATATGGCAAGAGACGAGAGTGGTTATGTGTTCAATTGGTACTTTCAAAATGAAGATGTCTTCATCCTTGACAGGGGCTTTCGAGACTCAGTTGCATCCTTAGAAGAATGTGGCTATTCGTGCTATTTACCACACTCTAAAGAAGTCGGTGCACTACAATTATCCACAGCTCAAGCCAACGAATCAAGACTTGTTACTATGTGTCGTTGGGTAATCGAAGTGGTGAATGGAAGATTTAAGCGCGATTATAAATTGTTCCGTCAAGATTTTTTCAATAGAGCTATGCCTCATATGATGGATGATTTTAGAGTAGCAGCCAGTCTCGTCAATGCATTCCATCAACCAATAATAGATAGCATACACGCAGAAGACTTTTTGGAAATCATACAACACAGGCGAAATATAGAGAACGATCTTGCCGATTATGTCATAGAAAATAATATGAACAGGCAAAGAGTTGTATTCCGACGAATGACGGCTGATGACCCAGAACTAATAGATTTTCCTCGTCTGAATGAAGAAGATTGTATTCTTTTTGCTTTGGGCACTTATCAGCTCAAATTAGCCCGATCATACTGTGGCGAGCACATCAGAGACGGGGTTTACACGATTGAACTGTATAATGATCCTAATATTATCAACTTGCCTAATGTTAATAATACAACGAGACTTCTAAGAGGTCGTATTCAATCGCGACATTCGAGGGCCAGGACGTACTATGTTTATATTATGGCAGATTATACGGAAAATGGCAGAAATGCAATTAAAAAATATTATTGTACGTGTCTTACTGGCAAAAAAACTCTAGGCTGCTGTGCTCATACCATGTCAATTATTTGGTTTCTCGGCTTGGCTAGACATCTAGATGAGCCCTTACAAACACCGGCAGGTTTTTTAGATTATGTTATCGTTCAAGATAATGAGCATAATATGTAAGATCACTGTATAAAAAAAACAATAAATTGATACTTTTGTACCCTTTTCTTTGTTTTATTATAATCCGTACAACGCCTATTATATATATCTAGTTGGTTAGTAGATAGCAGTGTTGTAATCATAAAATATAAAAAATAGGGATCGAATTCAAAATGTATATTTTTTTAGCTGTTTTTCCTAACCCAAAAGTTGCCTGGTAGAAATTACTGCCAAGCAATAAGGCCGCCCGTTGCATTATGTTCTTTCCATTTTGTTATTTTATGAATACCAAAAACCATGAAAATCGGTCCAGCCGTTCTCGAGTTAAAGTGTTCGAACAAACCTGATTTTATTTTTTAAAGACCGTTCTATATCTTTGTCCCTAAATTAATTATAACGTTGTCACCATACAATTTTCTTTCTACTCCTGTAACCTTTCAAATAAAATGTATTTCATTCCTGGCCGCCAACTTTTTTTTTTTAGCCCGAGTCGCCCTACTAAATGAGTGATCTCCTTTCCTGAGCGCTTCAAAGCTTGGGTTGATCTTGTTGGAGAGAAACCACAAATACCCTTGGACGTGGAATATTTCAAGAAAAAGAGAATTTGTGATATTCACTTCATTCCTGAACACAGAAATCGAAATAAACGTCTGAATGCATTAGCAATACCATTATTAAATTTGCCAGGTGAGTTATTTATTTGTTTAACACAGCTTATAGGTACTATCATTACAGGGTGTACCATAATGAGACATGACAGAATGACATTTATGAACTTGCACACTAAATTAAAAACAAGAACATTTTTAATTTATTTCATCATTATTTTTATAATAATTAAGTACTAGGTATTTTACTAATTGATATTCATTGCTACATTTGAAAATACTATGAAATTGTGTACATAGAGAGATCTTTAGAGTTTAATATTTCTTATTCTATTCCAGGTTTGCCTAAGTCTCAGGAATCTGAGAACAGTGCTGATAATCAACCTGGTACTTCATTTGCTGCAGCTGTTATTACATCAGGTATAGCTTACTTATTATTAAGACAGTAGGAATTGATAATGTTAGCATACTTATCCACGTCATGCATCTATTACATTAGATTTCAAATCTCACCTAAATATTTTAAGTGTACTAAAGACAATTCAGGGCACTTTGTACAAATCATTTAGTTCACTTCATTTCCTAATTAAACCTAGTGTCTGTGTAGGCAGGTAGGTATTGATGATAGAATAAAAGACTTTCTGTGTGTAACTGTTTTTCTTATTTTTTTCTAGGTGTCCCTCGAGAGTCGGAGAACAGTGTGGTGGTGATGCAACCTACCATTTTCAGCCTAACAAGTTAGTAATATTATTTTTTTATTCAAGTTAATAAATATTATATTTTTAGTCATTTAATTTTAATAAATTAATTACTTCAAAAACTTCAGAATGGCAAATGCATTACTTAAAAAAAAAAAGTTCTAGAAAGTTCTCCGATGCATTTTTCAGACCTACCATTTGTTCTAAATATATTTGTTTTTCTATTTCAGGTTCATCTATTATTCAGGAGTCGGAGATCAGACGTGAACCTCACCCTGGCAGTTCAACTGTACCTTCAGGTATTTTTTGTCTATACTAATATTATAAAGAGGGAAGATTTGATTGTTTGCATTAAATAGGCTCCGAAACTAATGGACTGCTTTGAAAAAAAATAGTAATAGACCACGGTCTGAGCAATAGCAAAACAAGCAATTTAATTTCAGCCTGTATAATAGCTTTACATGACTTATGATATTCATTTGTATCAAACAAAAATATTGAAATGTAAATATTTTGTAAAAATTTTATTATTTTCAAAAATTATTATTTATTTATCCCTTAAAAAAACTACTTTGCAGGTTTGCGGCATCATGGCGTTACAACAGCTACTGTGATAAAGAAGCATAATTATAGTGTGTTGAGCAGACCTAGACAAACACCGTTCGTTAAAGGTACTTATTCTAGTTTATACAAATTATAAACAGGGAAAGATTTGATTGTTTGTTTGTTTGCATGGAATAGGCTAAAAAACTCTTGCACTTTTGTAAAGCTACGCTATCCCCGGGTGACATAGGCTATAAAACACCACGCTTTGACCTACAGTAGTGGGGCAGCAAATGAACGCGGGGGAAAAAGTATTATTATAATAATAATTAACCCTAAAGCGTTGGGTGTGTGGTTTTCACTTAAACATCTTTTAATCAAGTTGTACATTGGATATAAAAGTAAATTATTATTCTTTGGTGACTATTTTATAAAAATACCGCATTATAATTTTAAAAAATACTATTTCAGGTGGTCCCACAACAACTGCAGCTTACAAACGTGTGGAGATGAAACCATTGCAGACGAAAATTAAATATTTACGAACGGAGTTGTGCCGTTTACGCAAAAAAGGCATGTCCTTTACCGAACGATTGGCTAATGCAGAAAAAACATCCAAAGACCTTGCATTTCAACGTATTACCAAACAGATGACAAAACCAGCACAGTTGTTTATAAAAATGCAACTCCAATCAACAAAGAAGCCTAAGGGTAGGCGTTTCTCAATAGAGGAGAAAATCTTATCTTTGTCCCTGTTTAAAAAGAGCCCTAAGTGTTACAGACTATTAAGTAATTATTTCACACTGCCATCTGCAAAGGCAATGAAATGCCTACTTAGTGAAATAAAAGTGTCTCCCGGAATTAATCCAATAATATTCGAACGAATAAAAAGTACACTGCAGCATAAAGATACTTCCGACCGCTTGTGCAGCCTTATCTTTGACGAAATGTCAATAACGCCTCAGATAAACTACAACGTACATAAAGATCAATTAGAAGGTTTTGCATCCAACCAAGAGAACAAGTTCTCAGACCATGTCCTTGTTTTTATGGTTAAGGGCATTAAGCGTAGTTTTAAGCAACCGATAGCATACTATTTCACGAATTCTTTAAATAAAATAGATTTAAAAACAATTATTAAAACTGTAATTCAACAATGCATTAAGTCGGGGTTAGTAATTGTTTGCACCGTGTGTGACCAAAGCCAGACTAATGTTGGTGCCATCACAGAATTGGTCAATGACACAAAAGCCAGTTTTTTACGACAGCAAAAAGAGTGGCGTAGTGATTTAATACGCATAAATGGCCAAAAAATCATTCCACTTTTTGACACACCACACTTAATAAAAGGTATTAGAAATAATTTAATTACTAAAGACCTTATATATTTTATAGGCAATTAAAAAAAATATATTAAATGGGACTATTACCAAATGGTATATGTAGCAGATAAGATGCATGGAGAGCTGCGGTTGCTAAACAAAATAACAGAAGAGCATATTAATCCATTAAAAATAAATAAAATGCGTGTAAAATCTGCTACACAATTATTTAGCCATAGTGTTGCTGTCGTAACAAACCATTTAACGGCTAGAGGAGATCTTCCTGAGGAATGCCGTCAATTAATAGACTTTACTATTTTAATAGATAATCTGTTTGATTCGTTAAATGTGAGTAGTTTCTCCATACCAGACGGTAAAATTTTTAAAGGGCCTGTGAAAAGGAATTCGCCTCACCATGAGTTGTGGCAAAAAGCCAAAAATATACTAAAAAGTGTCAAATATCTAAAGAAAAATAAAGTTGGTGATAAAGTTCAATTGACGGAGACAGTTGTGCCATCAATAACAAATTTAATTAAAACTATAGAGGGAATGGAATCTCTATGGAAAGTGTTGTCTAATAAATACGGTTTAGATGCAATGATGACTAGAAATCTCAATCAAGACCCTGTAGTGAATTTCTTTGGGAGCATCAGGAGTTATGGGGCACGAAATATGGCACCGAATACAGTAGCCTTTGAAGGAGCGTATAAAGCCTTAATGCTAAATAATATTAATTCCCCACATTCAAAGAGGGCCAATTGTGAAGAGGACTCCAATGAGTGCCTACAAACGCTAGACTTTTTTTTAAAAGAAAAAATTGTAACTCCTGATGCACCTACAGAAAATAAAGAGATTCATTTCGATACTGAATTATGTTTAGAACAATCTTCGGAAAAGGATGCGGGTCAAATCAATTATGTATGTGGTTGGGTAATAAAAAAATGTCTTACAAGAATTGTAAAAGGATGTCAACATTGTAAATTAAATTTACTAGACAACACATCAAGGAATACTAATAATACATTTATCAAAGAGAAAGAATATCAAAATAAAAAATGGCTTGTCTATCCTAGCAAAGAAACAGAAACATTCTTCAGAGATTCCCAAAATATTGTTTGCTCATTTTTAAAAAAGAATGTTCCAAAAACTAATTTAAAACGGACAATATTATCATTTATAGATATGTTTGTAGATTGTCATTTCAGCTGTCCAAAACATAAAAATAACTTAAAAGAAATGTTTTTAAATACTATGGTTAATATTCTTGTATACAGTTGGTGCCGATCCGTCAATCGAATTTTATCAGGCAAGCTAATTAATTATGAAGGTGAGGACGAAATTAAAATTGCTGCCCAAATTTATTATGATAAACACAAGAATTATAAAAATAGAAAATAAGTACTTATCTACTTTGCTATGTATAAATTGTAATCAATGTCAACATGCTTGAAATAATAATAAATAATTATTTTGTTATTTATTGAGTTTTATTTCTATTATTAATATTAATTATATTACTAAACTTCATTTCTATTAGAAATATTGTTGTAATAATATGACTATAGTCCTATTAATTAGAGATATCAATGTTACTTCCCTTAGAAGCTGTTTTGTTTTAGTAATTTATAATACATGTGCTAAACCAAAATAGCTTCTAAAAGAAGTAACATTGATATCTCTAATTAATAGGACTATAGTCATACACATTCTATAGCTACGTTATAGGTATATATATTGGTGTTAGTTCTAGTTAAAAAAACCAGGTGGCGCTTTCAACCGATATGCCCAAAATTAGCACAAGAGGGCTCTCTTACTCCTCTATATTATTATACCCTTTGGTGCGCGCCAGCCAGCGGCCATGATAGATCGTGGGCATGTGATTTTTTGTGAAGCAGAAAACATAAAGTTTGGCATTACATCTTTACGAGGTATGTAACAACATGATTTTCGTGCTAAATGTTATAGATTTACGGTCATTATATCAATTATACGATCAATTTCACGATATGAGTGCGATATTACTGTGTCTTCTTTGTCAACAAAAAATAGGCAGCCATTTTGTGAAATTTCTGTGTGTTGTAATAAGAGATATGTACTAACTATAAGAAAAGATATGAAAGATATGAACTAATTAGTTTAATAACTTTATAAGATTAAGAAAAAGTTTTTGTTATTTCCTTTATTGGTAAAGACTGAAGTTAGTCTATATTTATTTAAAAATGCAAATTAAAAATTTGATTAACAACCGTTTTTATTTGTCTGAACCTCAAACCCTAACATGAGATACTATCTCAAATTAGGAACCCCTCGTATCTCATATTATGAGACCATTAGCCTGCAACGCAATTTCTGACTTTTTCGTTTTATCTATCTATATCTAAAAATGTATTAAATATAGGACTAAATAACAATTATTTTTTCGAAGTACATTAAATTCCTGACTCAATATTGTAGCTAGTGGAGCTCCAACTGCGGAAACAATTTTTTTATAGTCAAAAATATAAATGGTATCCCATATTCGGCATCTTTACCCTACGCAAACTAAACGTGTATGTATGGACGCCGCGGTCTACGGCGCGCGCCGCCCTGTCCACGAGATCCCCGTCTTTGTTCTACGCAAGTACATTCGTTTTGCTACTGTATGGATTTTAATACTGTGACGGTAAGGCAGGAGACCATTACAGGTTGATTATTCAATTTAATGTTGTTCGAATTGAATTTGTGTTTTTTGGTATACTAGACTTTCAATTGGTTATTGAACAACGTCCTTGACCTGTCACGGTCAAAATTTCGTTTTTTAATAATTTACACCAACACAATCTATCACTAACATGCGCCTTAATTTCCTGCGGGTGTACGTCGGCAGCGGTGTCCTTTGGCGGTTTGATCTAACAGGCGGCACGAGTCACGCGGTTTTCTTCAAAGGACGGTCATCGGGGGGGGGGGGGGGGGGGGGGCACGGGGTGCGCACGCGCCACTGTGGGAAGGACACCTGTTATCGAATATCAGCTTCTTATTTAAGGGAATAATGATAGATAAACAAAACAGCTGTTTATTAGCTTTTAATAGTTAGGTGGTGCTATTGTGTTTTTATACTAAGCCCTAAGTATTTAAAGCTACACAGCTATTTTGATATTAAATATTATTAAGTAGATTTAGAGATAAAATGAACAAAGTAGAAGTTAAGTAAGTAAGAACAACAACCATAAAATCGTAACTACTTACCCTTTTTAAGGCTCTTACACACTCACGCGATATCGCGGGCGCGACAGGCACCGACAAAGACAATTCCTTTGTCGGTGGATGTCGCGCCCGCGATATCGCGTGTGTTTGTAAGAGCCTTCATACTCAGGCAGTCACTTACAAAACGGTAATTTCGTAAGTTCAATCGTAGAAAAATAATCTTTTTTTATAGTTTATGTGTATCAATGATTTTTTAATTGTTAGAAATATTAAAACATTCGAATTACACAAAAATACTTATTCTTAGTCTTAAAAAAAAATCGATGAACGATAATCAATTACGATAATTGCGCCGTTTGCCCTATTTATTACTTTTATTTTTTTCGCCATTTGGGAAGTCCCGCTTTGTCAGTTCACCGCTAGTCTTCCTTCCGGGATAGTGTGCCTTTCGCAGAGATTTCGAGCTACTTGCGCGCATTGCTTCAATTGATTTAACGAATAAATACGAGTACAATTAGTTTATTTTTTTACAGTGGAATGGACACTTGAGGCTTATAAAATCAAAGGCAGCTAAGCGCCATACATTCGTAAAATGAGTTATCTATGGCGCCATCTGCTTTGGTTAGTTACGCACGCTTTGATATCTTCATTTTATTAACAAATGCAGCTAAACTCCCTATAAATTCAATTCGAAAACTGATGTTGGCATCAAAAACAGCTACGTTTCAACCAATAAGGATTAAATACAGCTAGGAGTCACGCCGGCCAATCAGAGAACAGGATTTATAAGATTCATCATGGCCGCCGCCATACATTTTGTGTGCACGTTAAGTCCAGTTTTTGGCTAATATCTTGTGGTTTTAGTGAATTAACGTGATTAATTTTATATTAAAACACGAGTTTGGATACCCATGGAGGTCCCAGTAACACCAGCAAGTGCGGGCAAGGCTCGTAAAAGTACAAAAAACCCCGAGAAATGGAAGGCTAACATAGCTAAGAAAATGAGTGGGCACGCCACAATTGTGGCGATAAGTCCCCTCTTTGAGGAGTGGCTGGAGAGGCGCCACGGCGTCCTCACCTTCCGCCTGACGCAGGTCCTCACCGGACATGGATGTTTCGGGAGGTTCCTGTTTAGGATTAAGCGGGAGGAAACGCCCGGGTGTCACCACTGTGTGGATCGCCCGGAGGACACGGTGGAGCATACGGTGGAGGTCTGCCCAGCTTGGGCGGAGCACCGCCGTGTCCTCACGGAGGCGATCGGCGGCGGCGATCTCTCGCGTCCGGGCCTGGTTCAGGCCATGGTTCGGAGCGAGAGTGCATGGGAGGCCGTCACCTCCTTCTGCGAAGCAGTTATGCTAGCGAAGGAGGAGGCGGAACGCGTGAGGGTGAGACAAGGTTCGCGCCCTCATGCCCCTAGTCGCCGCAGGAGACGCCCCGGGCGTCGGGAGTCGCAAGCCGATTTCCGGCCACCGTAGGCGCGGGCCTGCGGACGGTGAGCGATGGGTAGCTCGCCGTCCGATAAGGACCAGGCCCGGGTCGACGGCGCGTTGTGTTCCACGCGCGCCTCAAAGAGATGTCAGCACAAACTGACGGGGTCCGTCAGGACCAATGCCTGCCGGGGTTGCGAGTTTGTCCGAAAGGGATATCGTGGCCCTGGCACACAGGCAACGGAAGGAACACGGGTGGGTTTTAGTCAGTAAAAGTCTGACACGCCCTCCCGCTCCGCCCAGAGCGGGAGAAGTTATTTGATGATTTCCCACCCAAAAAAAAAAAAAAAAAAAAAAAGCTAAGAAAATGAGGTTAGTGATGTGACTGATTCGATACTATTCCGATATCATAATATTAAATTTATTAAACGTTGTAAAGACAAAGTATTTTCTTGGATTCTTACAACCTATTACACAACATAAACACTATTTTATTAAACGGAATAAAGTCGTGTATGTATAGGTAGGTATACTTTTCCGCACTTTTAAAATAGTGCATGATGCTCAAGCTCTTTAATACTACTACAGCCATATATTTTTTGTTTTACAGGTACATGCCAAAGGAAGCACCAGAACGAATAATCTGTACACATAAAAGTACAAAACTAAAATGTTCTACTTTGACAATGCCTGACATTATAAAATTCCATCGCTCTTTTTATTCCACAAGTGAAAAGAGCGTACAAGATGCTTTGATACTGAAGTGTTGTAAAGCCAAGAAGGTAAAAAGAAGGCGTCCTACCAAAAATGAAAGATGGGGCAGAGACTTTAATATCAAGTATCATATTATAAGAGAACGCCATGAGTTTGTTCCTGTTTGCCAAAAAGCATTTTTGAAAATACTTGGCATTACGAAATATCGTGTAGAGTATGTTTTGAAACATTTATTTTATACAGGAGAGATTGCCAAGGAACGACGGGGGGGTAACCGAAAGATAAATAAATATAAAGATCAGAAGAAATCCGTTCGTCAATATATTATGAAACTAAAATGTATAGAGTCGCATTATTGTCGCTCGGCTACTCAAGAACGCAAATATTTATCTAGTGACTTGAATATTAACAAGCTGTACAACATGTTTAAAGATGAAAATCCTCAGTATCCTGTAAAACAATCATACTTTCGCCATATTTTTAATAGAGAGTTTAATTTGGGTTTCGGTAACCCTAAGACTGACGTCTGCTCAACTTGTATAGAATCAAACGAGAAAATCAAAGCAGAAAACGATCCAGCCAAGAAAAATGAACTCATGACGTCACTGAGAGTGCATAAACTACGAGCAAAGGCGTTCTTCAAAATGATGCAGGAAAAAAAAAGACGACATGATAACATTTTCCTTTGACTGTCAGAAAAACAGTCCACTACCTCGAATTCCAGACCAGAGCGCTTATTATAGTCGACAATTTTACCTTTATAATTTTACCATTGTACAAGGAACCTCTAAAGACAAACTTAACATGGATACAACCTTCGCCTACACCTGGACTGAAAACGAATTTGGTAAAACAGCTAATCAGATATCATCAGCCGTTTATGATCGATTAAACAAAACTAATTTAGCAGGTATCACCGTCATACGCTTATTTGCCGACGGATGTGGTGGCCAAAATAAAAATAGCATAATGCTAGGTATGCTATCTAAATGGCTATTGGACCACACGACTGTCAAAAGTATTGAAATAATATTTCCCGTAACCGGACATAGTTTTATGCCTCCGGACAGAGTCTTCGGTAACATAGAAAAGGTCATAAAGAAACGAGAAGTAATCATACAACCAGAAGAATATTGCAACGTTATTTCCAGTAATGCGACGGTCACGAATCTAAGGGATATTGAAATATTCGACTTCAAAAGCGCCACTCAAAAGGTTTTTAAACCGATAGCAAAATGGCCATTCAAAATAACGCAATGCAAGAGATTTGTTATAAAAAGATCAAAGACGCCAGGAAACACACTTATCCACGGCGAGCTGTTTTATTTAAGCAATTTAAGTAAATCTTCAAATGTTTGTAAAACCGGTCAAAAAACAAGCATGCTTCGACCTACCACCATTTCATTGGGAGCGCCTGTGACGCGTGCGAAAATAACCGACGTTGACAAATTGTTACAAAAGCATTTTACACACACACAAAGTCAAATAGCATAAGTCTTATGCTATTTGACTTTGTGTGTGTGTAAATTGTGTTTTTAATTTTATTTGTATTCATTTTTTACGGTGAAATTGACACTTGACTTTTGTGTACGCCTGCGTTTTTGTAACAAGACGCCAAGACAACAGCATTTTTATAGTGCTGCAGAGTACACAGACATGGTATTATTGTATGGAGAATGCCGCCAAAATTCAGCCTTAACTTTACGTATCTACCGTGAGAGGTACGGCGCAACTCGCGTCTGCCCTAGTAGTGTCCGGACAATCCTGGGAGCTGTACAAAGGATCAGGGAAAATCAGCACATAGTGCCCAACACTCATGAAGGAGTTGCTCCGCGTCACGTTCCATCCTCATCTGAACAACGAATTTTAGAACATTTCGATCGGAACCCAACCTGCAGCCCTAGACAAGCTGGGCGTGTGTTTAGAGTGAGCCATATATACATCGAGTGCTGAAAAGGAACAAAATACGTCCTTATAAATACGCAAAGGTGCAGGCGCTGCTGCCCCGTGATAAGCCGATTAGAGAGTTTTACTGCCACTGGAAAAAATAATTTCAGACCAACGTTTTTTATCAGATGTGTTTTGGACAGATGAAAGCACGTTTACTCGAAATGGCATGTGGAACCGACAAACCATGCGTCACTGGAGCCACACGAATCCCCATCTATTTAGGGAATCCGCTCATCAATACCGCTGTTCCGTTAATGTGTGGGCAGGTATTCACGGAAATCAAATAATCGGTCCTGTTTTTATCAACGGAAACCTGAATGCACAGAAGTTTCTAGATCTTCTTGACGGCCCAATCTCAGAATATTTAGAAGAAGAACTGTCTGTGGCAGCTTACAGGCGGGTATGGTTCCAGCTAGACAGAGCTCCTCCACACTCAGTACTCCTCGCAAGAGAGCGGCTTAACACCATGTTTGGCGAGCAATGGATTGGTCGCTATGGCCCCCGCAGGTGGCCAGCTCGGTCCCCCGACCTTACTCCTCTTGACTTCTTTTTATGGGGCTTTATTAAAAATGAAGTTTACTCGCGGGTCTCCGAAACAGAAGAGGAACGGCGCAATCGTATTGTCGCCGCCTTTGACAAATTAAAAGCCATGGCTCTGGATCCTGAACGAAATTTGCTGAGGAGGCTTCGGGACAACATTGTGCGGCGATGTAACTTGTGCATTCAAAAACGTGGTGGACATTTTGAAAATTTAAAAATTTAAATATCTATTATTTTTGGAACTAATGTGCAATAATGAATTCATTTAGTTAGTTCAGTTATCGCCAAATAAATACGTGGCGGTGAAAAAAAAACTTGTACATTTTTTGTTTTTGTCGCACATTGTCAAACGAATCAAAGTGCCGCCAGAACGGCGCCGCCGACAAAAAAGCCGCCATGCTGCCCACGTGCATCGTTGCCGCTCTCCCTGGGGTCAAGGTACGTTGTCTAAACAGAGTGTTTACTTTAACCGAATTTATTTTGATATTTATTTTGTTTGAAAATTTAACTTTTTTAATTTACGGTTTTTAATTAAATATTTAATTTTGCTATACTTCTGTGGACTAGTATTTCTTGTGGTTCAAATGATTACATATATGTGAGTTCCATACTGTATAATACCCTAAAATTATGATTAATACACAAAAACTGTAATTTTATTATTGCAATGTAATAAAAATAACACTTCTTTAGCACTACGACCTCCCGTGCTACACTACGCTAACATTAGTTAGATGTGTATAACATGTAACATTTTATTGATGAATTACGTTTATATACGGCTAACTCGCGCTAAATCAAAAAATATAAATAATTAAGGAAAAATAAATATGAGATATTACAATGAATAAATTAACTATTAAGCATACCAAATTTCAAATAATTATCTTAATTAATGTAAAAGTTATCACGTTTTTCTCTTTAAACGCCTCTACTGTAAAGTACGCTTTTTTGAGTTAGCGTAGTATAAATTGCTGGTGTCGAAATATAATTCAAGTGTAAAAGTGTTTGTACAAACCTACTTACAAAAATAAATAATTTATCAATTAAAGGTAAAAATTTAGTATCCTTTGGCAGGAGGAGGGGGGTAGGGGGGAAAGGGAAGGGGGGTGTTCCTTCTTTCCTCTGGCACTACTCCCATGAAAAGGTAACGCACCGTTCTTGAGAAAACGAATTATTGTAACCTAACCTCAAAACACATTAAAGTTGCTTATAAGGCGTAGTTGGGGGAGCCCCGCTTCGCGGGGCTCAAGGGTTTAAAAAAAACTAACGAACCTAACCTGTCCGAGTCGGGTTGCCCCAAGTCCCGAGCTCGCTTCGCTCGCTCTTGCATCCTAAGTTCTCCTAGTAAGGGCGAAGCCCCACTAGTGCGTTGCGCTGCGTTGCGTCGTCGCTGCGTCGTTTTCCATACATTTTTTATGACATGCCCCATTAGACCGATGCGTCGTCGCGCGCGACGTTTCAACGGATCGACGGACAAGAGACGAAGCGGGAGGGAGGGTATGCGCTGCGTTGTCGGAGCTCCGCTAGAGGAGGAAGCTAGACGAGCGTAACGACATTTTTATCTTACCATGAGTGAGCAGGATATTGATATAGATTTTCTCATATCCTTGGTCCAAGAAAGACCCATTTTATGGGATAAATCACACGAACATTACAGTGATAAAATTCGTAAAGCGAATGAATGGGTAGCTGTTTGTAAAAAAATATTTCAAGATTACGAGGAGTTTGAGGACCAAAAAAAGAACAAGATTGGTGAGTTGTTATTTATTATGTTATTTCTAAATTCAATACATAAGTTAATTTATATCTTTTTCAACTGCCATGGTAAAGCCCCTTCTGGACTCATAAAGTAATTAGCAAATTCATTTCTGATAAAATTTTCGGCTAATGATTCTTCATTGCTATGGGGTCTCAATTGTGGGAACCTACTTATTGCCATATTGTCTTGTTGTTTTAAACCATAGTGTTGTATAACAAAATTGTGTAAAACACAACATGCTTTCGCAATATTAATAGTTAAATCATATGACGTATCAATTGGCCTATGTAAAATGCGCCATTTATTTGCCATGATCCCAAATGCACATTCCACTTATCTACGAGCTCTGCTAAGGCGATAATTATAAACTCTTTGTTTCACATTGAGATTGGATCCGCCGTATGGGCGCATAACATGCTTACTTAAACCAAAAGCTTCATCACCGACGAGTACATAAGGGATTGGTGGCTCGTTATTATGATCATTTCCAAGTGGTTGAGGATCAGTCAATGGTAATTCATTTCTCATTAAAATCTTGTATAGTGTCGAATTTCTAAAAATAGTAGAATCACTTTCCTTTCCATATGCACCCACGTCGACAAAAACAAACTTATAATTTGAGTCAACAACCGCCAGCAAAACAATTGAAAAATAATTTTTATAATTATAAAACAGAGAGCCACTTTTGTTTGGTTTTATTAAACGTATATGTTTCCCATCAATTGCCCCGAAGCAATGAGGAAAGTTAGCTTTGAGATCAAAATCTAATGCAATATTTTGTAGTTTTTCTACTGTGATCTCTTCTATGTACTGTGGCCGAACAAATTTCCATATAGCTTGACAAACTGACAAAATAGTTCTAGAAATTGTAGCTCTTCCACGTTTAAATTTGAAATGCAAGTCGTTTATCGAATTTCCGCTGCCCAAGTACCTGAAATAGAAACACAAAAAATAAACAGGGTGGCCCATTTAGTTTGGTCAGTGTAGACAAGTTAGGTACTTACCTATTTTTTTCTTTCTTTGCAGGTAACGAGGTTGTGAAAAAATGGAGAAGCGTGAAGGACAACTTTTTTCGATACGTAAAAAAAATAAAAGAAAACATTGTCTGGATCAGGGGCAAAACAATTGAAAAAATATCATTATTACAATCAGTTGCTGTTTTTGATGAAAGTTGCCCAAAATAAAACTGACAGTAGCCTTGAAATGGTGTCTGAAGAAACGGAACGAAATGAAAACACAACATCATCTCCATTTCCTACAAAAGAAATGTCCTCGTTACCCCCAGGTCCTTCTCGCTACGTGCCTGCAAGCCGTAAGAGATCAAAACAAGCAATAGATGATTTCAAGGCGCAAACATTAGAAGCGTTGCAAGAGAAAGAAAACCGCCACTTATCATTTTTCAAAGGAATTTTGCCTTCTTTGGACGGCTTTACGGAATTACAAACTTTGAGATTCCAAAGCAAAGTTATAAATATCATTGCCGAAATGCGGTTCGGGGAACAGACTCTTACAACATGACAGCCACGGGACAATTATCAAACTGGACCACAGTATCAAGCAACACCATTGCAGTCACGCGGATATCAAACTGGACCAAAGTATCAAGCAACACCATTGCAGTCACGCGGATATCAAACTGGACCACAGTATCAAGCAACACCATTGCAGTCACGCGGATATCAAACTGGACAACATGCCCAGTCACCATCGCCATCGTCGTATCGAACAGATGAATTCGAAGCTACCTACTCAGCCAACACTACGATTAATAATTTTACTGATGATAGTCAAGAAGAAGATTATAACTTTGCTTTGTGTCTAATAGTAATACTTAAATTAAACTGTTTTTAAAGATAATAAATGAGTAACTGATTAACATTATTATGATATTTGAATTACTTATTTCAATGTAATACCAATCATTTCAATTGGTTCTAAAGGGTTCCTGAATTTGGTATGCTGCTTCTTTAAATGTGGTTTTAAGGTTTCAACCAAATTATTAAAGCTGGCCACACTCATTCTAAAAAAAATGAAAAAAGGCTTTTCATCTAACAACAACTCCATATATTCCTGCATAAAAAACTGATCATCACTATTTCTTAATGCTATCAAAGGAGATATCCAGAATCTTCTATGGTTTCTACGTTTATTTCGGCGGTGCCGTAATAAAAGCAACAAAAGAAACCGTTTGTATCTATCCATTGCAAAGGCTGAACTGAGACGCAGCTGCGACGGCGTGCATACCCTCTTGCGTTGCGTTGGCGCAGCGTCAACGCAACGCAGGTATAGCATACAATGCGTTGTTCCGTTGCGACGACTAACAGTAGTAACATTGCCTTTTGTACACATACACATATCAGTGGAGGTACACCAACTTTCTTCTGATCAGGATTTTTAAGTTGTTATAAAAACAAAACATTCGTAAATTTTTCATTTAAAAATCCATAATTTACAACTGTAATTAGTTCCATAAGGATCTCTTTTATTTCTTTCTACATTTCTTCTCCACAGATATTCATAAATTAAATCATTATTATTAGCACGATTATTGTAATTGTCATTTTGTAGATTATTGTAAAATGCCGAATGCGTATGGCATACGTACAGGTTACAAAATTACAACGCGCCGTGTGGACTGGCTCTTAGAGCCAGTCCACACGGCGCGTTGCGTTGCGTTGCGTCGTCGCAGCGCTGTCCTTGCGTTGTTTTACATACAAATAACCAAGGTGTTCACACGGCGCGTTGCGTCGTCGCAACGCACACATGACGGACAGCAGCCCCCGAGACGAAGCGAGAGGGGGTGTACTCGTGCGACGTCGGACGGCAGCGCTCAGTTGCTTGTGCGTTGACAGAGAGGATACACGGAAGCTCATTTCGTTTTACGTTTACGTTTTTGTATTTAGTTTTATTTGCAGGGTAAAATGAATACCATTGAAGAACTTGACATAGATTACTTGATTACATTGATACAGGAAAGGGAAATTATATGGGACAAGTCAAACGTAGATTTTAAATTTAAAAACAAAAGCCTGGGAAGACATATCAAAAGTTTTATTTCCTGATTACGAGAATTTCACAGCTGAACGAAAAAACAAAGTTGGTGAGTTCACAGTACAGATATTTATGTTTTTTTTTATTTAAGAGGGCTTTCACGATTTTCTTGCACCGCCAATTCCGCGATCAGTACAAAATTAATATCTCGACACTCTAAAATTTTAAAACTAAGGGAATCTAGATTAGCGTGAGTACTATTTTATTACTTAGCTCAAAACTAACCTAGACTACGCTGAGTAGGTATAAAATATTAATTTTTTACTGATCGCGGAATTGGCGGTGCAAGAAAATCTTGAAAACCCTCTTAATACAATTATACCTTATTTAGCTGCCAAGGCAGAGTTCCTCTAGTCATAAAATAGGTCGCATATTGCTGTCTTATGACATTCGGTGCTGTCTGTTCTTCGTGTGCGAGAAATTCATCAACACTTATAGCAAATTTATCTCTTTGTCTAAAACCATCTCGATCAGCGACAAAATTGTGTAATACACAACATGCTTTTATAATGTCAGTAGCGAAGTCATAGGACACGTCTATCGGTCTGTGAAAAATGCGCCATTTGTTAGCCATAATCCCAAAAGCGCATTCGACATATCTTCTGGCTCTGCTTAGACGGTAATTGAAAACCTTTTGTTGTAAGTCGAGATTTTGACCGCCATATGGACGCATAATATGTTTGCTCAGTCCAAAAGCTTCGTCACCCACAAATACATACGGGGTTGGTATATTGCTACCAGAGAGTGGCTGGGGTTGAGGTAGTCGTAAGTTGTTGTTAATCATTAGCTCGTACAGTTTAGAATTTTGTAATATGGTTGAATCGCATTCTTTTCCGTATGCACCGATGTCGACAAATACGAATTTGTAATTTGAATCCACAATAGCTAGCAACACAATCGAAAAAAAGGCTTTATAATTAAAAAAAAGTGAGCCACTATTTGCAGGATTACACACGCGGATGTGTTTGCCGTCGATGGCACCAACACAGTGAGGAAAATTTGCCTTTACATCAAAACCCCTCGCTATTGTTTGGAAACTTTCAGTTGTCAGTTCAGGGATGTTGTCTCGAAGAAGATTGGTCCATATAGCACGACAAACTCTTTGTATCATATATGCAATAGTAGATTTTCCCCGTTTGAATTTGAAATGTAAATCAGTTATTGAATTTCCACTTCCTAGGTATCTGAAACGAAAATAATTATTATAATATGCATTTATGAGATAGATAGATACCCGAAAAAAAATACTGACATATTCAGACATCGATAGCAAATAACTTTCTCTATGTAACCAATTAATTCTGGAATCGCGAAAAAAATAACAGCTGTTGCATACATTTTGATTCAGAAGGTATTGCTTTTTGTATGTAACAGCTGTTATATTTTCACGATTCCAGAGTTGGTCACATAGTGTTTGTTAACGATATCTGAATATGTCATTAAATTTTATCGAGTAATTCACTATGTATAAATTATTAAATCATGTTTACTATTGGTTTTGCAGGTAATGATTTAATAAAGAAATGGAGAAGTGTAAAAGACTTCAGATATTCAAAAAAAATAAAAGAAGCATCAAAATCGGGCTCGGGCGCTACGAAACTGAAGAAGTATCATTTATATAATCAACTTCTTTTTTTGAGAAAAGTGGAACAAAATGCCACCGAATCTAGCTTAGACTCGCCTAGAGAAATCAACAATGAATCTACGTCTACAAATGATGAATTACCACAGACAACACTCCGCGCTATGTTCCAGTCGCGCGCAAAAGGGCAATGCAAATGGATGAGTTTGAAAGAGAAGGACTAAAACTTCTCAAGGAGCCGGAAAATCGCCATATGTCCTTTTTCAGAGCTATATTGCCATCTATTCAAGAATTTTCCGACCGAGAAACTCTCCGTTTCCAAAGTAAAGTTATACAAATTATAGATGAAATGCGGTATGGACAAACATCATCATATGTGAGTGGCCCATCAACGTCTCACCAACCATCATATGGGTATCAAACAGCAAATTTTCAAAGTACATACATTTCTGATTATAATAATTCAATTACATCTCCACAAACATCTCAAGCAAGTGAAGAAACTGAATACGATTTTTCTAATTTGTAATTACTGGATGATATCTCTCTTAAATAATGTCTAAACTTAAAATTATGACAATTGCTGATTATTTGTGAGTTGATTACTAATTAAACAAACCAAAAAAACTGTTATATTTTTATTACTTAAATATTTATATAGTTACCTTAAAGTAATTCCCAGCATTTCTACTGGTTCCACTGGATTCCTCATATTAGTATAGTTTTTTCGTATGTGTGGTTCTAAGGACTTCAATAAACATTCGAAGCTGGATACACTCATTCTAAAAAAATTATAAAACTTCTTTTCGTCTAATAGCAACTCCCGATATTCTAACAAAAAAAACTGTCCATCACGATTTCTTAATGAAATGAAAGGACAGATCCAGTACCGTCTTGTGATCTTGCGTCGATTTCGGCGGTGACGTAGTAATTGGAGCAATGCTAGACGTCTTTTCTGATCCATGATTTGCTATAGACTGACTGCGATATTTTTTCAAAATGCTTGCCGCAACTGTGCGTCGCCGCTGCGCCGACGGAACGTTAAGACTGCGTCATAGTAACGCTGCGATGGCGCAGCGCCCGTGTGGCCGGCTATGCGTCAAAATATTTGCGTTGCGACGACGCAACGCAACGCAACGCGCCGTGTGGACTGGCTCTAACAGTAGTAACATTGCCTTTTGTACACATACACATATCAGTGGAGGTACACCAACTTTCTTCTGATCAGGATTTTTAAGTTGTTATAAAAACAAAACATTCGTAAATTTTTCATTTAAAAATCCATAATTTACAACTGTAATTAGTTCCATAAGGATCTCTTTTATTTCTTTCTACATTTCTTCTCCACAGATATTCATAAATTAAATCATCATTATTAGCACCATTATTGTAATTGTCATTTTGTAGATTATTGTAAAATGCCGAATGCGTATGGCATACGTACAGGTTTTTTTTACGTTCCGTTTCACGACATTGTACACCACGAACAATATATTAAGACAGATTTGGTTGTCAATCGCCAATTTTAGAGTCTGTCAAGCGAGTCGAGTCCACAACCATTTTACTGATTTCTTATAATGGCAATACTATTATCTGTCAAACAGATTGTCACAATTTCTGTTCTAACCTCGAAGCATTCCGGTTTTTGTTGAATTTTTTAATGTTATAATGCCAAAACCTATTAAAAGTAGTGTCAGGAGCCTGCTGTTTACAATGATTAATAAATATAATCATGTAAAGATTGAATCTGATGACGTGTTAACAGAAAAACGACGACTTTTGGATGAAATTGTTTCAACAACAGGTAGGTTGGCTACAAAATGTTGATACTTTTAGCACAATTGTCTAATTTTGTTTATTTTACTATGATGTGATCACGATTTCGGTTTTGGTTTAGATTCAGACGTCGTATACATGACATTGAATCTCAATGGGGCACCTATAAGTGAAAAGTATTATAAGAGATTGTTGTCATCTTTTTTCAGCCACCTTGGATGATGAATTAATAAAAAGCACAATTGATAATTTAGTTAAGAAAGTCATAGCCATAGATGAGAATAAAAAAATGAAATCTGAAACAGACTATTTGACAAAAATTGCTGCTATGACAGGTTAGTACAGATTTATTTGTTTACATTGTTTGCATTTTCTACAAATATTATCATAAAATTTGTGCGTTTGATACTGAACTGACATATTGAACTTTCAGATTTAAGTGTGAAAACACTGCGAAGAATTAAAAAAGAAGGTGCTATTAACCAAGGCGAGTGGAACACACCGGGGAAAAAACGTCCACGACAGCCAACTGTAGCCAATCTGGATAATTTTGACTTATCAGCCATACGCAATAAAATTAATGAATTTTACTGTGTGAAAAAGCAAGTTCCAACTCTACGAAGTTTGCTTGCAGATTTAAGAGAGTCAATTGGATTTACTGGATGTCATGAAACATTGAGACAATTATTACTCAAAAATGGATTTGAATTCAAAAAAAATAAAAATGAGAGATCTCTTCTTATTGAAAAGTATGAACTAGCTGCATGGCGACATAGGTATCTCAGAGCTATTGATGAAAAGCGGAAACAAGGAAAATTAATAGTTTATCTTGATGAGACCTATGTCCACCAAAATTATAAAGTTAAAAAATCATGGCAAGGGCCATCAACAAGCGGTGTAATTGACAAAATATCGTCAGGCAAAAGACATATTGTTGTTCATGCTGGATCCGAAAAAGGTTTTGTTCCCAATGCATTATTGGTATTCAGTACTAAATCAAAAATGGCAGATTATCATGATGATATGAACAGAAATAATTTTATGAAATGGTTACGTGAAAAATTAATACCCAATTTAAGTCAGCCCAGTGTCATTGTTATGGACAACGCTAGCTACCATGTAACACAAATAAATAAGCCACCATCTATGAATGATTTAAAGGCTGACATTCAGAAATGGCTAACTGAAAATGGAATTCATTATGAAGAATTCTTTACAAAGGCTGAGCTTATGTGCCTTGTGAATGAACATAAAACAACTCCAATGTATGAAGCTGAAGAATTTTTGAAACAACATGGCCATGAGGTTTTGAAACTTCCGCCATATCATTGTGACCTGAACGCAATTGAACTCATATGGAGTTTGGCTAAAAGAAAAATAGCCAGCAAAAACTTAGGGATTCCAGGTAAAGAAATGGAGAACCTTATAAAAGAATGCTTTAATAGTGTCACAGCCAATGATTGGAAAAAATGCACAGATCACACTATTAGTGTCGAAAATAAGTATAAAGTAAGAGACAGGATATCCGAAACCGAGTTGGAACCCTTCATCATTTCTGTGCGTAATGATTCTACTGACAGTGATTTCTCATTTGAAGGCATTGAATTTCTTGATTCTGATTTTAGTTCTGATGAATAAATACGTACATTGAAATGCTTTTTTTTTAATTTATCCCAAGTAATTTTTTTATCAAAATTCAAGTATCAACAAGTTTTCAGCGTGCTATATCAGTGTTGACACCTGAAAGATTTTTGAATTTGCCGCCTTTTTCATGGGACTAGACTCGCTTGACAGACTCTAACGTTTCGTTTTCGCTGTTTATCTGATTTGAGGTTAGAAACATTTTTTAATTTAATTAATTTCTCGAAAAATATGCATTACCTTTTAATGAGAGTGGTAGCGTTATAATCGGGGACCCAACCCCTACCAGTTTTAACCCCATTTAACCCCAACTCCTGCCAAACGATACTAGATCCAACCCAAAATTATATACGTAAGGTCAATGGGTCGAAGACCGTCTGTCGGGCAAGACCAAACAGTAAAAGATACGATGAATTCTGAATAATTACAAAGATGGCAACCCAAGATACTTAAATGTAAAATTGTTTTAGTTTATATTTTTTAACACAGATGGCGCTATTTATGACGCATAGTTAAAAAACCACATTTTAAATTTAGTCGGGTTATCAACTTCCATTACGACCAGTACACACTGTCGAAAAAAAATGTTTTTAGTAGTATTTTAAGAGTTTTCTAAGGATTTGTGAAGGTAAGTTCATTAATGATTAATATATTTACCTAATTACTATATTAGAATTGAATTTAACACATTTTTCACGAAATTACACCTGATGAAAAAAACTTAACCTCAAAGAGCAATAGTGGAGAAGTCCGTCTAGTTTTTGGAGGCGAAGATCGGCATACGTCTTCGCCAATTTCAGATATCATAAACCTTTTACACCTAAACAAATTTTCAAATTATCTAATAAGTGATTTGTATCGCATATTATGTTTTCTGCTTTAGGCTGTAGGCTCACCACTTGTTGTTTATTCTTCAATATTACGTTTAATAAGAATGTATTTATATAGGTATTCATGCTTTTTTCAGGTATTTCTTTTATCAATATGGGCAAGTACCAAAGAAAATCCAATAGAGGAGCATACTGTAAGGAAAAATTAAAAGAAGCTATACGAGAAGTTGAGTGCGGTAGAATGAGTGGGTATAGTGCCTCAAAAATATACCAAATACCACGTATGACTATCATGGATCACGTAAATATGAAAAGAACAAAATCTGTAACACTAGGGCGGAATACAGCTCTGTCACCCGAAATTGAATTTAAGTTGGCTACGAGTCTCCATGTAATGGAAAAATATGGCTTTGGGCTTAACAGAAAAGAAGTTTTGCAGATGGTTGGAGATTATGTTAACCAAAATGACCTGATTACACCGTTTAAAAACGGTATACCAGGAAAAGACTGGTTCTTGGCTTTTAAAGGACGTCATGGTCTATCCATGAAAAAGCCTCAAGCTGTAGAGTACGCCCGAAAGAGGGCTGTTGACCCATTTATTATTAACCCCTATTTTGATCTCCTGGAAAAGACAATAAGTGACTTAAACTTAAAAAACAAACCATCTGCCATATGGAACCTCGACGAAACAAGCTTTTCTAAGGACCCGTCTAAAACTAAAATCGTTGGTGCTAAAGGTCATGCAGCAACCAGAGTAATCTCTTCTCCTGGAAGAGATAATACTACAGTGCTACTTGGTGCTAGCGCTTCAGGAGAAAAGACACCGCCACTAATAGTATATAAGGTCAGGAATGTTTGGGATACATGGACCTCTTCCCAAGCATATCCAGGGACATCTTACGCCGCAACAAAAAATGGCTGGATGGAGACAGAGGTATTTGAAGCATTTTTTAAGAAGACCTTTTTACCTGCTGTCCAACACCAACGCCCGGTGCTTCTTATATACGATGGGCATTCCACATACGTAGGGCTGAATATTATTGAAGAGGCCCGCAAAGAAAATATAACAATCTTAAAATTGCCGCCGCACACCAGTCATATCTTGCAACCATTGGACATTGCAGTAATGAAGTCATTTAAAGACCGCTGGGATCCTTTATTGGTTCGTTGGCAGCGCCTTAACGTCGGGAGTGTTATGCCAAAAAGTGAGTTCGCGAGACTAATTGGACAAGTATGGGCTGAGATAGATCCTCAGGTGCTACGTAATTGATTCCGAAAAGCGGGTATATACCCTGTAAACCGCGAAGAAATTAAAGAAAATCAGTTTGATAGCTTAAAACTAAGACATTGGAGAGAACAAGAAAGTTCACGAAATATTGTGCAGGACGAAATCATAAAGAGGAACCCAAAAAGTTTGTTGACGTTAGTACTTAATTTGTTCAATGACATCCGGATGCGCGAGAGCCTTGAAGTTGTAGTAGTAAATAATAATGTTAATGAATCGTTGGGAAATCATACACGAGACCAGGTAATTACGTTTGAAGAACTACTTCTAGAAAAAGTTAAACGTGGCGAAAGCTCACCAAAACCACCGCGCCGAAAAGTAGCTCCAGGTGCTGAGGTAATAACTCACAATGATGTTCTGGAAAAGATAAGGGAAGAACAAATACATAAAGCTAAAACCCATATAAAAAAGAATCTGAAAAAAGGTAAAAAAGACACACAATCACAATCTTCTCCCAAAATCAATGATGATGTTGTTTACTTGGCTAATGCTTCCAAAAATGATAAGTCAGTTGCGACCATTTACAGCTAAAGATGTAAGTAATCTACCTCCATGTTTACAGAAACAAAAACCTAATTCATCAAAGATAAAAATAATTTCTAATTTAGTAATTAAACAAGCCAATACCGAAGAAGAAGTGAAAGTTTACAATACTAGAAATCAAAAATATAACAAGACTGCCAAACTAAGTTTAACTGAAAATAAGTTTTTAGACAGTAGTATCCAACTAGCCAAGCACATCAATTCAGAAAATAAGGTATTGAATACCAGGATTCAACAACGAAAAAAAGTCAAACCGAGTACACGGAAAAGTCAGGTTTTCGATTCTGGGACCCTGTACGAGAATCCCAACCCAGGACCATCGGGACTATGCAAAGCCAGATATAGACGACGTTCTTCCTCTACAACTAGTGTTTCTGTTACGATCAGCAGCCATAGCGATTCAGAAGTAATAGATATAGTATCAGATAATACTTTAGACAACGATGAAGAAACATTTAATATGTTGAAAGATATTGACACGGCAATAGATTTCATACCTGAAATAGACCATACTAATGTAGAACATACTAATGAAGAACATGCTAATGAAGAACAAACTAATGAAGAACATACTAATGAAGAACATACTAATGAAGATCAGCAAGTTGGCACATATTATGCTGGGGACGACGTCTTAGTAAGATACCATGTCAGACAAAAATGGACATACTATTTAAGTTAACACGTAATTTCATATATCTATTGTAATTAAAAATATTATTAAGTATTTTAACTTATTTTCGAGTACAATATTTGTTGCATATTCTGCTAAATAGGCTGTACTTACATTGGTGAAACATTCCATACACATAAGCACTTAAAACTACACCACCTGCCAGCTTCTCACTAGTTCACTGTTATAGTCACTACAAGTTCTGACTACTTCACCATGTCATCTCAACTGGATGATATCCAATCGGCCCAGAAGAACCTCGAGGACTGCTTCCTCAAAAAGATGGGCGAGCTTGAGGCACAGATCCATTGTGCTGGACCCGCAAAGGACACGGTAGCAAAGATTGCTGAAGAGTTCCGGTCATTTCGTGAGCTTATGTTCGGCGTACTGGGACTTCTTAGGAAGCAGATCATGGAGTGCTCTAGATTAGTTGATGGCTTGGAGACAAGATCTCGTCGGAAAGCTCTCATTTTCACTGGGTTTGCTGAAGCGGACAAAGAGGATTGTAAGGCTCTTGTGTTAGACGTTCTGAAGAATAAATTAGCACTGCCTGACATCACTGCATCGTCCATCAAAGTGTGTCACAGACTTGGAGCATCAAGCAAGGGGCCAACAATCAGCAGACCTATATTGGTAAGGTTCTCCAATGTTGACCAGAAATCCACTGTTTGGAAGGCTAAGTCTGCATTGAAGGGCTCCGCTGTCACTGTCAAGGAATTCTTGACCAGGTCTAGGCAAACCGTATTCGGCAGGGCGCGCCTGCATTTCGGAATGCCGGCATGCTGGACTCAGGACGGAGTCATTGTCATCAGATCCCCCGATGGAGCACGGTATAAGATTTGTTCTTTAGAGGAACTCAATCCTTTGTTGGCTAAGTACCCGAAGAAAACCGGGGAATCATCTGCTGTCACAGGAGGCCAGCTTGATAGTGCAGTGCGTAAAATCTAAATGTTTGCAACCTAGTGTTTGTTTCTCCGTCTTATCAGTTTTATGTGCTTGGGACGTCAGTTCACGTTATTATTATAGTTATCGTACACGTCTACCTGCTTACTATTTCTTATTTCCACATCAAAACTACGTAAATCACATTCTACCGGCAATAAGCTCAGTTGTTTGTAAAAAATAATTTGTTTTGTTTGGTCAATAATTGTCACTGTCACCTGCCACCAGCCTTGAATTTTTCCCTAAGATGCCCACTCCCTAAGATTTCAAATCCCTCACTACTTAGCCACTTCCGACCTATTTCCATTCTCCCATTCCTGTCTAAAGTGCTTGAGGCCTGCGTACACAAGCAGTTTACGGGGTTTGTTCACCAGAACAACCTTGTTAGTTCTTTTCAGTCTGGATTCAGGCCTGGGCACAGTACAGCCTCCGCTCTCCTTAAAGTGACTGGTGACATTAGAGAAGCAATGGAGGATACCAAGGTTACCGTTTTGGTATTAATTGACTTCTCCAATGCCTTTAATGCCGTCAGCCATGATATTCTCCTTTCTATCCTCTCTCATCTTATGGTTTCGCCCGAGGCCCTGGAATGGTTCTCTTCTTATCTTCGAGGACGTCAGCAGTCGGTTCGCGTTGATGAGAGCTCATCGAGTTGGCGTGACCTGGATGCTGGCGTTCCACAAGGCGGTATTCTTTCTCCATTGTTATTCTCCATCTTCATTAATTTTATAACTCTTTGTCTGCGATGTTCGTATCATCTTTATGCTGATGATCTTCAGTTGTATGCAGCTGGGCGGGTGGAGGGTTTATCGGACGCTATAGCAGATGTAAACCAAGACTTAGACTCTATCAAGCAGTGGTCAGATAGTTTTGGGGTGTCAGTAAACCCCTCAAAGTGTCAGGCCATTGTAATTGGTAGCCCGCGCATGATGGGTAGGGTGGCTCTTACATCTCTTCCTTCTCTTATTTTTAATGGTACTGTCATACCCATTACCCCTACGGTGAAAGATCTCGGTTTGCATCTTGACTCAACGCTAGGCTGGCAACGCCAGGTTTCTAGTGTTAGTCAAAGGGTCAACGGTACTCTACGATCCCTGTATCGTCTGAGAAACTTTTTGCCCGCTAAGACGAAGACTACGAGGGCTGCACTAAAAGTATCGGGAATGGAATATTTCCACGGTTCCTGTCATATTAAAATCTTTTTAATTAAAAACTCCTTGGTTTTAAAAATCGAATACCATTTATTTATTTAAAAAAAGATTCTCGGTCTTGTCACAAAAATTTGTCAAACTTGTTTAGTCGTTGAGAAAATGGAATTGACTCGAGAAAATTCAAGAGCGATGATTTATTATGACTTTCGAACTGGTTTAACACAAAAACAGTGTGTTGACCGGATGATTTCTGCATTTGGTGATGAAGCCCCATCCAAAACCACAATTTATCGCTGGTTTGCTGAATTTCAACGTGGACGTGTCAAGCTCAGTGATGATCCCCGTCAAGGTCGTCCAAAAACGGCAGTCACCCAAGAAAACGTTGATGCTGTGCGTAAGCTGATTGAGGAAGATCGACATGTGACATACCGCGAAATTCAGGCAACTTTAGACATTGGCATGAGTCAAATACAAATAATCTTGCATGAACAATTAGGTGTAAAAAAGTTGTTTTCCCGATGGATACCGCATTCGCTCTGTGAAGAGCAAAAAGCGGCTCGCGTTACTTGGTGCGTCAGAACTCTCGAAAGATTCCACACAGGATCCTCAAATGCTGTATACAACATTGTATCAGGTGACGAATCCTGGATATACGCGTACGAACCCGAAACAAAAAACCAGTCACGAGTTTGGGTGTTCGAAAATGAGTTAAAGCCAACAAAAATTGTTCGTTCACGGAGTGTTGCAAAAAAAATGGTGGCCACGTTTGTCTCCAAAACCGGCCATGTTACGACTATTCCTCTTGAGGGACAAAGAACGGTTAATGCAGAATGGTATGCTAGCATTTGTTTGCCACAGGTCGTTTCTGAACTCCGTAAAGAGAACTGCAACCGCCGCATCATCCTCCATCACGACAATGCGAGTTCTCACACCGCGCACAGAACAAAAGAGTTTTTAGAGCAAGAAAACATAGAATTATTAGACCATCCGCCGTACAGCCCCGACCTAAGCCCTAATGATTTCTATACTTGCCCTAAAATAAAGAATAAATTGCGTGGACAGAGATTTTCATCACCTGAAGAAGCTGTGGACGCCTACAAAACGGCCATTTTGGAGACCCCAACTTCCGAATGGAATGGTTGCTTCAATGATTGGTTCCATCGTATGGAAAAATGTGTCAAATTTCGCGGAGAATACTTCGAAAAGCAATAAATACATTTTTAAATAGTAATGTTGTGTCACTTCCTTGATTCCCGAAATTTTCAGTGCCGCCCTCGTATGCTTGTGCAGACATGATTTTTCCTATCATCGACTATGCTGACGTGTGCTACTTTGATTTAAATGCGGTTTTGCTAGATAAGCTCGATAGACTACTCAACAATATTAGACGATTTGATCCCATTGTCCGATATCACACCCGGCTTTCGACTGTTTCCTCCAATCGCTTCTTTTGCTACCTTGGTCGCTTTCTTTATAATAAAATAAATAGAACAATCCCAATTTATAACCTCACCAAAGCCAAATGCAAAATCAAACTTAGCAGTTGGCTCCGGGAGTTAAATTATGATGAAACCGAAAAACTACTTGCTGTCCCATCTTAACCATTTATCTCATTCACACACTCACACACACACCCCCACTCACTCACAGATACACATTCACACAAACACCTACTAACCATACTAACACCTTGCATAAATGAAAATAGGTTTTTTTTGTTAATTCCAGCACTTCTTATTGTACTAGTACATAACCGTAAAATGTAAGTAATACCCAAGGGGTGGAGGCCTGGTGTCCTGAAATACAGACTCACGTCTAGTTTAGGCACCAGTCTCCCACAGTATATTATATAAGCCTTTATGTATTGATACTTTTCTACTGTACCTATATTGTGGTGAGAAAATAAATCATTATCTTATCTTATCTTATCTTAACAATGGTATCCGGTTCATATTTAATTTAAGAAAATATGACCATGTGTCAAGTTATAGGTCTGAGCTCAAATGGATGTCCATTCGCCAGAGAAGAAGTTTGCGCGCTTTGACCACACTTTTTTCCCTTCTCAACTCTCCGAGCCCTCCTTCTTATCTTATGTCTCACTTCCAATATCTATGTTCTTCACACGCTAAGAACCTGCGTTCTTCCAACAATCTTCTTCTACTCTGTCCTTCTCATACTTCTGACTTTGTTCATTCTTCCTTTCATATTCAGTCCATTCTTCTCTGGAATGCGCTTCCTCTCGATATCAGGACGGCCACCAGTCGGTTTGCATTTAAGCGAAAATTGCAGAGTTATTTGTCAAAACAAATAGTGTAGAGTCATCTCAATTTAATGTCTTTTCATTGAACTTGTATGTATATTTATGTATATATATATATAATGTAGGGATATATTATAGTAAATATATGTGTATTATAACTAAGTTTATAACCTATTTATGTAATTTTGTACCTATTATATTTATATTTAATTATGTTATATTTTAATATTTTATAATATTATTATTTTCTCTCAATCAGAGCACCCGCCATCTTATCTCTTCACCACCTTTGGTTGACTGGTAGAGAATGCCTAAGGCATTAAGTCCGCCTTTGTACATTATTGTGTGTGAAAAGTTTAAATAAATAAATAAATATGTGGGGCGAATTGAAAATATTAAAATAATAGACAAGGAATTCGTTTACTCAATACAATTTTATAAAACAATTAAGAAACCAAAACTAACATTTAGAATGACAAAGAAATTCGATCGCGATGATGATGTTCCTGCAATATTGATAGTGAAAAAAATAGATTTCACACAAGATCCCATAACCTTGAACTACTTTTTAACGCATTTTGATGAGGATTCGGTTTACTTTTAAGGACTAATAAAAAAAAAAATAGGTAGGTATTTCGATAACTGCCAATGCTGGTGCAAATATTATATTTTTTATTATTTTACGTAATCTATATCACTGATTTATTTTAGTAGTTACTTATTTGAATCCGATTTTTATAAAGAACATTTAAATAAGTACGTTTTTGTGATCTTTTAAAGTGAAGACTTAATAAAAAGTGAAACTAAAGTAGTGAAACTTTTACCAATACCAAAGCTGTTGCAATTATATTTTTAATTATTGCACATTAGGTACCTATTTGTTAAGAAAGGAGGCTACCTGAATTAAAAAAAAAAATGTTGTTTAATTTTGTTAGTATATTTACGTATAGGTACGAATTGTGTCTCAGTTTTTCGTAGTTAATTATGTAAACTTTCGTGATTTGAACTACTTTTATCGCATTTTGATGTGGATTCAGTTTACTGTTAAGGTATAATTCTGTAATTAGAACTTAAAATAAAACCGAATAAAAAAAAAAACTACCTTTTTTACTGACTATTCCGTTATAGTCAGTAAAAATAGGGAGTAGGTATTTTTTACTGACTATGCCGTAACAGTCAGTAAAAAAATAGGTAGATATTACCATCACTTCCAAAACCGGTGCAAATATTATATTTTTTATTATTTTACGCAATATATCTGACTAATTTAATTTAGTGGTAATTTATTTGAATCTTTTTCTAAATAATGTTTAAATAAGTTTTTTTAGATCTCTTAAATAGTAGACTTAAGTAAAAAGTGAACTTTTAAGTAAAACTTTTACCATTACCAAAGCTGTTGCAATAATATTTTTTATTATTTCACATTCGATATTTATTAATAAAGAGGCTAGGTACCTCAATAAAACAAATTGTTATTGTTTATTTTTGTCAGTACATTTAGATACGGGTTACGTCTCAGTTTTTCGTACTTAATTATGTAAACTTTCGTGGTTTCTATTTTCTAAACTTCTTCCTGAAAATATTATATATGAAAATAAAAGCTGATTTACCAAAAAATGCATTTTATTTAAAGTGATCAAAATTGTTTTTTACCCCTGAATGGCGAAATAAAACTATAATATAACTTACCCGACAAACGCTTCATTTTGCAATGTATGCAGATTGGAACCTTTAATAAGAATATCGACAGCACACATTGAACTGCTGTTGCACACACACACGCTTACTCAAATGCAGTGTTGCCAGTGCCCTGTCGTCAAAAGTTACCCAAGAATGTTCGAAAAGTAACGTTTTCACAAAAAAAGTAACGCTTTTTTTAAATTTTGTATTTTAATTCTATATAAACAAGTAAAATTGTATTTAGAACAGTTTAGTTTTAAGACACTTCAATCACTATTTCAGCATTTTTAATGTTTTTTTTTTATCGACGGGTGTAATCCTGCAAAGGAAGATAAAAGTACAGTAAAAACAGTAAATTATTGTTACTTACGTGATTATGAACCTAGAAACTTACCAGGCATAATTATATAATTAAATTGTAATAAATCTTCAACAGATTTTTTTCTTATTGTAGTTAATTAGCATCTGAAACCAAATTTTAATTATATAAAAAAGTTGTAAACAAAAGTCTTAATATTTCAGACTTTAATTTGTTAAATATTAAGCTATACCTTCACCATCACCAATACCTTTACCATCTTTGCTGTATTTTATTTTTGCAAGCAACATGGCTCTTGATGGCTCAAATTTAGTGGCATCCCTGATTGTTCTTTTAGTAGCCATCAAAGCTGAAATAGTTTCCGTGTGAAGTCTATTTCTATTATCACATTTAATTAATTTTAACTGACTGAAAACTCGTTCGACGCTGGCGTTCGAATATGGCAACACGAGCAAAAGCATTATAACTTTTTTTAAGTTAGGAAATAGTGGTTCCCCAGTTACAGTTTTCATCTTGAAAATATTCATCCAGTATTCCTCCACGGGGATATTTAAATTCGGGTATAATTTTATCTGAGTATGATCTAAGAAGGCATGCTTCTTCCATTCTCTATGCAGCTCCTCCACATCAATATCACTTTTAATGTTTGGAAATCTTTTGATTACGTTTGATAGATCTTTTATTTCGAATGTTTGAGCTCTGTTATAATCGATGACTTCTCCTATTATACTAAAGAGTGGGTCAGAGAAATCAAAGCGCTGTGTTATTTGTTTTAGTGCTTCTATGTAAAATGATAAGCATGTTTTTTTTAAGTCAATAATTTGAGTTTTAGGTTCTGGAATTTCTTGAGATAATTCATCCATTGATTCCTTTGCTGTCATACCCAAATATAATTTCTCTAATGGCACAAAGAATCGTGGATTGGAATACTCAATTTTGTAGGCATCTGTAGTTTTGACATAATTGAATTCCATGTAATTGCTAGCTAGAGTTTTTATCAATTTGTGTACCTCAGGTTGCAGCTGATGAAGCAATGGTTTTTCTGATTGAAATAATTTGTTAAAATCGTTAAATTCTTCTAGAACATATCGCACCTACGGTGCAATAACGTCACTTATGCAATTTTTGTCAAAACTTAACTGATTATGAGAAAATACTCCAAATCCACCTCTTTACTTGGTGCGTTATTGTCATTTGTGTAGTACGCAAACTTTCCTCGTGAGGGCATTAGTGTCGTTACGGTTTTGGCGCGAATCTGGACGGCACTGGGAGAAACAACGTTTCATTGGTCAGTTGCGCGCGGCCCCCCGCACGAGTAGTTGTCTTCTGGAGCTACAACGTTACTAAGGTAATTGTGACAATTATTTTTTATGTTTTTGGAGCAATAACGACACTTGTGTAGTGAGGTAGTGAAGTAATGACGTTATTTCCCCAATATTTGTATTTCATGGTGTAAAGTTTAACGTTAGATTAACACTTGTGACGATATTGCTCCAGTATAGTAGTAGGATTATTGTTTTTGATTATTTTTTTTATGATAATTATTCCAACATGATAAATAGATAATAGTATGAATATGACATCTTTTCTCTTTTTTATCCCGAATTTTTAAATAAATAAGTTTTTTTAATAAGTTTTTTAGTTGATGTGAGATGTTTAGATTTTGAAATTACATTCCTGCGTTAAATTGTCGGTCCCGCTAATTTTAAGACAATTTTATTTTATTGATTTTCTTTAATTTAAAGTGATCAGTTTGTTTCGTTTGAAATTGTATTATAATTGAGGGGTATAGAAGCAAAACCGCCACTGTCCATTTTCGTCAGAGTTTAACTATGAATGCCATCTGTTAGGTTTTATTGAAATCATTTTGGTGAGTTCAGAAGCAATGTTCACACTGTCTCATAGAAAATTGAGTTTGAGGTTTGGAGTGAGAAGCAAAAATTGACACTGTCCTTCACCAATCAAATGCAAAAGCGCCATTGTCCAAACGGACCAATCATAAGACGTCGGCCATGTCGTTTCTAAGATGGCGTCGAATTCTTTTTGTAGGGAAGTCGTTGCTCTTTTTTATTAATTTTTCAAGAGATTTTGTACGGTAATTTGTTAAATTATGGAAGAAAATGTGTCAGAAGTGGTTCCAGAGAAGGCAAGAAAAAAAAAACGTGCACCAGATACATGGAAAAGAGCAAAAGCGAAGGTTGAAAGGTAGGTTGTTATTCCTTGTAATGTACCTACCTATGTAGGGTCAGAAAATAAATCGTGTTATTTTTCAAAACATTCGACAAGTTAACTTTTCATAGCTATTTTTTTTTAAGTTTAAATAAATTGCAGAAACTTATTTCATGGTTTTATTAATAAACTCAGTCCATGTTTTATTATGATTTTTCAAGGGCATGACTGCAAATTAATTTTTAGGGTTCCGTACCCAAAGGGTAAAAACAGGACCCTATTACTGAGACTTCGCTGTCTGTCCGTCTGTCTGTCCGTCTGTCTGTCCGTCTGTCTGTCTGTCTGTCTGTCTGTCCGTCTGTCTGTCCGTCTGTCTGTCTGTCCGTCTGTCTGTCCGTCTGTCTGTCTGTCTGTCCTTTGTCACCAGGCTATATCTCATGCACCGTGATATCTAGAAGGTTGAAATTTTCACAGATGATGTATTTCTGTTGCCACTATAACAACAAGATGTGTGGTGATGATTGTTTTTCTTTTTCCCGTTTGTACGGATCTCTGCCTCGCGAGTCCGACTCGCACTTGACCGTTTTTTTTTATTCAGTTTGTTTCTATATTTTTTTATTTTTGTTTTCAGGTATTCAGCTCGTGCTCCACCTAGTTTGCCTCGATGCAATCACGGTGAAGAAAATAAACTTTTTAAATGCTCTAAATTAACATTGTTGGATATCCAAACTTTCCATGGGGAGTTTTACAAGACAAGTATTAAAAAGGATCAAGACGCATTTCTTCTTAAACATTGTTCTGTAAAGAAAAGCCAAAGACGGCGCCCAAGAGTTGGTGTATGCAAAGCTACAGAACGTACAATAAGGCTTTATGCTCGAAGGAGAGATTCTCTTAAATTGCTAAGAGTGTGCCAAAAAACTTTTTTAAGCATTTTGAATATCACAGTGCATAGGATCAGAATGGTAGCAAAAACATATGCCATTAACGGGTCGGTGGTTCAAGAGAGGAGAGGTGGCGACCATACGTCATTTAAAAACAGATACAAGCTTAGAGCAGTCAAAACTTTTATTGAGAAATTTCAATGCCTTGAATCGCATTACTGCAGGTCGACGGTTAATAGAAAGTATTTACCATCAACCTTAAATGTCCGCAAAATGTGGAAATTATATTCACAAGAATGTGAAACAAACCTGAGAGTTCGAGAAAATTATTTCCGATCTATTTTCAATAGATGTTATAACCTTGGATTTGGAAACCCTCGCACCGATACTTGTTCAAAGTGTAGTGAACTGACAGAAAAGATAAAAACTTCTACGGATCCCACTCAAAGGCAGAACTTGATTACCGAGAAGAGGGTACATTCATTAAAATACCGAGCATTTTACAAACTATTGAAGGAAAAAAGGGAGGATATGATGGTGTTTGCGTTTGACTGTCAAAAAAATCAGGTGTTGCCTAAAGTTTCAGATGGGGCGGCGTACTACAGTCGTCAACTTTATATCTATAATTTTGCAGTAGTGAGGATGGTACCTGCAAACACTTTGAACCGACACAATGTTACACTTTATACATGGACAGAAGACGAATATCGAAAGGGAAGCAATGAAATCTCTTCAGCAGTTTTCGATACGCTTTGTAATACAACATTCGACGTTAAAATAACAACCGTCAGGCTGGTAGCCGACGGGTGCGGTGCCCAAAACAAAAATACTACTATGGTTGGCATGTGCTCCATTTGGTTGAATCGTTTTGCACCACAGCATATCAAGTCTGTAGAACTGATATTTCCCGTGCCAGGACATTCTTTTCTTCCTCCAGACCGCGTATTCGGTTTAATTGAGCAAGAAATTAAGAAGATGGAAGTAATTTTATCTCCGAATCAATACATTGAAGTATTTGAAAGGTATGGAACAGTTAAACGTTTCGACGACGTATATGATTGGAAATCAGAAATAGAAAAAGTTCTTCGTCCTCCTGGAAATTGGCATTTCCAATTCCAACAGTCAAAAAGATTTTATTTTAAAAGGAATAATAATAATATAACAGTTAGAGGGGAATCTAATTATATTGCTGATTTGGGAGTTTATAGGTCGGTCATGAAAACCCGAAAATCAATACACGATATCAACCCAACACGTGTTAACAAAAACAGTGTTGTGGTAAAGAAAGCCAAATTAGAAGATGTAAAAAATCTACTCAACAAACATTTTGGTGAAGGCTGGGCGACACGACAAGAGTTGAATTATTATAGCCAAGTTCTGAGTAGAGCTGATAATCTCGATAATGCGCAGGAGGACGAGGAAGAAATTTGTGGACGAGCAGAACCTGATTCGGATTTAAGAATATAAGTTTTAATTTAGATTTAAGTTTCAATACTTTATTAACCATTATTGTTCATTTTATTTTTAAATATAATAAACACATACTTCACATTTTTTATTGTTTTCGATTTTTTTACTAACCATCCATTGCATAAACTAAGTTAGGTGCAAATGTGCCACTGTCCAGAACTTTAGGTGCAAACCTGCCACTGTCCATCACTGAGATGCAAAATTGACACTGTCCAGTCGAAGTTTTTAGTTATTAGCTAAGTTGTCGTATATCAATATAGTTTCCCTAATATTATTATTTGTTTATTTAAAATTCAGAATTAAAAAAATATTTTAATTTAGTTTACTCTATACCCATATAGGCCAGAGACATTTTTCTTCATTTTCGCAAAATATTGTTTTTGGACGGTGGCGTTTTTGCTTCTATACCCCTCAATTAGTACCTATTTGTATTATTAATGTGGTGGTTTGGCGCACTAAAAGGACAGCCGTCACTGCTTTTAAGCAATCTAATAAGTAATTATTTCATGGGAATTTAAAATCTTAATTTTGATAAATCAGTCAATAATTTATTTCGTTATCATATTTTTTTATTGAGCACCTATTTATTATCATTATTTTGTATTTTCTTTTTTTTTTCAGAATGAACCAACGCAGCAAACACCTAGTGCTACTTGCACTTTCCGATGGTAACAAAAACTCGATTGAAGTTCAAAATTTAGCCAACTCTACAAAATTACCATATTCAAAACCAGAAAATGCATTATCTCTTACAAATTCCGAGTGTCCAGTATCACCATCCAACCTAGAAGACCCAACAACAACTACTCCAGAGCAGGATGATACTACTTTCGAGAACCCCGGTAACTCTCCATCTATTTTATTTGCGACTAATAAATCGTATGAACAAGAGGGTATCGACTTTCAAACAGGCGATTTCTCCGGCACTGATTCAGGAGATGAATACAGGCCTGGCCCTCGTTCAAGATCGTCTTCATCCAGTAGCTCCAGTAGCAGTTCTACCAGTAGCTCCAGTAGCAGTAGCTCCAGTAGTAGTTCCAGTGATTCTCCTGCTGAAAACAATAATTCTAATAATGAGAGTCTAGTTCACGAGTATAACCAACCAGCGGAACCGATAACTAAACCGAGAGGCAAAAAGCGTACGCGTAATCCAACAATCTGGAAAAAGAATGTTGCTAAGCAATTGAAAAACTCTGGACAAACGTATATCTCAGTAAAGACCAAAAAACTAAACCAAAGTAAAACAATAGGACCTACATGTACAACTAAATGTCGGTTGTCCTGTGCTGCTAAATTTACTGAACAAAAAAGGACGGAAATCTTTGAGTCTTACTGGAAGTTGGAGAGTTTAGAGAGGCAACGGGGTTTTTTAAACGCCTGTACAAGACCACTAAAATGTGCTTACCGCCGCATAAAGACTGACAAAAGGTACGACAGAAAAGCAAACACTGCATATTACTTGCTAAATGAGAATAAAGAAATCCGCGTCTGTAAAACTTTTCTCATCAACACTTTGGGTATCACACAACGGATTATACGGACTGTTATCGACGGCAAAGCTCAGAATGATGGTTTCATTCCACCTGATCAGCGAGGAAAACACGGAAAACAATGTACCTTGGAACCTGAAGTTATACAAGCAGTAAAGGATCATATCGAATCAATTCCAAGGGTTGAGAGTCACTATCTTAGGGCTAGTACTAGCAGACAATTCATTGATGGGGGTTTGACAGTGGCAGAATTACATAGAAATTATTCAGAAATTCAGAAACAACAGAACAAGCCTATTGTGAACTATGACGCTTACTCACGAATTTTCAACCAAGATTTTAACATTGGATTTTTTAAATCTAAAAAAGATCGGTGCGATGAGTGTGAAGCATACGAAAATGCCTCTGAAGAAGAAAAAAATAAATTACGTGATAGTTTCAAATTGCATCAAGAAGAAAAAAGCTTAAGTAGACTTGAGAAAGAAAAGGATATGAAAAGATGTCATGAACCTGACAACAACACAATTGTTTTCACCTATGACTTACAAGCGGTGTTACCATGCCCTGTTGGCAAATCAAGCTCTTTTTACTACAAATCAAGACTGAATTGTTATAATTTAACGATATCTAATGCAAACAAGCAAGAAACCACCTGTTATTTTTGGCATGAAGGGTTGGCCAATAGAGGAGCCATCGAAATAGGGTCGTGTGTGTATAAATACTTAGAGCAGATTGCATTCGAAAAACCAGGCTGCGATGTCATGTATCAGCACCAAAACCATGTAAAAAAAGCAAATAATCAGATGTTAGTGATGCTCATAATTATACCTTCCTAACTTAGAATACAATAAATTGGTCAAAACAGTTATTAATCATTAAAAAGTATTCTAAATTTTTATGCTCAGCTACAAACCCTATTTATTATAAATCAATTTAAAACTACCTAATTTAATTTGATCAATTTTACTTAGGATGGTATCCCTAAATTACTACTACTACGTCATTTGCCGCGTATAGGGGGGATGTGCTAGGGTAACCCGCGAAATTCAGTTCACAGAATTATAATCATTAGAATCAGCATTACAACTCTCTAAGTTCAAAAAATACTACTGAATAATAATTTCTGAAATAATCATTCAGTTGCATTTTTGAACTTAGAGGGTTAAATTGTAATGCTGATTCTAATGATTATAATTCTGTGAAGCCTTAATTCTAATTGCCGCGAATCATATTTAGATCAACATACAACCTGTTACTGACCTGCAAATTGCCAAAAACGTAAGAAAATTTGAATTTCGCGGGCTACCTTAGCGCAGCCCCCTTAATAGATCTGCATCTTTTCAGCGATGACTTGTGGATCGTGCTTTAAAGAGTTTAAAACGACCATTTCAATGACTTTGACAAGCGTCGACATAGGCAGCGAGTAACTTTTGACGTTGGCCGTAGGTTTAATTGTTCTGAGCGTTCAACACACATCCAGTGGCCGCAGAAGTCATCGCTGCACATTTTACGTGCACCTCTGATAAACGTGAAAATTAAGTGACTATTTTTTTGAGTCGCTTAAATAAATAAATTTTAGCCTATTTTTGGAATTTTCTTAACGAAGGTTTAGAACTTATTAGAATGAAATATTTTAGGAGTTGGCAGCACTGCCGTCAACTGTTGTTCGACGTTCGTTTGTCGGCTACGAAATTTCCGCCATTTACCTTACAGACACAAAAATATGACACAAATCACTTTTGAGAGTAAGACATAATTTATAATACTTTGTGATTGTACTACACTATTATGTTCCTAGTAGTGCATGGTACTAAACTAGTGAACGCAGTTGTACCTACAACTACGTTCACTAGTTTAGTACCTATGTATTATACTAAATCGTCTCGCGCGACGAATACGATACGACACCCAGTGTTGAATGTAGGTAGGTACTTACCTTATGAACGGAAAAGATATTTCTTTTCTTTGATCCTTTCAGTTTTACTTTGGCCTATATCATCCACTCAAATAAATCAATTTGTAACAAAACTTGCACGCACAAACATTTGAAGTTTTGAACACCGCGGAAAACCAATGAATGAAAGTGAAGTGCATATAGCCTACATACACACAAACTTGCATTCATACAACTCGCTCTTTCTGTTTGCTCATTCTAGCAGTGCGATAGAGAGAGAGAGAGAGAGAAACATTACTTATATTTCATTTTAGTTTAGTTGCAATGCCGAATTGCCAACATTACGCACGTCGTGTACGGCACGACACATCTTTGCGTTCCGTTTCACCTAGTTTTTGATTTAACTATATGCAATTATATTTACACCGAAAAGTAACGTTTTCAGCCGTGTAACGTAAATGTAACGTAAGAGGTTCAAAAAGTAACGTAAAACGTTACAAAAGTTACGTTCTGGTAACGCTGACTCAATGTCTGTATTCGTGTAAACCGTCTATTTCTAGGTTTTTTTCCCATTAGACGGTTTTATCCGACATGGTAGAGAAATCAGTCTATTTCGCCATTTTTTTAAAACTAGTGTTTATTTTATAAACTGATAACGTTAAATTAAATTTGATAGTTTCTATTAATAGTCAACTAAATGTTCGATCACCCAATATAATAAAATTTGCCTTAAATATGAAAGAGATGGCCATTTTTGGCAAATGAATTGAATTTTTAATAAAGCCCCATTGACCTTATATGAGTCGTCTAGTTTCAAATTCCGCTAAAACGCTTTTATATCAAATTTTAACCTAGTATGACATTTAAAAGTATTCTTGGAGTAGTACAAATTCGTAAATTTGTTTCGTATCAAACTCCGCCATATGGGAGTCTAAAATACGTTTTAAAAACAGTGTTCGGTGCAAAGTACTCTAAAACATAGTGTGTGAGTTTCAAATTCCTCCATGTCAAATCCAACCAATGGCAGCCCAATATTAGGTCACGTGATACAGTTATTTAGTATGGCGGATTCTGTTACCTGCGAGTGTTATTGTTGTGGTTTTTTATTGTTTTTGTACGGAAAAAATGGAGGATTTACAACAATTTATAAAAAAGTCGGAGCCTGGCACGCAAGAGATTAGTCAATAAATCAAAGTGGAAACGTGAAGTATTGCGTGAAAAAAGGTTAGTTACTTTCTTCTACTAAACAGTCAACTGCTATTTCAAAAGTTGTTATGCAAAACAGAACCATAAAAGTGGTTGAACATGCTTTGGTGCAAAAATACAATATTTTTTTTTATTGTTATTCTGAGTAACTAATATAAATTTCCCTAAAAGTTCTTTGCATTATCCCGACTTTATACGAATGTGTTGTGTGTGATTGACCTATTTGTATGAAATGGACGGCAATTATATTAAACATTGTTACAAGTTATAATAAAAATACTGTTTTATTTTCGAGAAATTTGTAATCTTTTAAACATTAAGTTACTCGGTTTAATTTTTACTTTTACTATGGTCTGACTAAAAAAGCCTGTTCAAATACCGTAATACTAACATTATTTATTATACTAATAAATAAGTATGTATGTGTACTTATTTTATGTGTGAAAAAATGAATGTTGGTTGTTTTGTTTGTTACTAGTGCACTGAATTTGATGAAATTTGGCACAGTAGGTATGTATTTTTTTTTCAATTGGTAGTCAAATCTGTATTAATAGTGAAAGTTTAAATAATGATTATTTTTGTTGTAGATACAAGCCAAATACCCTTCCAACATTCCCATCATGTGGACACAGGCGTAAGGCATTTCAGTGCGCGACTTTAACATGCACAGAAATGAGAAAATTCCACCAATCATTTTACAAACACCTGACAAAGATTTCCCAAGATAATTTCATAATAAAACACTGTACTATCACTACATCTAAAACTGCAAAAGTTGGTAGCAAGCGAAATCATTCGTTAAAATATTTCATTCGTAACAAGAGCGGCAAGTTGATCCCTGTTTGTCAAAAAACCTTTACTAAGGTATTGTGTGTAAAGAAAGACCGTATACAAGGAGTAATGCGTAGATTTTATGAAAAGGAGGAGATGGCAAAAGAGCGTCGGGGTGGAGACCGAAAAAGCCAGAAGTTTGAAGAGGAAAGAAAAGCGGTACAAGCCTTTATAGAGTCATTTAAAGCGAATGAAAGCCACTACTGCAGGTCAAAAAATATAAAAAGATTGTACTTGCCCCCTGAACTAAATATAAAAAAACTTTGGCGTGTGTATAACAAAGAACATCCCTGCTTAGAAGTAAAGCAGCATTTTTTTAGAAATATATTCAATTGTTGCTATAACATTGGTTTTGGCACACCCAGGTCTGATGTTTGTTCGACTTGTCTGCAGTTAGATGAGAAAATTAAAAAAGAAACAAATGCTGAGATGAAAAATAAATTGATAATTGAAAAAAGAGTCCACCGTTTGAGGTTCAAAGCATTCTATGAGATCTTGCAGGAGCAAAGAAGTGATCTTCTAACAATGAGCTTTGACTGCCAAAAAAATTTAGGGCTTCCTAAAGTGCCAGATCAGTCCGCCTACTATAGCCGCCAAATCAATTTCTACAACTTTACTATAGTAGTTGGTAGCTCCAAGGCAAAACTAACCAAGGAAAACATATTTGCATATACCTGGAACGAAACCACACCTAACAAAGGTAGTAATGAAATTATTTCAGCAGTTCATCACTTTTTAACTAATTTAGATATCAAAGAAGAAATTAAAGTCTTAAGAATAGTAGCAGATGGCTGTTCTGGACAAAATAAAAATTCCGGTATGGTTGCCATGCTTGGAAAGTGGTTAACAACAGAAGCACCCAGACACATCAAAAAGGTTGAAATAATTTTTCCAGTGGTGGGACACTCTTTTATCCCACCCGACCGGGTGTTTGCTCAAATAGAGAAAGATTTGAAAAAGCGTGAAGTAATTTCGTCTCCTGAACAATATCAAGAAATTATAACTCAATATTGTAAATTGACTACTTTAGATACAATTGCAGTACAAGATTGGAAATCGGCCTACGCGCCAATTATTAAACCAACCACTAGCTGGCATGTACAGTTCCAAAAGTGCAAAAGGTTTTTCTTGACACGTTCCAAAACAAATAATTTATTGCTTCAAGGAGAACAGTCATATAAAATTGACATTAACGTAAAGAAGCCGATAACAAAGAAAAATAAAAGCATCACTATGTTGAATCCAGTTGTTATTCCAGCAAACCAGGTAATTCCAAAGAAAGCAAAGATTACCGATGTTTCAAATCTATTATTAAAACATTATGGAGAGCAATGGAGAGAAAATAAAAATTTAGCATTTTATAAAACAGTGGAAGACAGAAGGTCTTATGAGCAAGGAGATATTGAGGAGGATACAGCAGAGATACCGAGCGACCTTTGTGAAGACGGCTTTGACGATGTCAACCTAATAGTATGATTTAGCTTTTTATGTTTACCTGATTTGCAATGTAGAACAACTACCTTCTGGTTTCTTTTCAAATTACATTTTTGATTAAAATTGTTCATCTGTATTTTTATTTACTTGCTGGCCAGTTGTTGTTGCATAATATTGACCATTACCACAGAATAGCTTAAGTTTCAAATCCCGCTATTTCACAAAGCTCAGTTGCAAATGCCTCTATAATACTTAGTAAGTTTCAAAATCCGCCATATTTAAAATTAAAACCTGTTTTTAGCCTAGTTTTTGGTAGTAATTGCAGCCTTTTTTAGTTTTGTTAATATTAGGTATCTTTTTTAGCCATGGAAAAAATAAAAATTGCCTAATAAAGTACAGTTGTTCCTGTTTCTAGCTTTTTTTTCATTTCTGCAAAATTTTATTGAATCGTTTTAGCGGGATTTGCAACTAGACGACTCATATAATTTATTTGTAATTTGTCTGTAATCTATTTGCATACTGACTGTTGAGCCTAAATAATTGTATGTTAAAAATAATAGCTCACAGCTAATAGTCCGGTCATTTTAGACATTTGAAATAAAGAAAATTCCGACAGAGCTAAATCTTCGTAGAGACCTTAGGTTTACCACAAGGAATAAAGTGTCAAAAGTCCCCATCAGTCCCATGTGAGCTTAGGGACTTATTCGGGGCCCAAGGTCAACATTTTAGGTTTTTTGGATTTTTCTCGAAAACGGTAAGTTTTATCGAAAAAGTACCTCGGAGCAAAGTTGTAGATCTTAAAATTCTCTATAAAAATGGTTCCCATGATTTTTTCTCTAAGACCCACTATTTCCCAGATATTGCGCTTGTAAGAATCATGTTCTACATAGTATGCACACATATGCCACGTATATACATATTTAGGTACTCAAGCAAGCAAAAATGCCTACTCGTGCCTCTTCTATGTATACATTATACTATTCAATTTCTAAAACAATTTAATGCAAGAAATACAGCTATTGTAGTGGGTGAAGATGTTGATTTATTAGTACTACTCACTGCAAGGACTCCATCTGATAAAATTATTTACTTTTTAAAACCTGGGAAGGCGCAGCAACGGACAGAAATATATTCTTCAAAAAGTTTATCAGCTTATCCGAAATGCCAAAACTTTATTTTATTTTTACATGCGATAACCGGATGCGATACTACGTCAGCAATGTTTAGAAGGGGCAAAAATTCAGTATTAAAATTATTTGAAAAAAATGATTTGATTGACTGCGCAAAAGTATTTACAGAAATTAATTCTTCACCTCAAATACTAATTACTAAAGGAATTCGGTTTCTTCTTGCGGTTTATGGAGCTCCAAAAAAAATTGATTGCATAGATACGTACAGATATTTAACATTCGTAAAAAATACACGAAACAAAAAGCAAGTACAGCTATCTTGTCTTCCTCCAACATCTGCTACTCAACATTTGTTTCGAGTATACTATCAAGTTCAGACATGGCAAGGCAATGAACTGAACCCTGAAGACTGGGGTTGGAAATTGATAAATAATACTTTGGAACCGATTCGAACTTTACTGCCCCCTGCTCCAGAAAAACTTCTTAACACTATTTTTTGCAATTGCAAGAAAGGTTGTAGTGCCAAATGTGGCTGTAAAAAAGTAGGATTGCAGTGTTCTCCAGCGTGTACCAATTGCCAAGGTGTCTATTGCTCAAATGTTCAATTAAATACAAGAGAGGAAGATTCATGTGATTTTGATGAAGAGACAACTGATTCATCTTCATTTGAACAATTTCTAAGCGTTCATCAACAGGAAGGAGAAGAAGAAGAAGAACAAGAAGAAATTGAAGAAAACATGATTGTTGAAGTTGAATATGAAGAGTATGAGTCAGATTAAAGTAATAAAAAAAAGTTAGAACGACAGTTAAACTCAGTAACCCATATCAATAATCTTCATACTATTAAATAATTATTGTTCCTAAAAATAACGTCATAAAGGTTCGTGGAATAGGCCTACCGGGGATACCACGTTAAAAAAAACGCGCCGAGTACACTACCTCACAGGTGGTGTGGAAATGTGTGCATATTATGTAGAACTTGATTCTTACAAGCGCAATATCTGGGAAATAGTGGGTCTTAGAGAAAAAATCATGGGAACCATTTTTATAGAGAATTTTAAGATCTACAACTTTGCTCCGAGGTACTTTTTCGATAAAACTTACCGTTTTCGAGAAAAATCCAAAAAACCTAAAATTTTGACCTTGGGCCCCGAATAAGTCCCTAAGCTCACATGGGACTGATGGGGACTTTTGACACTTTATTCCTTGTGGTAAACCTAAGGTCTCTACAAAGATTTGGCTCTGTCGGAATTTTCTTTATTTGATCACTATTTTTATGTCTAAAATCAATGGACTTTAAGCAATAAATATATATCTTTATCTCTAATAAAAATTTTGGACTCCATTAAAATAACATACCCAATCAGAGGACATTCATGTTTAGAATAAGACAAGAATATGGGCCTGATAAAAATAACCTACAAGGAAGTTCCATACCATTAGGCATGGGGCTTAAATATAATGTTGGCAAGAGTCAATGCATGGTCTTTGGAGCCAGCAGTGCAAAATGCCTGGAAAATGTACCACCGGTCTTTCTCAATGGTGTTCCCCTAGACAGAGTGGACCATTTGAAATACCTAGGGCATGTAGTCACGGCTGACCTCAAGGATGATGCTGACATTGAACGGCAGCGGAGGGCCTTGTTGAAAAGAACAAATATGCTGGCTCGCAGGTTTGCACATTGCTCCGATCAAGTTAAGATCACCCTTTTCAAGGCGTATTGCACCTCTACTGTACACGTGCAGCCAGTGGGCTCGCTACACACAAGCGTGCTACAGCGCTCTCCAGTAAAACAATGCGTCCAGAGCAGTGTTGAGGCTGCCCCGCTTCTGCAGCACCTCGGGCATGTTTGCAGACGCGCGCAGACTGTTTTCACACCACCATGCACAAGCAGTGCGCAGGGTGCGGGCCAGCTCCAATGCTGTCCTGGTTATGGTTGCTGAGCGTTTTGACTGGCCTACATATGACAATGCTGTAACAGACATGTATAGCCACTTGATCAGATTGTTTTTATATCGACGATGAAGTGACATGAACTCCTAACTGACATTTTGGCGATTTTAGTTTTTTTACGTAGATAGACTTTAAATAATCGTTTACGTGAGCTGGCAATAACAGATAACTGATTATCTTATTTTTTAACGAACTATTGATAATTGACAATAACTATTAAGCAAATGTGCGTTACATTTGCTGGCAGTATCACCTAATGAACTAATTACAATAACACCTAAATAACGTTAGCGTAATTATTTCTGTCAAGACCTCCTATCTTCACTCCTGCTAGATTACGTCTATACTCTCGCGCTGCTCCCGGCCGACTGGCTGGTCTTGCTGACATCTAGGAAGGATAATTTCATAGGCTAATAATGCGTGAGCTAGACGGTGATTTGTGGGAGTACGAGACGGAGATAGAATCACCATGCGATATTCGTTTTACCTATTTTCTTCTGTCATTTCGTTTAAATTTGGTGCAAGTTGCAACGTGAAAGTTTGCGGAAGGAGTGTTTTTGTTGTTTTTAGTGTAAAAAGTGGGATTTTTATTATACCAGGTAATTATTTTATGTCTAACAGTACGCTAATACAGTTAAAACCTATAGAGAAGTATTGTTTTTTTTTAATTTATTATTTACGACAATTATTGAAATCGTTAATAATGTTCAAATAACAGTGTTTTTTATCACTGATGTTTTATTGTTTTTTTTTTCGTCCTGTATTAATAAAATAGTTGCTTTTGTTGTTTATTTACTTATATAAAGTTGTATACTTAAATAATATCATAATATTTTTGTGTAATCTTAATTTTTATTTGTATGTTTCAAGAAGATAGAAGTTATTGTTTGAGCGTACAATTTTTATTTGTATATTTTAAGTAGATAAGCAATTGTTCTCGTTTAATCAGTATGGAACCATAACTTCTATTTCGCACTGACAAAAAATTACTGATGTTTAATCAGCAATAATAATAATAATTATTATAATTTTTATAGAGAAACAAAATTACCGCTATGGCTCGATTTCTTCAAGGAGTGAGAGGTAAAAGGATTCTTAACGAACTTCAAAAAGATAGTTTGGTAACAAACCTAAGACATTCTACTGCTGAGGAATATGAAGAGATATTTGGAAATCAACACGAAATGGTAAGATATTAAAAGTCAGGTGAAAATATTGCTTGTAAAGTTCTCCCGCTTTGCAGGACGTTTGTAAGAACTCCTTTACTGTACATTTTATAAAGATTACAATTTTTCTTTTTAGCCTGAAGAAGATTTCAACACGCCTTTTTCTGGCAATTGCTGTAGTCCTAATCAAAGCGATCTCACCCCTAATGCTAATCCAAAGTAAGCTATCATCACCAACGTTGATGTTTTAAGTCCACCAAATGTCTGTAACTTTGAGCCCACAGAAATCCTTGACAATACTTACTATGAATCTACTTCCTTACGTTCATGCGGCCGTCGTCGTCTCGAAGTAAGGTCTTGGTCATTATCTGATTTAACACAGGATACCAACAATACGATTAATTCCTTAAAAAAATCGCCGTCGGTCCCGGCGATGTTGGACATGACCATTAGTCTTGATTTCATTGCATTTGCCAGACCGGATCGGATCGAATTTATATTGGATGATGTTTGTCAAATTCCTGATGACAGGAGTTCTGCTGAAGAATTGGTGACTGAGAACCTACAAGATTATGGAGATATGGAAGAAGGTCGAAAACGTCGTCACATTGCTGATCCTAAATCTTGGAAAAAGAATAAAGCCCTATTGAAGCGAATGCGAGGTGAAGAGTATCTAGGCTACTCTAAACCAAAAGATAGGAAGTTCCAGCAAGATACTATAAGACAGGCAAGACAAATGGGACCAACATGCGTTTCCGATTTTTGTAAGAAGAGTAAGGTAAGAGGCTGTGATAGGTTTACCGAGGATTGTCGAAAGGACTTACATAGCAGTTTTTGGAAGAAAATGACCTGGGACCAAAGAAGAGTTTATGTTACGGGATTGGTGACACGATCCATTACATCTCGGAAGACAAAATCAGCTAGTGAAAGATCTAGGCGGGAAGGAACTCTATCATATTTTTTGCCAATTGAGAAAGACTGTTCGAATAAAGTACAGGTATGTAAACAAATGTTTTTAAACACTTTTTCACTGGGATCGTTCACTGTTCAAGCATGGGTCAAAAAGAGTGAGTTTGGTATGACTTCAAACCATGAGGCAATTTATGATTCAAAAACCAAGACTCCAAGAGCAGAAGTAGAAAGAAAACTTTCAATTTTAGATATTTTTTTTACAAGTTTGCCGAAATTGCCATCTCATTACGCTAGAAAAGACACATCTAAACTCTTCATAGAACCAAACTATCGTTCACTTACCGATTTATACAAAGCTTATCAGAAATATTGCACTGAAACTAGTCAACCACATGTTAGTAGATTTACATTTGAAAAGAATTTTCGTGAAATAATTTGTCACTATTCACGCTTAAAAAGGACATGTGTGACACCTGTTCTAGTTACAATTCAGGTAATTTAAATGAAACAGATTACCAAATACATATAATTAAGAAAGAAAGGGCTAGAAAAGAAAAAGAAGAGGACAAGAAAAAAGCAGCTGCCGGAGAATTTATTCTTTTGACTATGGATTTAGAAGCTGTGAAGGTTTGCCCTTACCTTACTGCTAGTGCTTTGTATTTCAAGACAAAGTTAACGTGCCATAATTTTACCGTTTTTAATTTGGTAACCAAGCACTGCAGTTGCTATTGGTTCGACGAAACTGCTGCTGATTTAACATCTAGCACTTTTGCAACATTTCTAATTGATTATTTAGAAAGACATTGCATTCCACATCAGTTACCAATTGTTATTTACTCTGATGGGTGCACGTACCAGAATCGTAATTCTGTGCTTGCAAATGCGCTGCTCCTTTTGAGCAAAAAATATAACGTAATCATTACGCAAAAATTTTTAGAACCAGGTCACACTCAGATGGAGTGTGACTCTGTTCACAGTGCTATTGAGCGAAAGCTCAAAAATCGGGAAATACATTTGCCCAGTGATTATGTCACTATTACTAAAGAGGCACGAAGCCCTAACCCCTATGAAGCAGTTCATGTTGATCATGACTTTGTTAAGGATTATGCCCGACTTCAAAATTTGCTTTATAAAAGCATTCGACCAGGCCGCAAAGCTGGCGATCCACAAGTTGTAGATATCAGAGTAATAAAGTACAATACGATGACAATCGAAGTTAAACTGGATTTTGACGGAGAGTGGATTCCTCTACCGAACAGACCTAGGTTACTAGCTTCGGAAGCGACCTATCCTCAACTGCATCCCAACAAAATTCCAATTAAAGCAACGAAGTACAACCACCTGCAACAACTTAAAGCAGTATTACCTAAAGACTGCCATAATTTTTATGACACTTTGCCATTTGTTTGAAATATTTCTTCTTTTTCATTATAAAACTTAATTTGTTATAAACTGATTATTCTCTTGTCTTTTAATTACGTGTCGAAAGCAATGTAGCCATTTTTATGTTCTATCACCTATTGTAATAGTACGACAATACGCCACTATTATTTTGTAAACATTTGAAATAATGTTAAAGTTCATTAAATGTTAAAAAACTCAAAATTTCTATAAAAATCACGCCTTTTATTTAAAATATCTTAGCATTTCCTTACTAGAAAGATCTTCTATCTTGGCTATTAATATGTATATTTTTAAAGCCTAGGTTGCCAATATCACCTATCTACGCCTAAATCAAAAAGTTGATTGGATATCTACAAGTCTCACACATCCCTCGATACACGCTTCTTATATAATATACAACCAATATTAGTTTTATTCATACCTTGTGTTTAAAAAAAATTAAACGTTTTTTTCGTTTCCTGTAAAATTATGTTTTGGTAGATAGAGGTTCATGTCACTTCATCGTCGATATGTGTAAGTACCTACAATTCTTACTATCCTGTTTTAGTAACATTCCTTGTTTTGCCCCTGTACCCTTCAAATGTAAATGTGCTTCATGTGCTCTTGAGTGCAAGTACCTACAATATTCATAATTTTCCCACCCTCCATAAATCAACTTGACCCCCACTGGGCCATCGGCTGGATGACACCCTGAAATTTACCATTTTTAATTGTGCTGAAAACACAACTGCATCTACAGCATAGGCTGAGTGTTTATGTGCCTTCCTCCATTTTGACATTATTTTGTTTCAATCAGGTTGAAGGTCAATTCGTGGTTAGGAATATAGGACATGATTACCGCAACATTGGAATAAAAATAACAAAGCACAGACCAATGTAAAATGAATAACAAGGAGAAAATACTACAAAACTTGTTGAGACCTGCTAGGACTATCTATCTCAATGGTTGAGACATTGACTTGAAACTGACGACAACTCCACATCTTTGCCAAACACTCAAAAACTACAAAAACAAATACCACACAACCATTAAGTTCACCGACCTCGACAATTAGCGAATAGCGAACACCCCAAAGAAGTTAGAAAACTGATTCCAATCAAGCTTGCTGTCTTAACGAAAAAAAAACAATAAGAAAACAATAGTGAAAGAGCCGAACATCAATAGGAGCGACTATTCAGGGACGATTGTGCGTACTCCGTACTGTCCGTACCACAGGTTTTGGGTACGTGCATTGTAGAATTATTTTTTTTTTTTTTTTTTTTTTTTTTTCTTTTTGGCTTCGCACGGTTTGTGCATTTAGCCAGTGTCATGTAAAATTAGGTAACAAGTACAAAGTTATAATAATTATGAAATGAACTCCACTCAATGCATGATAAAGATGATTGATGATATCCCGCCCCGCTCCCCTTGAGTTTAAGTAAAGACGCGGCACTTTACTGAAACCTCGCGCGGACTTCTTGAGAGAACTTAAAGTGATGTTGCACTGTTTTGTTTCATTTGGCTACGTTAATGCAGCTTCACGAACACTTAATGGTTAATAATCCACCACTATTACACATTAATATTCGGCTAAACACAAATTTTAGAAAATAAAACAAAACTGCTAACATGACGCTTCACTTTCCCGCCAAGAAGTCGTGTAGAATTATTGATCACAGACATATTATTATTATACTCATTGATCACAGACTACTTAGATTGTGAGAGATAGCCAATATAGCTAAAATGTAAAACGAAAGAAAACGCTACTTTTAGTAGTTATATTTGACATTTTGTGTTTTTTTTAGTTAAACTTTTTTTTTAAATATTATTTTAATGGCCTGGTTGCTGGGACCTCTGTTTTCTGTGGCTGGGACCCAGTTGCCTTTCCAACTTAGTGTCACAGCTTATGAGCTTAGTCGGTTCTGTCATAAGCATTCTGTGGATTAGCCTCAGCGTCAGTGCTGCCAACACCAAAAGTTCAAATGTTTGAAATTCCACGTCGAAATTATCGCTTTGACGAAAAAATCATCAAAAAAATATTTTAACATTAATGGTTAGTTTTTTTTATATTATTCATTTGTGAGATTTGTTTGCCGTGACAAATATTCGCACCAGAAAATATTCAACTTGCAGATGTTTCGAAAATTATCACAAGAAACAAATCTCCTAACATGTTTGTGGACAAATCTCAAGATTTGTTGTTAGCTGCGTTCGCAACGTCTGTCTAGAAACTTATTCAATACACATGCCTTTGCGTAAAACATGTCAGAGATATGAATAGTCAAACGAATTTCGGTGTTTCGGATCAACAAGCTAAGTGACAATGCGAACGCGACACAATACATTGACAGAAAACAAAGATTACAGCATGTACTTTTGTAAACGTTTCCCCAGTGCAAACGCACAGTTAGAATCGTCTACAATCTCAAAACATGCGCCTAGCGCTAGTGGAGTACCACTAGCCACAAATTATTCAAATGCTGAGTACACACAGTCACTTTAACGGCAGCTATACACAAACACACAGTGCGGCCGCGACGTGGCATACCAAAGAATTTTCATACTCTTAGAAAATATTTATTTATTTATCATATCACATGGAGGATAAATGCTCTAAGCATCACATAATATGTTTCCTTTACCATTACTGATAATAAATTTAATATAGATCAGTGCCCTCAGTACATACATGCCAGCCGTATCTTTTTTAGGGTTCCGTACCTCAAAAGGAAAAAGGAACCCTTATAGGATCACTTCGTTGTCCGTCTGTCTGTCAGTCTGTCAAGACCATTTTTCTCAGGAACGCGTAGAGGTAACAAGTTGAAATTAATATCGAATACGTAAGTCTATGGTCCCTTGAAGCTCTAAAAAAATCAAGCTTCCAAGTCAACGCAATAAAAAAATACGGCGATATAAACGACATTATTGCGACATATTTCGATACTCGCAAGTAAATCAAAACCTATAGGGTACTTCCCGTTGACCTAGAATCATTAAATTTGGCAAGAAGCAAGGTCTTACAGCACAAGTAAAGGAAAAAGTCCGAAAATTGTAAATTTGTAGTTTTATTACATAAAAAAAATCATTTTTTTGCGATTACAAACTTAAATTTTCAGTTGGAAAGTTGACCGTGGCGTATATCGATGTATGGGAGAACATGTTTTTCAACTACAATGTTAAGTTTGTATAAATTCATCCTAACTACGGAACCCTTCATTGTGCGTGGTCCGACACGCACTTGGCCGGTTTTTTTAATGTATGGACCTGTTTACAGAGGCTATTGCTGTCTGAAGTTTATTTTATGATTTACAGGTTTTTGGTACAGTCACGTATAGCAGGATACCCTCTCTGGAGTCAATCGAATTTTCCGAGTCTGAGGAATTTTCAATAGACAGCAGTCAGCCAAACTCGGAAAGTTCGTTTTATTTATACGATTAATCTTTTTATTCGCCCTTTACGTAAACGCGCATTTCCCGTAAAACGTTTGATTACTCTACACCGAAACGCTTAATCGTCAAAATTACCCGAGGGGATACCCTATTATTTATTTATTAAAAAAAAATCGGCCTTGAAGGTTATGCAAGGATTCCCCGGAATCCTTACGAATTTCAACATAATTATAATCTAATCAATACTAGCGAAATTAACTGTCTACAGTTGTGAACAGAGAACAATATTACTATATAACTACCGGTATATTTCATGTAACTATACATGAAATATACCGGTACTGCTGATTCTTATAATTATAATACTGTAAAGCCATATTTTTTACGACCGCGAATCATATTTATATCAACATACAACCTGTTACTGACCTGCAAATTGCAAATAAACGTAAGAAATTTTTTATGTGGGCTACTTTAGCTCATCCTTAAGGGGGATGCGCTAAGGTAGCCCGCGAAATTTAAATTAAAAAAAAAACAAAATTGAAATTTTTTTCGCGGGCTACCTTAGCGCATCCCCCTTAAGGATGAGCTAAAGTAACGCTCCTTAATAATTAGATAGATTGATGCGTGACGCGATTGGTAGCACTGAATTTTGCAGTTATGTGAATGGTAGTTCTTGTCAGTCGCCATTTTGAACTCTAAACGAACAAAGTTCAGTGCTACCAATAGTGTCAAGCGTCAAGATAAAATGAACACACTCTAGCTGCAGTACAATCACACTTCTTACCGTCATTTCGTTAAAAAAAATGTTCGTTAAGAGGGATGCGCTAAGGTAGCCCGCGAAATTCAAATTTTATTAAGTTTTTTGCAATTTGCATGTAAGTAACAGGTTGTATGTTGATCTAAATATGTAAATATGATTCGCGGCCGTAAAAAATATGGCTTTACAGAATTATAATGATTAGAATCGGCAATACAAGTAACTCTCTTCGTAAAATCCTATTTAATGACTATTTCTTAAATAATCATTCAGTAGGATTTTATGAACTTAGAGAGTTGTAATGCTGATTCTAATGATTACAATTCTGTAAAGCCATATTTGTTACGGCCGCGAATTATATTTAGATCAAGATACAACCTGTTACTGACTTGCAAATTGCAAAAAACGTAATAAAATTTGAATTTCGCGGGCTACCTCAGCGCATCCCCCATAATCACGAAATGATAGTAAAAAGTTTTTTTTTTTTTTCTAAAGGTTAAATCATCATAATGCATTGAATTCATAATACTTAATAAAATATCAAATTCTAACTCTGCCGTCAATATATATACTTGACATTTGTGTATTTGTTTTTAAAAATATAAAAAAGTTCACTAAAGTAGAAGATGGAGAACCCTATTTTCTGAAATATAAATTACTCACGCTTCCTTGTATATATTTACACGATATATGTATCTACGTATTCAAAAACATGCACACATTCACTAAAGTACAGGACATACACACTTCTGCCGGGGTTGCGAGTTTGTCCGAAAGGGATATCGTGGCCCTGGCACACAGGCAACGGAAGGAACACGGGTGGGTTTTAGTCAGTAAAAGTCTGACACGCCCTCCCGCTCCGCCCAGAGCGGGAGAAGTTATTTGATGATTTCCCACCCAAAAAAAAAAAAAAAAAAAAAAAAAAAAGGACATACACACTTACAACACCCGGCACAAACATAACCTATACCAACCACCGTCACGACTAAAAATGCTACACCAAAGCCCACAATACATGGCAATAAGAATTTATAATAAGCTGCCTCAAGAGATTAAAAATGAAACCAGGCTTGCTCCGTTTAACAACAAATTAAAAACCTACCTTTTAAAAAATTGCTACTATTCAATTGAAGAATTTTTACACCAAAAATAAATCAATAACTACTACACACGCATTCTCGTACACATACATTCCACACACTTACACCACTACCTACATGACATCCTATTCGAAATAAATTAATAAGACGATCAAATTCATAAAAAATGTATTTATATTAATATTGAATTATAAAAATGTATTTATATTGTTATTGAATTATAAAAATGTGTATAGATTATTATTATTATTTGAATGAGTAATACTAAATTTGTCAATAGCATAGTTATTTTAATTTTAATTTGTAATGTTAAATAACCCTCACATTTGCGATGCCTGGAAAAGGCCGCTAAGTTGTAAGTACCTACAGTATAAAATAACACCAAAATGTACACTTAGTTTGCAAATAAACCTTTGACTTTGACTTTGATACGCACAATGTCAACACTCGCCATAAAAAGAGGTTATGCGCTCCATCCTCAAGAATTAATATGTTAAGCGATAGCCCATATTATATGGCAATAAAAATATATAATAAGTTGCCCAACATGTTTAAAACTGAAAAATCTGTAACATTATTCCAAAAAAGGCTAAAACTATACCTAATCCAAAATTGTTTCTACTCAGTAAAAGAATATTTAGAGTCTAGCTTAAAATAGCGATATTCTCCCATGTACAAAGTTGGCGATCAGTCGTATAAAACAATACAATTTAATCTATCCTATTTAACTTTATATAAAATTATAATTTAAATTGTACTACCGACATTTATTGCTGAATAATTGTATTAAATTCATTATTGACATTTTAATTTTGACATAACTATAATTTCTCAATTTAATTGTACTAATATAAAAGGAAATAATTAAGTGATAATAATGTTTAATGCATGCTAATTTAGGATGATAAGGGCAGGCGAATAATAATTGCAATGCTTGTAAAAGGCTGCTAAGTCATAAGTACTAACATAACATAACACCTACATTGTACACCTAGTTCGCAATAAACGTTTTGAATTTGAATTTTTCATTTCATCAATATTTAAACCTTGTAACTAAATAAAGACTTGGCTAAAAGGTCTCAGCAACCAGGCCATTAAAATATTATTAACAAAAAAAACAACACATAACAAGATAACAACAGTCAAAAAGGTTTGGGTTATATTACAAGGAATATACTACTCTGTAACGAGAGGGTTATACATAGAGGAAAGTAATATATTGGGGTTATATATTAATGGATGGGTTTTTATTAGGTTGTTTGGTTTTTTGGTTATTTCACAGTATTTTTTGGGAAATAGTAATAGTAACTCAAATCGTTAATTGCATATTACATACGTACATCCATATTGTACACTTACAGGTGGTTTATTATATTAACCAATGTTAGTTACAATATTGCCTAAAACCTTGCCTTATTCTGTGATCGACTGTGATAATCCTAAATGATTTGCGGCATTATGAGAGCGTAGGCGTGGTTAATGGTTTTGTGTTTGGTCAGATAAGTTTCCAGACCAATATTACTTCTTTGTAAGCATTCTGAAAACTTAAAACTTTTGTGTTCCGTCACACAAATGTGCCAATCTCATTGATGTAAAGGCGTGACTTTAGCTTTGTTGCCAATGCTTGGAAAGTGGAATGGTAAGGTCATTATTTTGTTAATTCTAAGGAAAATAAAAACATAAGTTCCTTTTTATTCCATCTTTTGGAATAAGATTTGTAATTAATAGTAACCTACACTTGTGAAATTCACATTGTTGCAGTTTTGGTTTTCTCTCAAATGATTGGTTGTGACAACAGCATTGTCTCGTTTTGTTGTCAAAGTTTGTTGAAAAAGTTGTATTGGTCTAGATCTAGAGTATGGTACCATCCGTCACGGATTTGTCTGGACATGTCTTTTTGGCCTCCCGTCCAGACTGTCATTGCCATTTGCCCTTGTTTATATACTGCAGTGTAGGTAAATAAAAATTGTTAAATGGTTACTGAAAAAAGAAAGATTTAAATAAAATGTCTGGGCTTTTTTGCAAATGTCCAGCTTTTTGTGAGGACTTTCAAATATCGAAATGGTGACAGTTGTCTAAGGAGCGTTTACAGTATTATGTTGTTGGTATGGATGTTGTGGACCACATCAAGCAACTTTTCATTATCCTTCTCTGGAACACCATGGAACAGCAGGACCTTTCTCCGCATGGTGGTTTCATGCCTATCAAACCCAGCAGCAAGCAGCTTAATTTGAGTTTTTAATGTAGATAGTGCTTGGCAGACAAACAGCTTAAACTCGGAGAACTCATGTTCGATTGATGCAATGTCTGGTGAAGCTGATGCAGTGCTAGTGGTAGCCTGCTGCAATTTTGCTTCGTATTCCTGCATTCGGGAGCCAAACAATCGCTCGAGGTCCTCCAAACTGGCAGCAAGTTTAGTGTCCATGTTCAGTGTGTAGTGAAAGTGAACCAGGTACAAGTGCTACAGACTTAATAACAATAGATAGCGGGTGTGGGAGGGTCTAATATAAAATGAACTGATTTATTTAGTTTTGTCTATCTGAATGCGATAAACTCAAATACAACCAAACAGATTTTCATACTGTTTTAACCAATGGAGTAATTCATGAAAAAGGTTTATGTGTATAACTCATTAAAGTTTTGTGTAAACTGGATGAAATATGATGATGATTGTTGAAGATGTCTGAAAAAGTCATGGGGAGCTTTACTGGTGTGCACATTACGGTAGCATGTCTCCATGGGACCTCCACACGGGTGGTGCCACGGACACAAGCTAGCTGATAATAAGAAAAACACAGTTTTAAGTTTGAATAAATAAGTTTTATTGAAATAAAAGAATGTGGTAACTTTAATTAAAAACTACGTAATAGTGAGTTATTCTTAAACATATTTTTGGATAATGTAGACTTTTAATGTTTTTAAAGCAATATAAAATTAGAAAATTAACCTCTAGAACCTACATCTTTTAACAAGTGTGTTGTTAGATTTCAAATTGATGTAAGTCCAAAATGATGAAACTCATAAAAAGCGGTTTTTTCTGTTCGAGTAAGGCTTTTTATGATCTCATTTTGAGGATGGTGTGACTATCAAAAATCGGATTCTCTATCATCCTTTCTATCATTGTTCCTATGAAATGTTTCTAGATTAGGAGAAAAACGAATTTCTAATTTGGATTTAGGTTTATTTTGTCAATATGAACAAGTCCTTCGGACTTGTCAGTTTTTTTTTTTTGCGTATTTGTTGTTTTCTTTGGTGAAAGTTGTTCAGTATCAGCAAAATAGTAAACTCCGTGAATAAGACATGCTTACATTTGTACACCCTGTATATACTTATATGTAATAGTTTTATACAGTACAATACCATATTTTACTAAGCTCTATAAATAGCACTATTTAGAATATTAATTTCACAAAATACTTAATTTATACAAAGTTTAATACTTCCTCAATATCCTGTTCACAGCAGACATCACTTTCTCGAGCTTCTAAATTTTCTGTGTTACTCTCCAAAACATTTTTATAAAAATTCAAATTTAGACCAATCAGGTCCATAATGTTTCGTTAGTAAATTTTTTACGTCTCTCAATTTTAAATGGTTCACAGCAATGCCTGTATTTAATTGCTCTGGTATCATGTCTCTTAAGTTTTTGTTACGTCGTAGCAAAACTTTACTGACGCCGGTATCGCTTTGGTATGATATTTCTCCTCGTGCTACAATTCTTCGTGTGGTTTTACCTCTTCTCAGTATCACGCGTTTAGTTTTACTTATTTGAAAATGCCATTGGTTGCAGTTTTTGAAAGTGTCTCTAACAACTGAACGAAAGTCGTATACTGGTATTTCTGTGCCCAAATTGTAAACACTAGCATGGTTAGCTATAATCTCCTCGTATTCTCTTGGCTCAACAATTGATTCCAATTTTCTGATCTGTTTCTCGGTCATAGCAAAAACTCGATCTGCAGGTAAAAACGTATGGCCCGTTACCGGAAATATTATTTCTACCGTTTTCAATGTTGATGATGCCTCTGAAAGCCACTTACTGGCCATACCGATTAAAAAGCTATTTTTATTTTGCCCCCCACACCCGTCTGCCATTAACCTGATAGTTTTTATATTTCGAAGATCAAGAGAATTTAAGCAATGCTGTACTGCACTGCAAATTTCGTTCGCTGATTTCGAAGTGACAATTTTTCTGTCCACAGGTAAGACATTACATTTTCTTTGTTAAGACAACTATGAGAAGAACCTATGACTACCGTGAAATTATTGAAGTGGGTAGGCGCGTATGTAGTAGATGACGCTTATTGACCCACTACTGTGCGAGCCTGATGAGTAGGTACAGGTCGGAATTCAATGAAATAAGCTGATGCGTAAAAGCGGATGATATATATTATACTAAATGAGTGAGTATACAGCAATGAATGATGGAACAATTCTGAGTTCTATGCCTTTTTTTTTTTTTTTTTTTTATATATGGCATCTCGCAGTTGACCTTGAGAGGCCGTGACTGCTTAACCGGTCTTTCCTGTGGCTGCCCTAAGGTATTAGCTTAAAGCCTCCAGCCAGGAGCGTAAATAAAAGTATTAAAAACTAAACGACAGCGCTCTAAGGGCACCCCCTGTGGGGTACGAACCTCGGCTTAGGGCGTCGTTGGGGAAAAACAAAGCAAATTGGGGACGGGCTGGATCAAAAGTTTAAATTCATGATTATTAACGGGGATTACTATTAAATGATACGGCTCACTCAGCCTCGGGGCTGGCGGTTCGACGTGCAAGGGACGGGGGGAACAATTTATTCTTGAACTTCGCGTGGTACCTCGGCGGCGAGGACGGAATGACGGTTTGTGTTTGTGCACTGTACTTGTGGCCCTATTGCTTTCCTGAAGGAGAGTAATGGGGTCATCCGGGTCTAAAAGAGTATGCCTAGGTCGGCGAGTCTTACTAATTTGAGATGGCCTATAGCTAGCTGCCTGCACAACCAAGGGGTTGCGATGTCTATCTGCGGACTCGAAGAACCGCTTTGTCGCGCGTTTCAAAAACTGCTTAATGGTGGGGATTCTAAGATCTACGTGTAGGGTTTCGTTCCGAACGAACCATGGAGCGTCCGTAATTTTACGGAGAAATCGGTTTTGAAGTGCCTGCATTCTGTGAATGAGATGGGGACGGGCGTGTGCGAAAGCGGCACACGCGTACGTCATAATCGGCCGGATGCACGCTGTGTAAATACGCAATTTGCCCTTAAGGGACAACTTGCTGCGTGAGTTCAGGACGCAATGAAGCCTACCGAGAGCGAAAGCAGCGCGCGAACGCACTTGCTTTATGTGCTCAGCGAACGAAATGTGGTGATCTAAGATCACACCGAGATATTTGGCTCGCTTCTCCCAAGGGATAGGCTTGCCGAACATCTTGATCTGTCGTGGTAGGTCCGGTCTACGCCGGGGCCTAGAAAAGAGGACCGCTTGGCTCTTATCAGGATTGACCTCGATCCTCCACTTCCTGAACCAGTCACCGAGTCTGTTGACTTCGGTCTGTAGGATGCGGGAGATCTGGTCTTGACTGCGGCCGGTGTAGTAAATGGCCGTGTCGTCTGCGAACAGAGCTAACTGCGCCTTTCTACTTTTCGGGATGTCACTGGAGAACAGCGTAAAAATGAGCGGAGCCAGCACAGATCCCTGAGGGACGCCTGCGCGGATCGGATGAGGGGAAGAGAGCGCACCCTCGATGCGATAGCGGAAGGTGCGGTTCGACAAATAGTCCCGTAAGATGAGCACGAGACGATCTGGGACACCGAATTTGTATAGCTTATACAATAAGCCGTTGTGCCAGACTTTGTCGAACGCTTTCGCGATATCGAAGAACACAGCACCCGTCATGAACCCGCGCTGGAAACCGGCGCTTATGTGTTCTATGATACGGTGGACCTGTTGTACGCAAGAATGTTGGGTTCTAAAACCGAACTGTTCGTTGGGGATGAGCCCCTTCGTCTCGGCGTAGTCTCTGAGACGCTTATAAATAAGCCTCTCATAGACCTTGCCGAAAACGTCGAGCAAACTGATGGGACGGTAACTGGAAGGCTCGGTCTTAGGCTTGCCGGGCTTCGGGATACCGATGACGGTGGCATTTTTCCACGATTGTGGAAAAATGTTATTACTAAGAGCACCATTGAAGATGGTGGTCATTAGCATGATCAGGTGAGCCGGGAACAACTGGACCACCCTATTGGTGATACCGTCTGATCCAGGGGCTTTACGGGGTTTCAGACCCTTGATTATATCGTGAACCTCGTCCGGGGAGACGGGGTCTAGAGGATAATCAGGGTCTTCGACCGGAGGGAGAGAGGCTCTACGCTCGACTTCGGCATCCACCTCGGCGAGGTGAGCCTGGTCTACTGGTTGAGAGCTGGGCGAGCACTGGGTCTCGAGGCTGTCAGCTAGGCATTCAGCCCTGTCGATGTCGTCGAATGCTATCGTCCTGTCGGGTCGTGTCAGGGGAGGCATAGAGACTACTTGCTGGGACTTGAGTTTCCTCTGAAGTTCCCAGAATGCCAGATGAGTGGGCTCTAGCTCGCTCAACATCTTGTCCCAGTTACCGTCACGCAGCTCGGCCATGCGTGTCTTTACAGATCTCTGCAAATAGCGCATGTGAGCTTTGTTGGCGTCACAGGGGAAGACGTCGTAGGCACGAGTAGCCGCGTTCTTCTCAGTCAGCAGTTCACGCACATCGTCCGGCAGCCTCAAGCGATGTTCGTCCATCGCCGGAGCTTGCCTTGAACAATCGTTCAGGACCGATTGTACGTGTTCCGTGAGTGAGCTGATCGCGGCCGTCGTGTCAGCGATTGAGGTAAACTGATCTGGTATAGAGTCTAGTAGAGGGGAAGTGGTGGATTTCAAGCGATCGCTTACTTTCCTCCAGTCCGTGACTACTTTGTTACGAGAGGGTTCGTCCGGGTCAGGGAGTCCGTCGCGAGGGACCAGTCTCATGACGACTGGTCGGTGGTCAGAAGTCAGTTCGTCCATCGCCTCTATCGAATCCAACCGGAGGTTGATATTCTTTAGGAGCGCTATGTCCAATACGTCAGGGAGTTCTATGCCATTAGGACACAGGTATTTATACTACAGAGTAAACAAAATACGTCACTGTTAGCAACGCCCACAATGCGCGCGCGTCGTCATCCTAGACAAAGGATCGCAGGCGGCGGTCGTTCATGTGTGCGCTTCGCTACGCACACTTAGTTAAATCCTTATCTTAGAGGCGGGGCTTAAAAAGGTGGCGTGATTTTTATGCTGCGTTCAAGTGTGCGAGTTTACTTGCCGACTATACTCGCCACACCACTCCCCTGGTGAGTCGTAGCCTGGCTACGAACGATAGTAGTCCGGGAATCTGACCGTGCGCCCGCTCCTCGTCTTCTTGACTGGGACCTGGTGTTCTGGAAGTTGCTGTTGTGACGTCATGACCGGCTGTTCATTGCTTAGGTACGCTGGTTTTATCCGGTCCAGTGTGACCTTTTGCTTCTTCCCCTTCACCTCAAGGTCGAAGGTCTTCTCTTCTCGATGCAGGACTTTGTATGGTCCTAAATATGGAGCTTCTAGCGACCTTCGCGCGGGACCTTGCCTCAGGAAAACATGGGTTGCTGTGCTTAGGTCCTTGGGCACATAGAACGGTCGATTGGAACTAGTGTGCCAGGAAGTAGGTTGTGGTGTTAGCTTACTCATGTGTGAGCGGAGCCTGCTGACCAGGCTGGTCATATCGACTGTCTCTTCTGGAGTGGAGACGAAAAATTGTCCTGGTAGACGGAGTGGTTCACCATACACCAGCTCCGCCGCTGTCGCTTGCAGGTCTTCCTTGTAAGCGCTGCGTATGCCCAGTAGAACCCATGGCATCACCTCAGTCCAGTTCGAATTCGCGTGACAGGTGATGGCGGCTTTCAGCTGGCGATGCAGTCTTTCCACCAGGCCATTTGCTGCGGGGTGGTAAGCTGTGGTTAGGTGATGCGATGCCCCGATTAGAGCAGCGAGTTCCTTAAAGGTGCGGGACTCGAATTGCCTGCCCCGATCGGTGGTGATGTGCTCTGGGCTGCCGAACCGCGCAATCCACCCTGACGTTAGAGCGGTTGCGCAAGTCTCCGCCGTGATGTCCTGTAGAGGGTACGCCTCAGGCCAACGCGTTACGCGGTCGACTACGGTGAGACAGTACCTGTAACCAGAACATAATGGTAAAGGACCCACTAAGTCTATGTGAATGTGGCGGAACCGTGCTGAAGGTGCCTGGAAAGCTGTCAGAGGTGCTGACGTATGTCTGGACACTTTGCTTCGTTGGCATGCTTCACATTCCTTGGCCCATTGTCGACAGTCTCGTCTTATGCCGGGCCATACGTACCTCTCGGTTACTAAACGGACCGTTGCCTTACCACCTGGGTGACTGAGACCGTGAAGGGTATTAAATGTCTGTTTGCGAAACCGTTTGGTGAGAAATGGGCGTGTGCCCGCTGCGATGTCACAGTACACCTCAACTCCTGCTTCAGGGAGTCTTACTTTCTTCAGTTTTAGACTGGAGCCGTTACGTAAGAGTTCTTGCAGCTCCACATCGGTCTCTTGTTCGCTGGCCAGGGACTGGTAGTCAATGGGCGAATTGATTTCGTCAATTCGTGACAAAGCATCTGCTACGACGTTGTCTTTGCCAGCCACGAATTTTATTTCTGTTGTGTACTGGCTGATAAAATCTAAATATCTGTACTGGCGTGGGGAGCAGTTTTCACGTGGCTTGTTGAATGCAAATGTCAGTGGTTTGTGATCGGTTAAAACTGTGAACGTTCTCGCTTCCACCATGAACTTGAAATACCGTATGGCCTCGTAGATAGCTAGTAGTTCGCGATCATACGGACTGTACTTTGTCTGGGCAGGGCTCAGCTTCCTGGAGAAAAATGCCAAGGGTTTCCATTCCTGACCCTGCTTTTGCTGCAATACCGCACCGATTGCCGTATCTGAGGCGTCTGTTTGTACTGCGAGTTCTGCCGTTGAGTCTGGATGGACTAGCAGTGTGGCTTCTGTCAGACTTTGCTTACATTTGTTGAAAGCTTCGAGGTGTTCCGGCGTCATTTCTATTGGCTGGGATCCCTTAACCTTGAGGCCTGTTAAAAATTTGTTTAAAGGCGCTTGCATGGAAGCTGCTCCTGGTAGGAATTTCCGATAGAAGTTTATCATTCCAAGAAATCTTCTAAGTTCCTTGGTGCTCTTGGGTACCGGGAAATCCTGGATGGCCTGGACCTTTGTATTTAGTGGCTTGATTCCAGCTGCCGAGACCTCGTGGCCCAGGAAAGTCACTTTCGACTTTCCAAATGTGCATTTGCTTGTGTTTATGAGTACACCATATTCTGTCAACCTCTGAAATAGCTGTCTGAGGTGTTGTTGATGCTGGACAACGCTGCTACTGGAGATTAAGATGTCATCCAGGTAGGTATAACAGAAATCTAGGCCCCGGAGTACTTCGTCCATAAACCGTTGAAACGTTTGGGCTGCGTTGCGAAGTCCGAACGTCATGAACGGAAATTCAAACAGCCCAAAGGGTGTTGTTATGGCGGTCTTGGGAATGTCTTCTTCTGCGACTGGTATCTGATTATAGGCCTTAACTAAATCGACTGTGGAGTAGATGGTGCTCCCTACCAGCTGGTGTACGAAGTCCTGCACATGTCGAACCGGATAACGGTCAGGAATAGTACGTGCGTTCAAGGATCTGTAATTTCCACATGGTCTCCAGCCGTCGTTCTTCTTGCGTGCTAGATGAAGCGGTGACGACCAAGCGCTCTCTGATCTGCGCGCTGTTCCCTGCTGCAGCATTTCCTCGAACTCTTGCCTGGCTATTTTAAGTCGTTCTGAGTCGAGGCGTCGTGGGCGACCATAAACGGGTGGACCTGGCGTAGTGCGTATATGATGCACTGTGCTGTGCTTTGTGACTCCAGGTCTACCAGCTGGGCGTGTGAGATCTGGATATTCCCGTAATAGCTGTTGGTAATCCTTGTCTTCTGTGGTTGTGCGGACTGACGATATGGCCTTCTGTTGCCTTTTGAAACGTCGCTGGGGTCGTTAGTGCGGTTACGTGGTCAACTAAGCGTTGGTTGCGGCAATCAACAAGTAGGTTGTAATAACTTAAGAAGTCGATACCGATTATGGGTTTTGAAACGTCTGCCACTATGAATTGCCAAGTGAAGGCTCGACGTAGACCCAGATCCAAAGTGAGTGACAGGTAACCGTAGGTGGCTATAATTGTTCCGTTTGCTGCGAACAGCTCGTATCTGGTTTTGCTGCGTGGCTCCCGCACAGCGGATCGCGGAAATACACACAGGTCTGAACCCGTATCCACCAGATATTGTACTTTTGTTTTGCGATCCGTGATGAACAGGCGGCTCGATACAGCTAGGCAGTCTTGTTCCGCCACTAATGGCTGCCTTGGGAGTTTCCCGGCTGCTTGCTGTAGTTGCATGGCTTCGTACATTTCCGCGCTCTGTCCCCAAACCGGTAATGGTACCAGCACAGCGGGTGATCTGGGGGTCTGGAGTTCGAACGTGAGCGGGAACGGTGCGGTGATCCATGGCTCGATCTTCGTGACCGCATGCGACGACGGCCGCGGAACTCCATGCTCATAGTCTCCAACCTTCGGCTTAACTCTGCTACGGTTTTAGTTAATGTGTCTATAGCATTTTGCGGATCAGTCGTTACTGGTGGGCGAGTACTGGCACTTGCTACTTGCCCGGTTACTGGCACGATATCGTTTATACGATCTGCCAATTCGGCCACGTCCTCTAGTGGCATGGTTGGTTGCGACGCGACAATGGTCTGCAGGTTGGTGGGAAGCCGACTTGACCAGATTGTCCTGATGAATTCTGCTGGAACTGTTGGTCCGGCCAAGTGCTGCAAGTGTCGCAGAAACTGCGACGGTTTTCTGTCGCCGAGCTCTTCGTGCATTATCAACTGCTTAATTTTACGCTCCTGAGACGCAGATAGCCTCTTAATAAGCTCCGCCTTCAGCTTGTCATATTTCCCTGTCGCTGGTGGAGAAACGACCAGGTCTCTAACTTCTGCGGCGTGCTGCGGTTCCAGCTGCGACAGGACGAAGTAAAATTTTGTTGTGTCCGTCGTCATGCTTGACAACGCGAACTGTCCTTCCAATTGGGCGAACCACAGCACCGGGTCAGCAGGGTTGAATGTCGGTGTCCTTACGCCAACTCGACATGATTCCTGGAACACGTCCTTTTCTGTGCTTGTTCCCGATGTCTCCTCACCAAGCCCCATCTTTACTCCTCTTGTCAACGGAATCGGGGTCACCAATGAAGTGGGTAGGCGCGTATGTAGTAGATGACGCTTATTGACCCACTACTGTGCGAGCCTGATGAGTAGGTACAGGTCGGAATTCAATGAAATAAGCTGATGCGTAAAAGCGGATGATATATATTATACTAAATGAGTGAGTATACAGCAATGAATGATGGAACAATTCTGAGTTCTATGCCATTAGGACACAGGTATTTATACTACAGAGTAAACAAAATACGTCACTGTTAGCAACGCCCACAATGCGCGCGCGTCGTCATCCTAGACAAAGGATCGCAGGCGGCGGTCGTTCATGTGTGCGCTTCGCTACGCACACTTAGTTAAATCCTTATCTTAGAGGCGGGGCTTAAAAAGGTGGCGTGATTTTTATGCTGCGTTCAAGTGTGCGAGTTTACTTGCCGACTATACTCGCCACATTATAAAGATACAGCAGCCTGGAGTAATAAGTTGCCTGATCCGGCACTTTGGGAAGAGGAAGATTTTTTTGGCAGTCAAAGCTTAGCGTAATCATATCATCCCTCTCTTCCCTTAATTTGGCAATAAACGCCTTCGCACGTAATTTATGGATACGCAGTGTAGTCATCAGAGTTTGTTTTTCAGCTGCAATTTTTGCATGCTTTATTTGCTCAGTCAATTGAAGGCAAGTTGAGCAGACATCCTGTCGAGGTGTACCGAAACCGATATTAAAAGATCTGGTAAAGATTTTTTAAAAAACGCGTGTGTCACAGACATCCCTGGAGGAGCTTGATCATTATAGAGTTGGAACATTTTCGTAATATTTGAAGATGGATCTAAGTAAACACGTTTGCTATCCTTTCCTCGAGTATAGTGAACTTCCAAAGGTCTGAATCCTTGAATAAATTTTTGAACCGCCTCCTTCCTAGCTCTGAATTCGAATTCTTTACGATCTCCACCCCTCCGCTCTTCAGCCATCAAACCACATTCATGATGTCGTACTCCTCTCAGTCGAGTCGGTCTAATGCGAAGAATGCATAGAAATGCTTTTTTGCAAACATTGACTAAGGCACCTGTTTGATGTTTTCTGACATAATATTGTACTGACATCCGTTTCGTGACCCTGCTGTTATCTCTTCGACGCTTTCTTTGAGTCTGTGATGTTTTGCAATGTTTTGTCTTGATCTATCTTGTTTTTGGTGTAATAGAAATTTCTATGAAAATTGAACATGTCATTGGATGATAATTTTCTGCATTGGTATTTTTGTTTAAGATTGTGATTACATACTGGTATGACTGGAAGACCAGGTGCCTTATACCTGAAATCAATAAAATTAATATTATATGCTATGCCTATGTTCAGCAGTGGACGTCCAACGGCTGATATGATGATGATGATGATGATGAATATTATATGCACCCAAATAATATTTTGAAAATAAAAGCATATATTTAGATTAGACGGTCCATTTTATGAACCACAGCTTTAAAAAAATAAAAACTTTTAAGCACAAAATGGTTTAAAATTCATCAAGTTTTCTATTTCAAAAAACCGACCAATATATTGAAAATCTATTTTTTTTTTTTAATTAAAATCTATAAATGGTGATTAATTTGGTCTCAGAGGGAACCGAGGCAATATGATAGTTTCGCTATCTTTTTTGTGAGAGTGTTTTCAATGTACCTACATCACCCTTCTATACCTACAGTTTCTATCACAGTTTTGCAAATAGTTGTTTCATGCTGATTATGTTGATAAATTCGCTCAAAAAATAAAATGATGATCGTAACACACAAACATTAATAATATATTATTATAATAAAATATAATATCTGATTGCATACGAACACCACGTGTTCATTGCGGCCCTGGATAATGGCTGATAAGAATGGTTGCTTACTCCAAGAACTTACCGTTTTTGCTTCAGTTGCTCGCGTTTGGTTTGATTCTTTTGCACTATTCGCTTCCGTGCCTTATCAGGAGGCACGATTTGTATTTTCTCCATTGATTTTCTTCAAATATCTGAACAAATTTATTAAAAACACGACACGACTTCACATGCGTGGCGACAATCAACACACAACTGGGCGCCATTTTGAACGATCGCGTCGCTCTGATTGGCTCAATGCGACTTGCTGCGTTTTGATATAAGATGTCAAATGGACTTGGTTCAATTTGAAAAAAGGGATGTGTTTTAAACTTATTTTGCTTGAAAACTACAGGGACTTGTTTCAATTTGATAACATATTGTAAAAGATACTTCCCCTGCCTTTTAAATAAGAATAAAAGCTAACTTCATGCCAAAAGTGGACTTGATGCGATTTGAAATCTAACGACACAAGTAAAAAATAAGGAATATCCAAGGCACAGAATCACAAACATTAGTAATGAATGTCCAATTTAGTCATCAGCAGTGTTGGTTAACATCACACTCGTAATCCCCGAAGGGTTAATTATGGCAATTCCATTTTAGTTTTAAAATTAGGTTAGTTAATTTTAGAACTTAAACAAAATTACAATTTCATTGCTACAAACTGCTTCAAAGTTCAAGAACAAAACTGTCACCTTTTTAAGTTATTTCAATTGGTCAATAAGAAATTGTAAGAGAACAGACAAAATTTCAGACTAGAAAATTTATGAAGAAATGTATGGTTCATATACAGAGAACCAAAGCGAAGTGATGGTTTCCAAAGAGCATGGTTCTGGGACACTACACAGAGAAAATTACAGTGGAGCCTGTGAGAAAACTAAAATTTTAAGTAAAAGTTGTGACCATGCCATTAAGAATAAGTCCAATCTTCCTGATTTTGTATCTATAGAGATTTATGTATTAAAAAACACAAAGTCAGTTAATGAGAATTTCAAACAAATGACTAATTCAAGTTATTCTCTAATTATGTAGCAGATTATCGTAAAATTCTCTAAAATCTGACTGCAGCGTTGTTTTTACCACTTGCAAGTCTTCATACTTGCGTGCGCTAATTGCAATCCTGTCTGGGTGCAGTGATTCCAATTCAGCCCCCCAAGTCTTTGGCTGTACACCACTTTTTCTTTGAGGTAATAGCTTTTCGCAGTAACGTCGGGATTGAATTCTTTCTCGAAAAACGACAACATTTTCTTCTAGCTCCCTTGCGTGTACTTCTGGCCGAGCGTTTCCTAACTCTATCGTATATGTGCCGTCGTGTCGGCTTTAATGTGCTCAGCGTAATAACTCCTTGCTTGCTTTAATTGATAGGAGCCAAAACTAAACAACGTTAGATCTTCTTCTGTGAGCCTTGGTTTATCGTTGTGTTATATTACTATAGTTCTTCGTCGTTCTTCGTTCGTAGTTGTTTTTATAGTTCTTCGTCTATTGTACCGACCATTCATCACTTCGGCCACCCATCGGCAAATGGTCACAAGGCGAGATTTGTTTGCCCGTTCAGTCGTTAATTGGGTTTCCCTAGGGTGCATTGTTTCAGGCATTTGCACTGTGAAGCCATGCGATTCCATGGACACCGTCTCTGAATCCACGGTCTACAATAATAACATCGCAATTTTTGTAGCGCCAACTAAACATCACATCACCATCTTCGTCTTCATTAACTAAGATACTGTTCATTATAGTGGCGTCATTGGTACGAGCTGAATATGGTCCAGACCATTAATGTATTAACCTTTTAACCCCCCGACTTCATATCAGTTGGCATGCCCCCAGCGCCCGGCACAGTGAATCGAAAAATACTTACAACAAAGAGGGATGTGCAATACTTGACTTTTCGATGTCGATATTTCGTTTTAATAACGACATTTGCATTTGCGAGCGTGGTTAACTAACAACTACAACTCGACCAAGCTAAGTTTGCACCTCGCGTCGATTACGTCTCACTGACGCTTAGGTACGGGCTGCAAAAAAAGATTCGCTGTGACTTTATAAAGTAAACAAATGTTTGTTAGATTTTACTTTGCAGTTATTGTTATTTTTAACATTATATCATACACTAGCGGACGTCACGCGGTTTCGTCCGCGTAGTTCCCGTTCCCGTGGGAGTACGGATAAAATATAGCCTATGTTACTCGCTGATAATGTAGCTATCCATTGCTGAAAGAATTTTTCTAATCTGTCCAGTAGTTTTTAAGTTTATTCGTTACATACAAAAATACAAATCTTTCCTCTTTATAATATTAGTATAGATAGGTACACGGGTACACGCCGCATTCCAGCGAAGTGCAAACTTAGCTTGGTGAAGATATAGGTACCTACTTGAATACTACTTACCTTACGAAATTATCCGGCATTTTTCGTAAGCCAGTAAAACAAAAAGTGTTTAAAGTACTAATTAATAAATCGTTCAAATTTTTAACGATTTATTAATTAGTACTTAGGCTATTCACAATAAAATCAGTCCAGAGATAAACCTCGCCATTTTTAATCCTCAATAGGAAGTAGGTGCAGGTAATGAGTTCTTATTTGTATTCATTTAAACTCCAGTTATCCTACTAAACAACAAACGTAAAAATAAAAATTTTACTTGGACATGTCATTATCAGTTTACATAATGACTTATACTTCATTTGAAATAAGATTAGAAATTGTAATAAACCTTTTTTACTGTTCGTTCAACCGATTTTGACTTCTATTCCGTTTTCATAAGGATGGCATTAAAAGCAAAAACGTGGTTACAATACCAACTATTTGCTGCAGCTGCCATTTGTCATGCTGCTAACGCAATAGAAGTCAAAATCGGTTGAATGGACTGTAAAAAGGTTTATTTAAATTTCTAATCTTATTTCAAATGGAGTATATCTATACTCCATTTGAAATAAGATTAGGATTTTAGGTAACGATATTTATCACAATCACAATTTGCATCACACTAATTAACAACAAATATAAGAATAAAAATTTTACTTGGACAATGTCATTATCAGTTTACATAATGACTTAGATGGTAACGATATTTATCACAATCACAATTTGTATCACACTAATTAATAACAAATATAAAAATAAAAATTTTACTTGGACAATGTCATTATCAGTTCACCTATTGACTTAGATGTAACGATATCACAATCACAATTTGTATAACACTAATTTCAATAAAATCAGTCAAATAATCACAGATATAATTTCTTATTACTAAAATCAGTCTTAACAATCAGAGGTAAGATTTTTCAATAATAGTATGATCAGTCGAAAAATTATTTATGCTCGCTATCGACGAGGCGAATTATTGACGAGACCACATTTGTGTAACATGCGATAAACTTATTTTTATGAGTTTCATTGCCAACAAAATAACTGTCCGCTAAAATTTTGGCACTTTCTTTTACTGGATTATCAATTTGCTCGTATTGTGTACTTGCATTTGTTTTTTTTACTACAGTCAATCTGGCGTACTATCAGAGCTTCTTATATGCGATATATTCGTCGTTGGTCAGCGTTGATGGAAGGTTAACATCTTGCTGTAGCCAAGATGTTAACCTTCCATCAACGCTGACCAACGTTCTATGTCTACTTCGTCTTGGCTATAGTCAAAGGGAGCCAAAATTGACTGGTTCTCTTCAAACTTCCCTATAAAACAAATCAAACATGAGTTTTTGTAATGATATCACTATTTACATTAGGTGCAATACGTTTCGAAAACCACTTACTTTTGGACCCCATCTTGATATTAAAAAATTGTGAAATGTTCACGATTTTACAAACGTCGTCGTGCCACAAATAGTCGTCACTGTCGAATATGGAATAATGAATATTGTCGAGTGTCGACAACGTCTAGCCGACCATAAACATAATAGACTAAACACAAAAATAGTGATGTGGGATCACGATACCAATTGTTTTGTAGAATTGTGGTACTCAACAGCACATGGATCTATGCACAGATAAACTTTGCGTTTTTGGCACATAAAACGAGTCTCAGACCGTTTTCTTTTTGCTGCGCACATTTTGCATCGCTGACTTTTGCCGGTTGGTATTCTAACAGGAAAATGCTCTAAGGCACCATTATGTAAAAAACGGTTAAAGGACGGGTCAAGGACGCCGCTCGAAGTTGACTGTTGAGTTAAAGAACATTGTTTGTATTTTTCTATTATTTGCCTGATAACGTTTAATTGGAAATCAGCTAAACTATAATTTTGTTTATTTTTTATCACTTTAATCAAATAGAATGCATTAACCCTTAAAGTCGCATGATGATTTTTGTTAATGAAAACAAGTAAAATTAATTTTAATGGTTTATTAGGCGTATAAAAAAGTTACAAAAAAGACTAAAAAAAATTTAGACCTGCTGTTTTTTGGAAAAACCTATGTATAGTATACTATACGGTGCCACTTTTGCTCGAAACAATAAGAAATCAGCAATGCATACTATACGTTGCGCTATTTTAGTGCTTCGTGTGGTAAGCCAAAAAACAGTTTCTACCTTTGACATAACATAAATGTATTTTGCATTTAGTGCACATTGTACTTGCTTGACCTCCTTTACAATATTTACATCTCTGATACCCGGTTAACTGAGGCCAATGATCGTATTTATCATACCTCACATCATCAAAAGGCCTCTCGGCCAATGGTTTCTTTATCTTTTGCCTCTCAGGTACAGATTCAACTTCCTTTACAGGCACGGTTCTATCACGCTTCAGAAGTCCAGCGTAGATTTCGTATCGAAAGTCTTTCAAACGATCTTGCTTCCTCTTCTTATTTATTTGTCTGTCATGTCTACGACGTAACAGCCAAGCATTATTTACACATATGTCCAAAAGCTGGGAAAAAATATTCATGTACCATCTGTGAGATTTTATACCTGTGCGGTATAATGCTATTAGCATATCCGCCAAATCTACACATTTGTGGACATTGTATATCGACGCGACTTTTTGACTCTTTGCTGAAACGTTTGATATTCTCAAGGGGAAAAGCGTCAACATAAGAGCTTACTAACCTCACATGCTTATTATCAAACCACTTGACCACACTCAGTTTGTTTTCATTGCAAACCACCTGAGTAAAAGCTCCTCTTCCTTTCTTCTGTAGCGATTTATCGTCAATCATTTTGCTCTCTGCATCCTTCAATCTATATTTCCTAACAGTCCCTAAACTAAATATACCATAGTTTTCTCGTAATATATATATTAGCTCTAAAGACGTAAAATAGTTGTCAAAGTAAACGACACTACATGCTTGATTTCTTATAGTTTTGCATAACGCTAAAACTATTTTTCCTCCAACACCCAAGGATTCTTCTTCATCGGTAAATTCCACACCTCTAAACGTATCATCGCCAGCGTAGAGTATAAAATCGTAGATGATTCCAGAAACACCAGCTCGAACCAAATTTTTAAAGCCCCACTTACTTGGCTTGTTTGGGTTATATTGACGACGACTGCCTGCTTTTTTACCCTTATATGGTATAACCATCTCATCTATACTGAAAGTATTTTCTTCTTCGAGGGATAAACATTGAAACCGAATACATTCAATTAGAGGTTGCAGTTTATAATACCTGTCAGAAACATCAGCTTGGGTGTTGTCAGTAAAATGTAAATATCTTCTTAGTTGCTGAAAACGCTTCAAGGACATGACATCTGCAATTTTCGGATATCTAAACGACGATTTCCAATAGTCTTTGTAAGAAGGTAAAACTACTATACCCATAAGAATGTTGATGGCCAAAAAATCTAATATTTCCTCTTCTGTAACTTTGATTGATTTGCCATTTTCTTGAACGCTGTACAAATTGGTATTCGTCATTATATCACTCATCATTACTCTGGGAAAAAATCGATAAAAATAGTCTAAGGGTGACCAATCAGTAGGTACTGTATCTTCAAAAGTAGGATTAGATATGTCAGCCCTGTGTTGAAATGACACTTTCTTCCAACGAAAACGTAAGTTTAGTTTTTTGATACAGCGTCTTTTGACTCTGTTAGTGGCAATAGAAGGCCCAGTACGCTTTCTTTGTCCACGTGTCCTCAAAGGTGTGTTAGTTGCCATGGCAGGAGATGGTTGAACAGACGTCACAGAACCAATTGAAGGAATTGCATCATAGTTGCATTGCGTAGGGCTCGGAAATACAGCATTCAGAATTGGTGTGAGGGGAACTTGAGCATTTTCTTGTTCAACATCAGAAAGGGCTTCTGCGTTTGATTCTACATCGCCCTCTGAAGGGTTGGCTGGCGAAACTGGGCAGCCTAGAATGTCGAGCCTTTCAAATGACGATTCTAGTGACGGTGCTGGTGAACTCTCAGCTGTTCTCGCTTCATCACCACTGCTCGATTCATCACTAGCATCAGAATTAGCATTTAGTGCAGGAACCAAAGCTAATATTCGTCTAGCTCTTCCGTTCATTGTGGTCTAAAACAACATAAAGCAAACATGCAAGTCAACCACCACCCAAATAAAAGCCAAGACGTTATTTATGCACTCTATAGAACTCGTTTCATATCAAATTATCAAAAAATTGTTAGTTTCATCACATAGTAGCAATTGTGGCGTTGTATAGTATACTATACAAATAAAAATAGTGGTAAATGTAAGCAACTGTAGCATTGTATAGTATACTATACATGTATATAAACTAGTCAAAATAATACAAACACCACATTTTCCTAGTTATTCATCTAGCAAAATTAGTAGAATAACTATTCACCTTTACATTTTATGCATTGGAAATCTGTAATTAGTAATAAAAACACTAAAATTACCAAAACTCACCTTGATAATAATTTCTGGCTGCGACTCGTTCGTTATTTTTCACAACTGATTTGAATTTACCACAGTTTAAAAAAGTTTTGTCATATTGACTTAGAAAAAAACGTTCAGAAATGTAATTTATGATGAAATATTACAGATAAAATAAAATAAAATTGGACAATTTTTTTTTTAAGTTAGACGTATAGTATTATATACAAAGTCACTTTAAGGGTTAAGTAAAAACATGTCAATTATGTGAAACCCAACCTTTTTATGCCATTTTGTTGATTTTCTTATGCCCGGTTTCTGAGGTACTTTTATCGGTAGTTTATCTATTCAATAGCGCTATCGGTTCGATAACTTGTGAAAGTGCGTTTCCGAACACCGCAATGTAAGATAAACTCAGTTTAAACTCAAGTTAACTTGACTGACCAATGTGTGCCGTTTATCGGCTCTATAACTCTAACTGACGTTTCATTTCATAGCAAACTACATCAACTTTTAGGTTATACATAATTATAGCGTGTATTATTTCAATTAAAATACCAGTGAAAGTTATTTAATAAAATTATTCATAGGAAAAAACAATGAGTGTTAGCAAAATGAATACGAGCAGCTCATCAGAGTCTGATTTGGAAGTACTGGAGTTTATTTCTAATAAATCAGTACCCAGAAACTTAAGACGTAGTAGAATTCCTTTCAAAATGTTCTTGTATTGTTGCTTAAATAAACAAATTCTTTAGCCACTTCTATATCAAGCATCTTCTCTTTCAGTAATTTTTTTTACTGCATTTTCCAGTTATAATATGTTATTTTACAAAAGAATGTTCACCAAAAGCAGAAACCAGTGCTGCCAGATGAAAAACTCTAATCAGCGCTAACAGCGGTGCACTAAGCGCTAGATTCGAATATATTCACGAGCCATTAAAGCGCTAAATCGGCTCAAACGAGTCAATAAAGCGCTAAATTCGAACTTTTAACTGAAGCGCTTTTTAGACGATCAGTGTGATTAAATAATCACAAAAGAATCACAAATGAGTACACGGTTCATTAGGTTTCTTTCAGTGAGCTCGTGAGGTACCCAAATATCGAGCTTTTTGTGTACCCAGTTTTTTTTCAAATGTGCCAAAACTGTTTTGTGGTCAATTCCCAGCAGCTACGTCGTAACTACTGACATCTCAGCCGATCTTGCTCCACTTTTTCAAAAATGGCATCAATTTTATCCGTAATAGGGCGACCAGAGCGACGTGCATCATTGACATCAAAATTTCCGGATTCAAAACGCTTAAACCAAATTTGTGCTACTCTCACAGACACTGCACTAGGTCCATAAACATCGCAAATTTTTTTCGCGGCTTGCGTTGCATTTTTACCTTTTTTGTAGTAAAATTTTAAAATGTATCGAATTTCTTCATTAGATTCACTCATCTTGACAGTACGAAAAACAAATGAAAATCACACATTATTTGAATTTGGAATTATGTTCTTTAAAATTTAAACTTTCAATGATACCAAAACCAGCCAGATTCAAATAGTATAGCCAAAGAGATTTTATTACAAGTTCATACATACTATAATGCGAAAAGACTTTTTCCCCAACCTAATATATAATTTCTACATTAAAGTTACCCCATAAACGGTAAAAATTGACAACTCATTGTATTTGCGACACATAAGGGTCATACTACAAAAACTGAATTTCATAGGTAAATAATGGGTTGCATTTTTTTTCTAAAATTTTTCCCAAATTAGGAATACTGTTTACAACCACATATATGTATATTTCGTTACTGAAAAAAAATCGTGCACTATAGGGATAAATATCTTGCTCAAAATAAGGGTCTTCTCTTTTCGCATCAGCAACTTGTCAATTGTGACCTTCTTTGAATTCTTTCCACAGTTCTTCTATTAGGGTGCGTCCACATCTGGCGAATGTGCCGCGAATGTGCAGCTCGCGAGCCGTTTGCGACCTGCCCGCGAGCTGCGCGCGTGCATTTTTGTTCGTGCGCCGCTTCTGCGCCGCCCGCGCGCAGTTCGCGCGTGACCTAAGCGCCGTACGCGATCAGCGCGCGGGCGGTGCGCTAGTTATTTCGCTCAGTTCGTTTCTGATTACTGGAGGCTAAGTACGTGTTGTCATGGAGTGGACGGAGGAGAATTGTTTACGCTTAATTGAAACATATAAAAGATTTCCAGTATTATGGGATCCTAAAGATCAATATTACTATAGAAAAAATCTAAAAAATGATGCGTGGAAAGAAATAGGTGCTATAATGGGAAGCGATTATGAACAATGCCATAGCAAACTGTTAAGTCTTTTATCGTCTTTTAGAAGAGAGAAAGGAAAAAGTCAAAAAAGTAAAGGGACAGGGAAAGGTGAGTAAAAAAACGACTTGTTACTTTTTGTGTTTTATTTTATTAATTAAATTGACTATGTGACTAATATTATTCTATATTTATAGGAGCATCCGAGACTTACAAAAGTAGATGGTTTGCCTACGACGCTTTTTCCTTTTTAGCTGATCGGGATAAACCAAGGAAACGTTTAAATACTGTAAGTAATTAAATCAACAATATTTATCTTGAAATGCAATACGGCCTTCATTTACACAATAAGAAGCAACCTCATCTCTTATTTCGTTTATTTCTCTGGAATATCTTATTTGTGGTGTTTGAATATTTGAAAGAGATGTGAAATTAGGTACGGATTGATTTATGTACATATTAGAATTGGTAGTATAAGTATCGGCGGCGTTCTGTTTCAAATAATTATGCAAGTGAATAATGCTCATAACGACCACTTCAGCAACTTCTAGTTTTAATATCATAGGTTTTCTAAGTACCCTAAAAATGGATGATGCAATGCCAAAGGCACTCTCAACAATTCTGCGAGCTCTGCTCAATCTATAGTTAAAAATACGTTCCGGTGTGCCTTTACTGTGGTTACCGGAGTATGGTTTCATCACATGTTTATCTAGAGCAAAAGCGCTGTCAGCAACAAAGAAGTAGGGTATCGCTTTAGTCCTATAAGGTAATGGTTTTTCTTGTGGTAAATTTAAGGAGCCATTTTGCATCATCTTGTAGAACTCTGTATCTTTGAATATCCCTCCATCAGATATACGCCCTTGGCAACCAACATCAGCAAACATAAATTTATAATCTGAGTCTACCAGTGCAAAAAGAACAATACTAAAAGTAGATTTGTAATTATGATATTCAGTTCCACTTTTCGGAGGTGCCTGTATAACTATATGTTTCCCGTCTATTGCGCCAATGCAATGGGGCAAATGCCATTTATCTTCGAATCCTTTACTCACTTTTAGCCATATATCTGGTCTCCTTGGCACCTGAAAAATAATAATACATTATTACAAGCAAATAATATACTTACCTATAATAAGTATATAATAATAATAAGTATATAAGTATAAGTATGTAAGTATATATAACAAGTATAGTATTCTGAGCAAATAAATTATTATCCTATTCTATTCTATTCTACAGGAACAAGCAGATATAGAACAAGATAAAGTGGACGAGCGACAGGTACAAGATGATGGAATAAATACTGACAGTGAAATCGACCTGTCTTTTAATGAACCTCCGCCGTCCAAAAAGAAAAAATCGACGAATGATAAAATCGTAACTGAAGCCCTACAAGTTTTAAAGACTGCTACAGAAAAATTAACCGATACTTCCAAGTTGTCACAAGAAGTACATTCATTTATAAATTTTATTGGAGCCAAAATGGAATCTTATTCACGTTCAACAAAAAATATGGTTCAACAGGCAATATTTGATGTCATAATGAAAGCCGATTCTGGCCACTATGATTATCAATCAAATATGCAAGTGTCGACGCAAGGTTATACAACTTATTCTCAAAGTGCTTCTACGTCCAGACCGCACAGTCAGGAAAGTAATTATTCGGTAGAAGATACGAATGACAGCTACAGTGATTTGTTTCAATAATAACTACTTTCTTTTCGTAAACTTATATGTTGCTTATAAAAAAGGCTATGTGATTATTAAATAAAGATAATTAGAAAAATACTCACACGTACGTTTTCCTTTAAACACTTGATAATCGCTAAACACACTTCAGGAATAATAATACTTATACTTTGCTTAGAAATTCTAAAAAGGTACTGCAAGCTTGTGTAGGAATCTCCAGTGGCCAAGAATCGTAATGTCAAACTTAATTTATTTTCAACTGAAATTGGTAGCCTAAAATGCGTTTCCTTTTTAGCAATCTTAAAACTAACCATCTGTCGTAGATTTTCATATAATTCTGGTGACAATTTTAAAAAATTTGCATAGTGTCCGCTTAATTGATGGCTTTTCAACTCCGCTACTATATTCTGTTTTCTTTTAAAAATAGGATTTTGCCACCAACGCCGTTGTCTCTTTTTTTTCCTTTTTATCAGTAATATAATAGCTAATGATGCAGCAATTATATTAAAAACACTAGTGTCGTCTGACATCTTCGATAGTACTGAGCCAGTAAACGGAACTGTAAGGGCGAGAACTGAGCGCGCGCAGATCGCGCGCCGCTCGCGCGCTCTATACGAGCCTTGTATGAGTTGCGCTAAAGAGGCGCACCAAACCATTGCAGTGACTGCACGCGCGCAGCTTGCGGGCAGCTCGCAATCGGCTCGCGTGCTGCACATTTGCGGCACATTCGCCAGATGTGGACGCACCCTTAGGTTTTACCTCTTTTCCAAATAAGGTCGCTTTATTCTACGAATATCTCGGTGATTTCTTATAGTTCTTATTGTTGCTTTTTGCCTGCTTTAAGTTTTCCAATAGCTCAATTCGTTGCACAATTAGAACTTCCATCGTATCAATAACTCAGCTCCACAAGTAACGTAAATTAACACAATAAGCAGGTAAGTTCACAAGTCGCCGTAATTACGGTAGGTTAAGTATGTTCTCGTTGGTATTGTTCCTTCAGTACAAATCCACCGAAATATGCCTTTTATAAGTTCGCGTTGGGAAACACAAAATTTCTATAATCACGAAACTTCTTTATGATGCACCATAATGTCACTCCCTATACCAACAGGTAGTGTCTGAAGTAGGACTACGTAGCGATTGATGATTGATAGAATGATTGAGCATCTACTGCAGAGCCCCGTATGCTGGTGTCATTATCAGACATGAACACGAATGTCGCTTGCATTGTTTTGATTGACTTCCTTTTAGTTGAAGAAAAAGTATTTGAAATCAGATTGTTTAATAAATGATTGAAAATAGAGTTGTTTGATCCTTATAAGAAACAGGATCGAATGGCATCAAAAAAACTTTTTGTGAAAATGCCCATTTTTTTGCTGATTGTACATTTTTAAATTTGTAAATGCAAATCAAAAAATCTCAAAAAATTAAGGACAATCTCCGTTTGTTTTCTGATGGATTTAGGGCGAAAAGAGAACAAGATTCCAAGGTTATTTCCGATTTTAGTCTCCAAGAGCACAGATAGTATTTCACATCGACGGACATTAGGGGAGAGTAAGTATCCTAAACTTCAAACTCAAAATGTTTACTTGACATTTACTGATTAACTGACAAGTGACAATATTGTATTTGATTACTAAGAACGCTCCAATATTTCCAGTAGTTATAGCGGTTAAGGTACCTGCCCTTGCTGCCCCTTCTCCAAAGGTTAGTTTTAGAACGTGGCTTGGAAGTTGATTATAAAAGCGTATACATTGATATCTAAACGAGCCTCCTATTTGTTAAACCTTGTTGTAGGTACAACAGATTTCTGTGCTAGTTTATCATTTGTGACTTCGAGTTACAGCTATAGATTTATGTAAGCGGGCACGCCTATTATGCCTGGAGGCTTTAATTTAGGTACGTTCTGTTTACGTTTCTTAGTTTTAATTTTTTATTTCTGCTTGAGTATAGTTTTCGAGGATTCTTTTTTTTTTTTGGTTGGTATAGTGGCGTGTGCTAGCTAACATATGGCAAATAATTTTATTTAATGTTTTGTGTTGCGTAATATAAATTATTTTTAACCGACTTCTAAAAAAGGAGGAGGTTCTCAATGAAGGAAGGATTATTTCGATGGCCCCAACGAATAAACTTATAAGACAAAAACGACAACTTTTCAGGAAAAAATAAAAACGTTTAAACTTCAATAACGCTCATTTCATTGTAAATATGTATAAATAATGTATAATCGAATTATAGGTAAAAATATAAACTAAAGACTTGTATATTTACTTTTTTTTAAACATCAACGAATTTCAGGAAATTCATGAAAAACTATTTAATGTTTTTACTCTTGTGAAATTTGCATGACTAGGTCACAGTAATAGTACTCAACGAATAAAACGTACTGTAATGTTACACTATTATTCTCCGTAAATCAAGTTTATTTTTGAACCCAGCTCTAACTATTTACACGCTTGTTTACAGTACATTGTTCTGCTATTTATGATTGGAAAGATCGTATGCATTTATATTAGTGTTAATAAGATCAGTTTTCATTTATGTAATACATCTTTGTTAATGCATGGTATAATAATATAAATAATTTTGTAAAAGGATGAAATAAAATCAGACATTATAGAATAAAAAAAATATAATTATGTATTTATCCACGTGAACACAAAGTAATCAATATAATCAGTCTCCTTTATAAAAATCAAAAATTAAGAATTGCAATATTAGAAACACTAATCTTCCTCCTCACTGTCATTGGAGACCGAGGTGGAGTTTTCCAATGGCAGTAGATTTTTATAAAAACTTTGATAATGGTTTGGTATTGCTCCTGAATCACAGAGACTTATCAAATTCTTAAATAACGGGAGTGGTATAGGTAGCATTCCAGCGTACGCTAGTTTTAAGCTTTCAGCATCTTCTGTAGGTTCTCCACGCCGCCGTCTTGAATTAGTCCTTGTCATGATTTGCATCTCTCGTAATTCGTCTTCCAAACTATACCTGAAGTAAATTGTATGAGGATGATCATGAGCGAAGTTTACTTCTTTTATTTTGCTCCAGTAAATTTTATCGCCGTTTGTGTCCTTTAACCCATTCTTCCCCTTTATTCACTCTTTAAAATCCATAAAATCATTTTGTGTCATTTGTTTTACTTGGTACTTGTGCCCAGTAACTTTAGCATTCTCTATCAAGTAATACATTTGATCGGGAGTGTATATAGTATGTCTTTTCTTTGAACGCTCGATAGTAGCATGCATAGAGTCACCCTCCGATTGGCTATGGCCCTTCTCTAAAAATCGATGAGTTATTTTGATGTTAAATTTCTTCGACGCTAAAGAGAACATGGCAAACACAAATCGGTTACGATTTTGCCCAGTGCATGAATCGGAGTAAAAAGATATATTTTTGATTCCTAACTCAACGTGAGCTTGGATAAATAACCACAGGCAACTGGCTATTTCTATAGCTCCTCTCTTCGCAATCTGACAATGCCAAACGAAACAGTATCCTTTTTTCTCTAAAATATTATAAACTGTAAAATTATATACAGGATACTTACGTTTATAATGAAATATTCCTACTTCACTTTGAGGGATACTTAACACTTTTTCGAGATCAAAACATGCTACAACACTGTCCTTTCCATCAAAATTTTCTTTTTCTTGTTCCTTTAACTGCCTTACCAATTCCTTTTCTCTCAAATGCATTTCATAATCAGCTTTTAACTGTTCTTTTCTTGTACTATCAGACGTTTTGTAAATCGAATATACTTCACATAAATCTTTTTTAGGTTTATGGAAGGAAATATTAAATTTGGTGTTAAATATGATTTCGTACTGGCGTTTAGTTGCTTTGCATGTAATATTATACTGCGCGTTTGTGTCCATCCATTCTAAGTACAGCCGATGCATTTTTGATATATTTAATGTTTCACAAAGGTATTCTTTCTGGCTATCTTTCCGAACGTAGTGTGCTTCAACTCTTTCGAAGAGGTTTATATGGTCAGTTATGCTTTTCTCAGTCTCCTCTGACATCTTACTTGGCCTATTTTTATGATTTCCTCTGTTATCTTTCATATTATTACTACCCCCTAATTTCTCAATAGCTGTATAAACTACTTGCTGCGTAACAGACAAAGTATTTAAAAACATGGTTTTACAAATTTTAATATTCAAATTAGTATCATCAGGAAGTTGGTATATTAATGTTTGAGTACGATTATTTTTACGTTCTACTGTAATTTTTTTAACGTGTTCCTTCTTTACGTAACAATTAATGAAATGCCATTGTCTTTCATGGTCGCCGATATCCCAAAATTTCTTAAAGATGTTCTTCCTCATATCTTCATTTATCTTTTCATAACATTTCAATTTGCAGTTACAAGGTGGTCCAATAGATTTTTCTGGGTTTTTTTTGTTAGTTCTGACACTTTCATAGCTTTGACCAGAATTTTTTAGTGCTTTGTTTTTGCGATCTTTCCATAAATCACGATTTATTTTTCTTTTTCTTGTGAGTATTTCGGTAGGAGTCATGATTCTTTTTTCCGGCTCTGTTGGTACAATACCTGCTGATCTGTTCTGGGTTTCAATATTACTTAAAATACCCTCTAAATCGGAAATACTTCTCAAATCATAATTCTCATTTACGTATAAAACACTTGGCGAAGCTATAAAATTAATTTTTTGCTGATTTGACGGCGTCATTAACATTGGATTATTATTAGTCTGTACATCATTATGATTCAAAGATTGCGATGTAGGACATTTTATCGCCGGTATGAATGGTTCAATAACATGATTATGAGAAATATCTAGAAGTTCAATTGCTGGAACATTTGGTGACAAATTATTAGTTTCTTGTAGCGATACACTAGTTACCAGTTGGGTCTCGGAAATAAAATCATCAGAGTTGACTCCATTGAAATCTAATATACCATCAATAGGAAAAGAACTTCGTGATAGATATGTGAAACTTTCTGAAACAAATGAAAGAGATTACTATTCACTAACTGCAACACTTTTCAACAATCAAATCCCTATAATGTATGAACAAGGTGTAGCAATCTTCTCCTTACCGTACCTACTAATCGCGGAGTAGGAGATATTGAAGGAGCTAAAAACCGGCCAAATGCGTGTCGGACCACGCACATTGAAGGGTTCCGTAGCTGGGATGAATTTATCCCAAGAAAGAACTTAGCATTGTAGTTTTTAATCATTCTCATAATTTTTTTTCATGATTTTATTTTACCACTTTGTCGGCGTAATTAATATGTATACTCATGCCAAATTACAGCTTTCTAGTACTAACAGTCTCTGAGCTAAGCCGCGGATAGCCAGACAGACAGACAGACAGACGGACATGGAGAAACTATAAGGGTTCCTTGTTGACTACGGAACCCTAAACAGGTGCCTTCCCGTAGCACACCCTGAATAGTGGCGTCTTCCATTATCAACAAGTTTGTAGTGCAAAACATGGTGACCCCATATCCAACTGCGGGGCGAAACATACAAGTGGATGAAACTACAAATGCCCTTGAGAGGTCCACGGCATTTGTAGTCATAAGTAGTTTTGGATTATATTTTTCCTGAATAATAGAATCCCGTGACTATTTTAGCACGGAACTCTAATAAGAAAGTAGGTATCAATGATTGATAAAATAATATTATGAAACTTTTACCTGATGGTGAAGAAGTAATCTGTTCTCCGAATATATTTTCGTTTTGTTCTTCAAATACAATACTATTATCACCCTTATTATTATTATCTGAAAATAAATAAGAAAACTCTGTAAAACATGCGACTACCTTGTTTATTTACTCATCGAAACCGAATTAAAAAGCCATGTAAGTACATGGTTTCTGCGATTAGTTTAGCAGTTAGGCACATTACATGCTATATTCATTGGCACATCATTAGCTCAAGGTCACCATAATATTATTATAAGCTTTAAATTAGCACCGGGGTCTTTTTACATCGGTCTTAGCTAAAATATTTGATAATAATACTTAGGTACCTAATATTATAGTTGGTTCTTACCTTTATGACAGTTCGCTAATTCTAATATCCTTTTGCAGCGATTAGAAGCATCCCGGTACATACTTATTGTTACACTTAATTATAAAACAACAATTTGACTATAATAACAATTGAAGGGCACAGGGGAAAAATATGCAATGTCACAAAGACAATGAACTAAGAAATTTATTTATAAAGAAAATATATTTGTTTCTGTTGTGTAGTAAAAAAAAACCTTTTCATTCTTATGTTTATTGAGTTAGCACAGGAAAACAGATCGAAGTCAGAAAATACAGGCAAATAATATGCAATGTCCATGAAATATTTATTGTTTAATTATCAATATATTTTATCAGTGAGAAGTATTGCTTAGCTTTTGGTCCACAAAACTTTGACAGGGCCTGGATATCCACAAATTTTGCCTTTGAAACTGGAAGGCTGTCTTCATAGGATTGATCTGGCAGTACAAACTCACCAGCACTATGAGAGTCATTATGGGATTTCAACTTTTTTTTAGGTGCCATGAGAATAGATGACGTCCAAGAGGAATTGTAATGTTCTCTGTGAAAAATCAATCTTGGATGATCCTTTTCAACCCTGATTTCTCTTATGGGTCGAGATAAAAAAGGACATGTCTTCTTATACATTGGGGATAGAAAGGTTGTCCATTTTCTGACAAGCGGTTGATCAACTTCAATCACATTAAAGGGGCATGGCTTCTGTCTAGCTTCACGAATCACTTTTACCCACTCATCAGGCGTCTCACAAGGTGATTTCTGGTTTATGCAACCCATATTTCTGTCACATTCTAAATATGAGTGCCCGCGAATGGGAAATATGATTTTAATCACATCCAAGCGTTTTGCACAGTGTACAACATAGTGTATGAAACGAAACACAGTATAATTCTTATTTTGCCCACCGCAGGAATCACAAAATATCACTAGTTCTCGAGTATTTTTATCAAGCATGTTAAATATATAGTGATGGAGAAATGAACAAACTTCGTCAGATCCTTTTTTTGCTATAGTTTCTGGGTAGCAGAAGAAATATGATTTAGATGTAGATAGTTCATGGATGTTAAAAAGATTTAAGGTTAGTTGTCTTTTATAATAAACGTCATTTGTAGTAATGTTTGGCATACTTAAATTTTTTTGAAAGTCCATTGCAATAGCTTCCTTTCGAGAAGATGACTGACATTGAATTCTAGTTTCTCTTTTTCGTTTATAGAAAACATTAGCCTTCAATTTATGTAACTTATTCTCAGTTTCTAACTTTTTTATTTCTTTTTCAATGTCACCTTTTTCGAGCTCGGAAGCATTCTTTAGATTTATTGTGAGAGCTTTTGCCTTAGCCAGAAATTCATCACAAGTACTGCAGGTATCACTTCTTGGATATCCAAATCCTATGTTAAAATGATTAACGAATATTGATCGATATGTTTCGTAGGATAGTTGATTTTTGTCTTCGAACATATCATACATTTTCTTGACATTCAACTCCTCTGGTAGATAAATTTTTGAGCTGTCATGTAAGCTGTAATGACTTTTTCTTCCACGAAATGACCTTATGTGATCCATGACTTTAGATTTAAGCATTTGACTCAGTTTTTTAGGACGGTTGCAATGTTTTCCTCTCATGTCAGTTGGGGCTTTGCCTGTTGTGAGTAACGATTTTTTTATTGAACATATTCTTTGTCTTGTTACTCCATGTATTGCAATAAATGCTGAGGCACACACTGGCACATCAAACTGCTGGGTTTCGTCTACAACTCTCACTCTGTAAGCGTAATTTGCTGTATGTAACTTAGCTTCAGGTTCTTCTTTTCTAGGTCGTCTTCTTTGAATTTCCAAAACACTTATTAGACCACTTAAATAAAGGTTTTGTTTATCCCTAGACGGAAACAGGTTGAAATCCTTCAAAATTCTAGCCCTCTGTTTCTCATTCACAGCTTCAAAACACTTGTATCTCTTGCAATCACAATTTGGACCAGTTTCATGACTTTGAAGTCTAATCTTTTTATTAACATCCGACAATCGACCGTAAAGTTTACGTTTTTTGGTTGGTTGCTTCAAATTAACCTCGTTTTCTTCTTCTGACGACATTTTCAATAAAAATATAATATTAAACACACGCGACACAACACAATAAGACGAACGGACGAACAAAATAACCTCAAAAAACAAGACGTCATTAAACAAACGTCAACCTAACAACGATGGACAATGCTTATTTTTCTCCTTACGAGTTGGACATTGCTTGTTATTGCACTGTATCAATATTTTACTATGAATATTACTCAGTGACTATGCATGTTACTGCAAAGTGTGTTTTGGCGTTTCGTTCTACCAAATTTACACTTCACAATGGCATTGCCAGTTCAAAAAACATAAAAATGTGACATAGCATGTTTTTCCCCTGTACCCTTCAATTATAATTGAATGTAATTGCGCGAAACAAAATTACGTAATAGCCCGCATACAATCACAACAAGACTGACCTTCCGAGCTAGTCACCTAATTTCACTCGCATCTTACCCCCCGTACCCCTTTCTAATGTTACGTTCGATTGCAATATAATTTATCGCGTAAACATTTGTTTATTTTCCGTTACTAGCTATAAACTTAAACTAAGAAAGCAAAGAATATTAATGTTTGAATCTTTAACACAATTGTTAGAAAAAAATAATTGTAGTAAGAGACAATGCAATACTTTAATTTTAATAAACTATTTATATTCAAACTTCCATTTTGTGGAATCAAACATTAGTAATAAAATTTGCATACATTTCTACATGAATAAACGTGTAAGAAGACATTACCCAAATTCAAAAACCATCACATATCTTCTCAAACGTCTGTAGGTTTTAACATGTTTATTCTTGTGTACTTAGCGACTCAAAAAGCATGTAATTATATCATAAACTATTATTCCTATAATTTTAAAATTAATTATTTCCCTAGAATAAAGATATTTACTATTATAATAGGCGTGTTTTGAGTCTAAAATTCATGAAAAAAAATGAAGTGGGTGCAGGATAGGCAAAAGAAACGAAAATGAAAAAAAAAAAAAAAACGTGTAAGAACTCTTGCACGTTTATTCGGTGGGGCCATCGATTTGTTGATTTTTAATGTTTGTTCGCGCATAACTCCGTCGCTTGCCAACCGATTTGAAAAATATTTTTTTTGTTGGAAAGGGTATACTTCCCAAATGGTCCCATGAAAAAATTTATCGAAATCGGACAAGCGGTTTTTGAAAAATCAACAAAGATCTAAAAATGTATCTACATTGTCTATATTAACGATCTTTTCGTTTACTCTGCATTGCGTTTTTTGTTCGCGCACAGCTCCGTCATTTACGAACCGATTTGGAAAATTCTTTTTCGGCACTAAAAAGTGAAAAAAAAAATCTTTTTACAAAAAAAAATAACAGACTTCCAAAAAAACACTACAAAGTGAATTTCGTAAGTCGGTGGCATAAAACTAAAATACAGACAAAGACACCGACTTCCGAAATTAAAGTTATTTTTCACTTTGTAGTGTTTTTTTGGAAGCCTGTTATTTTTTTTGGAAAAAGTTTTTTTACATACTATTGTATAGAATCAGGTTTTTCTAACTGAAAAGACAGCTGTGCTGATGGGGAGTTTCTTGCGCCGCTTTTTCTTCCTAGCTAAAGCACTAAGGCGCTGGCTCCACGAGCGAGAGAATCGCGACGAGTCCGCCCTTATATCGTCGGATAATCTCCACGAACGAGCGATAATTCCGCCGCGTATCGTCGCGAGTCGTTACGGAATCGCAGCGTTTCCGCGGCGACTCGTAACGGTATCGCCGCGTTTCCTTGACGACGCGTTGCGAAAGAAAGAATTCAGTTACGTGCCAGACGACAGCGAAATAAGTAGTGTCTCAGTCGATAAAATAATTCTTTATTATGGATATAGTGTTGTAGAGTGCTTCTGCAAGTACGCTAGTGAATATGCAGTTATTGTTATTGTTAAGAAGGGAAAAAAAGCGCCGTTGGTGGACACATCCCATGTTGCTACGTCGTGAAAGTCATGGACATTTCCATGTGAATTATGAAGAATATCGAAATCATCCAGAATGGTTTGAAGATGAATATTTAATGCCAATTCCTGTTTTCGATGAACTGTTAAGTTTACTATCAAGACTCTTATCAAAGCAAGATACTAATATGAGGAAAAGTATCGGGCCATGTGAAAGATTAGCAGTAACACTACAGTAAGTTTAAAGCAGATTTATTTTACTTAAACGCTTACATCAAATTAAAACTTAAAGTTTACATTCCATCAAAGTGTTCTAACATTTGAGCAATATCATCCTCGCTTGTTGGTGTGGATGTACGAGAATAAGAGTCTAGCAATGTATGTGATGATGGTGTGTATTTCTTAATTACGGCCATAATCTCAGTTCTGGCATCAATTAAACAGTCTTCTTTTATTTTGTCCATAAGTGGTAGCAACGAACGGAAAAATGCCTCATTTCCATGCTCGTCGCGATACTGTGGTTGAACATTATTTCTTTGTATATCTATACTCTCGCGCATAACATTCGATATCTCTTTATTAGATTCCAGAAACATTTGGACTAATGTTTTCTTTTTATTAGACGTGGATGGTTCCGTAACATTAGGGGTGGTATTAACCGAACTGTCGTCATCCTCGAAAACATCTTGACTGTCCTCATTGAACATGTTTGACGATGTTGAAGCGTGTTCTGTGTATTTCTTTAAAAAAAGTAATGCATCATAATGAATATACTTTCGTCGTTTTGTGGCAGCTTGACCGGATTTTGAACATTGCTGCAACTTTAACTCCTTACGAAATTGATCCCTTAAAGATTTCCATTTTGTCATCAACTCAAGTCCTGAAGCAAAGAGATAATTATTATGTATTTTAATAAAAAAAAAACAACACAGATTAATAAATCCGAACGCTTTGATGGAGTCTTCGTTTTACATCCCATTTAAAAAAAAACTCCATCAGGTGTGATTGCAAAAAAACGCGAGCCTATTTTATATTAAAAAAAATATATGATAAAGTATATTTTTTAAATAATAATGTCATTTTCCAGATATCTCGCTTCTGGAACAAGTTATAAACGCCTTCAGAATAAGTACAGAATTTCGAAAAAAACGTTGTCTAAATTAATAAAAGAAACATGTGGAATTATATGGAAAGTGCTAGCACCTACAGAAATGGCAGCCCCGAACAAAGAATCATGGAAAAGAATCTCAGAGGGATTTAAAGACAACGCGAATTTCCCACATTGCTTGGGAGCGCTAGACGGCAAACACATTCGAATTCAGTGCCCCCGGAATTCCGGCTCTCTATACTTTAATTATAAAAAGTACAACTCAATCGTTTTATTGGCTTTGGTGGATTCGAATTATTTATTTACTGTGATTGACGTAGGTTCTTACGGCCGTGAAAATGATTCTACCATTTTTCAATCTTCAATTCTAGGCCAGAAGCTAAATAAAGAAGCCCTTGATTTGCCGGAAGAAGAAGAACTGGTATTTGGCGGACCCAAAATGCCATATGTGATTGTAGCTGATGAGGCCTTCGGTATTCATCGAAATTGAATGCGACCGTATCCAGGTCGATGTCTTCCTACGGACAAAAAGATTTTCAACTACAGACTGTCTCGTGCGAGACGTTACATGGAATGTGTCTTTGGACAAATCACCTCAAAATTTCACATATTTCATAATAGGTACAATAAATCTTCAACCGGACAGTTCAATTCTTGTTCAATCATTTTTAAACGAAAATTATCGTGATAAATGGATTGGACGACTAGGACCTGTAGGGTGGCCTGCGCGTTCACCCGATTTAACGCCCCTTGATTACTTCCTGTGGGGGACCATGAAGCAACGCGTCTACAGTACTCCCATCAACAGTGAGGTCGATTTGCGTGATCGCATAATTAACTGTGCAAATGATATTCGCAATGATCCCGAAATGATAAGGAGAGCGACACAACAAATTTTAGTTCGCGCGGCTTTGTGCCTACAACAACGAGGTGGACATTTTGAGAACCTAATGCATTAAATTTTCTTTAAAATAATAAATGTTTTAATTGAACTCTTTTTCATTCATTGAACCCAAATAAATCATCCTTAAGAGAACAAAAATAGCGCGTTCGAAGTGCCATCTTTAACACTTGATAGAAAGTGTTTTGTCTGAGCTAAAAGCATACAATTTTTATTATTAGGTAGCTAATACGATGAAGAATAATTTAAAGTAATAAAAAATGAAGGTAATCGGGGCATCTTATTGAGAAATTTTACGATTATTGCAAAAATTGATGAAAAAAAATCAGATTTTTGCGGAAAAAACGTGTTAATTTTTAATTGGTGGCAGTTTTTTACACAATTTTCATTTAATGCGGACACCTAATTACTTCCAATCATTATGGAGTTTGTTTCATCGTGATAAAACATCGAGTTAAAAAGTTACACCGTTTTGTATACACTGGAGTCACAGAAGCGAAAAAATTAATAAAAAATCCATTAAAAATGTCAATAAAATATTTAGATTTTTTTTATCATTTTTTCCGTCGATATAATTAAGCAAAGATTCCCTCGATTCAGTATGTGCAGATTATAAAGACTCACACTGTATACAATCAACAAAATATGACACCCGTACTTCAAAGGACAAGGAATTCGGGGTTGCAAATTCGAAACTTATTTAAAGATTATTTTAACACAGTGGGCGCGGTTCTTTGGCAAAATGATTACATCGTTTAATGAAAATTATCTTTCTTATAATTATTGTTGAAACAACGGTTTTGTACCGACGAATGTATATTATTTTGTTATACCTACCATAGACAATAAAAACTAACAATTATAACAACAAAAATTACCTAAATAAATAATATTGTACGCTTACCTTTTTCTTTTTTTTCTTTAGAGGTTAGGTCATCCCACTTTGTGAACATAGCACTTCCCACATCATACCAATACTTTGCTTTTATTTCTCTGTTTCGATACTCTGCCAACTGAACATCGTAAAGGGCAGGTCTCTCTCTCACTTCAAGAATAAACTTTTCAATGTCAAACATTGTACTATTGTTTAAAAAGCTTCTCGAAACGTCCTTGCTTAACGAGAGGCAACGCTGAAATGACGCTGCGTTTGACAGCGCGCCCGCTGCGCGCTCGTCGCGAGCGCGCGGCGGGCCCGCTGCTAGTCGCGGCGGGCTAGCGACGATGTAATGACGTTTCTCGCGCTCATTGCCACTCGTCGCATCGCGGCGATAATATCGCCGTGTGGAGACGGTTCCATAGAGAGGGTATAGAAATACGTGGCACGACGATAATATCGCCGCGATTCTCTCGCTCGTGGAGCCAGCGCCTAAGAAGTGGTAAAGAGGCGACCGTTTTTGTGAGACTGTCTTATGTAATTTTGACGTTCGAATTTAATTTGTGATTTTATATTTGCCTTCGTTACATTTTTGCAAGACGTTGCCTCTATTGTCTTAATTTCTAATTTAACTGATAATCTTTGTCATTAATTGTGACCAAATTATTGGCAGAATTGTTTAAAATGTCATTGCATTGCTCAGAAGAAGCAATTTGTTTAGCCAAATCTGTCTTTTATAATCTTTTGAAAGATAGTGCATAGCAATATTATATCTACCTTTGTCAAATACAAATTATTGCGAACATAATTTTTAGTATCAATTAAATGGAATAGATCTGATGGAAGATGGATGGTGTCTGTCATATTAATTTCAAATCTTAAGTTATTTTCTTCGTGTGGCAAACTATTACTATATGAGAATGTAAACAAAACAATTTTTCTTGAAGTAAGGATGCACAATATTCTTGGAGCAATTATTCTCCTTTGTTCACATTTCCTCTATTACTCATAAAATATAATAATGTTAAGTTAAAGTTACACTTACAGGCGTACAGTAATTTATTATTGAGTGACCAGGATATTCCTCCGCCAACAAGTGGCCTAAGGCGCCAAATCCACGGGCGAGAAAATCGCGGCAGTAGTCTCGCCGTGCCATCATATTCAATCAAATCAATTCCAATCAAATCAAAATATTTTATTTCACATAAACCTACATGGGCACTTATGAAACGTCAGAAGCTAGGTGCACGGTTCCAATTGGTCGTTTCCTATGGAGAAGAGCCGGCAAGAAATTCCACGGTTACTCTTTTAAAAATAATGGGCTTTTACAATGTTTTCAAGTTACAGTGTTAATAGGTATTAAGGGCGGACAGTATAGGCCCGTCAACAAGTACTTAACAAAATAGAAAATGGTTTACAAAGCTGCAGTCAATTAAGCCTACAACGTTATCACATTCACAAATTAAAAAGAATATAAAATATTACAAAATAATAAAAATAGAAACCTATTTAAACCAAATGACAAGATTGCCATCAAATCTGAATTTATACCCTGCCCACAAGTCACTAATAAATACTTTAAATTAAAATTGTAGGTATTTAGTGTCAAATAATGAAGAGACTATGTCAAGGTATGTAAGAAATAAAAAATAAACATCGTAATTTGGGAGCAGTTAATAGACATTTACATAGTTATGCTGTTAATGAGGTACCACGGAAGCCACATGTGCAGAAGGAATTATTGCCAAACTTCCTTGTCTTCAACGTCGTCCTTAATCTTATAATAAACTTTTTTTATTAGGACACGTTTGATGTGGGTATTGAACTTTCCATCGCTAAGTTCTATAACCGACTTTGGCAACTTAACTTTCGCACAAATATTCAATAGAAAGTCTAAGAACCAATCTCTACACAGCGATATCATCGCGGCGATAATTTGGAGGCACAGCGTGACTATTGCCGCGATTCTCTTCGTCTGTGGAGGTGGCGCCTTAGTCGTTTCCAATCTCATCACAAAAAACTATTATATCATTTTTTACAATTTGGTAACATTGTTCATTGGAACTATTAATAGAAGGAATTGGCAGATCAACAAAGGCTACGGTAAGGCGGTATCGCATGATGACAATAAATGATCTGGTGTAAGTACAGTTGATGGTGTATGTATGTATTTTCCTCTGTTAACTGTTTTGTGTGTACATAAATAAATACCTAAATAGTTTTTGAAGTTACGAAACTTCTTTAGGGTGCACCACGATGTCACTCCGTAGGTCAACGCAGAAACTAAATGACAGATTTCGCGACAAATCAAAACCTTTTTAAAATGCTTTTTATTTCTACCATTTAGTCGGGAGGTTTTCCGAAAATTTTACTTTATCTTTTTTCGATTACCACGTTTACATTCGTCTTTGGTTTCTTTGAAACTTTTAATTATGCTTTTTTTTTTTAAAAAAAAACCTTTTTTGTGGTGTCATACAAAATATTATTTGATAGGCTTTACCGGAAATCCTCAGAACTTTTGCAATATTCACCATCCATGTTGATTACTTTCTTAGCCTCTTCTTTTCTCGGTTTACCTCTTCATTAGGTTGATCATTGCGATCTTCAGAGACACAACGCTTTGACTTTGAGTCTGTATAGCATTTTCAATAACAAGATTCAGTTCTCGTTTTCGGCTCTGGTCTGAGTTTCAGAACTACTGGTAGAACTTGCAGTACATAACGAACTACTACTAGAGCTACTATTAGAACTTGAAGAAGGAAAAGAAGGACTAGCTAAGGCTTGCTTTGCTCAGTAAGGCAGTGTTTATTGGCCTTTTTCGTTATCCGTTTGTGGTTCGAAATTCGACGTTGCTGACTGGTCTTCATTGACTGTTGATGGGTTTTCTTTATATATTTCTTGGATAATATTGACAAGAAAACTCACTACAACAAACATGCAGCATACAAAAATGATATAGCCCCCCCTCCTCAAATAGACGGATTCCCGCAGTTAAAACCAAGCAGATATGCTAGAGAACGCCCAATAAGCGCCCATACTACAGAGCCAAGAAACACTGGCTACTGGGACAAAAAACCAGAGAACTCACAATCTCAGCCAACAAATTTGAGCAGCTAATTTGAGCCAACAAAATAGAGTCTTGCCTAGATGGCTCTTCTGACCACACACCGGTGATATGTACGTTGAGCACCACTATCATCTGCCAAGAACCTCGTGATACCTTAAACAATAAAAAAACTGACTGGGTGGCATTCCAAGAGTATATACAAGAAAATGCTAACTTGAATATACCCCTCAAGACAGAGGAAGATATAGAAAATGCTGCTTGGTATACGACCAACCTGATTCAATCAGCTGCCTGGATGTCTACGCCGTATGTTGAGTACGACCCACAAAATCAGGACCATACGTTAGTGATACTCAGGAAAATAGCTGAAAAAAGAAAGCTGCGTCGACAATGGCAAACAGGCAGGAATGCACATAATAAAAGAGCCCTAAATAGAGCGCAGAAAGAATTAAAACAAATGCTCGAAGAATATGAAAATACCACCCTCCAAGACAAACTGCAGACTATCACCATACAAAGCAGATGACTACTCGCTATGGAAAATTACCAAATCATTAAAAAGCCAAACTTTTTTTTAAATAATTCTCAATCACATACTCTACAGTACAAATCACACAAAGCCAGCTCGTCACTACGCAGATGTATGGATGATTGTTTGTGACTGTACTCCTCACATGTTTCCATTGGCATCATTCCTTCATCGCTTAACGATATTATTCCGTCTGGTATTACTTTTAATAAAAAACCGACTCCAAAAAAACACTAGAAAGTGAAAAATAACTTTAATTTCGGAAGTCGGTTTCTTTGGATCTGTATTTTAGTTTTATGCCACCGACTTCCGAAATTAAAGTTATTTTTGACTTTGTAGTGTTTTTTGGAAGTCGGTTATTTTTTTTTGTAAAAAGTTTTTTATTTTTCACTTTTTAGTGCCGAAAAAGAATTTTCCAAATCGGTTCGTAAATGACGGAGTTATGCGCGAACAAAAAACGCAATGCAGAGTAAACGAAAAAATCGTTAAGTAGACAATATAGATAATTTTTTAGATGTTTGTTGATTTTTTTAAAACCGCTTGTCCGATTGCGATAAAATCATGGGACCATTTGGAAAGTATACCCTTTCCAACAAAAAAAAAAAAATTTCAAATCGGTTGGCAAGCGACAGAGTTGTGCGCGAACAAACATATAAAAAAAAAAAATACAAACATCCGAATTAAGAACCTCCTCCTTTTTTAGAAGTCGGTTAAAAATTTTCATGGGACCATTTGGAAAGTATACCCTTTCCAACAAAAAAAGAATTTTTGAAATCGGTTGGTAAGCAACGGAGTTATGCGCGAACAAACATTAAAAAAAAAATACAAACATCCGAATTAAGAACCTCCTCCTTTTTTAGAAGTCGGTTAAAAATAAATCAACCCTTATGGTTGTCGGTTGCGAGTTTGTCCGAAAGGGATATCGTGGCCCTGGCACACAGGCAACGGAAGGAACACGGGTGGGTTTTAGTCAGTAAAAGTCTGACACGCCCTCCCGCTCCGCCCATAGCGGGAGAAGTTATTTAATAATTTCCCACCCAAAAAAACAAAAAAAAAAGGTGCTTCATCGCCTTGGAGTAATTTCATTTGTACATCTAAGATCATCTCATCTTTTTGCAATTGGGCTTTTACTCGTTTTCGGGAATTATTTGTTAAAGAAAGGAAGGGAAGTAAGAAAATTAAATAGACTGGTGCCAAAAAATGTAATTTTTTTTCAATTTTTGCACATAATAAAAGACGGTGATAAATTAAACGAATACTCATCGTTTAATTTATCACCGTCTTTTATTATGTGCAAAAATTGAAAAATGTTTACATTTTTTGGTTCTCCAAACACACACCACACCCTTGAAAAATTATTTATCATCCAGTAGTTCTCTATGTAGTTCTTAAATTTATTTTCGGCTTCACTGTCACCCATCTCTGCTAAAATGTAATTCCAACCATCTTGTTTTTTATTTTTGGGAAAAAGCGGCAGTCTGTAGGTAAGTTGTATTATCAATGTCATGCGGATGGATTTATTCATGCCAAGAGATTTAGCTTTCTTAGTCAATGATTTCACAAAATGAAAATAGCAGCCGTTTATTTTAGCTGCAGGAAAACTTGCTGTTAATGCAGAAATCAAAACCCTTTCAAATTCAACTGTCAATTTAGTAGGGCTTCATTCAGGTAACCTTTTTTGAATAAGATCAAATAAAATGTAATACGCTTTCCGTGATTTACTCGATAAATTCGCATAAATCACTGGCACCACTTTGCTATGATTCCAGTCACTTCCAAAATCAGCGTGGATTGACAATAATTGTGCAAATGGCGCTGGTTACGCAAAGAATGTCCCGTCAATGAAATAATTGCCGCTTTTTAATTCGCTTCTAGTTTCTTCACGAAAAATACCACAAAACCATGTTTAGCTGTTGTATAGAGTTAGACAACGTTTAGACGTTGTTTAAATTTAAACAACATCAACCCCTTGTTTAACACGCGTTTAACCGTCGCCATATTGCTTTCTCTCACTACGTAAATTGCAATGGATATCTTCGATTATGTTGATTTTAATGATTTGGACGACATGGAATTTATGGATAACTATCGTGATCAAGTATACAGAGTGCGAGTGAATCCTTTCGAACATTACAATGAATACTCGTATAACTTCAGAAAACGGTACAAAGCTGCAAAGCTTTCCGAAAAAAGATTGTTGACCTAATAAAAGATGATATTCCACATGATTCTCGTGGTAGGTGCCTAGATCCTCAAATTCAAGTTTCCTGTGCCTTACGGAACTGGGCCCGCCATCAGGTAAGCGCCCTTTCGTTATTGTCTTTAGTTTTGGTCGTTATTACCGGTGGTCATTGTACAACGTATTTACTGCTATTTTACCGTTTAGATACAAGACGATACCGGTGACTTACATGGAATCTCACAACATGTTGTAAGCAAGACTTGCAAAAATGTTGCTATAGCTTTGGCAAAGAAAGCGCACATGTTCATAAATATGCCATCACCAGTCAACGAGCGACTAGACCCAATTAGAGAATTTATAGCTATTTCGGTTTTTCGGGGCTATAGACTGTACCCATATCAGGGTTAAGAAAGTAGGAGGTGAACTGAGTCAAGCTTATGTAAATAGAAAAGGCTACTGTTCTTTAAATGTCCAAGTAGTATGTGATTCAAATTTAAAAATCAGGGATATTGTAGCTCGTTGGAGAAGAAGTGCACACGATTCCCGTATTTTCAATGAAATTGCTATCAAAGAACGTTTTGAAAGTGGAGAGTTCCATGGAAGGCTCTTGGGGATTGGATGCACTCCATATTCTTTTTACGCCACTGCTCAACCCACGAGGCCCAAAGGAAGAAGCTTACAATACGGCACACATTCGCACCAGAAACACTATAGAAAGATGCTTTGGCTTATGGAAACAGAGATTCAGATGCCTTTTAAGAGGCATGTATACAAAGCATGAGAAAGCTAAAGTCACAGTTGTAGCGTTAGCGGTGCTGCATAACATTGCGATTGACATGCACGAGCGCATGGACATTGTTCGCTATGAGCGCAGAGGGCAAGATCTCTAAACCCTCCCGATACATTGAGAAGAAATGTCGTAAGGCGGAACTTTATACATAACAATTTTTGATTGAATTAAACGTTTTAATTAAGCTAAAATGATACACACAATGTAATTTTTAATAACATTTATATGGAAAATATAAAAAAATTATTAAATTATATTATTATTTTTCTTCAAAATAATTAATTCTAAGGCCTTCTTTTCCTTTTCTTGAATTAAAATATCAATTTCTAATTTATGTCTTAGCTCCTGGTGACATAACTCTTGCTTCTGATATGCTATCTTGAGAGCACATTCCTCTTCATTTTCGGTTCCTTTTTTAGGATTTCTATGTGTCCTGATGCTTTTGACTGGGATGTGGTTGTCAATATTCCCTGTTAAGGAACTGAGTGCAGTCCGTTTTACGATAATCTACAAAGTGTACAATATAATATTAATTTAATATTCACTGTTAATAAAAATAAAGATGCAAAAAGTAAAATTTTATGTAGAATACCACCTCATTATTTGGATTTTTGATATCATCAATAACAACATCTTCAATTAGAAATGAAGATTCTCCAATTTCTACATCCTGAAACAAAAGATAAGACTAATTACAGACAAACAGATTTTGCAATTTATATGTAATTATAGAGATGTCGCTGAAGAATCTCTTTGTGGCCTCGAGCCATGCCAATGTTAAACATCAAAATTAATAATTATATTTATATCTTCATACCGCTTCAACATCTAATAAGGTCGAGTGGCCATCTTCCTCTAAGTTGTTACGAGTATCAGCTGTCACCACCATTTCGTCCTTTTCTATATCTTTTGTTGCCACCTGTGTATGAATTAAATTATCTATTATATTGTAGTAACTTAATTGGTATTACTGTGCACCAGCAGGAAGAATGTTCTGACATAATGGTATCGTCGGCTTATTGCAAGAAGTCATCATGTGACATATTCACTATTCTGAGATAAACGGTATTTTAGTTCGAATTAGTTAGTGGTTATGTTGATTTGCCCATATTATCCGAAATATAATTACGGTGGTGAAAAATTGAATGCTTTCAATTAGCTAAATATGTATATTAATAAAAACGAGTGAGAGTCGCTAGTCCTATAAAGTTATGTATGACTTCTGGCTACTGTAAGTCTGTTCGGTAAGTGAATTAATTATTTCTTCAATTGTAAAAAAAACAACGAAACTCAATCAATCTGTTATTTAAAAAAAGGGATAACCAGTATTATAATGAACAAAACAATGCCAGTCATTAAAACAAATTAAATTCTTCAAAACAAACAAAATAACAATATTTTACCACCAAAAACTTCCCATGTATGTCAATCTTCGAATAAACAGGTAGCTAACAGAGCTCTTACTTAACTAGTTTACCTATAGACCAATTCAAATGAATAAGTAATTGGAAGTTTAATAAACAAAACGAAATAAATTCGGAAAAATAAACAAAAACAATTCTTTCTTAACAGTTGTCGTAAGCACTTGCAATAGCTAGTAGGTACCTATTGCAAATACTGACGACAACTTACATAATCTCAAAAGTCATCCATATAATCCATAATAATAAAATTAAAATATTTTTCTTCTCCCTATTGCTATCAGTCTTTTTTTTTAATAGAAAGTAGGAACTGAGGTAAAAACCGTACAAAAATATAAAAACATTAGATACTAAACATTTTCTGTATCAGAGATTTCTTCCTCAGGAAGATAATCCGGACCTTCTTTGTCAGGTAAATTATTATACCAATGGTGTAGTTCTGCAGGTATAATTCTTTCGTTGCACATTTTTATTAAATCTTTTTTCTTTGATTTTGTAATTGGAAGCTTCCTGGTATATGCTTTTTTAAGGCAATAGCTATTGTAATCAAATACACTTTCAGTTTCCTCATGCTTGCGCTTTCGCAGGTTTTTAGTATTAGAAACAATCGGTGTTTCTTTTTTCAATACGTCCAGTTCTTTATAATCGGAAACGAAGTCATACCTAGATTGGACTATGTTAGGCCGCTTTTTTTCAAACCTGAAGCATTTAACCTTCAGCCACTGCAGCTTTTGTCCTTCAGAGTCAATTGACCTATTGACCATTAAGTTGTTTATTAGCTCTTTTAGGTCCAAGATATCAGAGTTGCTCATTACAATAGGTTCATAGGCTTCTTTGCTGTTTTTTTCTTGTTTAGCTTTCTGTTCGATCTAGCCAATCTTATAACATTACATAAGTCTATCATAGAAAAAATTGGCATTAGACGCATCTGATTTTCGATAGCGCTATGCATACTATCGACCTCCATATGCGTGTGACCAGATTCTAAATACTTATGTTCGATCACCTCGAGGTGGGTAACTTGAACTACGTATAACATTAAGCATAACAGAAACTGGTTACGATTTTGACCTCCGCAAGTATCAGAAAATATAGATATTTCGGTCACTGTTGGCGGTAGACGTTGGATCCAAAGATATAGTGCGGTTCCCACTTCATCACTTCCTTTTTTCCCATCTACTTCAGACCACAGGTAACAAAAGCCATCATTTGGAGAACGGGCTACATAAATGGTAGCATTGTAAACGTTTAATTTACGCAGGTAGTAAAGTAGAGAAACATTACTAGTCGGCAAGTGCAATACCTTTTGCAAGTCGATCGTAATAGAGTTAAAGCTGTTATCTTCATTCGCCCGAACTTTATCACACTCTTTAGCTTTTCGACTTTGTTGTTTTAAAAACATGTGCTCATCACACTTTTGCTGCAAAACAGCAAGGTCGGAGGCGTCTTCAGCTTTGGCTCGGTTATATTTATTGCACATTAAACATTGGTCCTTCTTGGGTTTATGAAAATCTAAATTGTACTGAGTACAAAAAATATTGCGATACACATTGATGGAAACAGGCGTTTTAGATGCATTTTTACATTTTTCTTGGTACAGTTCATACATTTTGGAGATGGAAAGATTGCTATCCAAATACATTTTAGATGATGTTTTCCTGCAATAATGTGACTCCATCTTAGGGAAAGCCTCGATGTGTTCTTTGACGACTTCTACATCTATTTCTTTTGTTTTATTGACTGGTTCATGCTTACCACGTCTGTCCTGACCTTCAAAAGAGCCTGATGTTCCTACTTCTGAAAATGCCTTATTAATGGGTCCATTGGATATACAAAGAGTGTTTCTAAAAAACAATTCACAAACCCTGATCTTTCGGCCGTCCTTATTAAAGTAATAATAACGAGATACAGTCCTCTTCCTGGTTGCATTTACAAAACGTCTCTGCGGCGCCTGTACCATAACATTCATTAGTATAAAATCTTTCTGTCGACAGTAATCCGATAGTGCCCAGTAAGACTCACAGATTTCCTTACGATCTTCTTCAGGTAAATTTAATAAGCAATTTAATTTACATTTACACTCTCCGGATTTAGGTGCTTTGGGAGGCTGTGTCTGCTTTTTGTAGTTTTTGTAAGGTAAGCTTTGGGAACGATTTCTTTTTTGCGCATTTCGGTCATAGGTATCTATTCTTCTTTTGTGCCACCTTGCTGTCTTAATTTTTTTTATTGACGGGACAACTTCGGATTGGACCGTTTCAGTGTCACTATCAATTTCTATATTTGCTGTAGCTTGAAGAAGAAGTCTTCTGGATTCTTCCAGTCAGGATCAGCAACCGAATCATCCTACAAGTATGAAAACCAGGTAAGTATCTTATTAGGGTATGTAAATAGCTACTTACCAATCAACATACATAGTTCACTTGAATGCACCACTAAAACAATCATAATATGAAGGAACTTACTGTTAAATACAACTCATCTTCAAGGGACACAACATGGTTGTCATTTTTGTCTGGTGGGCTGATATTTTCAGAAACATTGTCTATCTGGAAGAGAGAAGATAATATGACTTAGTTCTATTAATTTATTTTACATCATAATTAGTTATTTAATGATAAATATGAAAGTCTTTACATCGGACAGCTCTTTGAAGATATTATTATTTTCTATGACTTCGCTGTCGCTTTCGTCAGACGATAGTACCGTTTTACTTATTGGTCGACCTATGTTGCTGACCTTTGTGCGTGGCGATGGCGTATTTTCGATAATATCACTTGAATGCTGAAACAAAATGACCGAGGTAAGTACATTTATTACATTTTATAAGATAGAAGCGAAACAGATGGACTGAGATTCCTAATCTCTGCCAACCTCCCTGAGAGAAGGGCGATAGCTATAGGTATATTATGCAAAAGGTAAGTATAAATTGCATGCACTCACGTTACACCGATCTCTGAGGGAGAGATATAATTCATTCCATAAATATTATGAACCAGTATTTAGATAAAAAACTTACATTCAACGTTGAGTCATCACTTGAAACCTTCCGTGAATGTGCTTCGCGGTATTCTGCATCACGACGTGCTATTACTGGAGGTAGTAAGTTCTATCAACAAAAAATACCTAGATGTAACAAAACCACCACCATATGAGATAAAAAAAGATAATCTCGTAAAATGTACATAGGCAAATAATGGTAAAGCCAAAGTAAGTGGAGAGATAAGTACTCACATTTTCCGTAGAAACTTCCTCTACAATAATATTAATATTATTATTCTCCTTATTATGGTTCAATTGCTCCAACATCTTGCTTCCTCGTCCTGGTTTAAAACATTTATTTCGTTGCATTTCTTCAGAAATCATTAACTTTACTACTAACACGTGTGGTAGTCAACGTATCTCGCCGCGAACTAGCGAGCGAGCCATTTAGCCGCGCGCACGCAAAGTTCTCTTTCACCCCGCGCAAACCCACCCTCACCCGCGTTCGTCCTTGTTCCCGCGTTCCCTAGACAAACTGTTTTGTCGCATTTACTTTGCCATGAATAACTCACTAAACTATAATCGACGATCTGTGTAGCCTGCAAGAAGTTACTATATTCTTTTCATCGATAATAATTTAATTAAATTATGCGATCGACAAAATAAAAGGTAACTAAAAACAACAAATGGTTTTAGGGAAATCTTAATATTATGATTTATATAAAATTAATTTCGATAAAATTCACTAAGATTATTTATTGTGCGTTTCTGATAAATTATTAATTACAGAAACTAATTAAATGCAAATAATTAACTTTATCGAACCTAATTCTAAGCTATTTATGCTATACTTGTTTGGATAAAGTTAATTACATGGTGAAAATGAGTTCTGTATAATATGTATGTCGTTTTTTAAATAATTATGTATTTAATAAAAATAACTAGTGCAGCTTAGTGATTCTTTGTAAATACCTGACTTCCAAAGTTGCAGTTATGGATTTTATGACAAGGCCGTAACGCCTAAAATTGACTGGATAGAAATTAATGAGATTTTGCGTTTTGTAGAATGTGTCAAAAGAAGTCCATTGTAGAAAAAAACGTATTTAGTGATTTTTTGCAGTTAATGAGTTCTTGCAATAAGCCGACGGTATAGACTATATCAATACATAGATATTTTGATTATTTGTCTTTGAGCTCATGCATTCAAATCTTGCAAATATTCAGGTCATTTTTTAATTAAAAGTGGGTCAAAACTACCATTACAAGATTTCATCCGAACAGACATTTCACAGGTGAAGTTACTTATTAAAAAAGTATAATTGAAATAAATTAAACTTCTTTTTCAAATATGCTGTCACTATCAAATTCATTTTTGTCTTCAATGAAATCGGTCGGGCACATATTAATAATCATTAGCACCTCTTCCTTAGGAGATGGAGGCCTAGGACCACCACCAGTACCACGGAGTGCACTTCTGTGGTCGGAGACACTTTTCTTCGCTGCCATTTTTATCCGCCTCCAAAATCCTTTTATTTGAGAAACATCTCTGCGCTTGCTGGTCAATTCTTGTAATCTGTAAAGTGATATACAGGGTGGGTTTTTGAGATGGGGCAGTAAGGGCAGCTACCTTAACCGTTGTAGCTACAGGAAAACGGTCTTAAGAGACTATCCTTAACTTTTTGAGAAATTTTGATCTGCATTCACAAATTTTGAAAAAAATGTACAGTCAGCAGGAAAATGGGCAATTTTCAGAAAAACTTTTTTATTCCAATTGATCCTATTTCTTACAAGGATCAAAAACCTCTATTGGACCAACTGAGGTTTGAGTACTAGAAAAGTCATAAATCGCAAAAAACTTTTCGCATACAATTCGTTTGAAATGAGACACCCAACTTAGTTTTTTAAGATGGATAGATGGACCGCTACAACGAAGACTGGCCAAAAAAACAAAAAAATAAACTTCGAATTTCGAACGAATACGTACGCGTCTTAATAAAATTTAATTTGCTTTGAAAACAGAATCTAGATAGTTTTTTTGCTTGGTTGATTGTAATTTCTGAATTTTGCGCAACAGCCGCCATACTCGTACCCGTAATTTGAACTGGCAATTCGCTAGGCAGGGACAAACAACAAACACATGGACAAACATATGGTCCTATCCCGTGACCACCTCGCAGTCCTGATATCACGTCTCTTGATTTTTTTTAAAACTTTATAAAATGAAATACGAAAGTGTTCAGGAACTCAAAGATTTATTTCCCACGATTACCTATGGAATTAATCCTAGCACATTATCAGCTGCTACCCGCTCTGTACCGTAGTAAAGAGAATAATTCTATGCCTACGTCAAAACGGCTACCATTTTGAACACCTCATCATATCTTAGTTCAAAAGTAAAATTTCTAGGAGATTACAAATGTAAAGTTTTAAGTTTTTTTTTATTTTAAGGTGAAATAATACCCAAAGTAGAAGTTATTGCTTTTTATTTATTTTTCGATAAGTCCTTTTTGTAGCGGGCATTAGAACGATGGTAAATAAATTAAATTCGAGTCTCATTTCCTACGAAATGTGTGGGAAACGTTTTTTGCGATTTATGACTTTTCTAGTACTCAAACGTCAATTAGTCCAGTAGAGGTTTTTGATCCTTATAAGAAAGAGGATCGATTGGTATAAAAAAATGTTTTTGTGAAAATTGCCCATTTTCCTGCTGACTGTACATTTTTTTCAAAATCTGTGAATGCAGATCAACATTTCTCAAAAAGTTACGGACAGTCTCTTAAGACCGTTTTCCTGTATCTACAACGGTTAAGGTAGCTGCCCTTACTGCCCCATCTCAAAAATCCACCCTGTATATTAAAGGGGTGTTATGGAGAAACTAACTATGATCTTCTCAAAATGTCAACCACACCTGACTGCAGTGCTCTCTACCAACTAGTTAACAACAATCTGATGACCTGCAAATGGTGGTACAAGGTTTAACCAATACTGGTTATATCTTGTACCATCATTTGCCGGTCATCATCGTGCATGTGGTATTTGGACACAGTTAAATATACATTTAACTGTGTCTAAATACCACATGCAGAAGCGTCATGCAAGGGACCTAGCAAATGCAATCAGCTGGCTGCCTGTCTGCCTACCTTAGTGATTAGGGCATTACCTAGAGTTTTGTAATAGGTGTGTATGAGGTATTATACACAATCAACCAAATTCTCTATGTGATGCAATAGTTAACTAAAACTGTATACTCACTTATTCTTAACATTCTGCCATTCTGCTACCTTTCGTTTGTTGCTATTAGTGTCTGTCCTTTTATCTTCTATTATGACCGCCGATTCTTTCATTATTTCCATGAAGATCTCCTAAAATCCCAGATAAATTACATTTCATTGAAGAGTATGGTAGTTATACTGTACATTATAGACATGGTGATTTAAAATTAAACAAACTTTTTCCTCCGTAGTCCAATTGTCCCCCGCGTTCACGATGTTTCTTATCCATTTTTACTTTAATAATATATCTGCTAGCCGCTCGGTAAAAATATTTTAGAACTGTTTTCTCACTCAATTTCAATTCAAATCTCAACGATGTAGCCTGATTCAATCAAACTAACCTCACCACTACTCACTCACTGTCAGAAGCCAGAACTGTCATTAAAAAGTATGTTCCGTTCCGTTGTTAATGAACAAAAAACTTTTTACATCTAAGGGCCCTCACGCACGTTGAGCCAGAGTTGACACGCAGAAATACAATGTATATCAGCTGGAGAACGACTAACCATGACTTTAAGGTAAGAAAAACCAAATATTATATTAATTATCTTTTAATGGTTTTGCACAGTGGTACTGAAAGTTGTGATTATCGTAATAATCACAACTTTAGTCAGAATTTTAATCACAAAAAAAAAATACTTACCTCGTATCGACAATGCGCACCGAAGGCGCTGTTGCCGCGGAAAATAGTACGCGCGCGGCAGTCCGTGTTAATATTTCAAAAATATATTTTAAACTAACAAGGTAACTTACATAGTTTTTTGTTATTATTATATATAAATAGATACTTTAACTTTATTTAATTGTAGTTTACAACAAAAAATGATGAGTTATTTATTATTTATGAATGGTTTTTTTCGGCATGAAGAAAGTATCAAATAATAAACAGTTGCAATACAATTAAATCAATTTTATTTTTTCCTTTTCTAAATCACATGAATTATAACACTACATATAGAATAAACATGGTTTTAAAATTAAAACTAACAGAAAATGTGGCTTGAAAGTAGTCATCACTATCAATTAATTGAACGTAGATATACGTTCCGGCGCACGGTGGATCGAAAATCGGCTGTAGAAGACATAGGATCTCGATGTCTTAAATGTTATTTTTTTTTGCTGGAAATTACTTCTGCCCATCATTACTGTTCTATAAAATGTCATATGAAGTAATTGGGTGCACAAATGGAAGAGTTATAATTTTTATAAGAAAAAAATGTATGGAGCTGACATGAAAAATGAGGATATCTCTGGAATCGCTAGGATAGCCATTATATCCTTGCACACTGTTATAGTACTATTTATTTGTGAATTTTTGACATACTTAATATTGCGCCATCACTTGCGACTTTTTAAAAAAAAATCGTCAAAATTAAAAAATGTTTATGATATCGCACCTACGGTGCTATAACGTCACTTATGTATCTAACGTATTTTTTCAGGAGAAGCGTTTGAAAATTGAACATCCTATTAAATTGTATAGTTTTACTCGACTAAAAAAATAAATTGATAATATTGAAACTAAACCATTAAACCTTACTTTAACATAAAAGCAAACATTTCACTGTTTACTATTATGAAGATATAAACGTTTAAAAATTACAACCCTCGCAGAAGTGACGTTATGGGTCTAGAAAATAATTTATTCGTCAATTATGTCAAAGCAAATAAAACACGTCATCATGCATTTCTAAAAAATATTTATTCAAATAGCAAAAAAGAGTAACAAAATTTCTGAATTCTAAATAGTAACTTTTATATTAATCAGACTTTTTAATGACAGATTATCTTCTTACTGCCTAAACTTGAACAATCGTAATTGCAATTATCCATAGAACTTAACTATTGATTAGTCTATTAATCACAGTCATTGTACCCTTATTTGACTCTTATTAATTAATAATCTCACGCATGCCCGCTCGTGGGGGACGAGTCGGGGTATGTGGGACTCCTGTCACTACAGTATACCCACTAAAACTCAGCGGTGTTCCCACATCGCCGTGTTGGGAGGGCCATGGGATAACGGCTCAGCCTTTTCTTCCACAACCCTCCCAGCGCATGCCCGCCTAGCTGGCGGGCCCCTCGTGCCCCCCCGTTACTGGGGGCTACGGAAATGGCCGGGAACACCTGACCATTCCCGTCCGACACTGGTGGAGGCCTGTGCAATACAGGTAAGGGTGCCCCCGCACCCGTTGCCTGCTGGCCTCCACCTGGGAGGAGGCGGAGATGACGTTCAAACTGACGTCTTCTTCGACCCCTCCTCCGCCTTCGGAGCGGCGTCGCGGCAGGATCGTCCTCCCGCGCGCGCTCTGCCGCCTCCTTCTGTGACATGACGTGTTCGCAGAAGGAGGCGACTGCCGCCCAGGACCCCTCATCCCTCAGCATGGCGTTAACCAAGCCGGGGAGTGAGAGGTCCGATCCAATCACCGCGTTCAGACTGTGGCGCGGCTCGGACCACGACGGGCACACCTCGAGGGTGTGCTGCGCCGTGTCCTCCGCCGCGCCACAGTGGTGGCACGACGGCGTCTCCTCCCGTCCGATTCGATGCAGGTACGATCCGAAACAACCGTGTCCGGACAGCACCTGCACAAGACGGAACGAGAGGAACCCGTGCGACCGCTCGAGCCAGTCTCGCAGGCCTGGCCCAATCGCGTCGAGGGTTCGGCGGCCGAAGGCTGCAGTGGCGAGTTCCCCCGTCCAATGGACGACGATGGCGTCTTTCGCCTCCCGCCGGACTGCAGCCCGCTCTTCCGGGGCTGGGCGTTCTCCTCTCGCCCTCCGCGTCCATTCATACACTCTGGCGAGCACCCACGCCTCGAGTTCCCAAGGAGGGGTGCTGGCCAGAGCGCATGCTGCCGCAAAGCCCACTGTGCGATGGGCCCGCACCACACGCTGGGCTATGGCCCGTTGGGGTGCCCGCAAGGCCGCGGCGTTCTCCCTCCTGTGGAGGGAGTCCTCCCAGATCGGAGCTCCGTAGAGAGCCATACTCCTCAAGATGCCGGCGTAGAGTTGCCGGCATCGCGCGCTAGGCCCCCCCAAGTTGGGAAGCAGCCACGAGAGGGCGCCCGCGGCCTTCAGCAGGCGCGACGACAGTCCGCTAAAATGCGGACCAAAGCGCCACCTGCTGTCGAGTACAAGGCCCAGATATTTCATCTGGGCCTTCACCTCAATTCTGGCGCCCGCCACAAATATGTGGGCGTCAGGTGGGGGGCGCTGCCGAGGGCCGTGGAAGTACACGGCCTCGGTCTTGTGCAGCGCCACCGTTAAACCTAGACGGTGGATCCTCCCTGCGACCAAGGATCCGCCCGCCGATGCCAAGTTGGCCGCCTCCCTGAAACTCCCCCCCCGGGCGGTGAGGACAGTGTCGTCCGCATAGCCGACAACACTCGTACCTCGGAGGAGAGTTCCCCGCAAGAGCCAATCGTAGCCGACGTTCCAAAGGAGAGGTCCCAAGACTGACCCCTGCGGAACGCCGGCCTCAACGGCGTACCGCCGGACTTGGCCATTCCTATCCACCAGGACGATCGCCCGATCCTCCAGGTAGCTGGCCAGCAGACTGCGCATGTGTCGAGGCACTCCGTGGAATCGGAGCGCCTCTAGGATGGTGGAGTGGGGAACGGAGTTGAAGGCGTTGGCTATGTCGAATGACACAGCCAACAATCCGTCCGTCGCTTCCATCGCCTCCTTGACCTGGCCCTTAAGGCAGGCCAGCGCGTCCACCGTGGAACGCTCAGCCCGAAAACCGAACTGAGCGTCCGACAAGTCCGGCCCGATATTCCGCAGATGGCCCTTTAGGCGGGCAGCTAACCTAACATAAATAATAAAAGTTAACTTATTTTATACTTCGTCACCATAAGAATCCACTTCAGAATCAGGCTCTACAATAGATATAACTTCTAAGAACTCTCTCGGAGCTTCCTGATCCTGAAGTTTCAGTAGTTCTACTGTTTCCTTAAAGTATGTCTGCCTCTTGTGGGCATTTAATTTTGGTCTTGTGGAAGAAATTAGAGGATCAGAAGAGACGATAAGCATATTGAGGATATCCTCGTTTGATGCTTGTCTACTATTTTTCCTCGAATGGTGTTCTCTGAACCTCCTAAAGTCTTTGTTTCGGGCCTCTGAAGCTTCTTCCGAAAGACTTCCAATTGGTACAATAGCATTTTCTGCAATTATGTCCCCTCCGTGAATCAACAATTTGTGGACGGTTGATGACATGTAGTACCAATCGTACAGTTCCACGTATTTTTCAGCGGTTGTTCTAGCGTATTCTTTAAATTTCGGCACGTCTACAATCTCTCCAGATGTGATAGCTTGCAGAATCACAGCAAATCTGCGTATTAGGTCTTCATCTAATCCAGTGATCGCTGCAGTTTTGTCAGGAAATTCAAAAAACCGCCTTGCTGTGTTCCCGTCGTTAGTTGTGCCTGATCCTTGCTTAACGATCTTAAATGAGTTTTTTTCGTGAATGCAATAACTCTTGATGACCTTCTCCTCTTGCAGACCACTTTTTGAAGTCGAGACGATACGCTATGTGTAGAAGACATTCCATCACATTAATGCGGGCATGAAGTGATGATAATCCGAACTCATACACACCAGAAGAAATGGTTTTTGACGCAATGACATCTAACTTATTCATTTCTGTAGGCTTATGTATATCTAACTTATTCATTTCTGTAGGCTTATGTACCTGTATTCGGCAGCTTTTTTAGCCGGGCAATCTGTGTCTCCCGTCTTGTGGTTTGCTTGTTTTTTAAAGCGCGAACATGTAGCACATTTTGGCGGATTGGCTTTCTTTGCGTGGTCTTGGATTGGATGCCCTTCTTCTCCGCAATGTCCACATGTGGGGGCAGCAATTTTACACGACTTGGCTGCATGACCGTACTGCTGGCACTTGTAACATCTAGTTACCAGTGTGAACTCTCGTACCGGGCAGGACGTCCAATTTATAAACAATCTGTCCTGTGTGATGAGGGCCTTACGAATGACGGCTGGAACTTCTATGATATAGTTACAATTATCAGCATCTTTCCTGCTAGATTTGTGACTCAGTTTTATTGAGGTCAAAAATGTATCTTGGGACATAGTCGGCAGTTTTTCGCTCAAGTTTTGTTCATAAATACATTTATAAACCTCATTTTCGGCCATTGATGTGGGAACTCCTATAACTATATTGCGAGGTTTGCGCTTTTGTGGTTCGTCGACGGTAAGCCCTGACGAAACGCGTTGGACAGTTTGCTTGAGCTTATCGAGATCATCTTTAGTCTCAGTGCTGATCATGAGCCCTCCTTTTCCGATTTTACGTACGCCTCGTACTTTCAGCTTCATTTCTTCAGGGCATATGATTTTTTGGACCATGTTCTTGGTTTCGTCACTGGTTTTAGTGTTATCACAGGGATAAATCGCCACGGCGCTAAATGTATTAGGACGAACGAAGCTGTTGGACCCCTTCTTCACCATATCTGCAAAAGATGAAGTAGCCGCACCCTGGTTCGTACAGGACTCCTGAATCGCCCGGTTCATCTCCGTCAGACAGTCCGATAGGTCTCGAGCTTCAGTCATGGTTTTAAGGGAGGTATGAGTTTGTATGGCTTTTTGCTTAAGCGACTGGTATTGAACAGCCATTTGCGAAACTCCATGTCCAACTTTTCGGCAAAGAGTGCTTACTTTTAGCTTCTGCTCACCGTTAAGCATTTAAATAATATTTACACACATTTATTAGTTATTAAATGAAAATTATACTCTTACCGTTGAATATAACACCAAAATACACTAAAATTATGAATATCAACGTGCAGCTCGCGCGACCGACCATGAAAAGAAATTTATGAGTTTCAACTTTTTTTTTTTAAGCTTGGTCTCGCATATTTTTGGCTAAAAATGGTTTAATTGACGAGAATATCGACCAGGCCCGACGAGTAAACCCGCCACAAACAATATTAGACCTTATATATGAAGAAAATTGAGTTTTTAATGCCGTTTAGTTTAGCATTCGAGGTCGCAGGGCCGGTCCATGACGGATTTTTTTGGAAACCTCGACGTCGCGGGGCCAGCGCCCGACAGGTTTGCACATTTCTTGCATGGTAATCTTTGCGGCAGTAGAAACGTTCTTCATTCTCTACTGGTTTTTTCAATGCCACCAGAGTACCATCGACACACCCAAGAGCTGCTGGAAAGCAAACTTTTTGTAGAACCTGTAATTTAAAGTAGCCACTAACATGATTAATTATCAAATGTAAAAATCAAAGAACTTCATCGTTAATCACATTAATTATAATATACCTACTAACCTTTCTTTTAAAATTTGTCTTTCTTGTATATTTTCATTAATCTTATATATTTTTTACTTTTGCCGGATTATTACGAGCTTCCACTACTTCATTTATGCAACGAGATGCTGATGGTTGCGATAAATATGTTCTTATATTTTCTGATAACTGACAAGGTGCATAATATCTGTGATACAATAAATCAATAAAAAATTAAGTAATCTAGATCTAGTCAAAACAAAATAGGGACCAATTTTGTTATTTACATGCCTAATAATAACTATAAATATAGGGTCCTTAGACTAACATGAAAACATAGCTAGCAGGGAAACAACCTAAAGGGAATACTCCTTATTGTGAAGTGTTTTCATGAGTTTTAAGAGATAAATTATGTTGGTTTGATATATCAGCTGTAAACTGTGTAAATGCTTACGAAAGTAACTTTATACTTATACTTAGTAAAATGAAGCACTTACTTTTAAACGAGTTGAAAGTCCTTTGCCTCGACGTTTTGTGGGCTTTATCAGAGGCAGTAACTCATACTCTAATTGGTAAATTAGTTCTTTTGACAATCTATATACGCTCACATAGTCTTCATCTCTGGTTAATAAAGATAAACTTCGAATTTGGGTAGATTGTCGACGCTTTTCTAGTTTATCCAAAGCATGAGCCTCTTCTTATAAAGATTTAATCCACTTACCTATATTATAATTAAATATTGACAATTCCAAGGAATGTTGCTAAAGTGCCCTAGTAAATAGTATTAAAGCACTTAAAATTTCAAAAAGAAATAAAAAAAAAATCTTATTTAATGTTATTAAAGGATAATAATTTTCCAGGCGACTAATAACTTAAAGGGCGACTAATTATTTGCTGCAAAAAAAAATAACATGGCAGCGATTAAATATTATTTCTTAATCGCTGCAAAATCATCTACTGTTATTGAATCATTTGGGTTAGGTTAGGTTAGAACAGTAACCATTAACAAGCGAAGGCGAGCGAGCGAAGCGAGCGTGCCGCGGTAGCGGCCGCCGAGCGCCAGATCCCCTCTATTGTTGGTAAATTCAGTTACCAAAACAAAAATTCGATGCCAGTTTAAATTAAAACGGAGCTTATTACTGATATATTAATATGCTACCTATTACTTATTACGATACTCCTTATTAGCTGCCAACCCATTATATTATATGGTACCCACTCTATTTTTTTTTTAAACCTATATTCATTTTACTTAGTTGCCGCATTAAATACATGCCGCTATTAAATAATAATCAAGAAAAATAAGAAACTGAAGTAGGTAAGTTGCTACATCCCAACACTATATATAGTCTAGTAGTATAGCATGGGTCAGAGTGTGCCGGATCTGTTCTCAACTTCTCAAGGTATGATTTGAGTCGTTACAATATACACTCACTGTGACAACTCAAATGTGTCTCTACCCAGGACATACGAGTACCCGCAACCTGCTTTGGCTTGTTCCAACAGTTGAGCTGGATGAGGAAGCAAACAGTCTTCTCGAAATTGCAGGATCAGGTCGTCTGTAATTACGAGTGTGTTCTTGACTATCCTCAATCAGTTCGGATCCCTGAAAAGTAAATCGGATAAAATGTTACTCCATATCTTCCTTGTGGAATAAAATTAGACCAAAATATTTTTTACAAAGACAAATTAGTATTTGAATTAGATTAGTAATGAATTTTTCATATAGATAGGTACTATATTTAGATCTGATAGAATAGAATCTAGACACATCAGATTTATGGGTATGTACGTAGTAGTTAGTAGAATACTCCTAATATAACTTAAATAAATCACAATAGCTGGTGGTTCCTGTGTAGGTGCCTGACTCTGTCGTTGTTGTGGTACATGAATCTATAATACGAGGGCTGCACTAAAAGTATCGGGAATGGAATATTTCCACTGTTCCTGTCATATTAAAATCTTTTTAATTGAAAAGTCCTTGGTTTTAAAAATCGAATACCATTTATTTATTTAAAAAAAGATTCTCGGTCTTGTCACAATGTTTTGTCAAACTTGTTTAGTCGTTGAGAAAATGGAATTGACTCGAGAAAATTCAAGAGCGATGATTTATTATGACTTTCGAAGTGGCTTAACACAAAAACAGTGTGTTGACCGGATGATTTCTGCATTTGGTGATGAAGCCCCCTCCAAAACCACAATTTATCGCTGGTTTGCTGAATTTCAACGTGGACGTGTCAAGCTCAGTGATGATCCCCGTCAAGGTCGTCCAAAAACTGCAGTCACCCAAGAAAACGTTGATGCTGTGCGTAAGCTGATTGAGGAAGATCGACATGTGACATACCGCGAAATTCAGGCAACTTTAGACATTGGCATGAGTCAAATACAAATAATCTTGCATGAACAATTAGGTGTAAAAAAGTTGTTTTCCCGATGGATACCGCATTCGCTCTGTGAAGAGCAAAAAGCGGCTCGCGTTACTTGGTGCGTCAGAACTCTCGAAAGATTCCACGCAGGATCCTCAAATGCTGTATACAACATTGTATCAGGTGACGAATCCTGGATATACGCGTACGAACCCGAAACAAAAAACCAGTCACGAGTTTGGGTGTTCGAAAATGAGTTAAAGCCAACAAAAATTGTTCGTTCACGGAGTGTTGCAAAAAAAATGGTGGCCACGTTTGTCTCCAAAACCGGCCATGTTACGACTATTCCTCTTGAGGGACAAAGAACGGTTAATGCAGAATGGTATGCTAGCATTTGTTTGCCACAGGTCGTTTCTGAACTCCGTAAAGAGAACTGCAACCGCCGCATCATCCTCCATCACGACAATGCGAGTTCTCAGACCGCGCACAGAACAAAAGAGTTTTTAGTGCAAGAAAACATAGAATTATTAGACCATCCGCCGTACAGCCCCGACCTAAGCCCTAATGATTTCTATACTTTCCCTAAAATAAAGAATAAATTGCGTGGACAGAGATTTTCATCACCTGAAGAAGCTGTGGACGCCTACAAAACGGCCATTTTGGAGACCCCAACTTCCGAATGGAATGGTTGCTTCAATGATTGGTTCCATCGTATGGAAAAATGTGTCAAATTTCGCGGAGAATACTTCGAAAAGCAATAAATACATTTTTAAATAGTAATGTTGTGTCACTTCCTTGATTCCCGAAATTTTCAGTGCCGCCCTCGTAAGTAAATATAATCAGATAAATGCTAGATATGAGTATATCATTAATTAATAACATACAACTATGAGTTTAAATTTCAATATCATACATTGTCAGGTTCAGCATCTTGTATTTGTTGCGCTTCATGTGATGGAGATGCACTATCATTTTCCTAAAACAGGTAATAATAATATTAATAAATTTGCCAAATAATTCAAATAAAAATACACTTTACATTATATGTATTTTTAACAGACAGAATGCACAGTTCTTGGCCACTACCAGCCAGACATGATTGATGCAAAAAACCCTATTGCACCTATTGCATTTCCAAATTTCTTACCAGAAATGGCTGTATGCTTGAATGTGCATCTCCTGTTGAAAAGCTTTCACCACCACACAAAGCAACAACTCTTTCTTCAAGCTCTGATAGCTCCACTTCATCTCCCACCCCACCACAGTCCTACGCTTAGCACCAGAGCGCGCGGCTACTTCTATTTTATGGCGCTTTTTTTGTCAGACCAATACTTTAATCAGACATATAATTAAATAAATTTTGGATTGTAATGAATAATTCTGTTAATTGTAATGAATAATTAATTATAATCCTTAATTCCAAAATGTGCATGCCTACATACTATTTACAATTAACTAGTCAGGTGCACGGCTCCCATTTACCAAGAGTCTTAAAACGCCTAGAACATTTTTTTATTACTGGGTAGGCCTTCAAGAAACGAAAATTTCGTCAATAAACTGCCATTAACACGGTATACAGGGTGCCCCGTAAATAATGGATCAAACGTAACGGGTAGGTAGCTTACCTCATTTCCAACAACTAATTTGAACAGTAAAAAAAAAAAACGATAAGGTAACCAAGATATTTTTTTTTTTCGATTTTTACTATTTTCTGTACCAGCATTCAGTGTTTTTAATGCTGTTGCTGCAAATGGTATCATATTTAGGTGTGATTTTTGTCAAACATTTCTGAATAGTTTACTAATGTTATAAGATACCATTTTTTTAAATAACATTTTATTTGCCTTAGAAAAAAAATCTTGAATTGAAAAGTTTTGTTTTTACGATGAAAAGACCAGAATTGGAAAAATTCTCCTGTAAAAAAAATGTATGACACCAAAGTGTACCATTATTTTAAAAACTTGTAAAATTACTAAGGTTTGCAAATTGGTATAAACCTTACGTCTAGTCCTTGCGGTTACAAAGATACGAGTATTGCTATAAATGTGATGAAGAAGACAGAACAGAAATTAAAATGGTACAATCTAACTTTTCTTTCTCGTAATGGCTTATGCTTGTAATCTAAGCATGTGGTTAAGCGTGTAGCGTAATTCCGAGCCGATGACGTCATCTGTTCGGAATTTGGGACCGCTACCTGCGGAGTTGCACCTCACTCAGTGTGAAAGGGATAGATAGCGCCGCTTTTGTAATTTTGGTAAATCGGTGTCTTTGTGCAGGTATTTTTTTTCCTTCACCCTTCACTCATACAGGGCTTCATTGTTGCATGATTTTATTTGTTTAGTTGACACGAATCTCTCTTCGAGTTGATACGTACGTCAGACTACTTTCGCTCCCGCTGTGCCTAACTGTTGTGTTCCTTAAAATTAAACTTGTGCTGTGTATTTGGACTTTGCTTTGCCTAACGATTTGGAACAGTTTGTGTTTTGGACGAATGACTTGGCAATCCTACGGACTTCGAAAACAATCGTTTGTGTGAGGTTGTACGTGTGTGCAGTAGTACGACGCCTCGTTACGAGTACACGCCACGGGAGTATGCCGAAATGCATTTTATCTACGGAGAAGCAAGAGGTAATGCCAGGGCGGCCGCAAGATTGTATCGTGAAAGATACCCGAACCGGGATCGACATCCCGACTATCGCGTATTCATTAGAGTGCATAACGCGCTTCTTGAGGGAAGAATTCTTGGCACCGGAGTTGGGGGTGCCAGTGAAGGGCGACCGTCACAAGTCAATGACGAAATTATTATTCGAGAAATCGAGAAAGATTCGTCGGTCTCAATTCGCGTCATAGCGCAACGCACAGGTATTCCAAGATCGACGGTACATCGAGTTCTAAAAAGGCACCGGTTGCACCCATATCACGTGCAACGTGTTCAAACGCTGACGTCACGTGATTACCCGCAAAGAGTAGCATTTTGCCAAAGGATGCTTAGAATGATACGGGCGGACCCACAGTTTTTTAATAAAATTTTATGGAGTGACGAGTCTTCATGCCGGCGAGATGGATATCTCAATTTGCATAATTTGCACAGTTGGCAGCTGGTAAACCCACATTTGATGCGAGAGGACAGGAGCCAACATCAATTTAAAATAAATTTATGGGCAGGAATAATAAATGGGCAAATAATAGGGCCCTTTGAACTACCAGCAACTCTAAACGCCGAATACTATCTGCATTTTTTAAGGAATGAGTTGCCAACGTTATTAGAAGATATTCCAGAAGACGTGCGGCAAGCAATGTGGTTACAAAATTATGGTTGCCCCGCTCACAGACACGCTCGCTGACAGATGGATCGGCCGATTAGGACCAATTTTGTGGCCTCCGCGATCTCCGGATTTAAATCCCTTAGATTTTTTTTATTGGGGATGTTAATTGATTTATTTGTATTTTTTTTTTAATTTAACCTCCTAATTTTTTTCATACGCTGAGATACCTAAACATTTTTAAGAAAATAGTTGAATTGTGCACACTTTTTCAAATTTTATTTTATTTCGTAATTTGGCACCTCTGTCAGATTCATAGCAAAATCTTTGTAAAGACAAAGACTAGGCGTAAGTTTTATACCAATTTGCAAACCTTAGTAATTTTACTAGTTTTTAAAATAATGGTACACTTTGGTGTCATACATTTTTTTTACAGGAGAATTTTTCCAATTCTGGTCTTTTCATCGTAAAAACAAAACTTTTCAATTCAAGTTTTTTTTTCTAAGGCAAATAAAATGTTATTTAAAAAAATGGTATCTTATAACATTAGTAAACTATTCAGAAATGTTTGACAAAAATCACACCTAAATATGATACCATTTGCAGCAACAGCATTAAAAACACTGAATGCTGGTACAGAAAATAGTAAAAATCGAAAAAAAAAATATCTTGGTTACCTTATCGGTTTTTTTTTTGCTGTTCAAATTAGTTGCTGGAAATGAGGTAAGCTACCTACCCGTTACGTTTGATCCATTATTTACGGGACACCCTGTATATTACACCTTCCTGGCTTCGTTATGAGTTAAACTAACCACTAATAGCATTCAATAAGCAAATAAAACTGACCTAATCTCGTAGTGATGTGATTTTTTTTCATTTTGATAATTTTGAGCGTAGTCCGCAGGAACATTTATGATCCTATTACGCATTCTCCGTTCTATTAAGGAATGCATAGCATCTACTTCCATATGCGTATGGCCTACTTCTAAATATTTCTGCTTTATGGTTATTTTGTTTGTAACTGCCATATTTAGAAGGGCATTTGACATAGTCACATTGCGGTTTTTATAACCACAGCCATCGGATATACAGGGTGGAATTTTGTAATGCCACCTGGAGGGAAAGTACTCTTAATACTGCAGATAGAAAATTTTACTCAAAGGAAACATTCCTTTATTTTTGAATAGAAAGCAAACTACATTCAAAGATTTTCGAAAATTTTCTTCTCCCACACCCGGGAATCGAACCGGCTAAAATCTGAAAAAATTATACCCTGTACTTTTATTGCATCGATCGTTAGGGTCAATTATAAGGATGAAATCTCTCTAACAAACATGATAAATTAAATGAAAGGAAAACCAGGAAATCTGAAGTAACAAATTCAATGAGTCAAGTTAAAGCTCTGTAACTAACATCCATCTTTTGTAATGCAGACTCCTTTGCGACATACTCGTAGCTGCGTGTATGAGGTAATTTAAATATGGAATGTTAGATTAAAATTTGAAAATTAGATTGTCATAGTTGTTATTCACATTTAATTGTTTTTACAACTCATTTCACATTTTGTCTCACGGTGAAAATGGCTTATCAAGAACAGTTTGATTTAATGGAAGCTTATTTTTTAAATAACAAAAACGTGAATCTAGCTCTGCGGTGGTATGGAGAGAGATATCAAGACCGACAGGCACCAACTCGGTTCGTATTGAAAAGAATGGTAGAAAATTTAAAGAATACGGGTGGTTTCAAGAAGAGACGGCAAACTATTCAGCAAAACTTTCGATTTTGAACTAGATGTTTTAACATACTTTGAATCATTTCCAAAGGCTTCGAGTAGAGATGCTGCCGATGAATTAGGAACAACCCACACTCGCGTACTTAAAGTGCTGAAAAAGTATAAGTATAAATGCTATCGTGAAGGTCGGTTGGTGCAAAAATTGCATATTGGGGATCGTGACAGACGATTACAATTTTGTGAAAACATGCTTGGAGAAATTGACCGAAACCCTAATTTTTTGAGTAACATTGTATGGTCTGACGAAACCAACTTCAGCAATAATGGCATGTACAATCGCCGCAATAACCATTATTGGTCTCGAGTGAATCCTGTTCGTGATCATGAAAGTAACAATCAAGTAAGATTTTCTTTCAACGTTTGGTGCGGAATTATGAGAAATAATGTAGTGTTAGTCCACGTGTACGAGGGTCATTTAAACACTGTCAAGTATATTGAAATACTGGATCTCTTAAGAAACGAGTTAAATGGTTTCCCCGAGGAAGAGTGAAACCAAATAATTCTTCAGCAAGATGGTGCTCCAGCACATAACAGCAGAATCACTACTGCCTACATTAATAACCATTTTAATACCTGGATTGGTACAAACGGCACAATCAGATGGCCTGCGAGATCGCCAGTTCTCACCCCATTAGATTTTTTTTTGTGGGGATATGTAAAAAAATAAATTTACATGAAATCTTATGCGAATGACAACGAGTTGAGAGTTGAAGTTCAGAATACGATTTATAATATTCACCACAACTCTTTATTAAAGGTTACTAGAAATGAATTCGTTAAAAGAATAAATTTGTGTATCCAAGAGAATGGAGCCCATTTCGAGCAACTAATTAGTTAGTTTACCATTTTTTGTAAATAATTAAATTAATTTAAGATTTCCTGGTTTTCCTTTCATTTAATTTTTCATGTTTGTTAGAGAGATTTCATCCTTATAATTGACCCTAACGATCGATGCAATAAAAGTACAGGGTATAATTTTTTCAGATTTTAGCCGGTTCGATTCCCGGGTGTGGGAGAAGAGAATTTTCGAAAATCTTTGAATGCAGTTTGCATTCTATTCATAAATAAAGGAATGTTTCCTTTTAGTAAAACTTTATATCTGCAGTATTAAGAGTACTTTCCCTCCAGGTGGCATTACGAAATTCCACCCTATACCAAATCCGTTTTGTTTTCCACTTTGGACAGAACCTTTTCTTCAATAAAATATGTCCAAATAGAGGCAAACTCATCTGCATTCAGCCCTCCTTCCGCTTCGTTCCATAAAAAACAATAGCCATCATTTCTGATATTATCATAAGAGCAGAGACACTTGCAGCTTGGTTTTGTAGTACAAAACTTGCTTGAAGATCTACTGTAAATACAATACGGAATGTCGACGCACAAAATATCGATAAATGCTAATACGATGCTACAAAATTGCGATGCACGTTACGGCGAAAGACTGTCTTTGCGAAGCCACTACACTTCGATGCACGTTACCGCGATAGATATTCACTGCGATACTACTGGACTTCGATGCACATTACCGCGAAAGATTTTCACTGCGATACTACTTAACTTCGATGCACATTACCGCGAAAAACTATAATATATAATAAACTAATATACAAAATCACATTTAAAAAGAAAACCTTGTCCTGTTGAGATGAAGATACATGAATTTCCATTACATCAGACCAGATCGTATTCCCATCTATATCGCGACACCAATTCAAAGGATTTACCAATTTTTTTGTCTAAAATATCTGTTTGTTCCAATTAGGGCTTGCAATATCCGTTCATTTTTACTATCCGGATAATACGGTTATTAAAAAAGTACTATCCGGAAAATCCGGATAATACGGATATTTTTCGTTTTTATTATAAATAAAACTAATAAGCTTTTGTAACACGTTTTAATCAGTATCTCAAGCAAAATGACAAAGAAAGAATAAACTATATCAATATTTCAAATAACACATACATAAAAAAACTAGACCACTCTCTAAAATTATACAATAAAACACCGATACCGCACTAATACTAAAAAAAATCTCATTAAAAATGAGATCTCAGATGTAACACAAATCACAACATCCCAATTAAATCCTATCCAACCAATTTAAAACATAATAATGAAATAAAAAAATAACTTTCAAATCAAATCAAATCATTTATTTGCATGAATATGGGTACATGAGTTGATACATAGGTACAAAAAAGTTCTTTGAACCATATCCTACCTAAACAGGTGTGCAATTATCTACAAATTATAATATAAATATTTCTTACATTATTCATTAATTACAAATATTCATATTAAATTATTTATGAAATTTATTAATTATATAATTTTATTATTATTACTAACTTAAAAAATTAATTACATTTATCATTTAAATAATCAATAACTTTGTAATATGCTTTATTGATCAGATAAGTCTTTAGTTTATTTTTAAATGATGTAAAATTATCTGCTTCTTTTATATTATTAGGTAATTTATTATATATTCTAGGGCCCATACAAAATGCACTCTTGTCAAACATAGCTGTTCTATGGCGTATAGCACAAAGTGTATCATCTTTTGCTGGCAAATCAGCACAATAGTAGTTTAAACAACAATAGTTTATATCAAATATAATAAAACAAAAACTAACAAAATAATCAAATAACCCTTTATAATATAATATTAGGTAAGTCTTAAATTATTTTTTATCCAAATTCTGGTAATATGATCTTATAAAGCTTAAACTATCTAATGAATCTTCTTTCATGGAAGTTCTTTAATGGTTAGATAAATAACACTCTACTTCAACGCTGGTCGGTGGTATTGATAAAAGTAGATTGTAAACCCTTTTTAAATTCCTGCTTCTCTGGCCATTCTCATCAAATAGTGCCATCTCTATTCGAATTGTGGTGTCTAAATCATTTGTTGAAGAAGTCGGTCGCTGCGCTGAAGATGGCCGTTTTAATTGATTTTTGAAGTGGATAAATAATTGCAAGAGTGATTAACTATATTAATATAATAAATAACGTAATAACAGTTATTTACTTTACAGAGACAGCTTTTTATTTAATATTTAAAAGAGAAATACAACTATCCGTAACATCCGAAAAATCCGGATGGTGATGCAAGTAAAATCCGGATTTGAAAATCGGTGGATATCCGGATAATACGGATATCCGAATATCCGGATTGCAAGCCCTAGTTCCAATTCTTTCATAATATATTTTTCTCCCGAGACTGGAGTTTAGAATTATATTATACAAGGTGATTGGGAGATGGGTGCAAAGCTTTAAGGTGAAGATAGTATAGACAATTTAGAACCATTTAAGCCATGGTTGTCTTAGACGAAGTCTTACCAAATTTTTTTAACCAAATTTTTAAGTTTTTTTTCGGAAATTCTCAAAATTTAATGTAAACTGCATAATTATGGCCAAATTGAATGATAAATGAATTAATTTTTTATTTATTTAATTAAAGTAATGTGTAAGCAACCAAGCAAAACATGTTTTAGGCTTCTGTGTCATTAGACATTTTTTTTACAGATATTTAAAGCTCAGAAAAAATAAAAAAATTGTACAATACGTCTTTTAAACCTTATTTAAAAAAAAAAAACGGAGGGTGCTTTTTTTGTTCAAACCTTTTTGAAGACATGCTTGATAATCGCTCTTTCTTTTGAGGTATCATTTATGCGGATATCTTACAAATTATTGAAATTAGGACCTACAAACCAATTCGAGGGAGAAATTTTAAATTTTAGGCAGTCTTACAACTGCCGGGGTTGCGAGTTTGTCCGAAAGGGATATCGTGGCCCTGGCACACAGGCAACGGAAGGAACACGGGTGGGTTTTAGTCAGTAAAAGTCTGACACGCCCTCCCGCTCCGCCCAGAGCGGGAGAAGCTATTTGATGATTTCCCACCCAAAAAAAAAAAAAAAAAAAAAGGCAGTCTAACAAAACACAAAATTTTTGCTTAAAAGAATACTTTATGTGCTCGAAATGATAACATTGTTCAATTCTAAGAATTTTTGGCACATGCAGGAACCAATTGAGGGGAACCCATTGAGGGGATTCTCTAAACAATGGCCACCGAGCGCGGTGCGACGGCATTTCCAGGTAGAACGCCCAATGAATAGCAAAAAGCGATAAGAGTTGGTTTTTACAGCAAAATGGTCTTAGTTACTGAGGCAACAAACTCGTTTTTCTTTAGTCAGGGTCAGTCGGTCTGTGATGAAGCCGTTACATCTTTTACTTATTAGTCAAACTACTGCCCTTGTGAGTGGACGTTGTCGTGTTGATTCACAATTTACCATGTTCAGTTGTAGCCCTTTGCGTTCCTGCACGTGTTGTTTGCGTTAGTTTTGAACTTTTTTGTTTCACCGTGTTCAGTCGTAGCCTCGCGCTCCTGCACGTGTTGATTTTTGACTTAATTGTGTTGAGTTGACATTTAGTGCGCAACAGTGCAATGGATCTTTGGCGCGACGGATGTATCAAGAGCGCTATCCGAATCGCAGGATACCGAATGTCCGAGTGTTTTACAACACGTTTCGTCGTCTTGCCCAAGATGGGTTTCACCGCGTGGAACCTGGAGTCAACCCGGGCAGACACGAAACTGCCGTCGACGAAGACATTTTAGCAGCATTTCAAGCGGATTCTACTACCAGTACTAGAGCAGTAGCTCGAAATTTAAACATTTCTCAATGGAAGGTGTGGCATACAATGCACCAAAATGATAAGTATCCGTTCCATGGCAGGAGTGTGCAAGGTCTAGTAGAGCAAGATCCTCAAAGAAGAATTCAGTTCTGCCGTTTCCTCCTCAACAGAGACATCGAAGATGCGTGGTTTCTGAAATCAATCTTGTGGGCGGATGAAAGTAAATTTTCAAGGGAAGGTATTACAAACTTTCACAACATCCATGAATGGGCCGACGCAGGCAACAATCCACATTTTAAGAAGCAGGTGTCATTTCAGATGAAATTCTCTGTGAATGTATGGGCTGGAATAATTGGCAGAACATTGATTGGGCCCCCCTTTTTGCCTGATCCATTGAATGGCGAAAATTATTTGCAATTTCTGCAAATTGATTTACCACTGCTGGTAGAGGAATCAGGTGTCCCGATCTTCGAAAGAGACCGAACAGTCATCTTTCAGCAAGACGGCTGTCCAGCGCATTGGACTTTAAATGTAAGGGAACACCTCAACAATTGCTTTCCTGATAGCTGGATCGGCAGGGATGGACCCATCCCTTGGCCCGCTCGCTCCCCAGATCTGACCCCGTTGGACTTTTTCGTGTGGGGCCGGGCCAAGGAACTGGTGTATAACAACATAGAAATAAACACTAGAGAAGAATTAATACAAAGAATAAATTCAGCGTTTGAGACAATGAAGCAGGAGATATGTTGAAAATAACGACTACAGAAGTTAGAAGACGGGGCCGTGCTTGTATTAGGAATCATGGCCGTCATTTTGAACATGAAAAATAAATAATTTTAATTCAAATGTTGTTTTAATTAGTCTGCCTAAAATAAAAAAATTCTCCCTCAAATTGGTTTGTAGGCCCTAATTTGAATAATTTGTAAGATATCCGCATAAATGATACCTCAAGAGAAAGAGCGATTATCAAGCTTGTCTTCAAAAAGGTTTGAACAAAAAAAGCACCCTCCGTTTTTTTTTAATAAGGTTTAAAAGACGTATTGTACAAATTTTTTATTTTTTCTGAGCTTTAAATGTCTGTAAAAAAAATGTCTAATGACACAGAAGTCTAAAACATGTTTTGCTTGATTGCTTACACATTACTTTAATTAAATAAATAAAAAATGAATTCATTTATCATTCAATTTGGCCATAATTATGCAGTTTACATTAAATTTTGAGAATTTCCGAAAAAAAACTTAAAAATTTGGTTAAAAATATTTGGTATGACTTCATCTAAGACAACCATGGCTTAAATGGTTCTAAATTGTCTGTACTATCTGCGCCTTAAAGCTTTGCACCCATCTCCCAATCACCTTGTATATTTGATCAGTATGCTTAGTGTGTTTTTTTAACGTCACCATCGCGTTAACGTAAACTCAGATTTGTATGGCGCTGAGTTAGCGCCACCTGGTGTCATACGCGAGAACTATAAATTGTGAGTGCGAGTTTTTTATTTTACTTTGTCTATGGTGACGATCGATTCCCGCTCGAAAGTGAGCTCGTAAATTAGCGTGACCCTGTGGTAGCGCGAGTGTGAGTAACAATTTTGACAGTTTTGACAGCTCGTTTTGAGAAACTTGCTGACTTTCGAATACGTTAGGTGTTCACCAAAGACTACTATAGTATACTGTCAATAGACAGGCAGCTCAACCTTTTTTTTAATATTAGGAAGTGGTCGAACGCAGCGCCATCTAGTTTTTCGTTAAGGGAACTAATGAATATAAATGTATACGTATAGATTAGCAGATAAGTAGCTGTATTTTAATATAGCTAGCTGCTGTACTGTAGGTACGCAGCATAGCATCTACGTACCTATCTCTCGTTAGAGAGTAGTATATTCCTTGGTACCTGTATGTCAAGTGGCTTTCATGGGAGGTACGTTACAGGGATTCAAAAAGGAAAAACACAACTACTTAATATTATTTTTACTTATATTAAAAAAATTACACAATTACAATTTTGTGTTCTCCGTTTTCTCCCCTTATGATTTAGGTAGTGTCGATTAGCCTTTTCTTTCATTGGATCATTAACATCCCAAAAGGTTATTTTGCCAGTGAGAACATTATTGACATCTTTGCACCAATTGTGTATAAAAAACATTGTACTTTTATTTATTAAATAATCACGTAAATTATCTTTGTGATCTGGACAACTAATAAATGATACACTTATATTTATATTTATAATTAATTTTATATACACTGAAATATTTTTTTTATTGCTATGCTCTTTTAAAATTTCGATACATAAATGTTCCACTTGCGCAAAGAAATCAAATAATGCTCTTGTGGGATAGCACAACCACTTTTTGCTGCCAAATTCTTTCATTTTTATATATTCATGGAAACTTTCTAGCTCTTCTGCTTCCATACAGTTTCTGCAGGTTACACAATTTTTATAAATATGCTTTTTGGCAAGTTGTGCTATCCACCCACTGCAATACCCTATTGCTGCGGTTCTTTCAATAAGCATTGGAGTTTGGCCCTGTATAAGATCGTCTGTATTTATCATTTCTATATTTAAATGAGCACTGTCAATTTCATTTTCACATTCAGTTGTGTGTGTCTACTGGATTTTCTAAAAAATATTTCAGCTATTGCAGACAAACACCGTCATCTTTTTCACAGTTTGCTCCAACTGAATGTGAAGATGAAATATTATTAATTAATAAAGTTTTGCAGGCTCCTTCAAATGCAGATGATGTGGGCATAATGTTGCTATAACCATGAGCTCTAATTGCCCCAAAAAAGTTTTCCAATGCGTCTTGATTTAAATTGCGCAGCAGTAAAGAGTTAATCCCTTTGGATGTTAAATATTTTGTTATTAATTTAAAACCTTCTATGGTCTTGATCCAGCTTGACAACAAAGGCACTACTCCTTGGTTATTGGCGTTACTAAATTTCATGCTTTTCAGTATAGGTAGACTATAATTCCACAATTTGTGGTGAGGTGAGGTTGGGGTCACTGCAGTCCTGTTAATTTTTCCTCCTCTTATCGCGCTGAAACTGCCATTTACGCTGTCGAATAAATCATCGAAGAACATGAGTAGATCTGCGGTATCGGTACTTTCTTTTTCAAGGACTCCACATCCTGCAAAGGAGATAAACCAATATTAATACAAATATCTCGGTGGGAATGAATAATGGGTTACCACTTGGGACTTAGGGCTGTTTCACCGGCACACCATGACGGCGCAACTAGACGCCGCCTCCGGCAAAATGTATACAACTCTCTATAGAGTATACCACCTGGTGTGCGCTTGGTTCCATACATACATTTTGTTGGCAGCGCGACCTGGCTGCGCGATCATGCCGTCCCAGTGAGATTCGGCCCTTAGGGATCGTGTAAAGATGATGGACAATAGCATCTTTGTTTGTGCTAAGAACATAATTATTGTAATGAGCAATATGCCTTCCAAGTGTAGATTATACAAACTGCGTATTATCAAGATTCTGACAATACAGACATAAAGCAAATGAAAAACATTTGGAAAAAAAAAAAAAACCACAAAACTTTCAAACATTCACTATTATATAATGAAAAAAAAAAATACTGTTTACCTGCCATAAGTCCAAGGGCTACTCCAACTGATTGACTAAATACCTGAGTACAATGTTTAACCCTCATTTTCGGGATCAATGCAGGCAACACGTGGTGAGCTGTTAGTTTAGGCACTAGCTTTACGCCCTTATAGCCTGGGCACCTTTTATACAGCTGCACAATGTGGTCCCATTTCGCAATACCTTCTTGGCCTTTAATGGTAAATTTAAGGTCTTTTGTGATCAGATTATTTCTAATCCCTTTTATTAGGTGAGGTGGATCACAGATTGGAAAAATCTTATTCATGTTCAATAAGAAAAAACCCCCTTTATATTCTCGTCCATTGCGTAAAAATGTTTCTCGCGTTTCTTTGACTAATGCATTTATAGCAGCCACATTGGAGGTGCCTTGGTCACATACTGTTGCCACAACTTTCAGTCCCGCTTCTTGCACTTTATTTATAATAGTCTTTATCTGTTTTTTTAATTCTACTGTTTTAGTGCTTCCACTACAATAATAGTAAGCCAAAGGCTGCTTGTATTTTTTTACAATGCCTCTTATCATGAATACTAATACATGATCACAATATTCTTTTTCGACTATATCACCATTGTCAACAAATCCTGATATTTTGTCATTTCTTCTATCATATGAAATGCCGGCTCCAATTGCCATGTCATCAAATGTTAAAGAACAATATTTATAATTGTTAGGCATTTTAGTAACTCTATTTTTCAAATTTTCAAATATTATGTCATTGATTCCAGCTTTTAGATTTATCTTGTGCAGTAAATTTTGCAGTGTTCTTCTGCTTGGCAAAACACATATCGCACCTTTAAATACAAACCGTTACTAAACGAAAATATAAAATTTTACACAGGAGCTTAAATTAAAAAAATGCAGGGCTTTTTCGCAATAGAATTTAAGATCATGGTGCTTTGAGCCATCTTTTGACGTCTTAATGGTGGATATTTATTTACACTATAACATGAAATTCTGAAAAGTAATTTTTTTTAATAGAACATTGATAATTATAATTTTAAATTTTTATAGTAACACTTTTCCATTATATTTCTTTCTATTATGATTAATTATTGTAAAATCCTCATATAATAATGTTACTAAATATAAAAATATTTAAAAAACCATTATAACAATGATTAAACAATTCTATCAAATTGAAAATAATATAGTTAGCATTCCTTCTAATTGTAACTGGGCAGACAAATAAAATAACACGTTCTAATGAATGTTTTATTCTAATTAACCCTTAAATGCATAACAACGTATTTTCAATCGGAAAAAATATATGTGTTATAAAAAGTGGTCTAGAAGACAGGAAAAATTAAAGAAAAAAAAAATTTGAATACCTTTTATTTTAAAAAAAACCTACAAGTATCGTTTTCGATACAGTATGCATTAGTACACTATATTATACTACAGTATAATATAGTGCATATAGACAAACATATTAGATATTGACAGAGCTGTGGAATACTGTGTAGCAGTCTTTTGACTTTTTTGAACACAAATGGACGTTACATTTAGCACATTTTATAATGCTGAGTAAATGGCAAGAGGGCATCATACATCTACCTCGGGTTTCTGTCCTTATCTGGCTGTGATCCATTTGATCCAATCTGACTTCAAGTGGAGGCAATGTTTGGCACGGTTTACCCCTTCGGATTTTAGGTGGTGGCCCTTGTGATGTGCTGGATGGGCTGCTAGTGCTCGGGCGCCCTCTGGCAGCAGCTGGAGCATACTTGCACAGCGTATCGGCCAGTTCCGACCTAAAATCAGCTAGATTCAGTATAGTTTTCTGTGGCACACCATTTTTAGTGGAAACTTTTTTGTATAGGATCCAGGCATTGATAACGGATAAATCCAGCAGATGATAAAATATGCGCATGTACCATTTTCTACTCTTCATTCGGATTTTATATCTTCCTAGAAAAGAGTCCATCAAATCAACGCCCCCCATGTGAGCATTATATTCTTTGATCAATTTGGGGCATGGAATGGGAATCCGCCGTTTCTCTTTTTTATCGAACCTATCAATATTCCAGCTTACAGTGGTTATATCTACGCCTTCGAAATTTGTGACATATTCATCGAACGAACCTCGGTCTACTGTATTTTTCATAACATCCTGTTTTGATGGAAGCTTGCATGACTTACCCAAGCGGTATCGTTGTATAGTTCCCAAGGAGTGAATTCCCTCTTTAGCTAATACGCACATCAAAGGCAAGGACGTATAAAAATTGTCAAAATAGACAATGTGGTTTTGTTGCCTTGGAACTACTCTTGAGAAGATTCAGTACTGTTTGCCCAACCACTCCAACATAGGGTTCATTTGGCAATCTATCATCAGCCTCTTTTCCAGCATAAATTTGAAATTTGTATGCATAGCCCATCAAATTACAGAGGACAAACAATTTGAACCCCCATTTGTGGGGTTTGTTGGGAAGGTACTGTTTGAGGAAATGGCCTATTTTGGTTGAGCACATTTGCTCATCTATGGATAATCTTTGTTCTATTGTAATGCTTGAAAATTTTGCGTTGAGATTTTCTATTATTGGTCTAAGTTTGTGAAGTTTGTCATGGTGAGGATGATTCACAGGTAAGTGATTTTCATTGTTGTTGAAATGCAGAATCTTTCTAATTTTCTCAAATTTGTTTACCGGCATTGCATCTTTGATAGGGCTGAAACCAAACTTTGCGGACCAGTAGGGTCGTGTGCTGGGATAGTGGTATACAGACATAAATATGAGGATACCTAAATATTTACGCAGGTCTGATATTGTTAGAGAATCCGGTCTATCTGGTTTTGTCTGAACAGCATAACGAGTAGTTTCTGTCACAATTTTTTCCAAAATATCATTTGTAAAAAAGTAGATAAAAAATTGATATGGACTTTGCAATTCCATCATCGCTGGAGAAAGTTCCTCGTTTCCTCCGAATTTGACTGCATCCTCATTATAAACAAGTGATTGCTTTTTCCATACTAAATTCCTTGTATTCATGCTAAAAGCCGGAAGTTCTGTACTAGAACCTGGTAATGGTGATTGTTCATCATTGTTTATCAAAGGAGGGTCTCTTCATCGATGCCAGTTGGAAGTTCATCTATGACCTCGTCTTCTTGCTGATCTTCAAGCTCTCTCACCAACTCTTCCCGAGACGTATAGTACGGTATATCGTCTTCGTCTAATTCTAACCCGTCATCTGATAACTCGCCATTTTCTAAACGCTGAAGCAGATTTTCTATGTCCCTATCTGAAAACAACACATCACATGCAAAACCAAACCTCCAACAAGCTCAAAACATAATAAACGCAACCCAAAATGAAACTACAATCACTTTTTCTAAGATTCCCAAAAAAGAACGTTAGTGGATGATGTATCGAAATCGATACATGGATAAAAACGAACTTTTGAGAAACAAATATAACATAAAAGTGCAAAATACAAACATCTGCGTATAGATTTCAGACTTACCTTCCATCCTGGTATTTTTTCAAGAAAAAATATTCGTAATTTCCCGGTATGGCACCAGATACAAATTTGAAATTTTCACAACAACTACTAGCTTGCGACCATAGACATTGTGAGTAAAAAAAAGGCAAATCGTCAGAACTGTCACATGTTAAATCTTTTTTTTATTTTTAGTAATAGGCAACGATAAGATTGGCCATTCTACCTGACAGGTCAGTTTAAAAATAAAATCGGAAGATGGCTCTGAAGTCTTAGTATCGTTTTCGATACTTTATGCATTTAACACTACAGCACACGCGCCCCTTTTTTTTTACTCTATACGCGTGGCCTACTATGGTAGGCCATTTTAAAATATCAATAACTTGTATATTCCTAATTATCTGAATAAAACAACAAAATGATATTAAAAGGTGTTTATTTTACTTAGTTTTAGAACCTTACTTTTTAGATACATTTTTAAGAAAGTATTAATAATCAACAATTTAGTAAATATGTAAGAAAAATTAACAACAATGGCACTTCTGAGATCAACGTAACTTTTTTTAACTTAAAACTAAACTGTATTCCTATTTTCTTTGTTTTCGTAGCATTCAGGACACACTACTGCTTGGTGATCGGGACAAATCCATTTATTGCAAGTCTTGCACCACTTTTTTGTCGACCGATTTCGGGCTCTCGAGCAGAGTGCACATCGACCAACTCGTCCTATCTTTGAAGACAAGTCGTGTTGAGACTCTTGGGGTTCTTGAATTGTGTTGCCCAAAAGAGCGTCTATCCTTAATTTAAGTTGTCGTGGTAGTGTTTCAATGGATGCCCGGCGAATCAAAAGCGGTTTTATCAAATTGAAAGCCAATTCGTGCAAAAAGTCACGCCTCACATTTTTTTCGGCAGGGGCGTTCATTTGGTTGATTACCATAGCGTTGATTCCAATAATGTTCATCAAATCAAAAAATATTACTAGCGGCCATCGACGGCAGTTACGCTGAACACTATACTGCTTGCACATTTTGTCTAGAATGTCTACACCACATTTAGTACGATTATAAAAAGTAATAATCTCCGGCTTGCGGTCTTCGTTTGTATCGGAATCGATAGCTGCATCATAATGCATTGTAGATAGTAAGTTGACTGATTTATTTCTTTTTGGAACGTAGGACACAAGGGTAGCGTCTTTTTGAAAACCTAAAAGAGAACTTTTGATAGTCCTAGACTTCGAAGCTTTGAACTCCTTAGGAATTTCGGGTCTATTTGCTTTCAAAGTACCAACAATCGTGATTTTCTTCTGCAAAAGCTGCTTAGCCAGAGGTAGAACAGAACAGAACCCCGGTTTAGGACGACCAGGCCTGTCTCCAGAGCCCAGTCCTCCACCATCCTGCCCCGTGTGTCCGTATACCGAGAACCCCAAGCCACGTTCTTGGCATTGAAGTCCCCGAGGACGATCACTGGGAGGGGATGGTACCCGACGACGATGATTCTCAACTCCCCAAGGGAGTTGTGGAACTCGGCGAGAGTTCGGTTCGGGGAGAAGTATACTCCCACCACGACAATCTCCCCGAACCGTGCTGCCACGCAACCCCCTCCCCTCTTGACGGCCTCAAGGGACGGGGTACCGGCGGCGGCCGACGAAATAATAGTCACTGAGCCGCTCAGGTCCTCCACCCAGTCGTCCCTGGGCGGGACAAAGTACGGCTCAGCGACCACGGCGATGTTAATCGACCACTGCGCCATGCTCTGGAGCAAGAGATCCTGAGCAGCGGCGCAGTGGTTGATGTTCGCCTGGAGGAGGCGTAATGGGGCCATTTATTGGCACTCCATTTCAGCCCCCTCCTGGGCCCCCTGTGAAGGCCCTGCCGCGGTGTTAGCGGCGGCAGCGACGGCGGTGGTGGCGGCAACGGCGGCGGCAATAGTGGCGGCTGCGGCGGTGACGGCGGTGGCGGAGGGCTTGCCTCTGCCCCTGGGTTTGGGGGGGGGAGCGCAGGCCTTGCCCCCAGCCCGGTGATCGGCCGGCTTGCCAGCCGCCGCACATGCAAAACAGTGCGGCGTGGCATTACAAGAGCCAGCCTTGTGACCGGGCTGACCACAGCGGAAACAGTGATCGCTGCGGTCCACCTCCGAGGTGCAACATGCTCCCACGTGGTTACCCACCCGGCAGCGGAAGCACCTCAGAGGTCTGGGTTCCAGCAGTTTAACCTGCGCGGATACCCAGCCCACCCGGAGCCTTCGGCCCTCCCCGGCTATCTTTTGGGCCGCCGACACGGGGCAGCTCACCGTAACGGTTTGCATCCCCGTGTTATCAGGACGGATGGTGCCCGCCCTCACCTGCTCGGCAGAGCACCCTCCAGTCCTAGCCACGGCGGCCACAACTTCTTCCGCCGTCACGCAGTCGTCCAGGCCCAAAATGCGCATGTCAGCGCACTTGGTAGGCCTGGACACCCGGGCCTCTTCCGCATTTAAGGACGCCCTGAGCCTTACGGCAAGGGCGTCAGCGGTAGGGCCACTGGCCGCCCCGGGGATCTCCAGCATCCGGGCCCCCGTCGCAGTGACCTTCATTCGGAAGCCATCGGCGACGCCGATCTCTTCCAGGTTCACTGCCGCCCACGCCTTAGCGAGCACCTCCCGGTAGGTCACGCCCTTCTTCTCCGCTTCCGGCTGTAGTGTGATTACTACAGCCGCGGACTTCGGGGCGCGGAGCCTAGCCGCGGCGCTTCGCTTCTTGCGCCGTTGCCGCCTCTCCTTTCTATTGGCCGCCCTTTTGGCCTTACCCGCCCTCCTGTTCTCTCCAGCTACCTGCCATTCGGTATCCGCCGGAAAAGAATTGGAAGGCGGGGGTGGGGGTGGGGGCAGCCTTCTCGCCGCCAGGGCTGGGGGCCTCGCCCTTTGCACAGCTGCCTGCGCAGCTGTCCCGCCCTTCTTGGCCTTGGGTGGCACTAATTTCGCCGCCGCGGGTTTGGCCGCGGGATTTGCCGCGGGCTTGGCCGTGGGCCGGGCCGTGGCAGCCACGGCGGCGGCAAAGTTGGCTGGCTTGCTCGCCGCTAATGGAGTGCGCAGGACAATGCCCTCCAGAACGGAAAACCGATTATGGAAGGCAGCCAGCTCCTGCCGCACCAGGGTCAGAACCCGGTCTTCCGCAGGCACGGGAAGACCCTACCCTTGCTGCTCCACCCCCTGTCGTACCTCCTGAGGGCCAGCTCCTCGGAGCCGGGCCAGGTCCGCTCGGAGTACCTCGTTCTCCTTTCGGAGAAGCTCCATAGCGGACGTCAGGCGGCCGACCTCCGCCCGCATCTCGGACATTTCGTCCGACGTTAGGCCGGCCTGAAGGGCCCTCGCTGCCGCCATAATGGAGGCCGTAGCAGCGGGTATGACCTTGTCTTTGGAGGCTTGTATCCTCTTCAAGGCCACACCCTTAATCGCGGCTACCACGACCTGCTCAAAGCTGCTGGCGACTCGCTCCGCCTTGGAGCCGGCAGCGGCGTCCAGCTCACCACCAGAGGTATCAGACAGCCCCTCCATTGGGAGCCCCTCGGCTCCCTGGGCCGGCTCGGCTGGGCAGCCCTCTGCCCCCACCCCGTCCTTGGACCCCGCCCCGCCGGCCAATTTTCCTCCGGCCCGAGTTCAGCCCACCATCAGAGGACGACCCCTGGCCGTCCCCTGGCTTGGAGCGCTTTTTCTTCAGGAACTTTGCAGCCCCCACCTCCACGAGCTCCGGGCTCTTAAAAGAGCCCTTCGCGCCAGATGCAGCGTCGGACTCCGACCCCGCATCACTCCCTTCCTCTACGGCAACCGGGGTAGCCGGGCGCACAAATTGTGCTCGCGCCTTTGGCACCCTTTGTGCTTTTTCTTTCGGTGCCGTGGACGTACTGGGAATAAAACCCAGCGACTCCTCAGCACCGGTAGGTGAGCCACCCTGGCTCAATGCGTCTCCGAAAGACGGGTAAAAATCCGATTGGGATTTTGGGCGATCATTGTCCCCCCCAGAATACGAGGGACTGACCGAGCTCTGCTCGGTGAGGGATTCTCCTACTGCGGAGCAGCAGGTACCCTCCTGGGGTAGTTGGTTTTTATGATTCGCTTCCATAGTTTTGCTGAACACAGCTTTGCCTTTTTTATGGGGTGGGGTCCCCAGACCACTCCTTCACCTCAGTCATGTCTGATGAGCAGACACGTACTAGAGGTGAACCACTCTTCCCACTCTCCAACAATGAGGAGAGAAAGGCGCGCCGTCCAGAACACCAACAACTGTTGAAGTCCTCAGACGGCGCGCCCCTCGCGGAAGTCAGATGACATTGACTCCGCCCCATGTCTCTCTTAGTCAGGTCTCTCACTTGAGGCCTTCCGGCATGAGTGACTCTACCGGCAAAGCCCCCAAGATCATTGAGACACGCAAGCCCCACCACGACGACAACGTGGAGACACACTCGGTGGGGTGTTACCTATCATACCTACAACAAGTTACAAGAATAATACCAAAAAAGGTGCCAACAGTACTTAGGTAATATTAAATATTGCTGACCCACCATCTTTTATGCTTTAATTTACAAATTAAAGCATAGAAGGTGGTGGGCCAGCACACATTATAGATTATTTTTTAAAGACATTTTTTTATCTCATTTTATAAACTACATTATTCATAAATTGAAAAAAAAATTAGTCTACATTTATCTACAATTTTTTCTAAAATAGTTAACCCTCTGTGGCCTACAGCTTGCCAGTCCCTGTGAGCCTGCACCTCCATCTCTCTAATCCTATTTTGCTCTCTCCTCATGTCCATGTTATCCCTGTGTTGTTGTTGTTTAAAACTTCTCCAAAAAGAATCTGCTTGGAGAAAGTTCTGTGTTGCCTGCTCCGTATGCGCTGGCCTCACTCGTCTACGAGGTGATCCTCTAGTCTGGGTTCTTGCACGACGAGGAGTCGTCTGCACAGACGTAACAGGCTTTGCCTGAACCACATGGACATGAGATGAAGGTCTGGATGGGGAGAGCATGCCCATCTCTAGAAAAAAATCAAAAAGTTATTTATATTATCAGTTGTCATCTTGAAGAGCCTTTTAAAAAAGTTAAAAAGTTATTTCTTACCTTCCACTTGTACCTCCACAATATAATGAGGTGTAGGAGCCGTGGTAGGAGGTGGCGTCTGTGCTGGTACAATGACTTGATGGCCCCGGCTCATTCCAATTAGGTTGGAAACCTAGAACATAATATTTAGTTTTTCTACCGATGCTACATAACCGTACATCAGGGTAACTCTTTTCCTTCATATTTAACGTCTTCAATAAGACAGATTTACGTCTATTATAACCGGACGGGTTTTATGTTTTCCTTCATATTAACGTCTTCGATAAGACGGGTTTGATGTTTTCCTTCATAAGGTGGATTAGTAAACTAACCACAGTCGCCCAAATGAATTGGATCCACGAGAGCAACTTCATTGTTGCCAATGGGAGAAGTTTGATTCCAAACGCCGTTTACTTCATCCCTGTTCAGGATATATCCTCTAAGAAGTGAAAGAGCGGTAAACCTTTTCTTCGCATAATTTTTGAATCCAAATAGTATTATCACTATAAAATGCGACATCACTTCTAGTTTTGGAAATCCTGATGTAATCTCCATCCTTACAAAGTAGGATACTCGTATCATCATTTAGGATTTTTAAATGCATAGTGTCTTCTTTAATAAAATTTGTTGTTATGGTTTTGACAGTTTTAATGTTGTCAATATCCATTGGTTGCTCTTCGACACTTTCCTTATTACCGCTGAGATTACATATGGCAATTTTACCATCAACAAAGTCTTTTTGACTTGACTTCAACTGGTCTTGGACGTTTCTTTGGCTTCTTAAATTATAAGGGTTCTTCCTATTTTTGACCCTTGCTCTTAACGGCGATTTTAAAACAATAGGATCTACAATTCCACTGGATTCAGGGTGGACTTGATCTTCCTTAGAAGATTCTTGAGAATTACCAGGTTCTGAGGTATCCATGGCAGAAACTTGAGTTGTCCTACATTTAGTACGACTAGGAAGAGGAGCTCCTTCGTCATCCTCATCACACCGAATAGGTACATTACCACTTTTGTTGTAGTGTACACGATCTATGATCATTTTTGGCCTATCGACTCTTTCACAGGTGTCTTTACTGCCACGTTCCAAAGATAAATCCACAATCTGACTGGATAAGGGATAGGAATAAAACTCATCACTATTTTCTTTCTCAACTTCTGATACGTTAAATACTGGGTGGTCATTAAAAATTAGTAAAATAAACGGTTCATGATAAGTATTTTCGTAGACCAATTTGAATCGGTCCATTAATTTCAGGCCTTTAGAGGCTTCAAGTTTACGAATGAGATCAAACATAAGACATTGATCTTGGAGAGAAAAATCCTGGTATACAAAAGGGAGGAAGTCCACTTCTTCAACTAAGTCCAAATCATTAAAGTTAACACAGATAACCATGGTGCGCGCAGTTGTCGTCGGTAGGATTATGATTATAAATAATCTGGGTCTGATATCAGTATCCCTAAACCTATCCTTTTTCCTCCTTCTGCGAAGCAGTTATGCTAGCGAAGGACGAGGCGGAACGCGTGAGGGTGAGACAAGGTTCGCGCCCTCGCGCCCTTAGTCGCCGCAGGAGACGCCCCGGGCGTCGGGAATCGCAAGCCGATTTCCGGCCACCGTAGGCGCGGGCCTGCGGACGGTGAGCGATGGGTAGCTCGCCGTCCGATAAGGACCAGGCCCGGGTCGACGGCGCGTTGTGTTCCACGCGCGCCTCAAAGAGATGTCAGCACCAATTGACGGGGTCCGATAGGACCAATGCCTGCCGGGGTTGCGAGTTTGTCCGAAAGGGATATCGTGGCCCTGGCACACAGGCAACGGAAGGAACACGGGTGGGTTTTAGTCAGTAAAAGTCTGACACGCCCTCCCGCTCCGCCCAGAGCAGGAGAAGTTATTTGATAATTTCCCACCCAAAAAAAAAAAAAAAAAAAAGGGTAACTCTTTTACAAGTTTCATCTAAAACACTTCAGAAACATCCTACTTGCAAACAGATTGAGTGTACTTTATTTTATTAATGTTTTTATTTGTTTTTTTAGGCATGCTTTTTTTATAATTCTTAGGAATTTGTAAAAATTAATTTGCTTTTCTATCTAGAAAAAAAAAATTATATCTTACTTTGAACTTATTCCTCTATAAATGTAAAGGCTGGAGAAGAAATAGCTCTCATCTGTCTTGTCTCATTCAATTGCTGAGCTAAAGAAAAAATAAAAATATTATATTTCACGAACATAGTGACAACAATTTAATAATATTATACTGATATCCCACAAGAGCAACTTACATTCTACACCTTGCACAGTGTTTACATGGGTGGGATTGGGCTGACTGTGAATCTCCTGTAAGAGAATACAATTTATGAGACACCATTAAAGTAACATAATTATACTAGTGTTAAATAAGTAAAGAAATATAAACCTGTGACAACCCTGCTTCTTCTATTGCCAAGCCCGTAGCCACTTGCACACCAATGAGATTTAGAACTCTCTGTTCTAAATCGGTCAGTTTCACAAATACTGCGGGCCCACCACCAGTACCACTAGCTGCTCTGTGCAGACGAGCAGCCTTTTTTGTGTTATTTTTAAAATCACTCCAACCCAAAGGCCGCGGCCCCATGTCCACGGCGCGGCGCCGGCCGCCGTGTGACGTTGCGGCGCCGCCGCCGTAACACGGCACGACGTCGCGCCGCAGCACGGTGCCGCGGACGGCGTGCCGCGAGGGAGAATTCTCAGTCGATATTTGGCAGTTGGTGTGCTCGAACGTGTTTATTTGGAAATGGATCGCGAAAAAAGAGTTGTTCTCCTCTTGTTACTAAGACGAATGAAAAAAAAACAGAAACAGAGGAAATGGGTAAATCCATATATTTTAAAAATGAACCCAGACGGAGCTCGTTTCAAAAGGAAATATGCAGCGCTAAAAATGTGTGGGAATGAGAAATTTTTTGAATATTTTAGAATGACCATTACCAGTTTTGAAGAACTACTTACCAAGATAGCACCTCGTTTACAAAAACAATATGTGTTCAGAAAACCTGTTGATCCTATGGAGATGCTTGGTTTAACTATCGGGTAAGAAATAAAACGAACTTATCAAAATATTATTATTTATTATGTAATCAAATGTTTTATCAAAAGATACAGGAGTCCAAATATGATTTTGCCCCTCCGGACTCGTGGTCCCTCTGCAATGTTCTTAAATCATGTAACTAGATTTAAGTAAAATCGTATTCGGAGTCCTGTGTGTTTGATAAGATATCGCTTAAATTATTTGATAAGTCTTCTGTGGATGGATTTGGCGAAGTCTGGCCATGGATACTTGTAGATGATAGATTACGAGTTGTTTGATAAGTCGCTGTAGCTTCTTGTGATCTTTGGTAGCTACTTTGAAATGCTGTTTGGTAGCCGCTGTATGACGGTTGATTGTATTGATATGTGGGTTGATTGAAATCTGTCAATATTTGCATTACACGACTTTGATAGGTCAATGTTTGGTTGTCGTCTAGTTTTTCCAGAAATGGTAAAATTGATTTTAAAAAAGATACATGTCTGTTTTCTGCAGTTTTCAAAGTTTCGACAATTTGTCTCTCAAAATCATCTTCACCGTATTTTCTTTTACGCGAAGTTGTAGCATAAGTTTGGTACCGTGACCTTTTATTTTCACTTGTCTTTGGATCTTCAGACTCTTCTTCCAATATACTACAGTCTGTTAAATTTGGTGCGTTTTTTTTCAAAAACATCAGCTGTTTGTACAAATGATATTCTTTTAAATTCTTTGCAGCAGCTCCAGATTTGTTTGCAAGCTCTTTCTTTTTCATGTATTTCATGTAGTTGTCTTTGATATTTGTCCATTTTTTAATTATGTCATTTCCTGAAACAAAAGTTAGATTAATATTTTAATGAATACATGTACAGTAGGTACGACCGGCGAAAGGTGGCGAGAGTGAAGTTAGCCTCTAGCAACTTTCGCGCTTGTGTATTCGTAAAAAAATAAGTGGTTTACAAAAATAAATGCCAATAACCGTTGATTACAGCATTGAAAATAGCAAATGGAACTTATTTCGTTAAATTGTTTATTTTCTTAAGAGTATTAAAGCGCTAAAGTTGCTAGAGCCTAACTTCACTCTCGCCACCTTTCGCCGGTCGTACTGTACAGTGGGCCACAGCTCCAGCTACCCACCCATATCCGGTCATGCTACCTCGCTCTGTTGCGAAGAATGTGAATTTGACAGGAGCAAGAGAAAAAACGGAAATGGATAGCTGCTCGTGTGGCCGTCTGTACCTACATCCCTACTGATATTATAAATGCGAAAGTAACTCTGTCTGTCTGTCTGCTACGCTTTCACGCAAAAACGACTGAACGGATTTAGATCAAATTTGGTAGGTAGGTAGAAGAGACACTGGAATAACACATAGGCTACCTATAATTCCACTGCTGAGCACGGGTCTCTGCCCGCGCGATATAAACTGTAGTCCACGTGGGCGAAGCGGCGGGCGGAAAGCTAGTATTTATCGCAAGGTTGTTTCAAAATTACAAAATAATATTTAACACTGGTGAGAGTACTCATGTATACAAATAACTTTCTTAAACAGGCGATTTTTTTTCGCAATTTCAGAGTTGGTGCCATAGTAAAAGTTATTCGTATGTACTATCGGCCAAAGTTCCGCATGCTCACCTTAAAGGCGATAATCGCATAGCACGACTCACGACTCGATCGCACAATGCACGAGTTTTGACCAATAGGATGCACAAAGCGTATTTTAGTGGTGTTCGTATTAGTATAATCATGTATAGAATGTGTGACACTCACACTAGGAGCGTACTATGCTCACTTGTTTCTGCTAAGAGACGAGTTTTTAATGGGCACGGCCAGCGCGGCGCGGCGGCGGCGTGAGCTCTTTGTTATTGAATTGAATTGTTATTTTATTATTGACAAGAATTAATTTTAGTACTCATATCTTCTGTTTGTTTGGTTTAGAAAATGTATTATTGATATTGCAGTATTTACAAAAATAATTTGTAATAACTAATAAACTACAATTTATATGTATTAATCCACTTTAATATTTTCCTCTCTCTATCGGGTCTATAGATATAGGTTATTTATGAACACTTTCACTGCCTCTCCAATTTTCACCATATCCTATGTGATGCCGCATGCCGCAGCAACCGCACCATATTCCCTTCACAATAAGATGAGACATTGAAACGAACCGTTTTATTACAGTCCGTTCCACCGATTTTGACTTCTATTCCGTAGGCTTATGGATGGCATTAAAGGCAAAAAAGTGGTTACAATACCAACTGTTTACTGCAGCTGCCATTTGTCATGCCACCAACACAATAGCATTCAAAATCGATTGAACGGACATTTATGGTTTGTTTACCTTTTATCTCACGGCTCCCTGAATACGTTAGGTATAGGTGCGTTGACCGGCACTGCATGAAGGTATCAAATGTTTATATTGAAATTTTTTGTGTTTAATCGACTTTATTAAAAGTAAATAACTATCTAAATTTCTATGTGTTTGTTTATACTTGGGCAATTTGGGAATACTTGAAAATTACAGTAATATTTGAACCAATACTCTGCGCAGTTCATACAATGTTATCAGAGCTTTTTGTTTGTAGCTAACGCAAGGCCGCAAGCCGCACAACTCTTGCAACTGAAATAAAAATAAGTTCATTATCTAAGACCCATTGTTATTTAGTGGGAATGTCTGGAAATTCGGTTAAACAATAGAGGACGGCTTAATACAAGGGCCATACGTTTTTTTATTACCTTAGGATTATCTCAAATGTTTTGCAGTTGTTCCTTGTATTTGGTTTAATACTTTTAACAGTAGGTAATTGTAATATTACCTTTTATTCATTAAAATAATACAGGGTGAAATTGAATTCATGGGCATCCTTTTAAGGGGTCATTGTACTCATCATTATGAACAACTTCAACTATGAGACCATACCTGAAATCGCGAAAAAAAAATCAGCTGTTCCCTACATTTATGTTTGCATAACTCGACAAAATGTAGGGAACAGCAATTTTTTTTCTCGATTTCATATTTGTTCCCATAGTCAAAGTTGTTCATAATGACGAGTACAATGACCCCTTAAGAGGATACCCATGAATTAAATTTCAGCCTGTATAACGAACAAGGTATCGTTGCAATTAAAATGCCCAGGCATGCCGTGCAGGATGAGCACTTTAAGACTGGATTATAATCAAACCAACACTTTACTCTTTTATAATTCATGCTCTAGTCAAAGTTTGACAATTCATGATTTTAAGCGAAATCAACGCTACAGGCGCGTTACCGGCATTGCATGTCAAGTTTTTTTTTGACAAATCTAACAATGATTCAGTTCCTACGCCACTTTAAAATTCAGAAGCTTATCAAGTAATTAAACTAAACTATAATTTGTGCCTTGGCAGCAGTGAGAGTGAAAGGATTGAAATAAAATGTTGGGTACTAGTGAAATATATATTTTTAGTTTGTGTTCATTTAACATTATGCAGGATTAAAGATTTATTTAGGTTGATATTTAAATCTTATCTGTATAATAAAAGATGTATAGTAAGTGCTTTTTGTATGAAACTATCGGCTGTAATCTCAGTGTGAAAAAATAAACAGTTAGTTAAAATCTACTTGAGAACAATTTTAAGGATTTGCTGTTGTAGAAAAAAAAACAATATAAGTAACTTAATTTATTTTTAATAGACTTTTTCAAAACATTAAAGATTCATCCAGAAATTAACATATTATAACAAAAAATTACACAGAAATTATCATCAAAATGCAAAATATTATAAGTGAAAAGATTCTTACTCATAATATCATTTATAAACTGTATTTATCTACACTTATATCGTAAAGTTCAAAATATGAAATCAACACAACAATGACAAACAGACAACACAACAACAACAGGCAAAAAGCCTGTCAGTAAATAAGATTAGGAGAATATTGCTCGTGCAGTTCTAATGAAATTGAAAAGTTTTAAGATTAGTACAATTTAAGAATCTTAATAATTTTTATAATTTGCAATAATTACATTACACTACAGACTAGGTTTATCAAGCAAATGAGATCAATTATTTATGAGGTGGACGGATATGATGACACTACTGAATATGTAAAATAACAAACTAACGAGATCGGGGCTTACGACAACATTGATTGTAAATAAAACAACAAATCCACCAATAAAGGCAACATGACACTAAATTGACATCAATAATTTTACAAGAAGACTTCAAAATCGTTGGCAATATTTTAAACTATGATTACGGTCTACAGTCTACCCTGTGACATTAATCAACGACGTAATATAATACAAATTGGAATAATAAAAATAAACCTAATAAAAATAGCTATACAGGGTTATTTGCAAGCCGCCGGAGTCGCGGGTTGTTCGAAAGAGATACCATGGCCCTGGCACAGGCAACTGAAGGAACACGGGTGGGTTTTAGTCAGTAAAAGTTTGACACGACCTTCCGCTCCGCCCAGAGCGGGAGAAGTCATTTGATGATAAAACACTAATAAGCTCGTAGGACTATAATACTAACATCATAAATAACAACTTTTGTTGTATGACTTTTAATAATTCATAAAAAAATAATTTCATAATACAATTAAAAATATTTATTTTGATCGCTCTAAATTTGAACAACTCTACGCGGTACCAAAATATGTAAGTAGTTAAATAAACAAACAGTGCGTTGCGAATGCAGGGTCGCAGCGGTACTTACTACAAAATACAGATCTAAAAAGTGTTATTACAAATATTACAACAAAAACTTGAAAGTTTACTTTTGGTATTCTAAAAAGTCATAGATCAAAAGTGGTTGTACTAATATAGTCCTACCAGGTGTTAGAAAAATAACCCTGTATAATGTAATTATACAGTATGTTAATTAACGAAAGGCGTTCCCGTTAACCCGCAATAGTATAGCGTCCACATGCTACCAAAATATGACCATTCGAAAATTCACGAAAAAAAATCTGCTGTTCATTACATTTATGTTCGCATACCTAGCTTAACAAAATGTAGGGAGCAGCTGATTTTTTTTCGCGAATTTTTAAATGGTAATATTAATTGTAGCATGTTTGGACTATTGCGGGTTAACGGGAACGCCTTTCGTTAATTAACATAGTGCATGTTAAAAATTATATTAACTTAATATTTCGTCGCTGCTCCTCCCGCATCTATCACAGCATCGCAACGGCTACGCATGGACCTAGCCAGGACTTCGCACAAATTCGAACCTCTGAATGTGTCCCAAACTTGTTCGCAATGTGTGACAAGTGCTTCCTTCGTTCTTTCTGCTCTACTATCCCATCTCTGGACCATTAAACCCCACAAATTTTCAATGGGGTTTAAGTCTGGCGATCGGGAGGGCCATGGCACTGTTTTAATTTGTGGTTGCCCTCGCAACCACTCTTGAACAACCCGCGCACGGTGTATCGGGCAATTGTCCTGGAAAAAATAAAATTCTGGCACGTCCAGTTGTGGATACACCGTGCGCACTGTGGGTACCATGATGGTTTGTAGCACCTCTAAATACGTTTGGCCGTTTGCCCTCCCTGGTATAAAAGCGAGCTCGCCTGGTCCAGCAGCACTCATCCAGCCCCACATGTTCACTACAATTCTTCCCGATTCTGCATTTGGGTTCACATTTCGAGGTTCGTATCTTGTGTTATCTACACGCCATAAATTCCGACGACCTTGTTGGCTAGACCTAAAGCACTTTTCATCAGAAAATATGGCGTAAGAGAAATCGAAGTCCCTGTAGTCACGAGCGAATCGCACGCGAGCAGCTTTCTGCTCCTGCGTCAAAATATTTTTTTTTGCGGGACGTCTGTGATGGACTCCAGCTCGATGCAACTCGTTTCTAATAGTTTGCATCGAAACTTCGTATTCTTGTGCGAAACTGCGAGTGGGTGTGAACGGGTTCTCTTCATACGTGGCTATCATATTATTTAACTCGTTTTCGTTTATAGCCCGGGGTCGAGGTGCACGAACGCGTTCTGTAATTTCTCCTTCTTCATATATCTTCGCACCCAGCGGCGCACCGTTGTTCTCTAACGAAAAAAAAAAAAAAAAAACAATCAGCATCGATTTTTTACATAATATAGGAACTAAGTATAATAATACGAGTACACTACGAAAGTCTTATTCAAAGGGCACAACTAGTACACTATAAATAAAAATTATAAGTATTGAAATACTTAAGGTGTGCATTTTGGTTGACTTCATGATAAATAAACTCTTAACTTTTCTATAACTAATTTAAGTAGTTATAACATTCATAACTATATTTTAAAATACAAGTTGTAAATGCAATAACTGAAAATCTCTTAAGGGGTCATTACTCATCATTATAAACAACTTTTACTATGAGAACCAAACCTGAAATCGCGATAAAAAAGCAGCTGGTCCATACATTTTGACGAGTTACGCGAACATAAATGTAGGGAACAGCTGTTTTTTTTTCGCGATTTCAGGTTTGGTCCCGTAGTAAAAGTTGTTCATAATGATTAGTACAATGACCCCTTAAGAGGTTTTCAGATATTGCAATTTACACCTCGTATACCTATGAGTAAGAAAAATGGCATAGCGTAAATTCCAACATTGTATGAAACTGTCCCAAGCAAATTTGTGCTTTATCTCTACTATTTAAAAGTGTTTATCCCGTGCGGGCTGGCAACGTGGCATTTCTAAAGGTTTTTCGTGGTTAAATACCAACGATCTAGTGCTTGGCCGAAAAAATAGTAAGTACTTGCTATTTTATCGGCCAGCCAAGCACTAAATCGTTAGTATTTAAAACTATGTGTGCAATTTTTTTTAAGTTTTTTTGGTAAGTATTTACGAGCACTACTAACAAAAATTTACATTATTGTCAATTACTTTCCATCTGCAGTATTATGATAAAATAAATGTTAAAAATAATTATAAAAAACAATTATCTTGTGCTTGGGCGAAAAAAAATTGTAGTTTGAAATATAATGATCAAGCCTCTAGAAATGCGACGAATGCGCTCTGGTTTTTCTAATTAAAATGCGGCAACGACGCACACTGGTCCCGAATGATAAAAAAGTGGACATTAAGAAATTTTTGACAGAAGGTCAACGGATTCGGCTGATTTTTTTTTTGTAGACAGCTGATGCAATTACAAATCACTTTTATAGATTGAGTTTTTGCCAAATAAGCCGTATTTTCAGAGAAAAAAAATATTGAAATATTTTTTGTATGAAAGAAATCCTAATTTTGTCTTTATCTTCCAAGATTCAAACGTATTCAAAATAAAACTTAGCGCAGCTTGTAGAGGTGCTAATTGCTCACCACTTTGTCATAGACACTCTTCTGCGATTTTGTGCTCCTTTTGAGTTACAGGCACTTTAAATATTTTTTGTATAAAAAAATTCTAATTTTGTCTTTATCTTCCAAGATTCAAACGTATTCAAAATAAAACTTAGCGCAGCTTGTAGAAGGGCTAATTGCTCACCACTTTGTCATAGACACTCTTCTGCGATTTTGTGCTCCTTTTGAGTTACATGCACTTTAAATATTTTTTGTATGAAAAAATCCTAATTTTGTCTTTATCTTCCAAGATTCAAACGTATTCAAAATAAAACTTAGCGCAGCTTGTAGAGGGGTTAATTGTTCATCACTTTGCCATAGACACTCAATTGCGATTTTGTGCTCCTTTTCAGTTACAGGCACTTTAAATTTTTCGTTGTCGGATGAGCTTTACTAGTTTTTTGTAGACAGCTGATACAATTACAAGTAACTTTTAAAGATGTATTTTTTGTTAAATAAGCCGTATTTTCAGAGTTAAAAAATTAATTCAGGCGGATTAGAAATAATCTTGTTAAAGATAGACTAAGATGTAATAACATTTTCTTCATTAATAAGTAACTCTTATAAATGTCTTTCTATTAAAAAAAGTCTTATTTTAAATATATCAAATAAACAACTTGGATATCTCAAAACGTGTACAGACATGTTCAGGTACAGGTAATTTATTGTGTGACTCATATTCAGATTATAAGCATTTTTTGGTAATGAGTCATTGCTTAATTAGCCGATTACTTACAATTTGGGCTATATTTGGTCATCTAACGCTAGTGAATGCGTCGGAAACGCTGAATGATAAAAAGGTATAAATTGCAATTAAAACTTTTCCTTCGTACTTTAACGGGCTTAGGACCGTCAAAATACAAACCTATATAATAATATAGGTTGAATACGTTTGAATCTTGGAAGATAAAGACAATATTAGGATTTTTTCATACAAAAAATATTTAAAGTGCATGTAACTCAAAAGGAGCACAAAATCGCAGAAGAGTGTCTATGACAAAGTGGTGAGCAATTAGCCCTTCTACAAGCTGCGCTAAGTTTTATTTTGAATACGTTTGAATCTTGGAAGATAAAGACAAAATTAGAATTTTTTTATACAAAAAATATTTAAAGTGCCTGTAACTCAAAAGGAGCACAAAATCGCAGAAGAGTGTCTATGACAAAGTGGTGAGCAATTAGCCCTTCTACAAGCTGCGCTAAGTTTTATTTTGAATACGTTTGAATCTTGGAAGATAAAGACAAAATTAGAATTTTTTTATACAAAAAATATTTAAAGTGCCTGTAACTCAAAAGGAGCACAAAATCGCAGAAGAGTGTCTATGACAAAGTGGTGAGCAATTAGCACCTCTACAAGCTGCCTTAAGTTTTATTTTGAATACGTTTGAATCTTGGAAGATAAAGACAAAATTAGGATTTCTTTCATACAAAAAATATTTCAATATTTTTTTTCTCTGAAAATACGGCTTATTTGGCAAAAACTCAATCTATAAAAGTGATTTGTAATTGCATCAGCTGTCTACAAAAAAAAAATCAGCCGAATCCGTTGACCTTCTGTCAAAAATTTCTTAATGTCCACTTTTTTATCATTCGGGACCAGTGTGCGACGCTGTGAGATAAGGCACCATTGTTTAGGTTGTTTTGGTTTAGGATTTATTATCGGGTCATAAAAGGCTCCAACAACGTCTTTGAAAGCAAAAATAAATAAAAAGAACAATCTTATTTGAATGCATTACTATAAGTAGGTAATATCTTATGAGACTTTTAAAAAGAATCCATCTGAAAGTTATAATAATTTTATTATTTTTATATATAAATCTGCCTAGCCTTTTCCCAACTATGTTGGGGTCGGCTTCCAGTCTAACCGGATGCAGCTGAATACCAATATTTTTCATGGAATTTGTTTTTAAATTGCAATATAAGGAAAAATGCAAACTATGAAATAATAATATTACTATCACTTTATTTATTTCTATATCTCTCCCTCTATCTGAATACAAAAACATAACTTACTTGCATGTTCAACTCCACTGCTATTTGGGATATATTTAACCCTTGTCTATGCAAAACAATAATTTGATTCCTTTCTTCCTGAATCAGGTTTCGGGTCGTCATGGTTGCACCACGTTAGTCACAGCCCACACACAATACACACACAGTCCAGGATGCAAGCTAGGGTCAAGAAGAGGCTTTCGATCACAGTCCGGTATACAAGCAGAGGTCACAGTTAGGCAGGCAATCAGTCCGATAGAAATAAACAGGTCGTAAAATGAAATGGCGATAGGAATTTAAGGGAAGCGTCAACAATTAGCGAGAGCAAATTGGCACTGCCGCGCTCTAGCTAATGTTTGTTATTTTATGTTACTCGCTCATTACTCACACAAATGCATATTGTCTCTAATTGGGGGAAACTAGGAAGGGGTGTGGTTTGTCACTAGCTGCGCTCTCGCAGGAATATTTTCTTAAGTGAGCATGCTTAACTTGGGCCGATAGTACATGACTACTCTCACCATGTTAAATCTTATTTCGTAATTTTGAAACACCTGTATATAGGGCACAATGTCATAGGTGGGAACGGCTTGTCTTAAGGAGGTCTAAATTAACTATTAATACTTAGTTAAAACAGGCAGTTCCTTTAATTTAAATTTTTGAATAATAGTCATCCTGGCGGAACCGGTTCTACAAGCTGTCAAAGTAGCTCAGCTGATAGCTTTAGGGCCTCTTTCAATATTTCAAAGTAAAGCGTCGATTAGTTACTTGCCAATGAGCGTTAATCGCCAAGTAAAACTAACGAGTATATTCTGCCAATTTCACAAGCGAAATAAACAACAACAATAACAACAGTTAAACAAATTTTCAATAATTCTAAACTCAGCGATTTAATTTAACTGTCAAGTAAACACGCTAATTAATAGCAAGCGGCAAGTAAGTTACGAGTCAGTCAGTTTAATCATATGATTAGTGCTAGGTACTCGAACATCGTGAAATTGACACGTGCAGTTACGGGTGACTTTAACTGGCGATTAGTTTACTCAATACTTTACTCGAGGGTGGTGAAAGAGGCCCTTATAGCCAAATGTATATTTTATGTTATTCAAGGCAATTCAAAAATTGAGCTGCTTTGTTAAAGCAGCTGTTTGTGGTAACTCCGCTCCGTCCTAAGAAACTAGTAAATATATTATTTTTTCTTTTCAGGTTTTTGGCAACTGGGAATTCATTTAGAGATATGGAATTCACAGATTATCGAGGAAAAAGTACAATCAGTAGAATAGTGCGAGAAGTATGTCGTGCTATATGGGACATTCTTTTATCAGAATGTATACCGACAATAAGCGAAGACCTCATTGAACACATAGCGGAAGACTTTGACAAAAAAACCAATTTCCCAAATTGCTTGGGGGCCTTAGACGGGAAGCACATTCGCATTTGCAGTCCCGCCCACAGTGGATCTCTTTTTTTCAACTATAAAAACTATAATTCTATCGTGTTGCTGGCACTAGTCGATTCTAAATACAGATTTATATATGTCGATATAGGAGCATATGGAAAAGAATGCGATTCGACAATATTTCAGAACACAAAACTATACGAATTATTATTACAACATCGATTTCCCATACCAGCTCCAAAGCCTTTGCCAGGCCTTCAAAAACCAGTTCCGTATGTCTTTATTGCAGATGAAGGCCTACCGTTAATGAGCAATCTAATGCGTCCATACTCAGGGAAAAATTTGAATATAGATCAAAGAGTTTTTAATTATCGTTTAGAGTCGGGCCAGACGAAATGTTGAGTGTGCTTTTGGCATACTTGCAAATAAATGGCGTATATTTCACAGGCCTTTAAATGTAAAATATGATTTTGCAACAGACATTATTAAGGCATGCTGTGTATTGCACAACTTTGTTGTATCTCGAGATGGAAATAAAATGTCGGAAGAACTGTTTATCGATGACTCCCTTTTGGACTTGCAACTAACTATGGATAACGTTTCTTTATCACATCCAGTAAATATAAGAGACGAATTCTCTAAATATTTTAATAGCGATGTCGGCGCGCTCAGTTGGCAATTAACCCTTTTCTTGGCAAAAAAAAAAAATATGGAATTATTATTTTTCTTAAATTTTGCTTTTGATGACAAGTATTGATGACTTAGAATAATCAAAAAAAAAATACAGGGTGTTTACTTTTGGAGTTATTCTATGTATCTCATGAGATACATTGCCAAGTATCTGTTCTTTTCTTCACATTAATCAATGTATCTGAGAGGATACAATGCTCAAATAAAATAAAACTCAACATAAAATAAAAATAAAAATATAATCTGTTTTACAGAAACAAATTAAATTCCGGTATGAAAAATTAAAAAGCAGTCCTATTTGGTAGAAGACAAAGTCTTAAGCCGCATTTAGAACACATAGCAGTGGTTTGTCCTTTAATGCATAACTTGCACCTCCCATTGGTACTGAATATTGGGAAATGTCCAATCTGGTCATATCTCACACAAGGTGTGGTTCTTGGCATAACAGGGGCTTTAATTTTTTGCTGGAGTGGGGCCTGCCACGTCTAATTCATCTAATGCAGTCTCCTTTTTGTGCATTAGTAAACTTTGTACAGACGCCAGCAGGTCAAGCTACCCGAAACTGTCAAATTTTCCCAATCAACCTTGAACCTTAAACTGTAGCGATAAAGTTGAAAATCTATTAAAGAAATTTGACAGATTGTAGTAGCTTGATGTGCTGGCCTCTGTACCAACTGATAACGAAATTTTTTTAGAGGCATGTATTTTTCAGATCTTGTGTGCCTGCGATACCAACCAACCAGCAACCAGCTATTACTGACACACATGTCCAGCATTTGTGAAACTAGGGGCAAATACCAACGGTGACCTTTTAAGTTGGTTCTAAAGCAGGCGATGAGCATGTCCGCAAGGTCTACGCCACCCATATGCGAGTTGTAATGCTTGATTATTTCAGGACAGGGGACTGCACACTTCTTCTTTGTTTGTTTGCAGTAGCGTTGAATTGTAGAGACTGGATGTGCCTCAACATAGCTGCTTGCAGTGGTCACGCATTTATTATCATGCCACTTTACTATGCAAATATTGTTGCTATTGCAAACTATCTGGGAATAAGACCCTCTGGGTTTCTTTTTTAACGCTTTGTCCGTAGTCACTTTTTTCTCAGCTCCCCGTAACCTATTTGAACGAATAGTTCCAAGTGAGAATATACCCATCTCCTGTCTTAGATAATGAATTAATTCTAGACTAGTGAAGAAGTTGTCGAAATAGACCACTGAACAAGCAGGTTCTGGAATACTCTTACATAAGGCTACTACCACTTTAGCGCCTAACCCGAAGCCAGATTCTAATGCTGAAAGTTCTTCGTAGCGAAATGTGTCGTCACCCCCATACACAATAAAATCATAGATGAATCCAGACACGCCTGCTCTAATAAATATTTTGAAGCCCCATTTCTTTGGTTTACTTTTTATGTATTGCTACCGATGTCCGGCTTTTTTCCCCTTATAGGGCACCATCATCTCATCAATGCTAGTTTCATGAGGAACTTTTAAAAAGTTTTCGCGTAATTTTATTATCAATGGTCGGATTTTGAAATAACGATCACCGTCATCTTCTAAGTTATTATTGAAATGTATGTAACGCCGTATTTGCTGAATTTTTTTTAATGACGTTACACTAGCTATTGGTTCATAACGTAAATCTTGGGACCAGTAATCCGTGTAAGCTGACATATTGACGATACCCATGAACAAGTTAATAGCTATGAAATCTTGAATATCTTGACGACTAATGTTAAATGATTTTCCGGTAACTTGAGTACAATATAAGTTAGTTTGATCGGTTATCATATACAGGAAAAGTTTTTATCCACTGCGCAAATTTTGACAAATTAAACTTAAACGAGTTTTATTAAACATATATTTTTTTATTTTGATAGGTCTTAGTACAAAAAAAAAAAATATCGTTAACGAAAGATGTTTACTTTAAAAGTGGTTGGATGGCTAACCGGCGGCGGCGCGCGGCAAAGCGGAACGCGCGAAAGTACCTATCTATCAGCTGTGCGCTCGCTCGATTCGCCGGCGTAGGTATTTACGTAGGTTACAAAGTACTGATCGCTAATTTTATCAGGTTCGAACTAGACTTTTTTTTATGTTTAAGCCGTGACCTGAAGTTATTTGAAGAGTTATTCCAATTTTTCCTTCATACTTTAATGGGCTTAGGACCATCAAAATACAGAAAATAAAGCATTATTATCAATTAAATTTACGTTACTTAATACATTGTGCATAGGTAACTACTTCTGCATTAAGGCGTATTTAAAAAATTGGAATCAACTAAGTATTTACAATAATGTTCAATCAAAAATAACCTATTCGCTAAAATTGTCAATGTCAATAAATTGCTTACCCCTAAATTTCACTAATCACTGTATTTTAATAATTGTTCAAAATGAAGTCCTCCTCTTTCTAGGCATAAACGTGCACGTTTCATTAAATTGACATTTAGTTTGTTGAGAACACTAATATCACTTTTCACTTCATCAAAAGCGTTAATTATTTTGAACTTTAAGTCATCTAGGTTTTGGGCCTCCTCTACATAAACTCGGCGTTTGACTTCTCCCCAAAGAAAAAAATCGCAGGGAGTAAGATCCGGGGACCTCGCCGGCCACGGTACGGGGCCACCACGACCGATCCAATTTTCCCCATATTTTTCATTAAGGTAGTTCCGTACATGAATGGCGTAATGAGGTGGAGCGCCATCGTGCTGATAGTAAAAGTTATTAAGGTAGGGCAATGGAACTTCTTCAATTAAAGTTTCGATGGTCGTTTGCAGCATTTCTAAATACCTTGGACCGGTCAATGTGCCGTCAATAAAAACGGGCCCTATTATTTTATTTTTAATAACCCCAGCCCATACATTGGCGCTAAAACGCACTTGGTGATGCGTCTCTCGCACCAAATGGGGATTGTTGAATGACCACCAATGTTCATTATGTACATTGTACAGTCCTACACGTGTGAACAATGCCTCATCCGTCCACAAGATGTTGACATCGCGGTGATTTAAAAGCCACTCGCACAAGGCTCGACGTGGTATTGGGTCTGGGTCATGGAGCTGCTGTACGGGCTGAAAGTGGTATGGATGGAGTCCGGCTGTATTTAGCAACTTCCATATCGCGTGCTGGCTCACACCGAAACGACGTGCCGCATCGTAGGTACTGGCTCTTGGATCTCGCTCAAAGAAATCAAAAATGCTTTCTTCGATTTCGATCGCCAGTCGGGGTCTGCCAGACCCTCGTGCATGATTCGGGGTTCTGAACTGTCCGTGATCAAGCAGCCTTTGAGTGGCGGCTAAAATGGTCCTTTCATTAGGGACCGCGGGGTTTAGGATTCCATGGGCTCGCATTCGAGGTATGCTCTCCGTCGCATACATTCTGCGAGCTGCTCGCAAACTTTCACCACTCAGTAAATACACTCGCACCATCTCGTAAAACTCGCGGTTACTGAAGTCCGACATCGTGACCGGTAGGTACAAGTACGACACGTGCGGCGCGGCGCTTGCGCGGAAAAGCGATTAGACGCGACGTCACACGACAGCGCGTGCGATGAGCGAACTGTCGGCCACAACGCCCGGCGCCGCCCTGCCGCCCGGGAGGGGGTTTCACCCCCGTGCAACACCGCCGCTTGCGGCGGCCGCCGCGCGCGCCATTTGATATTATTACGAATAGATTGTGTCCATATTTTGCTGATTTAAAGTAGGAAATTTTTTTTTTTTAAAGTATTGAATAAATAATGGAAATGTGTTCTATTACTGATATAGAAACACCAAAAAAAATTTGCGTACTGGTTAAAAACTCTTCTGTATAAGATATCATCGGTAAAAAAGCATTTGAAATATTCCAATGGGGTCTTGGGCATTTCTTCTGGAAACTCTTTGTCAATTATTTCTGCACAATGCTGAAAGCGTTTGTTAGCCCACTTAAATTGTAAGGGCTTCTGGCGAATAGGCCGCGGGCGTGTAATTAAAAGCCTTGGTCTTTTAGATCGAGAAGACGACGCTACTGGTGATGATAAATCTGGTGTACGTGGAGAGGCTACATTTGTAAACAAAACTGACGGCGGTGGCTGTGTAACAATTGGTGATGGCTGTTGAATAATCGGCGACGGCAAAAGTGGAGACTCGGTTACTGCTGCTTGAATGGGAGTTATTTCTTCATCGGATAATAAATTGAGATTCTCAAACGAAGATGGCAACGAAGGTGGATTGGAGGATGAAAGACTGTCCAACCTTGCTTTGGAGACAGGATGTATTTCGGTATCTGAATCTGAAGTCTCATCTAAATCTGATTTTCGGCCGGATTTGGGTACTAAAGCTAGAATTTTTTTCGCGCGGTACCCACTCGTCGTCATTGGTCGCATGATATTCTGCAAAAAAATGAAACATTCACCACCCAAAACAAGCATAAGCACAGGATAATTATAATCTCCCCTGTAGCTTGAAGGACCGATAGTTCCATTTCTAACATGGGGATACCATTAGAACAATAAGCAAGCACATAGGTTAATTTTTTTCAGAAATATCTGACATACACGCAAGCGGAGCATGTGCAAAAACTAGTTCATGATATTCCCTGAATATGGCAATGTGCACCATGAGATACATAATATGGAACAAGTAATTCTTTAATAACGTGGCAGTGTGCACCCTGAGAAACATAACATGCAACACATAATTCTGTAATAACGTGGCAGTGTGCATCCTGAGATACATAACATGCAACACCTAATTTTGTAATAACTTGGCACTTGGCACTTGCACCTTGAGATACATGCACAAACACGATTAGTTTTTTACTAAATAATAAACATTTGGTTTGAATAACACACTTGATACAAATTTGTACTTTGTTAGGTATCTAAAAACAAGCAACACTCCCAGAGAACCCGTAAAAAAATAAAAAATAAAACAATATTCTTACCTCCTTGCGTGGCATCGTGTTGTCTTGGCTAACAATTTTTGATTTTAAAATATAACGGTTCTGCCAACATCATCATGTTAAATAAAATTTCGTTCAAAAATATGCATAAAATAAATTTACGAGTGACGTTTCGTTTCACTCACAATATTTTCAAAACTATGATTTTTTAAAGCTGGCTTCTATTTATCAAAAGTGGATTCTTGCGGGGAAGATATGACGTCAATATAAAATATCACTGTGTGCGAGACAGACAAGTAAACACGGGCGGCCATTACACGGTTCTCTTTGTTAGTTAGATATACGGAATAACTATAGTTTGTGGTTTGAAAAGATGTTCCTTCGTAATTTTTCTGAAAAGTTCGTAGTTATTGTGTTCCATTCTATTTCTCGATAAAAATATATCTCGATGAGACCACTGTAGCACTCGATTATCATTAAAACATTAAAGACAAATAAATGTTAGTACTCACCCAGTTTAGTTTTTTCTTTAATATCCTTGTCATCAAATGATTCAAAAATGGTTCGGCAAACGTCTTTCCATCCTTCTGTTTTTACATGTTTGTCCTTACAATTGTGACTTGTCTTATCCCAGAGCACTGGACGTGCCTCCACTAACGAAATAAAGAAATCTAAATCGATATTTTCCACCATTTTGATTAACACGCATGCTTGCACACCAACTGCCAAATGTCGACTGAGAATTCGCCCCCGCCCGCGCACGCCGTCCGCGGCACCGTGCTGCGGCACGACGTCGTGCCGTGTTACGGCGGCGGCGCCGCAACGTCACACGGCGGCCGGCGCCGTGCCGCCCGTGGACATGGGGCCGCGGCCTTAGGGCCAGGCCACAACAGTGCGTTGCGGCGTCGCATCGCAAAAACAACATTGCACAGCTATGCGATGCGATGTCGCAACGCAAAAATTTCATCGGATACGACATCGTACGACAAGACGCTAACCGTCAGTTCAGTTTCTAGTGAGACATGGACCGCACTGCGCGTGTTCTACTTCTGCTTGCGTTAAGGCGTATTAAGAAAAAGAAACAGAAAAGAAAGTACTGGGTGCACCCATTACTGACAATTATGAATAAAGATGGAAACCACTTCAAAAGGAAATATGAGGCGCTAAAAGTGGACGAGGTTAAATTTTTCGATTACTTTAGGATGAGTGTAGTAAGTTTTGAAGAACTTCTTAGTTTGATAAAGCCTCATTTACAAAAGAAATACATATTTAGAAAACCCATCGAACCTCTGGAGATGCTGGGATTAACTGTAAGGTAAGAAAAAAATAAACTATTTTTACTATAATCATACTGTTTAATCATTTTCATAATTTAGTGTTATTCAAAACTCGTATTCCGATTGTGTGTCATTCGTCAAATTTGTTAGTTCCTCATCGAAATGAATTTGTTCTGGCTCATTTACATCATCATTCCTTGGCGTTTGTGGAGACGATTGCATAGGTGCCGGTGATGTTTCGCATCCGCTTTGGAAGGCACTGCGTTGAATGGATGTTTGATAGCCACTCTGCATAGGCATTTGAGCTGATTGGTAGCCACTCTGCATAGGCATTTGAGCTGATTGGTAGCCACTCTGCATAGACATTTGAGCTGTTTGATAGCCAGTCTGAACAGTTGTTTGTGAAGTTTGATAGTGGCTGGGATAGTATGATGGTTGGTGTAAATCACTTAATATCTGTAGGACACGACTTTGGAAAATTATTGTTTGATTATCATTCAATTTTTCCAATGATGGCAAAATTCCTTTAAAAAAAGATAAATGTCTACTTTCAGGTGTTTTTAAAGCAGCTATAATATTCTTCTCAAATTCGTCTTCGTCAATTTTTCTTTTACGCGATGCAGGCTGGTAACGTGGCATGACAGGTTGCTGGCTTTGTTGGGTTGAGGTGCTTGGTCTTATTTCTTCATCGTCAAGACTTGATGTTGTTTTATTTTGAGAATTCTTTTTCAGAAATAGGAGCTGGTCGTATAGATGATATTGTTTAATTTTTTTGGCCCCAGCTCCGGATTTACATTGCTCGTTTAATTTTTTTTCGTATTTTGTAAAATTATCCTTGATTCCTCTCCATTTCTTTATGACATCGTTACCTAAAAAAATATGACGAATAATGATTTATTTTGTTTTCTTTCAGGTACCTGGCGACGGGAAATACTTTTAAAGATATGCATTTCACATATTATCGTGGAAAATCTACAATAACAGGAATAATAAAATTTGTTTGTCGTATTGTATGGAACATTCTTAAAAGGTTGGAATTACCAAAAATTACAACAGAGCTGATGGAACAAATTGCTCAAGAGTATGAAAAAAAGACCAACTTTCCTAATTGTATAGGAGCGCTAGATGGAAAACACATTCGTATATTGAGCCCGGATCACAGTGGATCCCTATTTTTAAATTATAAAAATTATAATTCCATTGTTCTATTAGCACTTGTTGATACGAATTACAAATTTATATATGTCGATATAGGTGCATATGGTAAGGAATGTGACTCCACTGTTTTTCAGAACTCAAATCTATACGACTTATTAAAAAAAGGTCAATTATCTATACCTCCGCCAAAACCGTTACCTGGCTTTCAAAAAGAAATTCCTTTTGTCTTCGTGGCGGATGAAGGATTACCACTGACAAATAATATAATGCGCCCATATTCTGGGAAGTTTTTATCGATAGAAAAACGAGTTTTTAATTATCGTTTGAGCCGAGCCAGACGATATGTTGAGAGCGCTTTTGGCATACTCGCAAATAAATGGCGCATATTTCATCGACCCATTAATGTTTCTTACGATTTCACAATAGACATTATAAAAGCATGCTGTGTATTACACAACTTTGTATTGAATCGAGATGGCGCACAAACGTTTGAAGAAATGATTATTGACGATTCTTTGCAAATTTTACACGAAACAACACATGAAAGTAGAACAGGAGCTAACATAATCAGAAACGAATTTTGTAATTATTTTAATAGTAACATTGGAGGTCTTAGTTGGCAGTTAACAAAAATATAAATGTTTATAAGTACTTACCGAGTTTTGTTTTTTCAACACTATTTAACTCCTCAAAATTTGAATATAAACTTGTACACACTTCCCTCCATGCTTCTGTTTTTAAAAATTTGTCTTTGAATTGTGATATAGTTATGTCCCAAAGGACGGGACGTTCGTAAATTAAAGATATCAGGTGGTCGACATCGTACTGCGCCATATCGCTTAAAAAACACGTGCAGGTCGTTCAAAGTATGGACACCGACTAAACGGCAAAGCGTTGTCGCATCGCAGATTTGTACGTTGCGGCAGCGCATCGGAAATTTCCACGATGCGTTGTGCGGCGTCGTTGATTTTTGCGATGCGACGCCGCAACGCACTGTTGTGGCCTGGCCCTTAGGGCTTGTACACAAAACTGCGATGCGACGCGATGCGAATTCGCAACGCAGAAAATTACGACACGAATTGCTGCGATGCGATTTCGTGCGGCAAGGCGTCTCCCAGGGTGACCATTCCTTCGACGACCGTTAACCGTACTAAACGTATTTTGAATTGAAAACTAGGTCGTGACATGGATCGTAAAAAGAAATGTGCACTTTTCAAAGGAGATACAGGAAAAAGAAACAAAGAAGATTTTGGGTTCATCCATTTATTACTATTATGAATCCCGATGGAAACTATTTTCTTCTAAAATATAAAGCTTTGACAACCGACGAAAAAAAATTTTTGGAGTATTTTAGAATGAGCATATCTTCATTCGAAGAGCTTTTAAGTTTATTATCACCATATCTTCAGAAACAATCGTACAAGGGGAGAATTCCTGTTATGCCTCTGGAAATGATTGGCCTCACTATCCGGTAAGTAAAGTAAAACAATAATTATTTACATTAGTTTTTATTGAGAAAAGAGTTTTTAAAATATTACAATCCATAAAATTTACGAAAAATCAAAGTCTTCTTCAGTTGAAAGTGTGCTTAATATGCTTGAGTTAGAAAAATCATTACTGGGTGAATCAATTTGATCTGGTACGTTAGATGACTGTGGACGTATCAGTGGCGTTTGTTGAGATGTCGCAAAATGTTGAGTTTGGACCCTGGTAGTTGCTATTCGGATAGTAGTAGCCATGAGGTTGATGCAATTCTGTTAAAATTTGAAGAACTCTGAAAGATTAGTGTTTTATTGTCATCTAATCTTTCAAGTGATGGTAGAATACCTTTAAAAAAAGATATGTGTCTATTCTCAGGTTCCTTTAAAATCTTTACAATATCATCTTCAAATTTATTATTAACCATCTTTCTTTTTGGTGGCTGCCTTGATGCTGCCTTGGTGGATGTACCTTCTTGATTATCTTGCTCATTTTCTGACTCATTTATACTAGTAGTGGTCTCATTTTGCAAATTTTTCTTAAGAAATTGTAATTGTTTGTACAGATGGTATTCTTTTATATTTCTGGATCCAGACCCTGACCTACTGGCATCTTTGAGTTTCTTTTCAAATTTATTAAAGGTATCCTTAATCCCCCTCCATCTTTGTAATACTGAATTACCTGCAAAAAAAAATAATAGACAATATTTAATTTATTCATTTATTTATTCATCAAATACCAATTGTACAGAACAATAGGCGAACTTAACGCTAGAAGCGTTGTCTACCAATTAATTAAATTAAAATAATTTATGTATGTTTATGTCGTTTTAGGTTAGTGTTCTTTACTTTTCAAGTTTGTTATATAAATTAATCCTTTTTTTTTTCTATTTATGTTACAGATTCCTAGCGACCGGAAATGAAATCAGAAATATACATTTAGATTATTATCGAGGAATAAGTACAGTTGCTAAGATAATACGAGTAGTTTGTAATGCAATATGGACATTTTGTTTAAATGCATGCATACCAAAAATAACACAACAGCTGTTTGAAGAAATAGCTGCGGACTTTGACAAGAAAGCCAACTTCCCTAACTGTATTGGAGCCGTTGATGGGAAACATATTCGTATTCGTAGTCCCCCAAAAAGTGGATCACTTTTTTTTAATTACAAGGGCTACAATTCAATAGTTTTGTTGGCTATTGTGGACTCGAAATACAGATTCATCTATGTGGACATAGGAGCATATGGAAAGGAAAGTGACTCCACTATTTTCCACAACACGAAACTGTACGACTTACTGATGAGAGGTGATTTGCCTACACCAACATCAAGGCCGTTACCGGGCTTTCAAGAACCGGTTCCATTTGTTTTTGTCGGAGACGAAGCTTTTTCTATTTCGAATAATGTCATGCGTCCTTATTCTGGCAAGCATTTGTCTGTTAAACAAAGAGTATTCAACTACCGTTTGAGTAGGGCAAGAAGATATGTCGAGTGTACTTTCGGCATACTGGCCAATAAGTGGCGAATATTTCACCGGCCCATTAACGTTTCATATGATTTTGCAATAGATATTGTTAAGGCTTGTTGCATACTACATAACTTTGTAATTAACCGTGATGAATTAGACACCCCTATTGAAATGATCATAGATGATTCCGAACTACAACCACTTCAACAAGGGTTGAATGTAGGTAGTCAGGTGGTAAGTGCAAATATAATTAGAAACGAATATTCGGATTACTTTACTAGTGAAGTTGGAGCATTAAGCTGGCAACTACAAAAAATTTAAGAATATACAATGCGACTTGCATTGTTGCTCGCGTTCTTGGTAATAAGTCAATACAACAGGTACAAAAGGATCACATCGTAAAACATTAAAGTAACTCGCTGTCGACGCCTAAACATGTAAACAATTTAAAGAATATTTTTTGTGCTTATATGAATAGAATGTTTGATTTGTAGGTAGTTTTAGTAAAAAGAAAAAAGAAGTTATACTTAATAAATGTATTTGTGTACTTAGGGGAAAGCAGGTAGGCTTCGTACAGTGGGAGCTTTCGTACAGTAGTCATATCTACACTATCCAATACGTTGCCGCGTTGATTTTTGTGTGCGTGACGCTAACTCACACACACGTGTGAACCGCGAGGTGGCGGGTCAGTGCGGCCGCCGGCTTCAACGGGACGAGTCGATACGTGTTTTCGCTCTCGGTAAGTATTTTTCATATTCACTTTTGAACAAGTTTAGTTGTTATAAGTTTTGGTCGAAATGTTAAAGTAATTTTATTTATTTTATGTAGTGATTACGTAGTTTATAACGTCAATAGTCATTTTAGGCTAACTATTACAGTTATTTTTAATTTTATTGTGGATTTCTCTGGTTGGGGTACCTTCGTGCAGCGAAGAATGGGGTAGATTCGTACTGTACGAATGCTCCCTTATTCTGTACGAATGCTCCCATTCTTAACTTTGTGCCAGCAAAAATTTTAATCACTAAGTAATTGTTGTTACAGAACCATGCCGCGAATATACATAAAAAAGGGGACAAGGACAGGATAAGTAGATGAAGATGCAATGAAGTCTGCGATGAAAGAAGTTTTGGATAAAACTTTATCAATAAGGAAATCTGCACAAAAATATGGTGTCAAGCCATCAACTTTAGAAAGTCGTCTGGCAAAATTTCATAAGCAAGAAACTGTCAATAGAGAGAATAATACACAGGTGCGTGTTTTTAGTTCCAAATTTACGTCAAATCAAGTGTTTACTATTGACGAAGAAATTCTACTGAACAAGTATATAACGCAATGCTCGAAAATGCACTATGGATTGACTATTCTACAAGTAAGGAAACTTGCTTACGAGTTTGCAAAAGTGAATAAACTACGTTACCCTTCTAGTTGGGACCATAATAATATGGCAGGAAAGGAATGGTTAGACAGTTTCCGCAGGCGTAACTCAAATTTAAGTCTTAGGAAACCTGAAAATACCAGTGCAGCGAGATCTTTTGCATTCAATAAAACTGTCGTAAATGAGTTCTTCGAAAACCTTGAAAAGGTATTGACAAAATATAATTTTACTTCTGATCGAATTTACAATTTTGATGAGTCAGGGATATCCACAGTGATGAGCACTCCTAAAATTTTGGCTGAGAAAAAGCAAAAACAAATAGGTCAACTTGTTTCTGCAGAGAGGGGCGAATTAGTTACTTTTGGAGGAATAATTTCAGCTAGTGGTAACACAATTCCGCCACTATTTATCTTTCCTAGGGTCCATTTTAAGGACCACTTTATGGCTGGCGCTCCCGAAGGCAGCCTCGGTACTGCCACAAAAAGTGGTTGGATAAATTCTGGTATATTTTTGGAGGTGTTGAAACATATACAAAAGAAATCGTTGTGTTCTAAAGATAACCCTATTTTGCTCCTGGTCCATAACCATGAAAGCCACGTTACAATAGAAAGCGTGGACTATGCGCGCAATAATGGCATTGTTTATCTATCGTTCCCACCTCACACAACACATCGGCTCCAACCCTTAGACGTTGGAGTATTTGGACCTTTTAAAGCCAAATTGAAGGTTGCGTTTAATGATTGGCATGTTAATAATCCAGGCCAAACTATCAACATATACAACATTCCGAAACTGGCAAAAGTAGCATATTTTGAGTCATTCAATGGTAAAAATATAACAAGTGCTTTTGAGAAGACAGGAATTTGGCCATTTAACAAGCTAGCTTTCAGTGACGACGATTTTGCACCCGTGAGTGTTTACCATTCTGATTCTACACCAACCCCAGACGTTGATAGGGAACAAATTATTCCTGAAAATGTGCCACCGATGTTAGAGCATGCTGCATCTTTAGCGCCACAGTTTTTAGAGTACCCACAAAGTGGACCGTCTAATTCTACAGCAGATGAAGAAGCCGGTATTTCAGAATCCCATCTTGCAGGAATAGATCTTACTCAACAAGATTTGCCGCGAAGCTCTCCGCCTACATCACCTTCCATGCTACGAAGCTCTATACCTACATCACCTTCCATGCTATCACCCAATACTTCATATTCAGCAACTGTGCCAATCATAACTCCTGAAATAATCCGGCCCTATCCCAGGGTGGACAGAAATTTATTAAAAAAATCAAAGAAAGGAAAACTGCCAGGAAAATCGAGAATTTATACAGACACTCCTGAAAAAGCCAGACTGCAAGAAATTGAGAATAGAAAAAAGTTTAAGAAGCAAGAGCAAGAAAGGAAAGAAAGAGCTAGAAAAATGAAACGAGCACTAAAGTTACTTTCAGATGAAAATATAATAACAAAAACAACAAGACCGAAGAAAATTTTAGGGAAAGATAAACCAAAGAGACAAAAGAAAACTGATGAGAATGAAACTGATTATGAAGGTGAAATTGACTATAACGACGAGACTGATTGTGAGGATGAGGCTGATATGAGTTTGAGGGAAAGTTCTTGTTCTCCCATCGAAGAGACTTCTGAAGTAGAATCAGATATTGAAAATGAAACACCGGTTCTGACAGAGAACATCAAAGAACAGAGCTTCGTACTGGTTAAGTTTGAAAAAAAGAAAACCATTTTATATTATGTAGGGCAAGTGCTTCAAAAGTATAGTCCTATCGAGTATAAAGTATCATTTTTAAGGAAGAAACCTCAAACTTGGAAATTTGTCTTTCCCGTTACCAAGGATGAAGGGACTGTTTATTTAGCAGATGTGGTATGTTTATTATCACCATCAAAATCTGCTTCTACTGCTAGAACAGCCCAAATATTTAGTTTTAAAAAGGATCTCAATATGTATAATATTGGCTAGTAGGTATTTAATGGTAAGAGCTCTTACCATTTATAAATGGTAAGTCTTATCAGCCTAGAGGACGGAGGGAATTTTGTTGATTTTTGAATTCCTTTATTTTTTTATTGTGTTTAAATTTGTATGGTTTAGAAGTTTTGAAAAAGACAATAATTGTTAATTAGTATTACATGAGACTGATTACTGCTAAGTGCTTACTTTGATCTCAATAAACATTTATATTACATTTGTAAAATGGCATTTTAATTGACTGTATGAAGGTTCCCCACTATGTACGAATGCGCCCTACGCTGTGTACGAATCTACCACACGTGTGGGGTAGTTTCGTACGTTTTCCATGTTTTAGATAAGTAACCGTAGCTTCGCCGTGCTGAATAGTATCAAGGCAACACTAAACTATTTTTAAAGCTAGATAAATAGGGTACATAAAGACATTAAAAATATTTTAAAATAGTTAATAGTATTTCGTATAAACGACTAAGAATAAAAATTGTACGAATCCTACCTGCTTTCCCCTACCAAGTTTAGTTTTTTCATTGTTTTCTTTTTCCTCGAAATTTGGAAATAAACTTTTACACACGTCCTTCCAAGCATCTTGTTTGATGAATTTGTTTTTATAATCTTCATTACTAGTGTCCCAAAGAACAGGGCGCTCCTCAATCAGTGATATTAAAAAATCAACGTCGTATTCTGTCATTTTTAAAGTACACGTCTTGCCCACACGCTGTCCCTGAGCGAACTAAAATGGCGTCAACAAGTGTGACGCAACATCGCAGGAATGCGCGATGCGAATCAATTCGCAAGTTCTTGCGATGCGTAGAGGGAGCTCGCTGATTTTTGCGATGCGACGTCGCATCGCAGTTTTGTGTACAAGCCCTTAAATCATGCAAAGAAGCCAACATTTTATTAGAACCGCATCCTTGCTTTAGCCAAAATAGGTACCTAAGCCGCGCAGATAGAGAGTACGCATGGTACGGTTGGCAAAACAAGTTCTCAAACATCGATTTTTATTGACTTTTTTTGTTATATATTATTCTTTTTTAATATTAGTTTAAATTTTTTTTTTAATTTAATTAATAATAGTAGAAATAATGACAAAAATATTAATTAAATAAATAAGGAGCAAGGGTACAGTAACCCTTAATCAGGCATCGCAAATGGGATAGTTCTAAGAGTGAGCAGACTTTCGTATATTGTTTTTAGTAGTTCCAGAAGTCGTTAACTTTTTTTTTTTTTTGCTTTTGGGTTTTTTTGGAAATTTATGTGGGAGCTATTCTACCATTGCCCAAGTAGAGCAAAGTTATTTTAATGGGATTGAAATTTTCAAATATCTACCAAGTGTCTTATTTTCTTCTATAAAGTCTGTAAAGATGTTATAAGTGGTGGCAAATTATTATAGAAATAAATAAATTATTTTATTGACAAATATAGGTATTTAATTATTTATTGTATGGAACAACTCCCAACATGGCACAAAGCAGAGTGGTACTTGACATATCGTTGGCTCACTATTACAAGGTTCTAAGTTAACTTTAATGAAGTTGAGTAATTTTACTTTTAAATTTTTGACTTTAGTAAAATGTATACATGTAGCCCTAATGCCTAAGTGTGAAATTACAGTGGCAGCGGGCGGGGCGGATGAGCGGGTGACGCGTCGAGCGGAAAACGCTCATTTCAATAGATGAACACAGTAGCAACGGAGCGTTTGAGCGGTTTGGACGTTTCTCTATGTTTCGTGTGCAATTAATATTTGCTTAAATTAAAATGTCCGATTATTTGGAAGCTAGCGCATATATAAAGTGGGACCTTTTTTTTTCTAAAAGCAATCGTCACGATATTAATAGTGATCGGTATAGACATGGTGAATTTCATACTTTATACGAAAGGCTACGAAACCATGAAGATAAATTTTATGAATACACTCGAATGACCGTAACAACTTTTGACTACATATTAAATGCTGTACAAACACAGTTATCGAAACCCGAAACTAACTTCATTGCCTTAACAATATCTCCTGCGCAGAAACTTTTGTTGACTCTGAGGTAAGAAATCAAAACTATAATAATCATCAATGAATTTTTATTATTAATCAACAATGCCAGACATAAAAAGTAATCAATAATTATCTATATTATCTGGAGGTGCACTGTGATAACCATATTGTGTCATAATATATGGATCTGAAATACTTCCTGCTTGCATCTCGGCCATTATAATTGAATTTATTTTGTTTCGCACTCGCATCTTTTGGATTCCTTTGAACTGTTCCATTTGTGGGAGTAAACTCATCAAATAATGATAATCATCTGATTTTGGAGGTTCTTGTGCAGGCGTCCTTTCTTTGTTCTGAAGTAGTAAAAGTCGTTTTTTTTCTATTTCTAAGAATTCAGAGCGCAGTTCGTTAGCGGATTTCCTCTTTTTTCCTCGACTGGATGTTGATGGAGCCGATGTTGATGGTGTTGGTGAAGATACTGATATGCTTGATAAAGGCGATGCCACATTTATATCACTTATAATGGAGTCTTGCGTGTCGTCATTTTCGTCACTGTCACTAGTTAGATGAGTAGTGATATTAGATTCACTTCGGCTAGGCTGTATTTGATCTTTCATAAAAGACATTTGGCGGAAATGTTTCCAAGTAGATACACTCAGTAGCTGCATCCCCAGATCGAGTTGCTGGATTTTTTTTTATTTCCTTTCTGTAGTGGTCCTTAATGTTCTTCCATTTACTCTTCAACACATTAACTGTAAAAAAATGGTAAAATGAATATGATTTAGTCTGTAACTAACTGTACGTTTTATTTGCAGGTACTTGTCTACAGGGATGTCATTCAAATCACTAGCTTTTTCCTTCCGACTAGGAGCTACTACTGTTGGAAATATTATATATACTACATGTGAAGCAATATGGGATCAGTTAGTACATATACACATGCCTCAACCTACAATGGAACATTTGAAGAAAATTGCAAATGACTATTATGAAAAATGGCAATTTCCTAACTGCATTGGGTCAATTGACGGGAAGCACTGTCGTATAAAGAAACCTAAACATTCAGGATCTGAATACTTTAACTACCGAAAGTTTTTTTCTTTAGTGCTTCAAGCAGTTGCTGATGCTGATAAAAAAATCATCGTTATTGAAGTTGGTGGTCGAGGCAAACAAAGTGATGGTGGCACGTTTCACTACTCGAGATTAAATAGACAACTAGAAAACAAAACGTTCAATATCCTCAAGTGCTTCCAAGCACCGACAAGCAGCTACTACCCATGGTCTTAATTGGCGATGAAGCTTACCCATTAAAAGAATATCTCATGCGCCCATATCCCCAACGAAATATTGACCAGAACAAAGACACATTTAACAAGAGGCTGTCAAGGGCCAGAAAGTGCATTGAATGTGCATTCGGAATTCTATGTGCTAAATGGCGAATACTTAATAAATCTATAGAAACAAATGTCAAACATGCACGTTTAATAACAAAAACTGCTTGTTTGCTTCATAACATTACTATGGCCAAAGATGTTTACGCCGATCGCCATTTGCATTTAATCAATCAAATAGGTTCACAAAACTTAGAATCAAGTACAAGACAAAACAATAGTTCCACGGTTAGAGCTAGAGCAATACGAAATGACTTTAAAGATTACTTTAATAATTACCATCAAGATAACCAATAAATTTTATTTACCATCAGAATCTCCGCTTATTACTTGTATTTCTTCCCATAGTTTTTTAATTATTTGACGATTCGAATGATTTGAATCGCTACTATTCCACAAAGGTGGCCGAGCCAATACGGCACTTATTAAATCTTCTGTCGACAACGGCATGACGTCTGAACAAACCGAGGGGAAAACGCAAACTGACTTGCGTCCACCCACCCCGCCCGCGACACACGCTTCTCCCGCCGCGATACCCGCTCGCCCGCCCCGCCCGTACTTGGTGCACCTTGGTACACAAGTATGTGCTTGTCTTACACGCCAGCGGATTCCGCTACCCGCGCCGCTCCCACTGTAATTTCACACTAAGTGACATTTTAATATCTTAATTTAGGACTACATAATGCTTTCTAGGAACAAAAAATTGGATATCGACTTTTATACTCTGAAATATTAACGAAATTAAAATAACATAGAACTTTGTGATTGAAAAAATATTTATTTATTTATTTTAAACCAGAACTTAGGACTTTGTTCCTCTGAAATAAGTGAAAGAAATCATCATTTCAGCCCAGAATCACCCACTGCTGGGTACCTATAGTATAGGCCTCTCTTTTTTTCATGTCACAGTAGCATTAAAAAACATTATACCATTAAATATCTTTATTTATCATAAAAAAGTATGCTTATTTAGACAAAATAAGTCACTAAAAGTTAAATTTAGACAATATTAAAAAGTTATGAGTCACATTTTATTTTCTGAATATTGCCTCATAGTACTCCTTGTCCAATGTAGGCATCCACCGATACATAGACCGTATATTATCCGTTTTAGTCTTGCACAACACAGGTCTTTTTAACTGTTTTGGTTCGGTAAAAAAAATTGTGTTTACATTCCTTCAGGTATTCTGGGGTCTCGGATTAGCTACAGTGTATGATTCTGCAGTGTGTGAACATTTAAAACTCACTTCTAGTTGTGACTTCGTAAATCGAAGCTCTGTCACTTTGGAAAAAGGAACTAGTGAATATTTTAGCCTTATAGAGATACAGGTGAATAATATTCAGCTTTTAGGAGGACTGTATCAATACAGCTATGCACATTGTCAATTTCTTGAATGCAAGAATGTCCAGGTGTTGAAAATTTTAAGGTAATTTGTTACAATGTAGAAAATTTATCAATAAGCTGTCTTAAAGCAAAGCTCATGATGCTGTTGCGGTTCTGTGGAACACAACTATCACTCCATAATATAATTGATGTGAAATGGGGGTTGTCAAGCAGAACCTGTGTCAAAATTTTGTATACTGCACTTGCTATATCATTTCCACTTCTTCCAGCAGTGTTCTCACTCCAAATGGCACAGTAGACTTTTTTATTAGTAGAAAGATGGCCTGTCATGTTGTAAGTAGAAAATTTACTTTTGTAAAAAAAATTGCTTACTTCTGCCTTGGGACAAGATAAAACATTCTCTAGATCAAAGCACAATACTGGAATTGTACCTTTTCTGTCTTTATCACGGTTTGATCTAGCAGCCATCTTTTCTGTTTTGTGCCTGTTTATCTTCTCTTGTAAATCTAATGTTAATGTATGTCCTTCTTTGTAATTTATATCAACCTCCTCACATAAATCACATCTGTCTTTTTTAGGTTTTTGAAAGTAGATATTGAAATCATTACAGAATATACGTCGATATGCTTCTTCCTTAACTGGAAGCTTGTTCTTTTCTGCAATCCAGGCAATATACAGAGAATACATTTTTTTGATGGTCAAAAAGCGTTCTAAATACTCTCTAGAAGAGTCTTTCCTTCAATAATGTGATGGAACCCGGGGAAATGAATTTAATGTGTTCCTTAACAAGCAGTCTATCTTCTTCAGCTGTGGCTCTTTTTGTATGTTTTCCTTGGTTACTGGGTACAGGAGTATTTGAGATATTATTCTTTGTTTTGTGTATATTATATATTGGTTTCTGGCTAATCACTAAAGTATCACAGAAGAAATTCTTACACACTTTTATCTTCGCAGAATTCACAGTGAAAAAAAACTGATAGCTGACTTTTTTCTTTGAATTTTCATCATTCTTTCCTTTGCGTCTCCTGTCAGGTTGTAAACAATTCGTATTATTCAACAAAAACATTCGTTTTTCTTCTGAAGATAATTTATAATAATTAATAAAAATTGATCTTCTTTCTTCATCAGTAATCTTTTGGCTACATTTAAACACACATTTATTTAGACAATCCTTGCTTTTTCTTATCTCCTTTGCTTCTTTCGACTAGACACGTATTCTAACCCCTTATTTCTTGCATCTTTTCGTTTATTAACCTTCCATTCTTGTTCATTTCTCTGTCGCTTACGTGATCGTTTTTTAGGTTGTGCTTCACACACAACATTTTCTTCATCAACGTTGGATTGATTGTGTACAGATCTGAAAATAAAAGAACTAGTTCATGAAAATTATCAATTGAAAAACTTCTTGAACTGTTTAGTATGAAATTGAAATGAACTCACCTCCTATCTTCTTCAGAATCTGTGGAACTCATAGAACTTGAGGATATACGATAAGGAGGTGATGGAGGCACGAAATCTTTATCTGCCACTGAGTCATCACTCGAATAGTCCATAATTATACGCCGCTCATCCATTTTACACAAAATTGAAGGGATTACCGTTATAATGACACAATAAACCCGTAGCATTAACCGCGAAATTGAGATGACTTTGACACTGACAGCTGACATAGAACTTTGGTCATAGACACGTTGATGTTTTTTCTCTAAGCAAAGTCCTATGTTTAACATAGAACCGTGTTATCGTAAAAATGAATAAAATCAAAATTGGAAGGTTCTATGTTTAACATGGAACTTCGTTATTTCTTTGCGTAGTAAAAATACAACATAGGACTATGGAAAATTTATATTTTGTAGTAATAGTGCTGCCATCTAGTGGTTTGTTTTTTGAAAAGTGTGGCTAATGACACAGAACCTTGTAGCATTCTTATCTCAATAAGTGCTAAAATTGTAACATAGAACCTTGTAATAGTGATCCAACGATATCTTGCATTCAAAGTATGTTCTAACTTCTTTTTGTCTCGTACTGCAAAAACGGCATCTTCTATATGAGCCCTTTTTACCGTGATGCTGACCAGGCCTTGAGAGCCGAATCTCGTCAGGTATTCCAAAAACTCCACCCTTTTTCTTTATGAAATTGCCTGGCTTATGTTTTCTTTGTGAATATCTGAAAAGGTAAAATATTTCAATATGTAAAATGTTGCAATGTGTAGGAAGTAAATGTAAACATTATTTCAGGTTGAAAATTCTACATACCCATTTATTAGTGCTCTTGCCAGACGTAGTCGAAAATCACTATGGATGTTGTCTCTCTGTCTAGTTTGGCAGTATAGAATGTATGCATTTATGATAGCACTTTCATACATAAACCAAAATAGACGTAACCATGTTTTTCTTGATTTTCTTCCAATAGGATAACAGCTGCGAAAGTGATCAAATTTGTCAACTCCACCCATATGTTGAGTATATGTTCTTATTGCAGTAGGACAGTACATGTCTTTCAGTGTCCCATTTTTCTGCCTTCTCTTGATGACAGAAACTTCAGATGGATTTACTGCAGTTGACAAAACATGTACATCTTTTGTATCGTGCCATTTTATACATCCAACTGGAGAATCATACCGAAAAGTAAACTCACCAGGAGCAAGCTTCATCAGTTCTTTTTTCTTCATTTTCATCTCTTCACTGTCCCCAGGTTTTTTTGTAGTGAATTCTTCTGGCATTCCTTTTCTTGTTAATCGCACTGTGCCAATACTGTAAATGTTTCTTTCATTTAACCTCCTGAGTCCGCCATATTTATACCGTAAGATGTCGGAAAGACCGGTTGTCCTTAATAACGGACAAAATGGGAGAAGACCCTAAGTCCTGAGATTTTATTTGATAATTACAGGGTTACCATTGCATATCATGATTTTTACCAGAACAAAAGGTTTAGTGTTTTTTTTTACTATTTTTTGACGTATTTAGCTTTGATGTAGCAAATGTCCAATACAAAGGACTACCGGTCATAATAGACAAACATTGTAATCGGAAATTGTTCGTTTTATCGGACTTTCGGATAATATGGGATGTAAACTAGCAAAATATATAAAGTAAAATACATTTCAAATTTTACCAAAAAAATTATATCGACGCTTGAAAGGCAAAAATGACCAAGCGACATATTGGCAACTTTACAGTAGAGCATTTTAAAGTTTTTTTTTTTTAGAAAAAAATCTTAGAAAATCGCCTATTTGTCATAACTACTTAATTTCAACGAATTTTAAATGCAGTTTAAAGGCTTAATAAACTGGCATTTAAAGATTATGAACTTTCTCAATAGGTTATGAAATAGTGTCTGTTAGTAATAATTTCATCAAAATCACAAACAGGTAAAACTTACTTACCGACATCAAAATTTTATTATAAAACAAGTAAAATTAACTAAACTCCATTATTTTATAATTTTGTTTAAAGAAAAATGACGCATCCATGGTGGCGCATGTTTGACATAATAGGTAAAATGATCTAAATAGAAAACTTAAACACTTTTCTGTCAGCCAATTTTAATTATAGTACAAATTAAATATGGTGAGTGTAGGATTTTATTGACTAAGTAACAATGAATTTAGGTTTTAAGACACAAAATCAAAAACTTTCAGACAAAGGTTTTCATCATCATCATGACAGCCCTTGTCCTTGTAAAGGTAAACTAAAATAAATAAGGCATTTTAATTTTAAAAGGTATTTATTAGTCATTACAAAAATTAAAAAAAATGTGTGCGTGTACTAGTGTACACACGTAAGAAGTGAAACTTCTTTATGGCCTTATTTTTCGAAAAATGATCTACATGCAACTTTCTAGAAATTGGTTAAATAAAGTTAAATTAGATAAAGTTTAAACAAAAGGATTTTATTATCATAGACATGAATACAAATAATACAATTATTTCACTTTACCTTTTTGCTACTAAGATTATTACAGCATTTCATTAATTGTAATAGAATTATTACTATCATTGTCATCGTCATTATATATTTTTGTAATTAATGGCTTATGGTAACTGAAATATGAAATATATGCTATACTCTATATATATGATATACTCTTCGTCTAAACCAACCGTGGTAGGGGCAAGAAAAAGATGGCGCGTAACGGAAAAATGTGACGCGTAACCGAAAAATGTGACGGTAAATTTTTTTCCAACGCCGATAAAGAAGTTTCACTTCAAAAATCCCGTAGGTACGCAAAATATGCGCTTTGACGTGGAGTTGCGGACACCCGTTATACTATACTAGTAACTAAAAAATCAGTACAGGTAGATAAAACAATTCAAAAAGACCTTTGCCCAGCAGTGGGACATTCAAGGCTATTAAAAAAAAAATTGTCTCTTTCAGCAGTCTTACATTGTTATATTACTATGGAATTCAGAAATGAACTATAATACTAATAATAGTTTTTTTCAGAAAGTCATTTCACTTATCTAACATAATATAATTCACGTATAAAAAGATACAAATTTGAGATACAATTCTCAAAAAATATTCTAAATGACAAAAACGTTTCACAACCAAAACAACATGAGTGTTTAACATAATATTTAGGTAGTCTATCAATCAAACAACACTTTAGAGATCAAGTCAACAATTTAAAGCTTTGATTAAGTACTACTTAAAAGGTATATTTGGCTTATTATGTAAGCTTATCAATACAATTTTTACAAGAAGTTTTAACAAGTTCAAAATGAAGTTTTAACGAGCGAGGTAGATGTAGGTTACGAATTATTATAGAATTGAGATCCATCCATCGACTTTAAAATTCACAAAATTAGGTTTACAAAAAAAACATTAACACCACTAAAATAAAATAATAATAACAATATTAAAAAGCTTGATTTCTGTTTATTACCTTTAATAGTATTAAAGGTAATAAACAGAAATCAAGCTTTTTCCAAATATTTAAACATCATCAGGCGCCATGTCTTCGATGTCAGATTCTGGTAAAGAATCTTTTGCGGATGCAGAAAAAGGTATCTCGGTGAACTCTTTATGGAATTGAGCAGGAATAACTTTGTCCTTGCAAAGTTTAACAAGGTCATTATATTTTGCCTTTGCTATCGGCAGACGTGAATGGTAACACGACATAAGAGGTACCCTGGTTTTAGATTGGATTTCAACCACGCTAGACTTAGCAGATTTGTCCATGGAATACTTGACGGAAATATTTGCTAGATTACTTTTTTTGAATGTTGCAATTCTGATTTTACTTATTTTTCCGGTAAGGTTACCTTTGAAGTACTTTTCAGCAATAGAATTCCACTTATAAAAATCTTCAAAAGTCTGTTTTTCTACCTCGTAGGGAAAGGGGTCCTTTCTAGCTGTGGTGAAAACTGTATACCATTGAGATGGTGCATGAATAATTGTCTTACGTAGATTAGCTTCAATAACAGCATGAACACTGTCGACTGGCATATATGTATGTCCAGTAAGTAAATAATTTATCTGTACGTTTTCTAAATTTTTGCATTGCTGTAACGTCGAGTGTATCATTGCCAATACCGTACGATTCCGGTTTTGCCCAGGGCAGCAGTCACAATACAAAAGTAAGTTTTTAACATTACCCCTTTCGTCAACCGACAGTATATATCTATGCAGGATACTAGATATTTCGTTCGCACCTCTTTTGCCATCACTTTCATCCCAGTAATAGCAAAAAACTTTGCGCGTCCCGTTTTCGTAAAAGCACAAATTATACACAGCCAATTTGCGCGAATAATATAAAAGCATTGACTCACCATGTGGGGTGTTTAAAACCTTCTCTAAATCAAAACTTACACATAGAGTATTAGGGTCACTTTTGTGAATATTCTTATGAGTAATAAACCTGTTTTAACTTTCATTTTTCTCAGTTTCATGTTCATCCTTTTCTTTAGCCTTTGCTGGATCTGACATATCTGTTTGTTCGAATTTTAAGCATTTCAAACATTTATCTTTCTTGGGAACGTGGAACCCTATATTGAAATCATCAGAAAATATTTTACGAAACACTCTATCGCTAACAAAATCTACGCCATTATCTTGAGATCGTTTTTTGTAAGTGCTGTAAAGATTAGCAACATTTTTGTATTCATGTGTCAAGTAGACTCTAGTGGAATCCTGTCGGCAATAATGCGACGGTACAGCAGGTAAACTTTTTAAGAAATTTAATACTGATTCTATTGTAGCTGGTTTAGTTTTATTGGGTGGTACGTGTTTGCCACGTAAATCCTCTTTAGCGCAGCCCCAACTAGAGTTTTTGATAGTATGATATATCGTTTTTGACGATATATTTAGCGTAGCCGATAGAAATTGCAAACACACTGGTCTCCTCCCCTCTCCTTCATTAATATGATACTTATAGCTTGCCAAGCGTTTTCCCGAATCAACTCGCTTACGCTTTATCTCTTCTCTCTGCGTAATATTTACTAACCAATCTCTTCGACGATCTCCCGAGAGTCCCCAAAAATGATCAAATACTTTCTGTCTTTTTTCAGTATCAATATTCTCACAATTATTTCCACATTTTTTTCCAATGCACGGGTTAGGTTGAATTGATTTCGATTTTATGACTTTGCCATCTCTTCGCACATATTCTTGTCCAGATTTTTTTTTTTGTGATCGTTCCTTTCTCAAGTTTATTTTTTTGTTTCTCAAGCCTTTTTCTCCAACTATTTCTTCATCAATGTCAACCAAAGTATTATTTACCTTTTTAGATTTTTTCTTACTAGACGTTTTAGATTTTTTTTTGTTTTTGAAACTACCTCATCGTCATTAGAAGAAGTAGATCCTAACCATTCATCTGAAATTACAGCTTCTTCACAATCGATAAAGGTTGAGTAATCTTCATCTGATAAATAATCAATGTACATTTTATCAGTTTTGCACTTACGTTTACTACCTTTTGGAGGGTTTATAGTTTTTGATCCGCCAGATTGAGAGCATCACACAATGGTTGAATTTGTAGAATTTGCACTTACTTGGAAATTGCTTGAAGTAGACATTTCTGGTGTAGTCAATCCACCGTTACTGTTTTTAACTGTTTGTTCTAGAGCGTTGCTTGCAGAGGATGATTCCGGTATATGTAATTCAATCTCAATGTTTGTAGGTTCGTTATCTGGTTCTTTTTCTGGTATGCCAATTTGAACTACAGAATAATCTACTGGGACTGTACTCTCTTCAGCTAGATGTGCAGGTACGAGTTCTAATGTGGGGCCTGATGGGCCACTGAAAATTTGATCCATCAATGCTTCACTATAATTTTGTTGCTGTTGATCGTCATTTAGTGGGCCAGTCATCTCCATGTTATTTTGCTGCTGTTGATCGTCATTTAGTGGGCCAGTCATCTCCATGTTATTTCCAGCTGTAACAGTCTCAGAAGTACTTTGAAAGGATGTCCTTGCAGGGCCTTCACCTGAAAGTGTCTCAACCTGAAAATAAAATAAAAAATAAAAAAATATCGCTGGACATTACACACAGCGCCATCTAGTGCCACACTAAGCAACGAGGCTTGTATCGTGGACACCAGATAGTTGATATACTACATAGGTACTTTTTATTTGTAAGTACATACCTACTTATTATACATAAATAAACATCCACGACTCGGAAACAAATGTCCATGCTCATCACACAAACATTTGCTCCTACCGGGATTCGAATCCGGGACCCTAAGAACGCAAGGCAGCCACGCTACCGCTGCGCCATTCGGGTTGTCAAAAGTAAAATAATAAATAGGTGTTTAACCTACACGCACACACATACACTCTTCATTAAGAGTGTATGTGTGTGCGTCACAAGTTTAAAAAATTAAAAACATACCGGTTCAATAAACACAAGCTTTTTGCGAACTTGTTCCAATCGTTGTAGACTTTTGTCTTTGTAAGTACGAGCAAATTCTCGATATCTTGGCCCCTAGAAATTAAATTAAGGATAATTGCTTCTAATAGTTACAATTGAGAGAATAATGATTTAACAGTAAACTAAGTAGGTACATTACCAAGGTCAAATCCCTGCTATCCACACCCGCGTTTGACATTGCTTGCTTAATTATATTATCTATTCGCCTATTACGATTCATTATCTAAAACAATAAATATAAAAGCAATTTATAAAATGCGTGTTAAATAAGTTGCTAATAACATTCATACAATCTTTATAATAAAAACACTTACCGAGTAGGTACTATCTCGAGCAGCAGTGCTATTCTGTAACCATCTCACCGTGAAAACTTAGGTGAAGTGAGCTGTCATTCCACAGGGATTGACACTATTGACAGCTCACTTCACCCAAGTTTTCACGGTGAGGTGTTTACAGAATAGCATGGCAGGCGACGTACTTAGTGCGGTGCGCGCGAGCACGCGGGTCGTCTATGCGACGATTCAGTGAAGACTAATCGATTTTTTTTTACCATCAGCCATTCAAATTCTGCTTTACAACGCGTCTATGCGACGACCCAAAATAGGTGGAACGGGGATAAGCTCATTTTTATACAAATTTCATATCTGAAAGAGATATCTAAGTAACAAAAATAGTAAAAAAAACGGCAGGTAAAATACTACTATATTACGTTTTACAGTACATTGTATTTAGGAAGAAAATACTAAATGAAAATGAGTCCATAATTAAGGTGTGTTAAAAAGTCTTAAATGAAGAAACAAATAAAATAATACTCAGGTAAAATTTCTTAAGCAATGCTCATACCCTAGATACCGTAAGGAAAAAAATACTTTATGTTTAAACGCGTTAATTCGAGTCAAAGCAAAAATTACTAAGCGTAAAAAGTTAAAATCGAATACCCACCAAGTGAAAGTTATTCATAAATCGTTAAAATTTTAGTCGTTTAGTCGCCGAAAACGGTGAAAATGTGTGTTTTTATAGATTACCAAGCGACAACAAAACTCTTCCTAGCGGTACGAGAGTATGATCAATCGACGCGGATTTTTTTTCTGATTTCAATGATATATATAACTCAATATCGCCCAAAATGTCGTTTGGTAATTTTTGCCTTTCAAGCGTCGATATATTTCTATAAAAATAACTTGAATTTGTTTATTTTTCTTAAAAAATCAGTCGTCGTGCTTAGCAAGAAATAAAATATTTCCCCATTCAGCACCATTAACAATTAAGTTCCATAATAGATAACACTGAGATCACAATAACTAATTTACTTACTTTATTTAAAAAACAATCAACAATTTTTGACGTCAGAGACTGATCTCAGAAAGATCAATCTCTGGTGTGAAAGATTTTAAAGCAGTTTCTTTTTGTTGTTAAACATATAGATATATTACAACCGATACATTTAACCGAGGTCTTTTTGGTACATCCTTGATTCCTGCAGCGATTTTGAACAGTAGACATATCTGGTAAATGGTCGATTCCATGCTTTCTTTTCGCCTTTGACGGCAGTGGTACTAACGGCGGTCGCCTAATTTTCACATTTCTTTGTGTTTCTGGAATACCATTATCATCATCACATGACGAATCTCTGTAAACATTTTCTTCAATGAGCTTTTCAGCAATTTGCCTCTTAAATTCGCGTAGTTGTAATATTTTGTGAGGTACTATTCCTTTTTCTAATTGATCTTGTTTGTACTTAATCCAAGAATTTGTAACTGCAAGATCCATGAAATGCGAAATAAATCGAACAGTCCACTTTCTTGTTCTTGTTCTTGCTGGACAAACCGCCAGCAATCTGTCGACTAAGTCCACACCTCCCATGTTGCAGTTATACTCTTTAATGACTTCTGGGCGAGAGACGTCAATATATGTCTTTGATTGCCTATTATATCTTCTGCAATGGTCGGTATTTTCAGCAGCATGAATCGTTGAAAGTATTATCACTGGTTTGTTATCCATCCATTTGGTTATGGCGATTTTACCATCACTTCTTACGAGAACATCGTGGCTTCCTCTCCCTCTCCACGTTAAAGTTTTGTCATCGGTAATGTTTTCCTTCACGTCCACAGGCACCCTGTTCTTCATTAGTGTCCCGGTACATTTAAAGCCTCTACAATCAAGTTCATTCGCCTGCCTTACCGTTGTAAAATAGCGGTCAAAATATAATAAGTGGCCGGGGACTAAAGATTCAGTGAGCTTCAACACAATCTTTTCACCCAGATGAAATTGGTTATCATTATCAATGATGGTATCTTTACCTTGATATATTATTATGTCACAAACAAGACCGTTTGGATTTGCGAGGACGAAAGCTTTTATTCCTGTTGGATTTGGCTTTCCGGGACAAAACTGCCTGATTGGACAAGCTCCAGTGAAGGGAATTATCATTTCGTCTATTGAAATTTTCTGTTGCCTTAATTGTTTACGACAACCTTGTAGAACCATGTCAAAAAGAGGCCGCACTTTCCACAATTTATCTCCATTTTTCATCTCCTGCGTAACGTCATTATCGAATACAACTTTGATAGAATTTCTCAACAAAAAATATCGGTCTCGAGACATGGCTCGTGTAATTATTGGCAATGTATACTGTCGATTCCAGTACAGCCTTATTTGGGAGAATGGAATACATGACATCATCATTGTTATCCCAAAATATATTTTACATTCTGCCTTGGACAAATTAAGGCTTCTTCCAGTCCTTTCTATCGCAGTTTGGTTAGATTTTTCAATTATTTCGTCATCAATGTACTCTTTGTAATAATCAAATAAGTTATCAGAACTTACGTTTTGCGGCAAGTAAGACGGTTCTTGTAGTTGGGGTGGTAATATAGTAAAAGAACTCCTCCTCCAATCACTTTCTTGCTCAGGTTCTCGAAGACGAACACTACTGCCACCACGTGTACGTACACCACGTACACCACGTGAACGACCTGTACCTCCTCTTACACGGCCTCCTCCTCTCGTTCGAATTCCTCTTGAAATAAATTCCGTGTGAGGAGTGTCCGCAGTTTCATTTTCCGATTCGGAAGAAGTCTGATGGATTTCAAAAACAGGGTCACCAAAATCAGCCTCGTCTTCCGATATGTCCTCAAAATCTGATTGATTAACAATGTCGATCAGTTGGCTTTCCGTCAAATCTGAAATGATAAAACACATAATTATAATTTATTTACCACGAAATTGTGGTAATAATTATGAAATGTGGATTATTTAGGTAGCAGTGGATCATTTTAATAAAAGCCTAGAGTACTATAGAACGAACAAAAAATGTCAGGCTCTTGATATAGTAAAAACCGAGATTCCGTTTAAAAGCACAATTTTGTTAATGGCATAGTTTACACAAATTCTTACAAGTTTTTCATAAAAAAATGGGAAAACAACAAAACTTAACATGTTAGCAATTTAAAAACGTAGCATTATGCCAAAATGAATTGAAGATCAGTAAGTTATACAAAGATTAACTCACCTCTACTCGGACGGCCTTCCATTTTCAAACACGCACGCCGGCAAAGTGAACGAATATCAGTATTGTCGTTGGCTCATTGGAAACAATCTTGTATTGGCTCAATACAAGATTTGAATTCTCATTGGTTGACGAAATCTGGTGTAGCAGCGCCGATTTTTAAACGAAAAACTAATATGTGTGTTAGGAAGCACGTCCGGTTATTACAAATGGCAACCGTGAATAATGTCAGGACTTAATGACAGATGATAATTTGTCCGTTATAATGACCACAGGGACTCAGGAGGATATAATCTCCATTAGGGGAATGCTGGTGAAGAAATTGTCAAACACAACTAACGACCCAGCAGGTACATTTTTAGTTAGTTTCAAAACAACTTTGTATCCCAGACCTTCTTCACTTGGAGCCCCTGATCTGTCCTTTCCTGTAAATAAATATCAAACAGAATATCATGAACTAATGAAAACAGTTTATTATTGAACAAATCAGAACTTTTTTTAGGCAAAAATATTCTATTTACCTGTATAGATATCAAACTGATAGAGATATCCAGATTTGGAGTCACAACGACACCAAACTTTATATCCACGTTTTATGGGCTTCAATTGCATGTATTGTTTTTTACTATCTCTACCCTTGAACTTAACCATACTTTCATCAACTGATTGATGATGAGAGTTGTCAGCACATTGTTGAAAGGTTCGGTTCAGAATAGATACAACAGGTCTTATTTTTTCTAGTTTATCATATTGTGGGTGAGTTTTTGGAAGCTCTTGGGATATATCACTGACATGAAAATTCTCCAAAATTTTCTTGAACAATGGCATGATAACGCTAATTTCCTGATTGTTATAAAATCTATCTGAAGACCAATATAGTTCAAAGTCTGATAATGGATGCAATCCCATCAGTATAAATATCCCCAAAAAAGCACTTATTTCTTCTTTAGTAGTGGTAGTCCAAAATTTTGATTGTTTATGTTGCGCATATTTGTTGGTATTCATTACAAGTAATTCAAGCAATTCCTCTGGAAACAACTTCAAGAAATAGTGAACAGGTGTGCACCTGCTATTTGATTCAAAGCTGCATTTTAGATCCTTTTCAAATGTATGTTCTGTAAAATTAGACACATTTGTGGACCATTGATGCGGTTTGTTTTGTAATATACTGTAGACATGTAACAGCTCACTGTAATATTCTTGATCATTATCCATGTTTTTAATAGGCATAGGCAGTTCTACTGGAGGCTCATTATTTGTATCTGATTGGTTCAACACTGTCGATTCTGGGGAAGGATCTATTGGAGGTTCACTTGTGTCTGCCTGGTTCATAACAGTAACTGACATGGGTTCCTCTGGGGAATCATCATTATTGGAGGATTCCAAGGATTCCAACAGCTCAGAATATGTCATACCTTGAATGCTGTCTAAAACTGAATTCATGTCTTGGGGTAGATCAGTCTCATTGAACATATAATTATCAGGTTCCTCTTCATCTTCCGAAGAGTCACACAATCTATGTAACTCCTTGGCTATATCCTTTTCAGAAATACTTTTTCTTGACATTCTAAAGCCTGGAAAAGTGACAAAAACAACATTTATTATGAATACCACTAACAAAAACGGAATCAATGACCGGACCATGGCCGTATGTCTCCCACATACTTCCAAGAGCCAAAGACACTTGATTGTAACATTATTCATTATAATTTGTATGCATTATAAAGTCACATTCCTAATTAATAATATATTAAAAAATACCACGACTCACCTGTTCTTATTTTCTAAATACAACTTTTTATTGCACAGCACTTCAAAAACTCACGACAAAGACCGTTACCGAAAAATTATTGTTTATGTGTCAGTTTGACATAAGACTTTTGACACTCCTTTTTTTTCTTCGTTCAAAAATGTATCTAAGAGTATAATCTATGACAAATTGTGGAGAAATAGCAGCCACGGTTTGTTTAGGAAAAGTTAAAGTTATGTGGGAGCTATACTCCCACGGCTTTATTAAGGGTTAATATCACTGGATTTTAAAATTTGTCTTTATTAATTGTGACATATCAGAATCATATTACAAAAATACCACCTCACATACATACATAAAGTCACGTTCTTATCCCTTAGGCCAGTAAAGTAAAGGCGGAACTATATTAGACCGACGCACACGTCTGAGACGTCGCCTGCACACTAGCCCAACGCCGCCGACGCGTACGCATGTTTTGCGCGATCATTTCACGCTGGTTTTTGAACAAGACAGGCGGTACCTGCCTAGCTAAATGATTATTAGTTCTCTACAAGACACAAGAAAAAGATTTAGCTTAAAAATGTACGAATCAGACAGAGAATTTGAAGTAAATTTCATTTATTTTTATGGCTTTGAAACGACCAACAGGGGAGAAAAGGTTTTATAAACCGCTTGGTCCAGCAGTATCCTGGTCATCTGAACCCATAATTGGTTCAATTCCCTCCATCAATTCATTATAATCCTCCATGGACTGGCCACTTTCACAGTCCTGGTCTTCATAGTCGTCACATTCATCTTCGCTGTCGCTGTTCATACCGACACTGATAATGAAGTCCTCTATTTCACTCTCCCTACCTACATCGCGATTCCAGTATTCTTCTTCGACTCTTTTGATGTGGTTTACTTGTTCCTTCCAGTCGTCTCGCGTAATTGAAGCTATGGCCTCTTTTGTGAACTCCTCAATTTTGTTTTCGTGTTGCTCCACATTTTTATCTGCGACCCGTTGTTTTATTAAATTCCAAACGTGTTCTATCGGGTTCAGGTCGCAGTTGTAAGGAGGGAGTCTGAGGACTTCATGGCCATGTTCACGCAGAAGTTCGTCCACCAAATACTTTTTCTCTGGGCGATGCTTTTTTAGCTGCATGAGCAGCTCTGCTTTAGTCCAGTCTTCTTCAAATGAGACACCGTGCTCCTGCATCCATATCTTTATGTCCGCTTTGCGGGTTGCAGTCGTTGGCGCTTTATCCAACTGCATACTGTGGTAGGATGCATTATCCATGACGAGAATGGAGTTTTCAGGCAGATTTGGTATTAGTTTTTCTTTTAAATATTTCGTAAAATTATTACCATCCATCTCGTCATGGTAGTCACCTTTTTTTGATTTAGCTCTAAATAATAATCCTGCACCCTCCACAAACCCATCCTCTGAGCCGGCATGAACCATCACCCACCTTTGTCCGGGACTATCATTTTTGCGAACGCCTTTATCGGTGGATGACTGCCAGCACTTGCTGACAGTATAATGGGCATGGATCCACGACTCATCCATATATACAACTTTCTTTTTTTCCGCACCCATGGCATCATTTTGTCGGAGGCGGCGTAAATATTTAACTCGCCACGCTTTTATGTTATCGCGTTCTATGAGCACCATTCGGTTCTGGCGGCATTTTTTAAATTTAAATCCGAGCTTTTCTTTTAAAATCTTTCTTAATGTCGTTTTGGAGCCTTTATAGTTTAAATCAGCTCTTGCTGACGCCAGAATCTTGTTCAGCGTAGGTACCTCCTTTCGAACGTCGTATATTGAGGCAACAATATTTCTAATGGCACAAATATCGAAGCTGTCCATGGGGACACGCGTATTATTTTTGCCTTTTCTGCCCTTACTCGGCGTACGGATCTTGGTGTTGGTTTGTTCTGCAAGTTTACCTGAAATAAGAGTAAAATATTACTATTACTGTCAGTTATCGTTATAGAGCGACGCCGTTCGCAGTTTCGCACACGCCGGTGAGTACGATCAACACCATGAATGACTTGATCGATACGGGGCGTCTGTGGACCCGTATTTTCAGATGCTTCAAGTTTTGAAGATGATACTATCTACACTATCTACAGCTATGATGATGGATGAGGATTGATGATGGTGATGGATGATGTTGAATGATAATGATGGATGATGATGATGGTGGTGGGTGATGATGTCGATGATAATGTATGATGGATGATGATGGTGGTGGATGATGAGGGTGGTGGGTGATGCTGATGATTGTATGATGATGGCGATATTGGCGATGGATGATGATGACGATAATGGTGGGCGATGATCATGGTGTTTGATGATGATGAATGTTAATGGTGATGGATGATGACGATGGCTGATGGTCAGCAACACTGAACTTAGTCATACTCGCTGCCAAAAGGACTCGTTTCCAGGCCAGAAACTATTTATACAAAAACCACACTCGTTTCCAGGCCAGAAAATCTATATAAAAAAATCATACTCGATCGAGGTAAGGCTAATCATCTTCAAATAAATTGATTTATCTATCTATCTTGGTCACGCCCATAAAGCAACCGCGTAAAATAATGTGTAGGTACCATGTAATTACCTTCTTTCTTTATTCTCGATATAGTAGCCATCGATAAATTAGTCGCCATCGCTGCGCGTGCGGCGCTATACTTTAACGGATGATAACGCTCCAAGTTCTTCACTTCGTCAAAGTATTTTATAACGTTGTAAACAATCTCACGTGCATCACTGTGAAGAATCTTTCCACGTTTTCGTGAAGCCATTGTCAATCAATCACAAAATGTCAACGTTCGTAACAAAAACTTAACGAAAATAAATAACAATCAAACGTAACGCAAACAAATAACAATCAAACTCAACAAAAACAACAAAATAACGGAACGAATTTAACGATAACTCGGAGTGCGTCAAGTAGCGTGGAAAGCGAATCCTGTATGCTTAGTGTGAGTTTTTTTAACGTCACCATCGCGTTAACGTAAACTCAGATTTGTATGGCGCTGAGTTAGCGCCACCTGGTGTCATACGCGAGAACTAAAAATTGTGAGTGCGAGTTTTTTATTTTACTTTGTCTATGGTGACGATCGATTCCCGCTCGAAAGTGAGCTCGTAAATTAGCGTGACCCTGTGGTAGCGCGAGTGTGAGTAACAATTTTGACAGTTTTGACAGCTCCTTTTGAGAAACTTGCTCACTTTCGAATACGTTAGGTGTTCACTTAAGCATTTGTAGTGAGAGCCTTGTGAGTGTGGTGAAATAACAAAGTGATTTTATTTTAATTCGTCGTGTGGATAAAAGTTAGCTATGGCATCACGTTTATATTTTGCTTGGAAGATGTTTGAAACCGCTAGGGCAAGAGATGAGCGTAATTATATGTCCAGTGTTCGTGCAAAAGCCCGTACTTCTAGCAATCCCATAAGAGATCTTCCAGAAGCCGAATTTAAGAGAAGATATCGGCTTCCGAAGACAGTGGTCAGGTTTTTATGCCGAGAGTTGAGACAACTGACTGGTTTAAAGTCTTCTCAACGGGTAACCTTGGAAGCTAAGGTAATTTATTTTGTGTGACACATACTCTTCATCCTACCTCTGCACAGTGATCCATAATTTACATAATTAAACTTTTTTTGTAGGTACTTACTGCACTATTTTTTTATGCAACTGGGTCTTACCAGCGGCCAGTGGGAGTTGCTAAAAATATATCACAAAAAATGTGCAGTGTTTATATTGAAGAGGTTACCAAGGCTCTAACTCATAAAAATATTATAAAAAAATATATCAAGTTTCCTAACACTCCATCTGCCCGACAAGCAGTCAGTCAAAGGTACTTACCATGATTTTTTGTAAATAGGTACCTAGTACTAAATACAAAACATTTGTGTAATTCGGAAACATAACTATGTTGTTTATTTCAGGTTTTCTGCCAAATATAGAATACCTGGAGTAATAGGGTGCATTGATTGTAGCCACTTTAGGATTTTTGGACCACCTAAAACTGAAGAACATCTTTATTATTGCCGCAAGCACTATCATTCGATTAATGTACAAATGGTAAAGAATTTTGATTTATTCTTATTTTCTTTTACCACTTTAATTTGTAACTATTAATTTAAGTACTTTGATTTACAGATAAGTGATGACCAATATAGAATTCTGAATGTAAATGCCAAATTTGGAGATGCAAATCACGACTCATTTATATGGGAAAACAGCGACATCAATAATTATGTGCAGATGTTGCACCAAAATGGGGAAATAGTGTGGCTTTTAGGTAAGCTCTCAACAATAAAATATAATTTGAACACCATTGTACATTAGACTTGGGCAATGATTCAACTAAAAGATGGTTATAATTTTAGGAGACTCTGGTTATCCACAATGGCCATGGTTGATGACTCCGATTTTAGATGCTGCCCCAAACACACTAGAAGCCAATTATAATCATAAGCATGTGGCAGCCAGAGTTGTCATAGAAAATACGTTTGGGAGGCTGAAGAATCGATGGCGCTGTCTAAACAAAGATAGAGTGCTACACTACTAGGGCATGCAATTATCGAAATATTCCGATAATCGATAAAATGAAAGATATCGATTTTTTTTCGATAAAAACCGGTAATTACCGATAATTATCGTTTTTTATAAAAAAATACCTAAACTTGTTTTTTACTTGTAAATAAAGGGATAAAGTGATGCAATTACTTACCTAAAATAAAGGACAATATAATATACTGAAAAATAAATAAAACAAGGCGTTTTTTTTTTTTAATCAACGTTTGTATTTCTTTATAATATTTAAATTATATAACATAACATTTTGGATTGTCTCACTAAACTCTTCTTGAAGAAATCTTTTAAATAAAATCTTAGAAACCTCTAGCTTAATTTAAAAAAAAGTTACTCTTTAAAATAATTATAATAATTATGAGTTAAATATTGCAACTTTTGGACGTTTAGTATAATTAAATTAACTTTAAATAATTTCGTAGTACAGTATGGACATCTGAGTCATACAACATACACACACATCCTAACAAGATTTCTTAACGATTAATTAACGACAATAGGTAAATTAACATATAACAATTCCGTATTATAATTAAAAGAAATCACATTTAAAATAGTAATTTTGTATTATAATTAAAAGAGATCACATTTGAAATAATCACATTTCAAAGAGATTTTTGTTTTTTTTTTGCTGCTGAAAATATGTCCGCAGAAATGACAAACAATCAATTGTTTTGTCATTTAGGCTAGTACGCAGCTTATTACATAGTACTCCAGCTGCGGAAAAGACACGTTCGCTTTCTACACTAGTTGGCTTAATTGAGCGAAGCCATCGGTATAGTTTTGTTAGCAGTTGACCACGATCACCACCGTTTTCAAATAGTAGCATTTCAACTTTAAGAAGTGTCAAAGTGTCCTCCGTTGAAGCTGCTGAAATGCCTGGGCCTCTCGAGTCATAATTAATTTTATTTATATATTGATCAAGCAAGTCTTTATTGGTCAATTGGGCATTGCTGTCAGTGACTTCAGTGACTTGGTCACTTGAATGAGCTTGACTGTGGTCATCTTCAATCACATCCAAAGCAGTCACTGCAGCAGAACCATACTTTGATAAAAGGTTTAGTATCATGTCCTGTAAACGATCATTGGTTAAGCGAGGGTATACATCTGTATTATATTCGTCGTCATTAAAATAACGGTTTGGATCATGCAGGTACTGCATAAGACTAGCAATTGGAAGTCGTCTTTGTTTTAATCTATTTGTGAGATTTGTATGAAGGTCCCGACTAAGTTGCGTATTGCGAACTTCAAGTTTCTTTAAAGCAAAATTCGTAGCAACATCCGCACTAACTAGAGTGGCATCTTCTCGACAGAGGGCCTCAACTGTGACCTTAATAATTTCAAGATTCTCATATATGTCTCGAAGAACTGACCACTCCTGTTCCGAAATTTGAATTGCGCATTGGACATCAATGACAGCTTTTAAGATTGCAGCTTTTACTTTAATGAATCTACCTATCATATCACATAGTGTGCTCCATCGTGTCTTGCAGTCTAACAACAATGCGTTTTCCTTGCCAAGTTCCATTTTTATATATTTCTGATGAACATCTGATTTTGTAGGTGACTTTCGAAACATTCGTACGACTGCTCTAACCTTCTCTATAATAGGTTTGAATTGAATATTTGTTTCAACATATGAAAACGCTTCCTCTATTTCTAATCCACCAGCATCATCATTAATAACAAGTGCGTCATCATTATCATTTTCCTCCTCATCTTGAGCTTCGTTATAATGAGTTACTTCTAGAGATTTGGCATAAAATGTATCCACTATGGCCAGTTGCAAGCCGTGAGCTAAGCAAAGTTGATGAATGCAGTTTAGATTTCGGCCAAGTTTTGTCATGACTGAAGCTCCATCGGATGTTATACAAATTATATCAGTGTCAAAGTTTATACCAAATTCATTTAGCCTCTTTCGAAGGTATTCTTCACATTTATCAGCGTTTACAGAGCCATATCGCCCCTCGGCAAAAAAAGAGTCGTAACATAAAACACACTGTTTCGAGAAAAATGCTTTTTTTGGATTTTCAAGCCTTTTGCAAGTTTATTATTATGAAAATTGACTACGTTTATAAGTAAAAATTTGTTCATTTTGTAATTTATCTACATATATTTCAGAATAAATAAAATTTACCAGCATTTAGATATTTTTTTCTAATTAATAATCAAGAAATTCTTAATTAGTCATATATTATGACACTTTTTCGGAGTAAATTTAAGGTATTTAAAAAAAAAATACACAATTTTTCTTTTTAATCAACTTTATTTTGTAAACAAAAGACAAAATCACAAACTTTCTTTAATCATATTTGCCTAAAATCACAGTTGGCTTGTAAGATTAATGATATACTACTGGTACTAATCAATAAATACCAGGGAACTAAAACAGGAACTTTTTGCATAATGGCTAAACTTAACCAACAAAAATATTTTTTTTAATAACTGGAACAAAATTATAAAAAATAAACCATAGCCGTATCAAACTTGGTAGTAAACAATAAGAAAAAAATCTTAACCTAGCATAAACTTATTATTTCAAAGATTTATAAAAAGATTCGTAAAAATGAGGAATATGACTATTCCGTAACAGCTCTAGGAGATCCTTTATTTTATTCTCTTTAAGTTTTGGTTTGGATCTATAAGCGAGTTTGAGGGTAATCTGAGCCAGGTTTTTTTTTCGAGTAATAATTGTTTCAGAAAATTCGTCATCTTTATAGGAAGTTTTAAATAATAACTTGGTAGGATCATCTTGCGTTAACTTGAAAACCTTGACTTCTGTAATTTTAAATGCCTTTGAAGTGGTAAATCCAATATCCTCAGATAATCGCTTTAGTGAGTAGAAATCATCAGAAGACATTTCTGTTACGACGTAGGGTCTTCCTTTTTTCTTGGCACATTTAATGGCCTCAACATACTGACTAGGCACATAAATCGGACCCGATTTCAGCCTTTTTTGGATTTGCTTTTCGATAGTAGAATGAGCTGAGTCTCCCTCATTTTGCGTATGTCCGGTTATTAGGTACTTGTGTGTTATGGTTTTGATTTTAGGGAAATTTAATAATGAAAACATGTAAATAGAAACAATAAATCGATTTTTGTTCTGGCCACAGCAATTGTCCGAGTAGAATGTGATATCTAATCCAGGTCCGTCGTAATTTCGCATTTGGTTTTCAATTAACTTAAATACACAAGATCCTATTTCATCCGCGCCGCGGTTCGCTTCCCCTTCATGCCAAAAGAAACAATCTGTATTATTGTTATTAATGTGTGAAACGGTTAAATTGAAATTGTTGAGTTTAGATTTGTAGTAAAAAATAGAAGTGTTCCCTCGTGGAAGCTGAAGAACAGCTTGCAGATCATAAACTGCAACGATATTATTTGGTCCAGCATTATTTTTATCAGTCTCCTTTTCTGCTCGAGATAGTTCTTTCTCTTCAATATGTCTTAAATACTCTGCTTCTAAATTTTGCTGTACATTATCTTGGGCATTTTCGTATCGTACGCATAATTCGCACCGATCTTTCTTGGGCTTAAAGAAACTAATATTAAATTCCCCGTTAAATATTCTTGAGTACAAAGTTTCGTTAGCATAGGGTGCGTTATTAGTCTCACAAAGAGCTTTATAATCTCTGTATAGATCACTGAGTGATTTTCCTCCATCGATATATTCCCTCGACGAGGTTTTTCTTACGTAGTGGCTTTCGATTCGCGGTATCGAGTTAATATGATCTCTTATGCCTTGTCGAATAGATTCTGCAACTTTTTTATGGTTTGTATGCCTACCTCTCATATCTTGTTTTAAGAATCCATCGTCAGACTTTTCTATTACAGTCCTTATAACACGATCATTGATATCTAGTGTTGCTCTGAAAAAACTTTTACAAACTCTAACAGTTTGTCCATCAACTTGAAAATAAAAACTATGGTTAAGTTTTCTAGGTTTTTCTTTACCGGAAAATCTAAATGCAGGAATTATTGGTTTTATGTGTTTGTGGATGAAATTTCTTTGTAACGCTATGTCTCCTAATTTCCAGTAATTTTCAAATATTGTTGCTCTCGTAACGTCTGGTATTTTCTTAGCACACTGTAATTTACATTTTTCTGTACAAGGAGGTTTCAAACATTTCGCCGGGACAATTTTTTTGGATTTGGCACGAGAAATGTAAGACTTTCCAGTATTTCTCTGCGTTTTTGCCTTATTTGTCAACCATTCTTCAACCCGAGCTACGCGTTTCTTAGGCTTTCTGATTGGACTCTTTTCTATCTCAGCAGCATTGTTTTCAATTGTATGTACATCTTGGTGACATGATAGAGAAGCTATTACTGGTACAGTTGCATTATTTTTACTAGAAGAGTTGGTGCTGGAGGAACTAGAACTATTTGAGTCACTGTTGCTACTCGTGGACTCTGAGCTCGATGAAGATGAATCAGAGGATGTCGATAGTGTCCGATGTGGAGTGGTTTTAGATGTAGAAGGCATTGCCAGTATACTTTCTGTCATGCTGTCGGATGGCCCAGTTTGTGTTTGTTGTTTTGGTTTTATAGCTAATGAATGTGCACGTCTGAAACGTTTGATTGAAGTGGGACATCCCGAGCTTGAGCTACTACTTAAAATACACTCAGATTCGAAATTTGGATCTCTTACACTGTCATCACTATCTTCGTAAAATATATTTTCTTTATCTGACATTTGGGTCGTTAAGTCAGCATCTAAAATAAAAAAATAACAAAGTCATAAAAAAGATAACTTATTACTTGCTTAAAATTGTTTTTTTGATACGTGCAATTAATATTAACCTACCTGTATGAGAATATTCATCAATTTTCGGGGTGCATGGACGGGTTCTGCTAGTATTTTTCTTTAAGTTAAATTCGTATTCTGAACCGACTGCAGTGCAAACTGTAAAAAAAATAAAAAATAAAACAAACATACCTAACAATTACGTAACAGCTATTAACTTACCTAATACTAAAACACTTACTTTTTTCAGAATTATCATTATTTAAATCGCAGCAAATCTCTCCAGTGCTGCATTTGTTACGAGCTAATTGAATTAAAAACGCCCCTCGACTGTTTTTATTCATTATTAGTTGATCTAAAAAAGACAAAGTCATTAGTTATCCTCACACTTTCAAAACGCATAACTCATAAGACTAAATTTCCCTAAAAATAACAGGGATGGGACTCGAAAGGTTGCTCAAATTATTAAACATTAACATTGATACTAAGTACAATGACCTTCAATCTATACTACAATGGATTTATTACCATACATAAACTTTTTCTGTCACGATAACAGACATCATACAAATTATGCCATGTGTAAGCAAAAACAAATTCAACTTTACGCAAAAAAGGAAACACAACACATTATAAAACATAGAACATTTCACTGTTTAAAAAATAATAAAGTCATTACATGTCTTATGCCGTTTTAACATTTGAAATAAGATTTATTCCGTCCACAATCAGACCGAAAAACCGTCACTACACTAAGTTAATACTCTGTTTTAGTAAATTTTTTAGCATTTTGCATATTTATTCGCCGTGAAAACTGTCACAATACAAGATGTGACAGTTTTGTTGATGTTAATCATTAATTTACTCTTATAACTTACCAATGTAAAGTCACAACACACGTAAATACGCTTTTCACGTCACTGAACACACGTTCGATGAGCACCAACACAATTGTGACACTGTTCTTGCCGACGGCTTGAGCAAGTTGCCTCCGTGAAAAAGTGAACTATGCGCCATCTCTCCGCAACCAAACGCAACACAATAATGACGACTTTACAGCCGAGTGCGTCTAAAAAAGTGCTATCAGCTGATATTAAGATGTCAAAACGTAGTTAATACATGTTATGACACTTTTTTTGCCGGGGGGCGATATGTTCTACATAAGCCAAGGTTTTTTGCAGTATCCTTACATTGGAAAAATGCACAGTGAATGTTTACATTTACATATCGCCTATTTCTTGACGATGTCCACTCATCTAAAGATAAGCAAAACTTGTGTCCTTCATTTTTTAGCTCCTGTATCTCTTTTATAACCTTACTCTTAATTTTATCGTAAAACTTAACAGTTATATCTTTTATAGAATTTGCACTAGAGGGTAATTTATAACCAGCTTTGTTAAAGATATGCCTAAGATCTTCAGACTCTGTAAATGCCCTAAAAGGCATTCCGTCTAAAGCTGTCATTCTTGATATCATAATATCTAAAGATCTGTTTGATTCTGTAAAATAATCAGACATTTTACTTTTTTTAACTGATACAGGAGCATCTATTGACGACAAAGACGATAACAAAGATGGACCGTCGTTTTTTCTTTTTGAAGGCCCAGCAATCTCTCTTCTACCTTCTTCCGGTGTAAACTTTTCGCTGTCAAGTTTTATGGCATGTAAGGACCTTAAATGACTGCGAAGTCCCGTTGTTGTACCACCCACACACTTAATAACTTTGTCGCAGATCTTACATTTTGCTGTGTCACCTGTTTCTGCTTTTAAAAAATGCCGCCATACCGACGTTTGGTCCGAACACTTTTTGTACACAGGTACATAGTTAACTGTGTTTTTATTAGACATTTTACTGAATGAGTAGGTGCAGTACGTAAAGTACCTAAAACAAAAACATACGAAGTTTTGAATTTACTGAACTACATGAAAATATTATGATGTAGATTAGTTATGTAGACAGAACTTCTGTATTGAATTTTACATTCACAATTCACATCAAGTAACCATTTAAGTGGTAAACAAGATTCTAAACTGAAAAAGTAGGTACCTAAAACAATAAAATATGCTTTATGTTCACTTTACAAGAAATTAATAGGTAGAAATTGATTGTGTGTATGTCGTACTACAAAATATATATTTTTTCATTTTTAAGGTAAAAGCCTTGTTTAGGTACCTACTTTCTATATTTAAATGTTTAAATGGTGTAGCATTTTGAACGGAAACATTTCGAATAACAACGCTAAATGTTTGCAATTAAGTAGTATAAATCTGACTTACCAATAATATTCTTATTGACGCAAAACTCTCAATTCAGTTAATCCGGGCGTCCTCAACTCCTCACTCACATGGTAGACCGACAGCGATCGACACGTTCACCTTCGCACACAAATATTGCGCAATGAGCAAATTACAGTGACGGGAAAGAAAACGCGCGCGGCGAGGGAACGGGACGCATCCAACGTTCGTTCAGAAATGTGTCAGAATTCTTTATATAAAATTATCGATTATCGGTATTTATCGTTTTTGTTTTCGATATTTATCGTTTTGTCAGAATGGATCGAAAACCGATAAATTATCGATTATCGGTTATCGGTTTGCATGGTCTATACACTACAAGCCTCTTAAATGTGCCAGTATCATTCAAGCCTGCTGCATTTTACATAACATTGGTGTTGATTATAATGTTGTAGAAGAAGAGGACTTCACTGGTATGTTAACATATTCTACAAATTAGTCTAAAATAACAAAATAGCTTCAATGTGTATGGAATACTAACTTAAGTTTATTTCTAGGATTGGAACATGATGAACAAGAACACAATGAGTTCATCCCCATAGAGAGGGAAATATGAGGTTCAACATCTGACCTAATCAGAGGAAGGGTTCTAAGGGACCAATTAGTTAGAAGACTTCAACACTTTTAATTTAATTATAAGTACTATCTGTTGCAGTTTATTATATACTAAAATAATTTTAATACAATATTAGTTAGAACTGGTTTCTCTCTCTTTATGTTTACTCTGAATTAACTTATTAAATCATAATATAGATCTATAGATAGGTTTAGGTTTTCTAATAGATAATAATAACTTTTCCAGACAATATCAAACTGTTTGCTAATCTAATTAAGTACCTATGTATAATATATTTTTGTTTTTTAAGATAATCAACTCTACAAACTGTGATTATTTTAACTTGCACACTGTTCCATTGCTCCTTTTTTTTTTTTTTTTACATACTGCCTTGCCATAATCGTTTCATTATTTGACATTATATACCTACAATCTAAATTTCAACTATTTATTAGTGGCTTTTGTGGACAGGTTATTAATTGAGATTTGTTACAGTCATAATGGCAATCATTTAATTTGGTTTAAATAGATTTTTATTTTTTTAACAATAGTTTTTATAGATTCTTTTATATTTTGTGAGTATGAGAACATTGTAGGCCTAATAGACTACAGACCATCTTCTATTTTGTTAAGTACCTAGTACTTGTTGACATGTGTACAGTGTCCTCCTATACCCCTATACACTAATTTGAAAACATTGTAAAAGCCAATCATATTTAAAAGAATAACCGTGGAGTTTCTTGCCGGCTCTTCTCCATAGGAAACTACCAATTGGAACCGTGCACCTAGTTTCTGATGTTTCATTAGTGCCCATGTAGGTAATATGTGAAATAAAATACTTTTATTTTTATTGTTTTTTTAATGATTTATTTACACAAAGTCATCATCTGCCTTTCGTTTCTCAAGTATAATTGGGTTGGCTTCCAGTCTAACTGAATTTAGGTGAAAACCAGTAGTATTCTAAATGGAGAAAATTATTGTCTGACAAGATAGGCAGTTGGTCCATGATGACCATGTTGACTTTCTGCGTGGGTAGTGTGTTTCCTAGACAAAATTTACAAAAAATAATGAAGTATGCATGTAAAATAGTTATGTTTAGAATTTGAAAGGATGAGTAGGTAGTGAATCTGACCATTTAAAGAGAAGTTATTCTAATTGAATAAAGGTAAAATATTGAAAGACCAACTATGAAGAAGGTTGCAAAACTTTTATTCAATCAAATCAAGCCTTAAATTGTGTCACGAACTAGGAACTTTATTTTGATATCATACCGATACTTCAAATACTTTACTAGTTATTTACATAATTATATAACAAGGCGTAAATAGGAAGGCATATTATAACACACCAATTCATATGAAATTATAATGACCAATGTAATTATAACCACTACAAAAACCACAGTCTAATAACAGTTTTTGAAACTATAGCATTTAGAACGATACATATCTAACAGAGGCACTATGTACCTTTATACATTCATTTATGAAATGGAAAAAACTGAATATAATACACATTCAATCATTTTGTTTACATTTTTCACGAATTCTGTTATTTAGTGATCTAGGCTATCTGGGAATACACATGATAGGTACCTAATACCCTACCTATCATACCTAAAACAAGTTACAAGATTAATACCAAAAAAGGTGGCGGGCCAACAGTACTTAGGTAATATTAAATATTGCTGACCCACCATCTTTTATGCTTTAATTTACAAATTAAACCATAAAAGATCCATAACCGTACATCAGGGCAACTCTTTTCCAAGTTTCATCTAAAATACTTCAGAAACATCCTACTTCTACAAACAGATTGAGTGTACTTTTATTTTATTAATGTTTTTATTTGTTTTTTTTAGGCATGCTTTTTTTATAATTCTTAGGAATTCGTTAAAATTAATTTGCTTTTCTATCTAGAAAAAAAAAAATTGATCTTACTTTGAACTTCTTCCTCTATAAATGTAAAGGCTGGAGAATAAATAGCTCTCATCTGTCTTGTCTCATTCAATTGCTGAGCTAAAGAAAAAATAAAAATATTATATTTCACGAACATAGTGACAACAATTTAATAATATTATACTGATATCCCACAAGAGCAACTTACATTCTACACCTTGCACAGTGTTTACATGGGTGAGATTGGGCTGACTGTGAATCTCCTGTAAGAGAATACAATTTATGAGACACCATTAAAGTAACATAATTATACTAGTGTTAAATAAGTAAAGAAATATAAACCTGTGACAACCCTGCTTCTTCTACTGCCAAGCCCGTAGCCACTTGCACACCAATGAGATTTAAAACTCTCTGTTCTAAATCGGTCAGTTTCACAAATACTGCGGGCCCACCACCAGTACCACTAGCTGCTCTGTGCAGACGGGCAGCCTTTTATTTTGTATTATTTTTAAAATCACTCCAAACCTTAAATCATGCAAAGAAGCCAACATTTTATTAGAACCGCATCCCTGCTTTAGCCAAAATAGGTACCTACTTATGCCATAACCATTATAACCAACCTTCTTCCACTTCTCAGTACTTTTAGTATCACCACTACCATCACTATTAAGTAGCAAAGTTAACTCTTCCCAATTCTTCATGCTAGTAATCCTACCTCTAGCATTTGTTGTGGACAGCTTGCTGAGGTCTCCATGCCTATAAAACCAAACAAACTTATTTTATTTCTGCAAAGTTCACAGATAAGTTCGCTAAACACCAAATAATGTCATCGATATCGATATGTCTGCACAACCTCCACCGCAGAACGCGGGCGAGCATCTCTTTTTGGAAGTAAACCTGAATCACGTGAAAGTCCTTCTAGGTGTTTATTACAGCCCTTCGTCACGTATAAATTTCTTTTCCTCTTTTGAAAAGATCCTCGAAAACCTAACACCCTCTTACAGTCACACAATCATCATGGGGGATTTCAATACTTGTTTATTGAAAATCGATTCCCGGTCTTCTTCTCTTCAATCAATAGTTCAGTCGTCGAATTTATCAATTCTCCCTTTAAGTGCCACGCACCATTTTCCAAACTGTAATCCCTCACTTTTGGACCTTCTCATTGTTTCGTCTCCTCAACATGTCAGCAAGCATGGTCAATGCCCAGCTGACATGTTTTCTTACCATGACCTATTATTCCTCTCCTACAAAATTCGCCCACCTAAGGCTAAACCTAAAATCCTCCTGCAGCGTAATTTTGGTGGCATGAAGATAGATGACCTCCGAAGAGATGTTAACAGCATTGACTGGTCTCCTCTAGTCAGTGTCGAGTCGATTGATGATAAAGTCAACCTGCTGACAGACAACCTTGTGCAGCTGTACGATGTCCACGCTCCTATTCGTGCTGTAAAAATTAAACACCTTCCGGCACCATGGCTTACAGACGATATACGAAGCATCATGCACAGGAAGGCTGTAACCAAGACTAAATTTAAGTGTCGGCCCTCACCATCGAACCGGGAGATCCTTGTGGATGCTCGAAATCGCTGCAATAGGGTGTGTAGAGATGCCCAACGCCGTCATATCCACACCTCAGTTGAAAACGGAGATCCAGCTAAAGTCTGGAAATTTCTTAAGTCCCTGGGAGTTGGAAAGTCACGCCAAGAATCAATTCCTAAAAACCTAGATATTGATCTACTGAATCAACACTTCTCATCTTCGTCCCACTGTAATGGGACCATGAAAACAGCTACAATAAACTATATTTCAAACCTTCCAACTCCGGACCATCCTCCATTTGTGTTTAGTCAATTCTCTGATTGTGATGTTAAGAAAAGCGTAGTATCAATCACGTCGAACGCAGTTGGTAGTGATTGTTTAAGTCGGAAAATGATACTCCCTGTCCTCGACGAAATCCTTCCTATCCTATGTTATATCCTAAACTATTCTATATCCTATGGTGTTTTTCCATCGATGTGGAAAGAGGCAAAAATCACTCCTTTACCCAAAAAATCTAATCCTACTTCCTTTTCCGAATACCGTCCTATCTCCATCTTGCCTTTCCTCTCCAAAGTCTTAGAACGCCTTGTCCACAATCAGCTTAGTACTTTTCTTTGTAAGAATAGTCTGCTGAATCCTTTCCAATCAGGTTTTCGTCCTGGTCACAGCACTGCTACAGCCTTAGTTAACGTCACTGATGACATACGGTTAGGCATGGAAGGAGGAAATCTGACGGTTCTTTGCTTACTGGATTTTAGTAATGCATTTAATACTGTCGATTTCGATATCCTTCTTGGCATGCTTCGCTTGCTTAACATATCTCCAACGGCGATTGACTGGTTTCGTAGTTACCTGTATGGCCGCCGGCAACGTATATGCATAGAAGAGTGTTGCTCTTCTTGGTGTTATACTTCTGCCGGTGTTCCTCAGGGTGGCGTTTTATCTCCTTTACTCTTCGCAATATTTATAAACTATATTTCCAAAAACCTTATTTCTTCCTACCACCTTTATGCAGATGATTTACAAATATATAAACAAGCTGCCCTTGCGGATTTGGCTGATGCAATTAATACCATTAACAAGGATTTGGGTTCAATCTGCGAGTGGAGTGAGGCACATGGGTTGCAGGTCAATCCATCGAAGACTCAGGTCATTGTTGTTGGCAGCTCAAGGCTGACCCCCAAGATAAACTGGTCGCAACTTCCCCAAGTTCAATTTAACGGAATTCCTATTCCAGTAAGCGAAAAGGTTAAGAACCTTGGAGTTTGGATAGATAAACATCTTTCTTGGGGTCCCCAGCTACAGGACGTAAGTCGCAAAATTTTTGCATCCGGGAAGTCCCTGAGACGATTAAGGAATTTTCTTCCAACTGCAACTAAAACTGCGCTTGCACAATCCCTTTTACTACCCATCCTTGACTACGCTGATGTCAGTTATCTCGATCTCACTGAGGCACAATTAGATAAACTTGAGCGACTTCAAAACTTTTGTATAAGATTTATATTTGGCTTGCGCAAATATGATCACATTTCCGAATTTCGTACAAAGCTCAAGTGGCTACCAATACGTCTTCGCCGGAATTCTCATATCTTATTTCAGCTCTACAGTATTCTGTTCAATCCTAAAACCCCCTCTTATCTTAAAAAACGTTTCAAGTTCCTTCATGACACACATAATAGATATCTGAGGTCATCGGAAAACTTGAGACTAGAGATGCCGATGCATTCCACCAGTTTTTATGACAAGTCTTTTACAGTTCAAGCAGTACGGTTATGGAATGCCTTGCCCGTGTCGATAAGGCGTGCTCAATCTTTGTCCACTTTTAAAATTCTGGTAAAAAAACACTTTCTCTGTTCTTAGACAGCATCATTACAGAATACAGTTCCTTGATCTTGTTTCATGTTTATTATTGTATATATATATTATGGATAAGTTATGCTTAGTGTATGTATGTATTTATTGTACATGTAAATAGTTCACCACTGACTACCTGCAGTACTGTCTCTCCTTCTCTTTTTAATCCATCCAAAGGTTGTCTGTAAAAGATCGCTTTTAGCGATAAGACCGCCCATTGTGTCACCCTGTGTAAAATTTCAACATTTATATCTGTAACTTTTATGGTGTACATAATAAAGAGTATTCTATTCTATTCTATTCTATTCTATAATGTAAATTCCACTTACTGCTCCATATATGTCACCATCATAACAAATTGGGACGAACTTGTCTTCATTTTTAACTATTAGAATCCAATAAATCCAAATCACAATCTTCAAACAAACACGAAAGTACGAAACATAAACAATGACATTATAACCAACACAATTTTGAAAGACAGTCGCTTTCATTATGAACCATGAATTTAAATGTCATTATATTTGGTCGGTTTGTCGGGCGACGCTTACGTGACACCAACATAAGAAAAATAACGGTCGCAATTCACGGTGAGCAAACGCGTATTGGATGGTTAGGTTTGTTGGTAACTCGCACTCGCTTGTATTCTCTTGTCGATGCGTTTGACGTTAACTCGATTTACTCGATGGTGAAGTAATTCGAACGCTGTTGTCAAACTCACACTAAGCATACAGTGTGTAAAGGACTTATTTCTCACGTTCCTTTCAATACAGGCATGCATCGAGTCTCCCTCATTCTGGCTATGGCCAGTCTCGAAAAATCTGTGCGTTATAGACAAATTTAAAGTTTTTGCTGCATACGCATATAAGGCAAAAATGAACCTGTTCTTATTTTGGCCATAACAACCATCCGAATAAAAATATATCTTGCTAACACCTCGCTCCTTTTCACTCTTCAAGAATTGCAACAAACAACTCCCAATTTCTATGCAGCCTTGTTTTGCGATTTGGTAATGCCACACGTAGCAATACCCTTTTTTACGCAGAGCGTCAAAAATAGTAAAATTGTACACAGGGTACTTGCGTTTATAATGGAAAATGCCTACAACAGATTGTGGAATACTTAACACTTTTTGCAGGTCGAAGATAGCAATCGTGCTATCGTTTTTGTCAATTGTCATTTTTCCTTCATGTTTAATTTGCCGAATTCTCTCTTTTCTATTTAAATGACTTTTATAGCTTTCTTCTTAAGACTCGTTCTCTGATGGACTGGCTTGCTGATATACAAAACATGTAGAACATTGATCTTTTTTAGGCTTAAAAAATGAGTAGTTAAATTTTGTGTTAACAATGGTTTTATATTGACGTTTTGTCGCCATCGTAACGTCAACATAATTTTGCTGCGGAAAGCACTCAGTGCACAAACGATACATTTTTGATATGGCGAGGTCTTGTGACAAATATTCTCGAGTTGAGCTTTTTCTTGTATAATGAGACTCTACTTTAGGAAATAATATGCTTCTCAATACGGCTCCGACGCAGAATGTCCACTTCTCAAAATGTCCACTGGTCGCTAAATGTCCTTTTCTCAGAATGTCTCTTTCGCAAAATGTCTCTTTCGCAGAATGTCCACTTCGCAAAATGTCCCTTTCGCATATTGTCCCCTTTTTATTTCTAACATCCTTTAATCATAATTCAATTCATTTTAGCAATTAGCTTTCACACATCATGTTTGACGTGTGTATATTTGTATCTATATGGGTGTAAGCAAAAAAAAAAAAAATAGTACAAATCATAGTTCATTTTTTTTGCATTCTTCCAAATAGCGGCATTAAAATGTCTGTAACAACCACTAACTCTGGCATCGGGGAATACAGCTTCCACCGCGTTCATTTGTGCAATTTCATAATCACATTTGAAGTTTCTTATTTCAATGCCCAATTTGGTTTTTAAAATTCGAAAAAGGCGGGTGTATGTGTCTTGTGTCTTGTTGGGTAATAACGAATATATTACCGGTACTATATTTGTACATTTTTTACTTGAGTTCATATCTAAATGTAAGACATACATTTGATAATATGGTTTTGGTGCAGACATAAAAGTCCCATCTGCAAAATATGAGCCTGGTAATTTTATAACTTTGTTTGCTTGAGTTGTTGCAAATATTAAAATTTTCTCAGTATCTCCATCTTTACAAATTAAGAATTCTTTTCCCAATACTTCCGGTACACTGGCAGTTTCAATGCTGTTATGTTGTAGTCTATCTGTATTTAAAAAAGATTTACGTGCTCTGTACAAGGTATCTTTGATAGATCGAAATGAAGGTAAACAATCAGATCTATTTTCATGGAGGTTTGTTTGATATTCTTCAAAAATTTGCGGAATAGGTCTGAAATCTTCACAAACGATCTTCTTAAGACTTGAAATGTGTTCATGAATTGCATATTTTATGTCAGCTGACTCACATGTATGACGAGTTTTCCTTGTAATTGTTGTACGTGTTTTATCTAACGTTAACGAAGCACTGCACTCGCGTCTATTTATACACCTCCACAAAGTACCACCACTTGTATTAGTTTTCTTTTTACTGTATCTATGATTACCAGTAATGAGTGTAAGTTGTCCTTTTTGATTATTAACGAAATGGATTTCTTGCTCCATAATGTTTTGTTTACTATATTTTTTTTTTTTTTTGCTTACACCCATATCGATACAAATATACACACGTCAAACATGATGTGTGAAAGCTAATTGCTAAAATGAATTGAATTATGATTAAAGGATGTTAGAAATAAAAAGGGGACAATATGCGAAAGGGACATTTTGCGAAGTGGACATTCTGCGAAAGAGACATTTTGCGAAAGAGACATTCTGAGAAAAGGACATTTAGCGACCAGTGGACATTTTGAGAAGTGGACATTCTGCGTCGGAGCCCTCAATACTCGATTCCGTGCTGGAGCTAATCTTTTTAGGTCAATTGGTGTGCTTACCTCTTAAGTCTGTAATTCCTTCGTCTAATTTAAAATTTTCTATTGCTGTATATACCATTTGTTCATTAATAAAGTGTTAAGGTAAAATTTCTTACAAACAAGAATGTCTACATTATTTAAAGAAAAAAAATATTTTCAAAGTCAAAAGTCAAACCATTTATTTCAAATAGGCACATAAGAGGCACTTTTGAACGTCAAAATTTACAAAAAAAATAGAATTGATTCTAGTTGCCCCTTCCAAAAGGTAGTTTCGTATGGAGAAGAATGGGCAAGAAACTCCACCGGTACTCTTATAAAAATGTTTTACAATATTTTGTTTGATTACATTAATTATATGATTATATGTGAAGACGATGCACCTAGAATAAAATTACTATACCATAATAGGTAAAACGAATTAAAAACTAAGCAATGAAAAATAACTTAATTATTAGATAGATACGTGGTGTTCACATATTTACAAACATCATACAAGTATGTTTTTCCTAAAAAGTTAAAAAAATAAGTCAGTGTGTGATATAGGTTATCACAGAATGTAAAATCAATATCATAAAAATAACAGATTTTACCATAAAAGTAGCAACCAGTTTGATTTTGTCTAGACTCTAGATTGTCCTATGGAGCTGGACCAGCATGTTTCCAAGCATTCCTGTCCTGGATATAATCCTCTAACTTGTAATATGCTTGTTTACAAAGTGTACTTTTAATATGTGTTTTAAATTTTCTCTCGTTTAATTTCAATATATCACAAGGTATTTTGTTGTAACATTTAACACAGCACCCCATAAAAGATGTATGTACTTTAGATAATCTGAAAAATGGTTGATCTATTTTATCTTTATTTCTAGTATTAAAATTTTGTCTATCGCTTATCTTGTTAAAAATATGTAGATTTTTCCTTACATACACAATATTTTCATAAATGAATTGGCAAGGTACCGTCATAATATTAATCCTTTTAAATAGTTCCCTAAGAGATTCGCGGCGACGGAGATTATAAATTGCTCTGACAGCTCTCTTTTGCAAAATAAAGATGGACTCAATGTCAGCAGCCCGACCCCACAGTAAAATGCCATACGACATAATGCTGTGGAAGTAACTAAAATAAACCAAACGCGCGGTTTCTATATCTGTTAGCTGTCTTATCTTTCTAACAGCATAAGCGGCCGAGCTTAGCCGCCTCGCCAGAGAGGTTATATGTGGTCCCCATTGCAGTTTCTCGTCTATAGTGATTCCTAGGAAAACCGTTTGATTAATAAATTCCAGTTTTTCTCCGTTCAATATGATATCACATTCGCTACTTCTAACATTAGGTAATTTAAATGTAATACATTTGGTTTTTTTTTCATTTAGTACCAAATTATTTACCGTAAACCAATCTTGGACCTGAAGAATAGAGTTATTCACTTCGTCAAGATTTTGTGATCGTCGATCTATTTTAAAGATCAATGATGTGTCATCAGCAAATAACACCATCTTCGGTTGATTTTGAAGTAATTGGGGTAAATCATTAATGTAAACTAAAAAGAGGAATGGACCCAATATCGAACCTTGAGGAACGCCCATTGCCATTTCAGACCCTAATGAGTTAACGCCGTTTATTTGAACTTTAACCTTTCTATCTTTTAGGTATGATCTTAGTAAATCAAGAGCTGCATTCCTAATCCCATAGTGCTCTAGTTTCAGCAAAAGTGTCTCATGGTTCACGCAATCGAACGCTTTAGAGAGGTCGCAAAAGATTCCAATGGCATCTTGTGCTTCCTCCCAGGCGTTAAAAATGTTCTTTATTAGGGTAACACCGGCGTCAGTGGTACAACGCCCTTTAGTGAAACCGTACTGCTGTTCATGAAAGATGGATTTTTTATTAAAGTGACGTAACATTTGATTGAGCATCAACTTTTCAAACACCTTACTGAGAACTGGCAGAATTGACACAGGCCTATAATTATTGGGTTCTTTACTATCTCCGGATTTGAACAAAGGAACTACTTTACTGTGTTTCATGAGATCCGGAAAGACTCCTTGATCCACACTGGTGTTAAATATAAAAGCTAAATAGGGCGCAATGGTTTCGATTATAGATCTACAGACTTTTACAGACATGCCCCAGAGATCTTCTGTTAATTTAATTTTAAGATCTTTAAAAGTTTTTATAACAGCCTGGGGGTTTGTATGTTGGAACCTAAATTCCAAAGGGCATACTTTTACATTCTTTCTAAGTAAGGCAGCCGAGAGCGCGGGTGAGGAATTTAAAGTTTCAGTAGTTTTAAGGGAAATATTAGCAAAAAAGTTTTCAAATTCCTGAGCTATTTCTACCTCTGAAGTGATGGGCCCATGTGCAGTTTCTAAATTTAATTCAGTATTACGCTGTTTTTTCCTACCTGTTTCATTATTTATTATTTGCCAGGTAGTTTTTATTTTATCATCAGCTGATTTTATTTTATTGCTAATATAAAGAGCTTTAGCTATTTTGCACACACTTTTAAAAGTTTTAGAATATTTTGCAACATATTGATGAAAGCTTGTATTATTCTTATGTTGCTTTAGGCCATAAAGTTCAAAAAGATTTTCCCTGCTTTTACGAATACCTGGAGTCGCCCAATCACTAAATACGAACTTTGTGTAAATACTTTTAGTCTTTAGTGGAAAAGTGTCATTAAATTGTGTGTTTAATAGTGAAAAGAACTCGGCGTAGAACTCATTTGGGTCACAAATATTATTAAATCTCTGAACACATAATGCACTGGCCAAAGAATTATTTAATTTCTCTAAATTTTGACTTGTAATTGGCCTAAACCTTATTTGAGTTTTTTGTACAGGCATATAGGAGCAAAATGTTATTGTTTGACCACTATGATCAGATGGCAACTTATTTACAATTTGTTTGTGTAAGTAATCACAATTACAAAAAATATTATCTATACAAGTGGCAGAAGAAGCTGTCACTCGGGTTGGTTCAATAAAAACATTTGAGAAATCAAATGACCTAAAAAGACTTAATAATCTGACAGTGTTCGAGTTATTTTCTAATAAGTTAATATTAAAATCACCACATATGATTATTGACTTACTATTAGTACTAAGTTTTTTTAACACATCTTCCAGTACAGAATCAAACAAAGATAGATTCTGGTAACTTGGAGGTCTGTATACGCATACTATAACATGCTTATCAAGCTCAACACAGGACAATTCAATGGTGTGTTCAACCGACAGTCCGATGATGTCTTTCCGTTCTTTCGATTTGATAGAATTTTTAATTAATATTAATGATCCGCCATGTACCATACGTTTTCGGCTAAAATGGCTAACTACACAATAATTTTCATAATTAATTGACATCACTTGATGATCTTTTAACCAATGTTCTGTTAAACAAATGACATCGAACTTGGTATTTTCTAAAAACAATTCTATTTCCAGTAATTTGGAAGAGCAACCTTGGATATTTTGATGAAATAATTTTAAAGTATGTTGCACTCCCTTTGTTTTTTTTTATGAGTTAAATGGCCAGAAGATACCTTTTTATTATTCGCTAATAATAATAATTGGTTATTTGAATGGGTAACTTCTGTTGTCTTACAGTCTAGTTTAAAGAATTATCTGGAGTGACCTCCACAACTACAACTGAAGAGTCTAGAATGCCTGTATGAGTTCCAGCAGGAAGAGAATACCCTATCTGACTGGTAGTGGCCTCCAAGGATGTTGGTATTATAGGTGGATCCTCCTTCGTACAACATGATGACTCATAATTAATCTCTATGTTGTTAGTATAACTAGACAACACAGACTCGTCACTAATACTAAATTTCGTTATATTAGCTATAACCTCATTAATATTAATAGGTAATAGGTAATACGGGCTGGTGTCCGCAACTCCACGTCAATGCGCGTATTTTGCGTACGGGTAGGAAAATCGATTATTCGATCCACCCCAGCTCCTCAAGGAAGGCCAGCAACGCCTTGGTGTTACTGACAATCTCACGTAGGATACCTGGGTTACCGAAGTACTTTGCCCTGTATGTAGCGATCACAGGGCAGTTTAACAGCACATGAGCCGCTGTCTCGTCGTCCTCCATGCAGGCCCTGCACAGCGGACTGTCTGTGACTCCTATGACAAAGAGGTGTTTATTAAATGACCCATGGCCAGTTATAGCGGCTGTAACTGTGCGCAGCTGTTGTTTAGTTAGTTGTAGAACCCGTTTCGTGAGGCGGCCGTCGATAGTAGGGAGTGCCTCCTTCGCCTGCCTGCACTCACTTTGGTCCAACCATAGTTTGTGATGTTGGTCCCTGGTTCGTTTCCTTACCAGAGTGCGTAGATAACCGAAGGGGATTGGCGCGATGGGTTCGGGTCCCACTGGCGCCATGCTAGACCCCCTTCTTGCGAGTTCGTCGGCTGCATCGTTACCTAGCGAACCGCTGTGTCCTTTGATCCATTGAATGGTTATATTATTGAGGCAACCCACCTGGTTGAGGCGCTGGTGGCACTCGTATATCAGCCCAGAGTCAACTGTATGACTATTTAGCGCTTGCAAAACAGCCATGCTGTCTGAGAGTATGCGTATCGAGTGGTCCTTAACTTTCCTGGCCATGATCGCTGAAGCGGCAAGAGAAATGCCCATGCATTCGGCCTGGAACACTGTGTTATGGACTCCCAATGGTGTGGCTATGTGTATATTGAAGTCATCCGAGAAGATTCCAGCACCTGTGCCACTACCTGTTTTCGATCCATCCGTGAAGATGCGCAGCTCTGCGGGGCGTAAACCCTCGCATCGGCGATCCTCGTGAAGTTGGATTTTGTATTTCTTATCAAAGATAAATTGTTTGGGTACCCGGTCATTAATAGCTTTCGTAATAGGGAACTCATTATATAGTCCCTCAAGCAGAGCGGTGTGTTGTGTATCCCTCTTACCCCAGAGATTTATTGCATTTAGACGTACCGCCGCCATCGTCGCTTCCTGCTGTATGAACAGGTGGAGCGGTGGTAGACCCAGCATGGCTTCGATTGCTGCAGTCGGAGTAGTCCTCATGCAGCCCGTGGTCGCCATGCAGGCTAGTCTTTGCATGCGTTGTAGTTTATTAAAGGCCGTAACCAGCTTGGTACGGGGCCACCAGACCACAGCCCCGTAGGTGATCATGGGGCGGATCACTGCGGTGTACAGCCATAGTATAATTTTGGGGGATAGGCCCCACTTCTTACCTATCATTCTCCTGCACTGCCAGAAGCTAATGCAGGCCCTGTTTAGCTTGTTGTCCAAGTGACTACTCCAGTTTAACTTTCTGTCTAGAATGACCTCAAGGTACTTGACCTCATTGGCCAACTGAAGTTCTGTATCGAACAATTTTGGTAGGCGGAAAGGGCCTAATGTTCGTTTTTGGGTGAACATGACTACTTCCGTTTTAGTGGGGTTCACCGATAGGTCAAATTCCCTGCACCATCTTTCTACAATACGTAGTGCCTGCTGAGTGAGGTTACAGATTGTTCCCGTCACCTTCCCCGAAACAAGGATGGCGAGGTCGTCTGCATAGCCTATTGTGTAAAAGCGGTTGGCGTTGAGTTTGGTGATGAGGTCGTTAATCACCAGATTCCATAGAAGAGGGGACAACACCCCTCCCTGGGGACAGCCTCTGGCTATCATGGCCAGTTGCTGCTCACCTTCAAGGCGAACCACCCGCTTGCTCAGCATGTTTGTAATCCAGTCCATCAGTACCTGTTCTACTCCGTGTCTGGAGAGAGCGCTGCTGATGCTAGAGAAATTAGTTTTATCGAAGGCTCCTTCGATGTCTATGAAAGTGCCCAGGCAGGTGCCTTTCTGATTGATCGCCTCCTCTATCTGGCCAACCACTAGATGAAGCAGATTCAGTTGACTTACCTGAGCTGTATGCATGTTGGTTACCGTGTAGCGGTATGGTTTTCAGAGCGCCATCCCTTAGTTCCCTATCACATAGCCTTTCCATAGTCTTTAAAAGAAAAGAGGTCAGGCTAATTGGTCGGTGTGATTTGGCGTTTGTGTAGTCACCCTTACCTGGCTTTGGGATGAATATTAGTTTCACTTCCCTCCACCCTTTAGGAACGTATCTAAAGGCCAGGCACGCTCTCATTAGAGGCACCAGTCTTACTGCGACTGAGGCTCCCCCCCACTGCAGCAAGGCCGGAAACACTCCATCAGGACCAGCTGCCTTAAAAGGATGGAAGCTTCGGATGGCCCATTGGAGTTTCTCCAACGTGATCACCCTGCGAGCATAGAGCCAATCATTGTCTGACGGTGTTTGTATTACGTCTTGCCAGTCGATTACCTGCGCAAAGACGCATCCGGGGAAGTGAGTCTCAACTAGGACGCGTCTTGTTTCTTCAGGCGAAGACGTGAGTGTGTTATCAGGTTTGCGGATGGTAGCGGGCCCAGATGTATTTTGTTGCGCCAGTACTTTCCTTGCCCTGTTAGCTTGCTGACAAGATTCAATGCTGCCACAAAATTTTCGCCATCCCGTGGTGCTCCTGAATCGAATGCATTTTTTGTAGCTGGATTTGGCTGCATAATAGTTATCCCAGTCCTCATCCGCACATGTGTTCATGGCTCTATTCAGAGCTTGTCTTACCTTACCGCGTTTTCGCTCCAGTTCAGCGCCCCACCAGGACTGTTTACCCGGCGTGCTACGCGGTGTGGTCTCTGGGCAGGCAGAATGGTAGCTGTTTATGATTGAGTTAGTAAGATGGCTTACATGTACTTCAATCAGTGTCGAGTCCGCAAAAGTAGTCGGATCACTTAGAGTTGCAAGCTTGCAATCAAGGTTGCGTGTGAAGGTTGCTCGATCCGTGTTACGCGGATTCCGCCTTGGTGGTGTTGATGGCACACAGACCTGTATGTCGAAGCGGATCCACCTATGATCAGAGCAGGAGGCCTCGTTGGAGACCTGCCACCCGGTGGTAATTTCCGCCGCGCCGTCTGATGCCAGAGTGAGATCAATGATTGTGCGACTTCGCCTGGTTACGAATGTTGGTTCGGAGCCAGTGTTTAGTAGGGATAGGTTAGTCGAGAATAAGTAATCAACCAAGGCCTTACCCCTCTCATTTTGCGTGTCCATACCCCACAGTTGGTGGTGAGCATTAGCGTCCGCCCCGATGACTAATTCAAGCCCGCATCCCTCGCAGTGGTTCACGAGGCGGGCGAGGTCATGGGGAGGCGGCGCCTCCGCCTCAGGCATATAGGCTGAGGCGAAAACGATCACCATCTCCCTAGCGTCGTCACGCTGTATTCTCAGCTTTGCTGCAGAGATATCTCTGCAACAGAAATCCATTAAGAGCTGTGTTTTGAGGTTACCTGTGACATAGATGCACGATCTGGGGTGATCGTGGTCATTGGTGACTAGGAGCTTACCGCCAAGATTGGAGAGTCCTTGTATGCGGCCCGCCCTAATCCACGGCTCCTGGATCAAGGCAATGGCCGTGTGTTGAACCTCCAGCCACTTGCGGAGCTGAGCCGTCGCGGTCTGACTGTGGTGGAGGTTCGCTTGGACAACTCTACAAATCGACGAAGGGGACGCCATCACTGGTCGAACCCTCTTCGTCCCCCTCAAGTTTGAGCCCGGCAAACAGGTCGCCCTCGTCGAAGCCGTCCCCTCCTAGGCCCGAAGCCGGGGATAGGATGGTGTCGTCCAGCTCCTCGCCCGATGAGAGGACGGCACCCACGGTGACGGCTGCACGGGCGGCCGACTCTGCTGCAGCAGGTTCAGCCACGGATGCTACCGGGTTGCATACAGGGGGAGTGGACTCCCCTTCTGGTGCCTGCGGCACCTGTATCAGTGTCTCGCTGACGGTTCTCGTGGCAGGGTCCCAACCCTGAGGAACGTCCGTGAACCTGCCGTTCCGACCCTGAAACCTCACGTACACTGCCCCTAGTCCAATTGAGAGGCAGCGTCCGGCCTCCATCAGGGTCGGAATCTGATCCACAGGGACACCGACCACCACGAACCACGCCTCAGGTTGTTTGTCGGCGTGCAGCAGTACCCACCTCTTGAAGTCCACCCAAGGGTTCTGGTAGCTGAGAGCGCGACCAATATTGGACGGCTCTCCGTAGACCCCCTGCTCGTCCGGGATCACGATGCCACACCGTGCACGCTTCTGGATCTCCGACTGGCTCACGACGACTAGCGAGGTGCTAGTTGGGAGAGCTAAGCCAGAGACAGCTTTCCTTAGCCAGGCTAAGGTGTGGTCGTTGCCGCACCACAGTTTGAGGACACCCCCGGCGAACAGCGGCTTCGCGTTGAAGGTCGGCCCTGGAGTGTCTTGTTTGGGGGAGCAGGCCTCGAGGATGATCTGCTTCTGGATAGCAGCGAGTACCTGGTCCGATACATCCTTGCTGAGGATACCCGTTCGGTCGCAGGTGATGGCGACGTCGAGGGTAGCGCTGGCAGCTTTGGCGTAGCTTCGTTGGTCGACCCGTTTGGATTGATCAAGGCGCGGCCGCTTATGCTCTCCCCGAGGTGTCAAAGTCTCGTTGAGAGTTCGCTTGGCCGCGGCCTGATCCTTCCAATCGGGTCGTTGTGTCGTGTCGGTCCCCACAGCCGGACTCCCCGAAGCACCGGTTGGCAGTTGACTGGGCGCAGATCGGCTTGTGCCGGCCTCTGCCTGTAACCGCTTTCCGGCGGAGAAGTTAAGCTGGCCGCCTGTCGATTTGATCAGACTGGCGGCAGTGTCCTGTTTGTTACCGGAGTCCTTACCTCACCACTTGCGTGCCTGGCGTCGCTCCTTCCTCGTCACTCTGTCCCTCTTTTTGCCCTTATCTAAGGCAGCTGGTGGACCTGAAGGGTCAGAGCAAGGGCAAAGGGCTTTTTGAGTGCGTTTACCCTTGCCCTTGCGTTTATGTACTGCAGCAGCCGGTGGACCTGAAGGGTCGGTGCAAGGGCGACGGGCTTGTTGAATGCCTTTACCCTTGCCCTTGCTTTTCTGCACAACTTGCCAGGCGCGTGAGAACGCATCCTCGGTGCAGCTGGCTGTCTCCGTTTGACCCGTTTCGGCCATCCGGTGGGAGGCGGCTAAAGGAGCCACAGGAGTGGGAGGGTGTATGGGTAGGAACCCGGCGCTAGTTTTACCCGGCGCCGGGGTTGGCGTGGAGAGGTTCGGACCGGCAGTGGTATTAATCGTCGCCGTCTTCACTCTGGTTTTAGAAGGGTCGGTACTGGTCCCAGTCAGCGCCGACGTCCTTTGTTTATACAGGGACTTTTTGGCTTTGGTCTTAGCTGTGGTTCTCGCCACAGCCAGACCTACGCCCGCGCTGGTACCCGCAGCGTTAGCCGCATGGCCACCAGGGGCGAGGGAAGTGGAAGCACCACCCTTGGGAGTCTCATTGGCTTTCGCCTCCACTCCGGTGTTATGGTTTTTAACTGGCCTTAAATTTTCCATGTTAAATGATTTAAAAAAAATTTCATCTCTCTGGCTCCCACCCTCCATGGAGCCCGCACCTGGGAACGTCTTACTATAAAAAAAGCTCGAACGTTAGGACTACCAGAGAGATATAGGGGCGCAAGGCTGGTTTACAGTGCGACATCGGGTGCTCGAGCGGGTTGGCATAGGGAGCCGAAAGGCCACTCCCCACGAACTGATCAACCCTCACTTACACCGTCAGCATGACCTTTACCTACCACTTCAGCCGTCCGAGAACGACCTCAGCGGACCTCACGCACCTCGCCTGTGGCCCTCTGACGGGACACTATGACCATTTCCCTACCCCTGGCTATTGGGTAGGGCCACCGTTTCGCTTGAAATTAGGACCAAAGGGGGCGTGTTGCCTTACGGGCACATTACAACCAAGTGACGCAACTTAACTATATTATAGTTTGACAGCACTAATGTCATTTTAGTTACTCAATTTAGTGAAAATGTCAATTTTGCTATTCTGAATTTGACGTTTTTCACCTAAAATTAAGATTAGTACCGATTCTGTTGCCACAAAATTCTCTAAACTAGACTAAAAATCACCAAAATTTATTTTATTCCTGTCAAACGACGTTTCCCATTCTGAAATTGACTAAAGTGACATAACTTAACTGAGGCATATAGAATCAAAGGTAGCTAAGTGCCTCTATGTCACATTTTCAGGAACCGAAAAAAACGTTTTTCTAATTTATGAGTCAGGGGTTTTCATTTTCTCTCAGTTTTGATTTTAGAGTTTGTGATTTAATATTGGTTTTAGCTACCTTTATCTGGGAGTACTAAATAATAAGCCGAAAAAAAATAAAAAATCAAACGACTTAGCTATCTTTGATACCAACAGCTACACTTAGCTGTGTTTGATTTTTACTCAAGTGAACCTAGCTGTCTTTGATAATGACTGTCGCCATATTGACATCACAATGTTAGTGATGTTCCCAACAGTGTCGATAGCATAGACCAGTAATTAAAACACGTTTTCATCTAGATATTTAAAATGTTCATAAAACTTCAAATAATAATCAAAATCGTTATGAAATAAAAACACGTTTTCTTTTTTTAATCAGACTTTTATTTTCCTTTAGGAACAATATTCTATTCTTATGAACTTAAAATTTTTCTTATTACTAAATTATTCTTATTACTTTTAATTAGCTGTTTCTTCTTTTTCAACAAAAACAAAAGTTACATTTTTAAATCTAATAATCAACATCGTAACAAAAAAACAACCCTTTTTCTCTTTTTAATCAGACTTTTCTTTACTCTCAGTAACAATATTCTATTCTTATGAACTTAAACCTTTTCTTATTACTAAATCAGCTGTTTCTTCGTTTTCAACAAAAACAAAATTTAAATTCTTAAATCCACCGTATCATCCCTATATTCACAATAGTTTTCATTATCATCTTCCCCTCTTTCTGAATCCCCCTCTTGAATAACTGGCGATCTTATAATATTTACATAAAACTGACATTCTGCATTGGTTTCCCATTCAGCGCCAAAATGCTTTTTTAATAGTGCATCGACATCAGTTATTTTTGCACGATTCATGGGTGCTCCTAGTGGCACGGTGGATGGGAGAATCATATTGGTTTTCATTCCAGTTTTGCAAAGATTTTTACTGCTTTACCTATATCTGAATTAAAATGCAGTTCTCCACGAATAAGCACATTTCCAACAGTCTTGGATCTCTTCAAAATGAATCTTTTGCATTCACTTATTTTAAAAGGCCATCTCGCAGTCGGTTTTAGGACATCTTTTGCGGCACTCCTGAAGTCTAACATTTGAATGTCACGCATTTTTGTAACGGTTGCATTTGTTGCAATGATGTCTATGTAATCTTCAGGTCGAATGATTACTTCTTGTTTTTTAAGAACTTTTTCAATGTTTCCGAAAACTCGGTCTGGTGGCATGAAAGAATGCCCAGTAATGGGAAAAACGACTTCAATTTTTTTCAGAGACGTGTTGTCGAGAAGCCATCTTGACAGCATACATAGCAATATGCTATTCTTGTTCTGCCCGCCACATCCATCAGCTACAAGACGAACAGTGCTTATCCCTTCAAAATTAGTTTTATTTAAACGGTCGTACACTGCAGAGGCTATCTGGTTGGATGTTTTTGGAAATTCGTTCTCTGTCCACAAATATGCATAAGTTGTGTCTTTATTCAGGTGATCTTTAGAAGAACCCTGAACAATCGTAAAATTGTAGAGATATATTTGGCGACTGTAGTATGCGCTTTGGTCTGGTACTTTGGGTAGGGGATTATTTTTTTTACAGTCGAACGAGAAAGTGATCATATCTTCTGATTTTTCCTGAAGCAATTTATAGAATGCTTTTGCCCTGAGCTTGTGGACTCTTTTTTCGATCATGAGGTCTTTCTTTTTTTCTTGGTCGTTTTCCATTTTAATTTTCCCATCCAATTCAATACATTTCGAGCAAACGTCTGTTCTCGGATTACCGAATCCTAAATTGAAGTCTTGGTTAAATATTGCTCGAAAATAAGACTTCTTTACAACAGATTGAGGATTTTCGGTTTTAAACATTTTATAAAGTTTGTTTATACTCAAATCGCTGTGCAGATATTTTCGCTCTTGTGTTGCAGATCGACAGTAATGTGATTCTATGCATTTTAACTTCATAATAAACTGCCGAACTATATCTTTTTGCTCCTTATACTAGTTTATTTTATGATTTCCTCCCCTGTTTTCTTTAGGAATCTGTCGCGCATAGTAAAACACCTTCATAACAAATTCCACTCTATACTTTTTTATTTGCAAGGAACTCAAAAAAAGTTTTTGGCAGACAATCACAAATTTATTCTGACTGTTTAAAATCCTGTACTGGATATTAAAATCTCTTCTAAGCCTTTTATTTTGGTTAGGACGCCTTCTTTTAATTTGTTTTATTTGACAGCACTTAAGAAGAAAAGCATCCTGACCGCTTTTTTTTGTTGAGGCATAAAATGATTGGTGAAATTTTAGAAGTTCATTCATTGTCAGGCTTGCACATTTTAGCGTTGGATTTTTATGTGAACAGTTCACTCTTTGAGGTAAAGCAGTAGACGAGTATCTGTGAAAAAAAAACATTTGGTTAGGTACTAGGAACTTGTAAAGGACTTAACTCCTGACGAAAAAAAGGGGTGTTATTAAACATACTACTAGTTTGTATCTGTTATTTTACTTAGTAGGTATACTACTGGTACTTGTAGGTAGGTTTGCATACATAGTAAAAATTATAATAGTATAAATTATTATTGGGAGATAAAATAAAATAAATACAATAATAAATATTTTTAACACTCAAATTTCTCTATCTTAGCACAATTTTAGTTACAGTTAGGTAGTATGTATTAGCGTTATGGTACATAATAGCATGTAATAGCAATACAGGCAAAAATAAATATTGCGAAAAATTAATTTAATTCGATTGCAATTATTTATCTTTATCTATACATTGTGTGGAGTGTAGACGCGAGGCACATCACTAACCTTTCTCTCTTAGCAATGTTTGCCTTCCAGTTTTCTTGGTTTCGTGTGCGTTTTCGACCTCTGCCAGTACTTGCCGGTTCTACAGGGACCTCCATAATATGTTTCACAACAAATTTTGCACGAGAAACTCACTAAAAACACTAAAAATACAATAAAAAACATTAGGTGTGGCTAACGCGGTTGTATAGAAATCGCCATTTTGTTTTCGAGAATTCAAGCGTTGTGATTGGTTGTTTTGTCACCTAGCTGTCTTTGATTGTGCCCTAACGCGGTGTCCTGCGTGAGCGACGGACGCGACGCGACGCGACGCAACACGGCGCGACGTAATGCGACGCGATGCTATACGCGACAAATGTCCTACGTGATTTTGGTCATTACTTCTCGAATCATGGAGAAGTACAGTACAATTTTGCTTGAAAGTTCATATTTAAAGTATAGACTTTTTAAAAAAAAGCACAGAAAGAAAACAAATATAATATTTTTACAAAGAAACACATTTGGCGAGTTCCATCATTTATATCCAAAATTAAGAAACGATTCTAAAATGTTTAAACAATATTGTGGAGTGTTACCGTCTACTTTCGATTACATAATTGCTTATATTAAGTCTGAATTTCAATTAAAAACAACAAATTTTCAAAAACCTATTTCTATTGAAGAAAGATTACTCTTGACATTGCGGTGAGTACATAGAAATGAAACTACATAATATTGTATAATTGAAAATATGTATTTTAATTATTATGAAATTATCACTGAGATGAATCACCAAAAGTGAAGTAACCCATCATTGAAGATTCTGTGTTTGATGGGGTATTCAGTTTTGATATTTCGTTGATGAGCATCTCCTGAACCTGAGTCCGAAATAATAATTTATTCAGAGATGGTAGCTTTTTCATATACGGCATTATAGACTTGAACCAGTTCAAGTCGTCGTCGTCTTCATTTAAATTTTTCTTCATTAGGTCTATCTTTTCTCGTTCGAGTGTTATTAAGATTTCTTCAATACTTTTTGCTGCACCTTCTTGTACCTTTTGGTTAGCCAACGTTCCAATAGCTCGCGATGGGGTATACGACGGTCCAGGTGTCGAGGTATCATATAGTATCTGTGCCGAAATAGCATTTTGTGGAGTTGCAGCATCAGTCGTAGGGCCATCAATTGTTGCCAAATTGGTATCATCTGTATTGAACTGCGATTCATCGGTTTGCGTATTGTATGCCGATTGCTCAGAAAGAATAGACATCATTGTATCATCATCAATAATGTCGTTTTCATCTAATATGTTATTTTGAATATTACTCGTAGTTTTACGAGGTTTCAAAATTGTCTTTAAAAATTGTATTGATTCAAAATGTGGCCAATCGCCTTGATATTGACCATTTTGATCTGCGTCCGAACCCGATTTTGGCTTTTCTACTTTTTTAAGCTCTCTGTTATAGGAATCTCTTAAATTCTTCCACTTCTTTTTTACATCATCAGCTGAAATTAAAACAATATTATTATTTACAGACTGGAACACCATATAGAAAGTTATCATTCAATTTCCGTATATCAAAAACTGCCATTTCAAACATAGTGAAAGAAGTGTATACCGCAATTTGGAAGACTTTAGTAATAAAACATATGCCTATACCTACAACGGAACTGTGGAAAAGTATCGCAAAAGATTTCTGGGAGAAATGGCAATTTCCTAATTGCATTGGTAGCCTTGATGGCAAACACGTACGTATTAAGAAACCAAAAAAATCTGGTTCTATGTACTACAATTATAAGGGATTTTTCTCTATTGTATTACTAGCCTTAACTGATGCTAACTATAAATTTATAATGGTTGATATTGGGGCCTATGGAAAAGATAACGACGCTGGAGTTTTTGACGCATGTACTTTAAGACAAGAATTACAAATACATCAAAAATTACAAATACCGGAACCCGACTTTTTACCTAATACCCTCATTAAAGCGCCTTTTGTATTTGTGGGTGATGCTGCATTCCCATTAAAAACATACCTTCTGAAGCCTTATGCACAAAAAAATGTCAGTGAGGGAGATATTAAAGAGCGGTTCAACTATAGATTGTCTCGAGCGAGGATGGTCGTTGAGTGTTCTTTTGGTTCAATAGCGTCAAGATTTGGATTACTTAATACGCCAATTGAGACAGATATTGAAAATACAATTAACACTATAAAAGCTATAACTCTACTTCACAATATAATACGTGATCTTGAGAGTAATTGCGAAAATTTGACGTCAACTTCATCCCCTGATCTTCGAAGATCAAGAAGATATAATGCCTCAAGTCAAGCAGCCATACATACAAGAGAGATATTCGCGAATTATTTTAATGAACATTGAAGGTTTCGTCACTTAGCGGAAGTGGCAGGCCAGAAGAACAGCCAGCCACCTAACGATTAACAAAATGATTGCAAGAGTAAATTACTAAACTTAATAATAATGTAAATAAAACTTACCTGTGCATTCTACTGCTTCGGCAACATTCTTCCAACTTCTTTGTACTAATAAACGATTCCTATAATGTTTATGTTTTTTGTCCCACAACAATCTTTGCTCACGCACTGCGGCGATCAACGCTTCTGAATCAACCATTACATATATTAATTTTCTTCTTAGGGCGAAAAATGTCATAGTTCGTGTTGTCGCATCTGGTCGCCCTCAAAACAAGTGCGCGTTACGTCGCGTCTCGCCGCAGACTGTCATATAGGCAGGGTTGCCAGGCGTTGGATGTTTTTCCTCGTACCAGGGATGCCAAATATCTCGTAATTTCAGAACATAATCTCGTAAAAGTAAAAAAAAAAAAAGTCGTAAATTCCATAGTTTACACAATGTATTTACTTCCATCTGGTTTGCATTAGGAATATTGGCTGTTAAATCAAACAAATTACAACTGTGATTCACATTTTAATAAGTTCACTTAAATGAGTAGGTACAAATGATTAATTAATAGAATAAATTCTATTAAAGTACTAAGTACGTGGCTAATTACATTAAAATGTCAGGGAGATTACTTAAATCATCTTTGTTATTGTTGTACAGTGTTTCAGTTGTCATTCTAGAATATATTTCCTTAGAGGGTTCAAATGTTATACAATTTCCTTGACGATTTGGGCCCTTAGCACAATCGGCAGCTAAAAGTGTACCATTTACTGTGTCTGTAATAAGACGATTTCTAAGGTCTGTTTTAATTAAATTTGTCTTACTGAAAACACGCTCACAGTCTGCATTTGCATGAGGTAAAGACAGAACTGCGAGAGTGAAACTGGCCAATTGGGAGAAATCTTGTGTTTTAAGTAACATTGCCCAGAACTCATCAGGATCTTTAATATCTTGAAGCCGTTCTGGGTACCGAGCTTTTGCAATAGGCAGTCTTCTCCATTGATCGTCTATCTGTTGCTTTTGGTTATCACTGAAAGATGCAGTTATGCGTGGTAAGACTTCCATAAGGGGCATCAATGTTGGGACGTGATCCCTGAAATCATTAGAGAGAGCTGATTCTGGTTCTAAGGCTTGAAGTTTTGACAGCACAGGGTCTTCCATATCGTACCGTTTTCTTATCTCTAAAGCACCAGTCCTAAGAAAATTTCTGCAGCTTGTGAAGAACTGTGCCTTTTTTGCGGGCTGCCTGACCACATCAGGATGTTTTAGTAGTTCGTATACTTTAATTCCAAGATACATTGCGGCGTCATGTAATTGGAATTGCTCATTTTTAGGGTCCACTTCACTTACATTTGGACGCATAACATATTCTCGTTTTAAATAACGTAGGAGAAGTTCTTGATATAAATCTCGAATTTTATCATGCAGCTTGTGAATAACCACTTTTTCATTTTGGAATTCTAAATTGAATTTGGTGAACAAAGGCAGGGACCAGTCGAGAAAACAAAAATATAACTTGTGAAAAGGATCATACAGCTTTTCCAAGATGGATATTGCTCGATTTTTTACCTCAGCGTTTCCTTTGTGTATTGGGTTTGTAGTGAAATCAATAAAAAATAAACGCAGTGCTTCCCATTGCTCTAATATTCTTGCGACTACTGCTGTTAGGGACAGCCATCTGGTTTGAGATGGTTTCAAGATTTTATGTGGCTCAATTTCAAGAAAAGATTGAAACTTGCGGAAATCAAACTGCCTTTTGTCACTGTTTTTAAAAAAGTTATATATGTCACGAGCTAGTTGTTCTGCTGATTCCGGAAGTTCCTTACAAGCCTGACTTGCACATAGGTGTGCTGAATGGCAAACACATTTCGAAATAAAAATCCCTGGTAAGTCTCGCAGTAAACGTGTTTTGACTGAATCATTTTCGCCCATCATGACGTTACATCCATCCGATCCAAAGCCAATCATGTTTGTAAGTGGCACATTACGACTGGTAAAATAATTTACTAACGCTCTGTATATATTTTCAGCGCTCGCCGTAGGAACTTCATCGGCGCCCGTTTCTGTCTCTTTAAAAATCTTATACAATTCCCAGAATACGCTGCAGATTTTCTGAGCATCTTTGTCAAAATAACGTACCACAACACAAGCCGTTTTAATCGTAGATACGTCTGTGGTCTCATCAGTCAGTGCAGAAAAAAAAGTTGATTTCAACTTACTCGCCAAATCAATTTTGTGCCCTTCCCCAATAGCATTTTTTACAACTGCAGTGAGTTTAGTACGCTTAAGTTGAATTTCCTGTACTAATTTTGAATCGGTAATAATATCTTTTAACAGATCAGTCAAATGGTCGGCCACAGAAAAAGCAATATTATGTTCTGCATAAAATGCAGCTAGTTTAATTTCAGCTCGATCCTTTTGTTTATTTTTTGCAGGCGTACACGCCTTAAAACCAAACGAAGATTATTTTTGGGATTGTAGACCCGAGGAACCAGGTTTCAGTTTGTTTCTTAAATGTTTTTTTGATTGTGCGTGACTTTTGAGATTTGTGATTTCGGCTACTAAGGAACTTGATGGACAGAATGCGCACTTCGCCCTTTGAGGATTTTTAGGATTTGGCTGCAGCCAGTCTCCAAATATCGGATCCTGTAACCATTCATCCCGAAAAGTTTGAGAATGATGTTTAAAAACGGTGTCACCTGTTTTTTTTGCTGTCCATCCTCCCTTTTTAGTTTTTTTTCTAAGTGGAGTGGGTGGAGATTCACTGTCACTACTCATTATTTTAAATTTATCACTGAATAATTCGGAAAACACATCAAAATGCACTGGAACTCAACAAACTTCAACTACTACTGAGTTAAATTATATTTCCCTACGTGTTTCGGTTAGAGCAAGGGAGATAAGAATCCGATATTTACATGAGTGCAACAAGGATAACTACAAAGAAATACATTGAGCGGGAATTCCCCGGCCAAAGACTACAGAGGTAATGAATCTAGTGATGTGCTGAGTGAGTCGATCGTTTATTACGATGTTTATTGTAAAATTTATTATAATATTTTGATTTGGATACATGGTGCAGTCAGAGGAAAGTTAAAACGAGGTTAAAATCTCGTAAAAATTTATACGAGATTTATTTTTTCTCGTATCTCGTACAGAGACCGCTAAATCTCGTAACGTTACGAGATTTCTCGTACATCTGGCAACACTGCATATAGGCCGCATGTAGGGTATGCCGTTGAGTTGATCGCGTTCGTCGCGTTCGCAGCGTCGCGTCGCGTCGAGTTCGTCGCTCACGCAGGACACCGCGAAGGTGACTTAGCTGTATTTGATCCCAAAATCAATTTTTGAACGAAATTTAAAAGGCTTTAGCTGTATTTGTTTCTTACAATAATAAAATAAATAGTTACAACCAAAAATTCGCTAGATGGCTCCATACTTAGTTGTTTTTTTTAAAGTTTGTCGCTTAGCTGCCTTTGATTCTATATGCCTCAACTGTAATAAAGAGACTTCTTGGCGGGAAAGTGAAGCGTCATGTTAGCAGTTTTGTTTTATTTTCTAAAATTTGTGTTTAGCCGAATATTAATGTGTAATAGTGGTGGATTTATGGATTATTAACCATTAAGTGTTCGTGAACCTGCATTAATGTAGGCAAATGAAACAAAACAGTGCAACATCACTTTAAGTTCTCTCAAGAAGTCCGCGCGAGGTTTCAGTAAAGTGCCGCGTCTTTACTTAAACTCAAGGGAAGCGGGGCGGGATATCATCAATCATCTTTATCATGCATTGAGTGGAGTTCATTTCATAATTATTATAACTTTGTACTTGTTACCTAATTTTACATGACACTGGCAATGCACAAACCATGCGAAGCCAAAAAGAAAAAATGCTTTATGTATGTATATTATTGTATAAGTAAATGGTACTCCACTGACTACCTGCAGTTTTCTCGTCTTCTCCCTTTAATCCATCTAAAGGCTGTAAAAGGTCACTTTTAGCGATAAGACCGCCCATTGTGTCACCCTATGTAAACTTTTAACATTTATTTCTGCAACTTTTATGGTGTACATAGTAAAGAGTATTCTATTCTATGCTTGTGAGTTTGGAAAATCTTAAATCATTATGGAAGCTGTTGACAATTCGGCAGAAAGTTAATAATAAAATTATTGTTAAGTATTAGAATACAATACGAAATTACTTCTTGGAAACTTAGGGATTTTTGTACTGAACATCTAATGCGCCTACTACAATAAGATTTAGGATCGAAATGGATAAATCTATTTTTCAGATTCTGTGAAATATGAAAAAACATTTTTTTTTAAACTATCAAGAAAGAGTTAAGTTGGACAAAGCCATTGCAAATGGCAGAAGAAAGAAAAATATTTAGACTCCCTAGATCAGGAGTTTGCTGAAGCAATAGATAAATAAATAATTAATTTAAGTTTCTGCAACGCACCGGGCAGAGGCTACTTATTTTCTAAATTTATTCATTTCACAAAATTGTATGGGTAAGCTTTAGTTAAATATACCTGGCACCCACACAGGCACTTCACAAGAAAAAAAAACTGCTGGCATGTTAATCAAGGGACATATTTAATGTTACTTATGGGTAGTTGTAACAGTTACACAAAGAAAAAATAATTTGCTCTTATTGGAAATTCAATATAATTTAATAGAAACATTATTTACAATTATATAAGCTATATTTTTAAAGTTCATAATACCTGCTTGTGTAGCGTTATCTCTTCACAATATAATTATTCTCTTACAATCTACTATAACTTCACTTCATCACAATGGATCCTCTAACAAGCACTCTGAGTAAATTTAAAGGAGTTGTTTCACACATAGATGTCCTGCCTCTGAAAATAAACTTCAGAAGGCCCCTCCATCACCTGTCACAACTTCTTAGGAGTTTGGACATTCATCACGCAGGCTATCAGCAGTGTTCAGCAACAGGTGGAGCTACTTGCTTGCAGTGTCGACCAAATTAAGATGTAGGGACAAAGGAATATCTTGCTGTTGCATGGTGTCACCAGATGGGACGTGCAGTAACTAATAAAATCAGGCCTATCCTGTTCAAGCTAGGCAGTCTTGCGCTTTGGGATAAGATTTGGTTTTCCAAAGCCAAATTAAAGGCTATAGGCGACACCATTAGCCAAGTTCCTAAAAAAGGGGGTGGCATGACTGTTCTTGGCTGCGAGAGAAATATGCGGTGTCACCAAGAGCTGGACTAAGGATGGCTGCGTGTATTTCCTTGGTCCCAATGATTCGCGGCATCGGGTTGGGAGCCTTGCTGTATTGGACAAGATTGCGCCGAATCCCAGTGAGCCCGAGCGGAGTGATCCAATAACGGATGTGCCAGCCTCTGTCCCGTTGCTGCTGCGAGGACCGCTAGCAAGCGTGCTGCTTTTTTGAAGCAGTGATTTCTTTGTGATGTTTTAATCAAAGCCGGGGTATTATGTACATTTATATCTGTAATTTTTATGGTGTACATAGAAGAATAATATAATAAATGTTTTGTTGTACTGTGCTAAGTACTTAGTACAGTATTGATTCATTCAAGTCACTGTCAGCTGTCAGTGTTAGTCAATAATACCCATGTCAGTTTAATTCGGTGCGTTCCGGTTTTCGTAAAGGTAATGGCAGACTGTGTTTTGTTTTCTTGTTGTTTTTTCTCTGAAATGTTTTACATATTATTTTTATATGCTTTTGTTTAACTCTTTTTACCCGGACTGAGTAAGTAGGTTTTAATTATTTTGATTGAATATCGCAACCGGCAGGTGGACTAGTTATTGCTCCTACAGACTGGTGCGATATCGCGGGTGCGACAGGCATTGCGACCATTGTCGCGCCCGCGATATCGCACCAGTCTGTAGGTGCCTTTATACGATTTATTTTTATTAGTCTGGTAAATGTTTATGTATATTGATGAAAGCAGTGATAGTACTTAGTAGTTTTTTCTCTATAACAAGCAACGACGACGACAGTTTCGTGAGTTCTCCTCTTGCAGCGCAATGTGCGCGATGTTCCTAAGAATTTTAACGTTATACATATTAACGCTCAGAGCATTCGGGCTCATTTCCACGATATGCTGGCAAGCTTTAACTGTAAGAACGTACAGACGCCAGCAGATCAAGCTACCCGAAACTGTCAAATTTTCCCAATCAACCTTGAACCTTATGTTGTAGGGTTAAAGTTGAAAATCTATTGAAGTTTGACAGATTGTAGTAGCTTAATGTGCTGGCGTCTGTACATGAATGCATAAGTCATGGCACCGCTAAATCCCCTAACTTATTTTTCTGTCGTATAAAATTCGCCCACCTAAGGCTAAAGCTAAGAATCTCATGCAACGCAATTTTGGTGGAATGAAGGTCCGTCGACAATCTTTGCAAGGATGCCGAAAATATAGATTGGTGCTGGACTGATTGCCCCTGGATCAGTCGATGAGCAAGTTAATATTTTTATGGCTAAACATATCGAGCTTTACGATCACCACGCATCTGTTCAAGCAGTTAAGGTTGACATTTGCCGGCACCATGGCTCACGAATGAGATAGCGCTACGACACAAAAAAGTTATTGCAACGTTTTAATTTAAGCGTGGTGCTAATGACGCTATTTTTGTCAAAATTCAAAGATTTCTACAAGCATGAATGGACTCCTATTCACCTTTTATGTTAATTTACACAATATGGCTGCGTAACCACCAAAGTGGAGCTGGAAAATTGCAACCAGTGAAATTTCACAATCATTTAACATCGGTTTCCCAGTTCGATTTCGTGGACCGACCTTATCTTAAAGAAATGTGATTTTGAATTTCCCGCTTTCGCGAGTTTTCGGTGTCATCCACCAGGACCAAAAGCCGTACCATTTTATTTGTACGGACTTTTTATTCTTCTCTCCAGAGTAAATATGTTTCTTGCCACCAACCAATTGATATGGCAAACAAACAGACAAATTCAAGATGTCCTTGGTAGAGCTTTCCTACGGTGACGAGAATACTGGAAATTTTCAACTTACTGAACACCAAACCGGATTTTCTTTTCTCGAGATCACATTTTTATTAGAACATTTGCTTTATTGCGCTGAAATAAAAAGCAAGTTAATCATGCTTTAAGAATCAATGTTTTGAATACTACAGTATTTCTTTCAATTTCGGTGTACAACCCTAGCACGATTACATGGGTCACAGTTAATAATAACAAATACAGGATACTGCATCTAAATTAAAATTTATACAATAGTTTTACGCCGTCATTATGTTCTCTGTATTTTATTTGAATCATTATTGATAAACAATAGATGATTATTATGATTTTACTCAGGTTTTTATGCATTTCGGATCATTTCGTTCACTCTTTTTTTTATTTCCCAACAAATCTTGGTCTATGGTTTATTCAACTTAGCGATTGTCAAACTCTATTATAGTTGTGTCAAAATTGTTTCTAAGTTTAGTGAATCTTGTTTTCAGAATAGCTTTTAAGAATAACTAAACTAAAACTAAGAAATTTTGGTGATAGTTTAGTTTAGTTCGGTGTACAAGAGAATCGGCACTAATGGTGCCGATTCTGTTGTCACAAAATTCTCTAAACTAGACTAAAAATCACCAAAATTTAGTTTATTCCTGTCAAATGACGTTTCCCATTCTGAAATTGACTAAAGTGACACAACTTAACTGTAATAAAGTTTGACAGCACTAATGTCATTTTAGTTATTCAATCTATTGAAAATGGCAATTTTGGTAGTCTGAATTTGACGTTTTTCAGCTAAGATTAGGTTAAATCGACTATTTTTAATCGCGATTAAAAAGGTGTGGAATAAAATTAGTTGTCATGAACTAAAATTTACAAAGTACATTTCTCTTCTAGTTCTTGAAAGTTTGGATGCTTTTGTTGATTTGGGAGTCTTTTACAAGTTCAAGCTACTGCTTGAACTTGTAAAAGACTCGACACGGGTAAAGCATTCCATAACCATACTCGGTTATGGAATGCCTTACCCGTGTCGTTATGGTGTGCTCAATCTTTGTCCACTTTTAAAATTCTGGTAAAAAAATACTTCCTCTCTCCTTAAACATCATCGTTACAGAATACAGTTCCTTGCTCTTGTTTCATGTTTATTATTGTTTATATATTCATATAGATAAGTGTATGCTTTATGTATGTATATTATTGTATAAGTAAATGGTACACCACTGACTACCTGTAGTATTCTCGTCTTCTCCCTTTAATCCATCCTAAGGCTGTAAAAGGTTGCTTTTAGCGATAAGTCCACCCATTGTGTCACCCTATGTAAACTTTTAACATTTATTTCTGCAACTTTTATGGTCTGCATAATAAAGAGTATTCTATTCTATGCTTGTGAGTTTGGAAAATCTAAAATCATTTAATAAGCTGTTGTCAATTTGCCAGAAAGTTAATAATAAAATTATTGTTAAGTATTAGAATACAATACCGCCTACTACAATAAGATTTAGGTACGAAGTGGATAAATCCATTTTTCAGATTCTGTGAAATATGAAATAACAATTTTTTTGAAACTATCAAGAAAGAGTTAAGTTGGACATTACAAGACTGTTCTAACCCATCGAAAATGGCAGAAGAAAGAAAAATATTTAGACTCCCTAGATCAGGAGTTTGCTGAAGCAATAGATAAATAAATAATTAATTTAAGTTACTGCAACGCACCGGGCAGAGGCTACTTATTTTCTAAATTTATTAACTTCACAAAATTGTATGGGTAAGCTTTAGTTAAATATACCTGGCACCCACACAGGCACTTCACAAGAAAAAAGAGCACATGAGCGCATGTTATTCAAGGCACATATTTAATGTCACTTGTGGGTAGTTGTAACAGTTACACAAAGTAAAATTAATTTGCTCTTATTTGAAATTCAATATAATTTAATAGAAACATTATTTACAATTATATAAGCTATATTTTAAAAGTTCATAGTTAGTACCTGCTTGTGTAGCGTTATCTCATAATTATTCTCTTACAATCTACTATCACTTCACTTCATCACAATGGATCCTCTAACAAGCACTCTGAGTAAATTAAAGGAGTTGTTTCACACATAGATGTCCGCCTTTGAAGATAAACTTCAGAAGGCCCCTCCATCACCACACCCACCCATCCACAACTTCTTAGGAGTTTGGACATTCATCAGACAGGCTCTCAGCAGTGTTCGGCAACAGGTGGACCTACTTGCTCGCAGTGTCAACCAAATTGAGATGTAGGGACGAAGGAAGATCTTAGGTAATAGGTAAAACGGGCTGGTTTCCGCAACTCCACGTCAATATGCGCGTATTCTGCGTACTACAAGGAAGATCTTGCTGTTGCATGGTGTCACCAGATGGGACGTGCAGTAACTAATAAAATCAGGCCTATCCTGTTCAAGCTAGGCAGTCTTGCGCTTTGGGATAAGATTTGGTTTTCCAAAGCCAAATTAAAGGCTATAGACCATTAGCCAAGTTCCTAACAAAGGGGGTGGCATGATCTGTTCTTCGCTGCGAAAGAAATATGCGGTGTCACCAAGAGCTGGACTAAGGATGGCTGCGTGTATGTCTTTGGCCCCAATGATTCGTGGCATCGGGTTGAGACCCTTGCTGAATTGGACAAGATTGCGCCGAATCCCAGTGAGCCCGAGCGGAGTGATCCAATAACGGATGTGCCAGCTTCTGTCCCGTTGCTGCTGCGAGGACCGCTAGCTTAAAGCGTGCTGCTTTTTTGAAGCAGTGATTTCTTTGTGATGTTTTATTCAAAGTCGGGGTATTATGTACATTTTATATCTGTAATTTTTATGGTGTACATAGAATAATATAATAAATGTTTTGTACTGTGCTGTCTACGGTACTGTGCTAAGTACAGTATTGAACTATTGATTCAAGTCACAATGTTGTCACTGTCAGCTGCCAGTGTCAGTCATTACCTATGTCAGTTTAATTCCGTGCGTTCCGTTTTTCGTAAAGGTGGAATGGCAGACTGTGTTTTGTTTTCTTGTTGTTTTATCTCTGAAATGTGTTACATATTATTTTTATATGCTTTTGTTTAACTCTTTTTACCCGGACTGAGTAAGTAGGTTTTAATTATTTTGATTGAATAACGCAACCGGCGCGGCAGGTGGACTAGTTATTGCTCCTACAGACTGGTGCGACAGGCATTGCGACCATTGTCGCGCCCGCGATATCGCACCAGTCTGTAGGAGCCTTTATACGATTTATTTTTATTAGTCTGGTAAATATTTATGTCTATCGATGAAAGCAGTGATAGTACTTAGTAGTTTTTTCTCTATAACAAGTAACGACGACGACAGTTTCGTGAGTACTCTTCTCTTGCAGCGCAGTGTTCGGATGTTCCTAAGAATTTTAACGCTCAGAGCATTCGGGCTCATTTCCACGATATGTAGCTAACTGTTAGAACGTATACATGAATGCATAAGTCATGGCACCGCTAAATCCCTGAACTTATTTTTCCTTATTTTTTACCTTATTTTTCTGTCGTATTAAATTCGTCCACCTAAGGCTAAAGCTAAGAGAATCGGCACCAATGTAAATCTATATCTTTCCGATGACAGTATTATTGCCGATTTGTTGAGTGCTTACATCTTTATTTAGATTTTTATCAGAAACGCAGTTAAAATAGAACCTTTCGCAATCTTCAGCTATCTCTTTTAATGATGTTCCTAAAATAAAAAAATATTATTAGTACCCATTCATTTGGTACCCGCAGCTATTTAAATAACAACTATTTAGAGACGGCCATAAAAGCTAGGTTTTCCATGCGCAAATTGGCTGTGTCAGACGGACAGACGAACATTTTTTTTTTTTTTTTTTTATATATGGCATCTCGCAGTTGACCTTGAGAGGCCGTGACTGCTTAACCGGTCTTTCCTGTGGCTGCCCTAAGGTATTAGCTTAAAGCCTCCAGCCAGGAGCGTAAATAAAAGTATTAAAAACTAAACGACAGCGCTCTAAGGGCACCCCCTGTGGGGTACGAACCTCGGCTTAGGGCGTCGTTGGGGAAAAACAAAGCAAATTGGGGACGGGCTGGATCGAAAGTTTAAATTCATGATTATTAACGGGGATTACTATTAAATGCTACGGCTCACTCAGCCTCGGGGCTGGCGGTTCGACGTGCAAGGGACGGGGGGAACAATTTATTCTTGAACTTCGCGTGGTACCTCGGCGGCGAGGACGGAATGACGGTTTGTGTTTGTGCACTGTACTTGTGGCCCTATTGCTTTCCTGAAGGAGAGTAATGGGGTCATCCGGGTCTAAAAGAGTATGCCTAGGTCGGCGAGTCTTACTAATTTGAGATGGCCTATAGCTAGCTGCCTGCACAACCAAGGGGTTGCGATGTCTATCTGCGGACTCGAAGAACCGCTTTGTCGCGCGTTTCAAAAACTGCTTAATGGTGGGGATTCTAAGATCTACGTGTAGGGTTTCGTTCCGAACGAACCATGGAGCGTCCGTAATTTTACGGAGAAATCGGTTTTGAAGTGCCTGCATTCTGTGAATGAGATGGGGACGGGCGTGTGCGAAAGCGGCACACGCGTACGTCATAATTGGCCGGATGCACGCTGTGTAAATACGCAATTTGCCCTTAAGGGACAACTTGCTGCGTGAGTTCAGGACGCAATGAAGCCTACCGAGAGCGAAAGCAGCGCGCGAACGCACTTGCTTTATGTGCTCAGCGAACGAAATGTGGTGATCTAAGATCACACCGAGATATTTGGCTCGCTTCTCCCAAGGGATAGGCTTGCCGAACATCTTGATCTGTCGTGGTAGGTCCGGTCTACGCCGGGGCCTAGAAAAGAGGACCGCTTGGCTCTTATCAGGATTGACCTCGATCCTCCACTTCCTGAACCAGTCACCGAGTCTGTTGACTTCGGTCTGTAGGATGCGGGAGATCTGGTCTTGACTGCGGCCGGTGTAGTAGATGGCCGTGTCGTCTGCGAACAGAGCTAACTGCGCCTTTCTACTTTTCGGGATGTCACTGGAGAACAGCGTAAAAATGAGCGGAGCCAGCACAGACCCCTGAGGGACGCCTGCGCGGATCGGATGAGGGGAAGAGAGCGCACCCTCGATGCGATAGCGGAAGGTGCGGTTCAACAAATAGTCCCGTAAGATGAGCACGAGACGATCTGGCACACCGAATTTGTATAGCTTATACAATAAGCCGTTGTGCCAGACTTTGTCGAACGCTTTCGCGATATCGAAGAACACAGCACCCGTCATGAACCCGCGCTGGAAACCGGCGCTTATGTGTTCTATGATACGGTGGACCTGTTGTACGCAAGAATGTTGGGTTCTAAAACCGAACTGTTCGTTGGGGATGAGCCCCTTCGTCTCGGCGTAGTCTCTGAGACGCTTATAAATAAGCCTCTCATAGACCTTGCCGAAAACGTCGAGCAAACTGATGGGACGGTAACTGGAAGGCTCGGTCTTAGGCTTGCCGGGCTTCGGGATACCGATGACGGTGGCATTTTTCCACGATTGTGGAAAAATGTTATTACTAAGAGCACCATTGAAGATGGTGGTCATTAGCATGATCAGGTGAGCCGGGAACAACTGGACCACCCTATTGGTGATACCGTCTGATCCAGGGGCTTTACGGGGTTTCAGACCCTTGATTATATCGTGAACCTCGTCCGGGGAGACGGGGTCTAGAGGACAATCAGGGTCTTCGACCGGAGGGAGAGAGGCTCTACGCTCGACTTCGGCATCCACCTCGGCGAGGTGAGCCTGGTCTACTGGTTGAGAGCTGGGCGAGCACTGGGTCTCGAGGGTGTCAGCTAGGCATTCAGCCCTGTCGATGTCGTCGAATGCTATCGTCCTGTCGGGTCGTGTCAGGGGTGGCATAGAGACTACTTGCTGGGACTTGAGTTTCCTCTGAAGTTCCCAGAATGCCAGATGAGTGGGCTCTAGCTCGCTCAACATCTTGTCCCAGTTACCGTCACGCAGCTCGGCCATGCGTGTCTTTACAGATCTCTGCAAATAGCGCATGTGAGCTTTGTTGGCGTCACAGGGGAAGACGTCGTAGGCACGAGTAGCCGCGTTCTTCTCAGTCAGCAGTTCACGCACATCGTCCGGCAGCCTCAAGCGATGTTCGTCCATCGCCGGAGCTTGCCTTGAACAATCGTTCAGGACCGATTGTACGTGTTCCGTGAGTGAGCCGATCGCGGCCGTCGTGTCAGCGATTGAGGTAAACTGATCTGGTATAGAGTCTAGTAGAGGGGAAGTGGTGGATTTCAAGCGATCGCTTACTTTCCTCCAGTCCGTGACTACTTTGTTACGAGAGGGTTCGTCCGGGTCAGGGAGTCCGTCGCGAGGGACCAGTCTCATGACGACTGGTCGGTGGTCGGAAGTCAGTTCGTCCATCGCCTCTATCGAATCCAACCGGAGGTTGATATTCTTTAGGAGCGCTATGTCCAATACGTCAGGGGTATGGTTGGGGTCGTGGGGGTAGTGGGTGGGCGTCATCGGGGCGATGACGTCAAAGTTTAGGACGGGGCAGAGGTCAAACAAGTGTCTGCCTCGGAACGTGGTACTGGTACTATTCCAGGCCGGGTGTTTGGCGTTGAGGTCACCCGCTATGATAACGGATTCGCTCAGGCCAAAAAGAATTGAAAGATCGTCAGAGAGCAGTTTGAGACCGTCTGCTGACGAGGTCGCGGTGGGCGGCATGTAAGCCGAAACTATCGTAATCGGTCTATGACCTGACATGCCTAGTCTACATGCAGACACTTCAAGACACGAGAGAGTTGGAGGATCGAGAGGAATACAGTATAGAGGGGTTCTATAATAGATCAAGGTGCCGCCCTTGTGGCATCGAGACGTGTCGTTGCGAACTATGCGATAGATCGCAATTGACGGGTTTCGATGACTCGGCTTGAGGAAGGTTTCCTGTACTAGGAGAATGTCTAACTTGTGGACGCGGAGGAACTCGGCGACTTCGTCGCGTTGTCCCCTAATGCCGTTGGCATTGAAAAAGCCTAACTTGAGGGATCTGAGTTTAGTTCTTGCGAGGGCCGTATTATACATATTAGGGCCGTTTCGCGAAGGTGTTGAGGACTTGCGTAATTTCCGGGTACGCATTGAATATGCTCTGGATCTGATAAAGATTGCCAGAGGATTGAGCCTTGACTAATTCCCCGGCCATTTGAATGGCGCGAGGAGACATGAACACGTTGAATGTGCTCGTGATCACATTAAACGCGTCTAGTGCGTTAGCGACGGCGCCAACTGAAGAAGTCGCGGGTTTAGGGGGCGCGCGAGTGGTGGCGACGGGAGCGGCTTTAGGAGCTGGCTCAGGTACACGGGGCGCGAGAGGCGCGCGGGGCGCGGCGGGCGCGGGGTGCGAGAGGCGCGCGAGCCGCGGGAAGCGCGGTATTAGCGGCGGGTGCCAGTTGAGCGCGAATATTGGGGTCCATCATCAGAGGTTGAGGATGGAGAGGAGGGGCCATATATTGGCCGAAGGCAGGGAAGGCCTGCTGGTGGTTGAAATAATTCCACGGACTGGACCTTTGAGGGCTCAGACGCTGCGGAGGTTGAGACAGGGTAGCGGGGTACCCGGGGTGCTCTCGTTGCTGCCTCGCGTCGAAACGCTTGGTCAGCTTCGAGGAAGATGACTTCGGGGCTTTAGGACAGCCACGGTAATTGGCTGGGTGACCCTGTTGGCCGCATAGGACGCAGCTGGGAGGCTCGGTGCAGAGGGCACGGTCCTTTGGACGGGTGCACTCAGAAGTGCCGTGCTCGCCCAGGCACTTGACGCACCTGGGTTTCGCAAAGCAGTTCTTTTGCGCGTGTCCGTATAGTTGGCATCTGTGGCATTGGCCTATGATGCTTGATTTGTGGGGCTTCTGGACGTCGAAGCCCTTAAGGTAGCATATCGAGCTGACCTTGAAGATTGGGTGATGCCCTTCAGTTTGTGGGCACACGACAAGAACCATGTCGTATGCGGATCCACCTCTGGATCGGTGCATCCTGTGCACTTCGAGGACAGGGATCCCCTGTCTCTCTAGGTCGGCCTTTATGTCGTCCGTGGCGATCTCACTGGGGATCCTACGGATCACCACGCGTATCTGACGATCCTCGGGGAGGGTGTACGAGTGGAATGAGATTCCTCTCGCCCGAAGAAGTTTTGTAAGTTCCCTGTAGTCGTTCGACGTAGGAACGGAAACTTTGATGCCTTGCTGTGTGCTGATGGCACTGGTGAAATTGATCCTAAGATCACTGCACCTTTGTGAAACTTCCGTCCACCTGCCCTTATCTTGAATGATAATGGGTGGGGGACGGGATGCCTTCTTGGAGGCAGAAGGAGTCTTGGCGGACGCGGTCGCAGTACCGGAAGTGGTAGCTTGCGACGGCGCGGACGGAGCCGGGGTAGGGGCCCTAGTGGCGACTATCGCGGGGGTAGAGGGAGCGGAGGTCGAGGGAGCCTCGATCGCAACCATTTTACTAGGTTGCGAAGACCTGCTCTTGTTCTTCTTCCTCTTGCCAGGGCCTGAGGTGATGCCCCCTTCCTCTGGTCCAGAAGAGGAAGAACAAGAACCTGACTCCGCATCCGAGGAGTCAGAATTTAAATTCGCCGCCGCCGCGTTATTGTCCGCGGGGGCGGTGGTGTCCATCGACACTATCGGACTTTCCGACCTACTCTGTGAGTCAGAGTCGTCTGAGTTAGAAGCGAGCGCATCGCTGAACTGTGAGAGGCTCGCTGATGGCGTAGCCCTCAACCCACTAATTTGGGAACAGACGAACAGACACACGAGTGATCTTATAAGGGTTCCTTTATTGTTTTTGTGATGAATTAAGGGCTTTGCAGAGTTAAACAATAACGCAGTAGTGAAACATTTAATAAAACTCGGTGGAGAAAATCGGATACAATGGTTCATAAAGGTACTAGAATCCGCAATAGACAAAATGTAGATTGACTGTCAGTCTTCACATTTTTACCATAGACACATTACTTATTTCTTTTTAGTTTATTGGCTAGCTACTTTACACTTCACAGTTTTTCGTACGGAAGCCTAAAAATGAGAAGCTAATAAGTTGTTGTTAAGTAGGCGCAAGCGCGACTGCTGAGCAAGAGGTCCTCGGTTCGATTCCCTGGTCGGACAAAGTGTTATTGGGTTTATCCATCAGGAATTTCTCAGTAGCAGTCACGGAGTCTGGATTTGCGCCCGGTTGATGGCAATACGCTCGCCCGCTATTACATGGGACTTAAACATAACTGACGAAATGTGGGTGTACTGCTAGGTACACCTCTGCCTATCCCTATGTAACTTACCTTCAGGTATATTGTCTTCGTAAACTGCACACTCATTAGTATACTCATTACAATCTGAACTTTTTGTTTCCAATGGTTGTAAATTCTCTTTACATGAATCTTCCGAAACGGTAAATAATTAATTATATTTTCTGCGTAGTCCGGACACATACTCGTACACTCAGTTAAATCTGCACTTTTATCTTCTAAACTTTCACCAGAATCTTTTAATGACTTTTCACGTAATTCTTCTAAAAACGGTATCTTCTTGCCGCCATTATTATTACTTTACAACCACACAATTGTTATTTGTTTTGAATTATTCACCACATTTAAAGATAAACCGCCAAAACTGCAGCCATCTCTATTTAACATATCACTTTGTCTCATCACACGCGCAACGGATAGAAAATGTAATAGATGATAGATTTATTTGTCACAAAATACACTCGCAATCTCGATGCGGTAATAACTGGACAACTTGATTTATGCTATTAAAAATGTTAAGTAGGTTGTTAGAATAAATTAACATCTCGTGTTGTTAGTTACTTTTTTTTAATAGTTGGCAGTATTATAATGTTGAGTTGTGTAAATAATTATAATTTGTATGTTTTAATATCTCAAGACGTCACATTGTACCCTTTAGTAAGAGAGTTATTTAAAAATTCACATGTTTGCTATGTGCGGTAAAACAGACCCATCGACTTAGTCATTTATTCACCCTATGAATAAAATAATCCTAATGCCTATTATGCATTAAAAAATATATATGTAGGTAGACATATCAACCTATTCACGCCTGGTACGGATGTATATATATATATATATATATATATATATATATATATATTAAATTATGTACACACGGCTACGCATCAACCTAGACTGTTTGGACTTTGAACTAATAGAAGTTGAACGCACCGAATCGTGCGAGAGGGTGCTATGTGTTTTGTTATTTCGTCCCGTTCACGGAAGTCGCCGTCGCCTGCATGCGTGTTCGTGGCACGCGCCCCTGCTGCCACCATGCGGCGCTCTATCCTTACTATACTATAAGGTCTACCGAGGCAAGTGTGACATAAATGCATTAGTACAAAAGTTTGTATATCAATATTTCTATGCCGTGATAGGTTAACATAAATTATTTACTTTTAATACGTTGATTATTGATTTATTTTATGTTTCATAAAATATTTTAGTATTTAATACTAGTTTTTCGTGACTTTCATTAAGAAAAACGTTTCAATGTTAATAACTGACACACTTTCCCCACCAATGGGGCAAGTGTAACAATAAGCATTTTCGTTGTTGTATTCTTTATATTGCCTGTGGTATCTGATAAATCTTATGAGATGTTACTAATTTTAACACATTATATGATCTATTTCAATAATTATATGATAACTTTTCGTGTAGCAATAGATTTATGACGTCATGGGGCAAGTGTAACAGATTTTTTGATGAATAGTGATGTGAACTATGTTAAAATCTTGTCACACTTACCTCAGGTACTTTTTTGCATAATAAAACACAATTAAATTAGCTAAAATAGAATTTTATTTGAAAAACCATAAAGTTTAATAAAATAAAACGGTAACACTTTACCACTAAGTTTACTTAAAGTATACATCATCTAGGTCGTTGGAAAGAACAAAAACATTTGAATTTTGTTTAACTTCCAAAAGCTCAATTTTTTTACAATTTCTGATATAGGGACTACATCAACGTCTAATTTCTTTGGAACCGAAAATGTTAGGAACGTATTTTCGTCTACAGAATGCTTATAATATAAAACTTTGTACCGATCATTTTTTTCAATTGTCTGTATAGTACCAACATAGAACTTCCATTTCTTTTTCTCGAAATACCGAACCAGAACAGTGTCATTTACTTCCAAAATCAAATTACTGGTATTTTCTTCCGTATCAGTTTGAATAGCATTCATTATTTCTTCTTTGGTCAAGTTTCTCTGTTTTTCTTTGTAAACTTGTGTTTTGTTTACATCTTTCGCATCAACAGTTTTTTTTACTATCGCATGCGCTTTTGTTTTTGGTTCATAATTAATATCAGCTTGTACCGTAAGTATACTCGCATGTGTCGATTTTTTTCGTAATGGTTGGTCTTGAGCATTCTCAGAATCACTGTCACTACAAGCATCCATTAAATCAGAATCGGGGTGCGTACTCATAATGTCAGATTCGCTAGTAGTGAGTGATATTTTTCTTTGTATTTTTTTAGGTTGCGTCTTCTTTGGCTTCTTTTTAATAACTTTTCTTGCTCTTTTGTTCAAGTTTTCTTTTTCTTCACTTTCCTTTTTTTTTCTTTCAATGTAATCATTTGTTGTGATTACTTCAGCGCCTATTCCTAAGCGTTTTCTTTTTTGCTTCGTTTCTTCTTTTCCTCTTGATATGGATTCAAGTAATAAGCTCCCAAAAGTTACATTGATATTATTATTCTTTTCCTCTGACTGTTCCATGATAACTTTATTTTGGCTTATGATTGTTAAAGCGTTAGAATTGCTTTGTTTCCTAGGGATAAGTTTAAATTTGCCAACATTTTTAGCTGGACCTCTATGTACACAACCGAACATTTTGCGTGTTTCGGTGGTTTCATCATATTGTTGTTGTTCCTTCTGAGCTTCCTGTACAGTTTCTCCTTAAAATTCTTGTTCAAGTTGATGAATTATTTGTGTTGTTTCATCCGTTTCAATATTCTGTTTTTGAATATGTTGAGTTTCCGTGATTATTTCTTCTTCTTCTGTAGTTTTATTTGCTAAATGATTTTTCCAACGCTGTAGTGATGCAGGATCAAATTTGTCTTCTCCGATTTGGTTCCTATCCAAAGGATATATACCGGTTTTTCGGAATCCGTTCATCAATATCTATGGTTCCAGGTCATTCCAAGTTTCTACCAATATTTGGGTAAATTCTTTTTTTGGTAACTTTTTACCGATATTAAGCCGTTGCCATTTAATTAACTTTTGATCCCATCGATCCTTCATCGCTTTCATAGTGCTCACATCTAACGGCTGTAAAATGTGAGAAGAATGAGGCGGCAATTTTAGAATGGTGATCTTGTTCTCTTTTGCCTTTAAAATAACATTCAAGTCCAGATGCGTTGAATTGCCGTCGTATATCACAAGCTGTGGTTTACCTGTTTTGCATATTTCAGGTATTAATACGTTAGAAAAAAAGCTTTCGAAGACGGAAGCCTCCATCCAACCTTTCGAGGTCGATGCAAATGCTGAATCAATCGAATCATCGTCAGGTAGCCATGAGTTCCAAAGATATGTTCCTTTGAAAATGATTAAAGGAATAATTTTTTGACCCCAACTGTTGCATGCGAATAACACTGTTGTGTTATCGCGACCAGGTGAACTGGTAGTTCTTGTGGCTTGGAAGCCTTTTAATCCAATAATTTTCGACTTGCCTGGATCTTGGCAAAAACTTGTTTCATCAAGATTCCAAATCTGATCACCTTCTAATTTTTGCTCCTGCACAATTTCTTCTAGTAGATCATAAAATTCGTTTACAAGAAAAGGATCGGCTGCCTTCTTTCTCGCTATTTCTACGGATTGTGGTTTTTTTAAACTTAATTTATTTCTCTTTTTGAAGCCTCGTATCCATTCTTCCCCTGGAATTCCGTCTTTAAAGGGAGTGTCAATGTTATTTCTACGAACGTATTGTCCAACAAGAGCTCTGACTTCTCGCTGAGTTAAACCAAAACCGTGCCGTTCCATACTGTGTAACATTGACGCCATATCTTTCTCACATTCAGTCGTAAATACTGTCGGTCTCCCATGAGTTTTCGATTTCATACCCAGATCACCATTTAAGTATGAGATTATTGTTGGTCTAGGTACACCATAAACTGTAGATGCCTTCAAAGCCGTCATCTGTCCCTCCCTTACTGCATTAACAGCTGCCAGCAGAGTTTCTCGAGAGTATTTATCAGTAGTTTTTCTTTTATAATTTCGTACCATCTAAAATATAAAAAAAAATCTTTATTAGGTATGACAAAAGGCATCGTAGTAATATGTTTACTCTGAGATCATACTTCCTCATAATAATTTGATCGATGAAATAAAAAAAAAATACGTTGTCCCATCACTAGTAATGATATTCTCATACAACGCCACTGGGGTAAGCGTGACACTGTCACACTTATACATGTTGGGTATTATTCGGGGTAAGTGTAACAGGTCTCGTATTTGAACAGATAATGGATTTTAAGTCACATAAATATATCACACTTACTTATCTACATTATTTTTTGCCACTTACCTTGAATTTTGTTGAAATAACTTGAAAATATTCACAAAAACACTTCAAACATCACCTCTCGAATTGCCTAACGCTTGTCACCAGTCGTTTAGTTATCCAAAATGGCGGGTGTCGATAAAGCAGTACAAGTTAGACCATTTATCGTTGTTACTGTCAATTCAGTAAAAGTTCCTCCGTTGTTCAATAGATGGCACTTAAACGAAAAACGTGTTTAAGGCGCGTAATTTAAAAATGTTACACTAGCCCCACTGTCACACTTGCCTCGGTAGACCTTACCTATATATAAATACGTCGTGTATCAAGTACTATGTAAACAAGTTGAGCTCGTTGCGTTCAGTTTATAATAATATGGGTTGTTTTTTCTATTTGTGCTGCGCCTGTGAGTGAGCACCAATACATCCATTATGTATAATTAATATATAGTTCCAGCTTTGCCCCGTAGTTCGCACCCGTGTAATTCGGAAATCTACATCATAACGGATTTTCACAAACTTTTAACCCCTATTTTACCACCTTAAGGGTTGATTTTACAAAAACACTGAAACACGTATTTCTTCCTTATTTTCAACCAAAATAATCATAATACTTATTTATCATAACTTTAAAACTGTTTGCCCCTTACCCCTTCTTAACACGCTGGCTGCGACGCCAATTTTGACTGACTGTCAGCCAATGCGTATGAGGTCTTTTCGAGGCAAGGTTGAACTTCTTTGCAGTGCGCATGAGACCGACTCGGCCTCACAAAATGTTGTTTTTAAAAAACACCTTAAATATAGCCCATATGTGACAATAATTGCTTGAAGCTCTACCATTATAAACTTACATAGTTGTTAAATTTGAATCCAGCTTCGCCCATAGTTATGACATTTCATTATTGAATAAAAGACAAAATATATATGACATCTTTTCTGCCTCACATCGCACTGAAAGAAAGTTCGGTTTGTCTCACGACTAGAGATGGGAATAAAAGATAGTGTAGTTACGATAATATTGTATTAAAATATTTATTCAGTGATATCAATCAAAATGTTTTTCATTAAAACAGGGCAAGCAGAAGGATTTCTCACACTGGACACAAAATGTAACATTTTTTTTAGTTTTTTTTGCAGCCTGAGTGCTATTTAACGTAAGCCTTAATTTGTCATAGCAACCTGCGCAGCGCTTTCGTTGACCCCCTTTTTGAAGCACATGATCAGCACATCTGCCCGGAGGAAATCCTGAAATAAACACTTACGTTAGGTGTCTATAAGCGCCACTTTTAGTTTTAAAGTATTTAAATGAGTATGTGTATGAATATAAAAGTATGGTAATATACCTCTTTCAGAAATACTTCGTCCAGTGAGTGCTTCAATTATTGATTCCGTGAAATCTTTCTTTGTCATTTTGTTATTATTATTAACCATATTATAAATTATCCAGGCGTTCACAAGAGAAGTACCAAATAAAAATTCTGCCATAACCTTTCGATACCATTTTAGTCCTCGTTTTAAAGTCGAGTAATAGGAAGACATCTGGTCACTGTAGTCTATACCTTTTTTGTTTTCATTATACAAAATAACACACGTAGGCTTTTTAATGTTTTCGTTAGTGGCTCTTGTTTTCTTGCCTGTATTTACTAAAACAGCATTGTGGCCTTTGCAGGTCGTGATCATTAAAACTTGGCGCTTATCAAACCATTTTATAATTTTTACGCCCTTTAGATTCATTTTTCCTGTAATTTGACCTTTTTTTAATTTTGTGGATATAACCTTCTAACTAATGTTTTAGAATTAATATTGTGTTGCATGTCACCCCTAAAATGTTTGTAAACTGTCTAGATGATTGTGTAACATCACTGTAGTTTTCTTTCAGGCTTCTTTTGAGTTGATCCCATAAATGTTCTATTGGGTTGAGGTCGGGACTCATGGCTGGCCATGGCAAAACGGTGATATTGGCTTCAGAAAGGGCTCTTTGTGTGGTGCGGGCTGTGTGTGCGCGAGCGTTGTCATGCATAAAGACAAAATTATTGCCCACTCTTTGTGAAAACGGGATGACATGTGGCCGGATTACTCGCTCGACGTAACTGCCATCGGTCTGTTCCATGGACGCATGGTTCAGAAAAACGTTCCCCTTCTCTTCTCCACACGCGTATCCGTCTGTCATCACTGTAAAACTTCACTTTAGACTCGTCCGTAAAAAGCACATTCCTCCAGTTATCCATGGTCCATTCCAAATGTTCCCGGGCGTACCTTAATCGTGCTGCACGATGAGCCCTCGTTAGTTTCAGTCGAATAGCGCGTACTCTGGAGCAAAATATCGGATTCAGAATCAGTGTCAATCTCATTTTGCGACTTAGCAGTAGACGGGGGGCAAATTTGAACATTATCCAAAATGTTTACCTTTTTCACAGGAGAACTTCTGGTTGGTGTAATCCTCTGTAACACTTTTCTACATTTAAACTGTTTCACTTCATCAGATCCACTTGACGAATCTGAATCGACTAATATAAGTCTCTTCTTGCAATGTTTACGGCTTGATCGATCCATAATACGAAAACCAATTACTTTTTTCGGTACACTTATAAATCGTAAAAATGCGTGTGCGCCGGACGACAACGTCCTTCCGTATCGATTCTTGCCACAACACTAATGCTTGGATGCGTGGCGCCCGCGCCGCCCGCGCCTCACTCCATGCGGGTATGAGGCCTGTAATTCTTGAGGCAGATAAGACCTCCCCCCGCACTAGACGGAATTAACTTTTATTCAGTGCGTATGAGATCTATTCAACCTCATATCGTATTTACTGCGCCGTTAGCATAAGCTTCGCAAGAGAATCAATTTTATATATTTGTCTCTGTTATACTCATAGAAATGTTAATATAGGCACCCCCCGCACAGAGTGAAACAAAGCGATTTTGACTGACGCACCTGCGAAAACTCACGTATGTGGCTTGTTCGACCTCATAATGCAGTGAACGTGTTAACGACACAACTAAGCAATCAATACATCGACGTGATTTTTTTTTTTAAACGTTGCCCCCCACACTAGGAATTTCTACTGTATCGTGGGTGCATTTACAAACATTTAAACTCACATACACAAACAGCCAGACCCGGAACAACACTTGTAGGTCATACAAATATTTGTTCCGTGCGGGAATCGAACCCGCGACACGCAGCGCAGCAGTCAATCGCTTAACCACTGCGCCAACCGTGTCGACGAACCTTTTGCACCGACATAATTGAAAGTTTGGAAAACTTAATGTCGAGGGCTCAATTTTAGGGTCGTCGGAGTTATTGGGTTGCCTATCAGATGTAATTTTATAATTGCGATTGTGAGTTAAAAGTGGTTTAAATGGTAATTTTTTCAACGTAATATCCTTTTTTTTTTAAATCGGTGCATTTTTATATTCTATTAATTATTAACACTTTAGAAAACACAACTTTCTTCTTTGCAGTCGAGTAAAAATGCGGAATATGCGGGGACGTTTGAAACGTTTCAAACGTCCACAGGCCAGTTGTTTCAAACGTACCCATCTCACATCTTCTACTTCAATACTCAATATTTCGTTTTATATTGACTTTAACATTAATCAACAGTAATAAAAACACTCTTAAATAGATAAACAAAACTCCAAAATAAGAAAAACTGTCAAATAACAAGATTTAAATAGGTAAATAACAAAAATTATAAAATCGTGAATTTTTTGGCGCGAAATTCGTCGAGGCGTCCTGTGCACCACTGCGTCGCTCGCTCGCTGGAGCCGTACTAAACACAAAACCAAACATGGCCGACGAAGCAACGAACGACGCGTCACACACGTAGGTATCATGGTTTTCGAGAAATTGCAGTTGTTGTAATCATGACCTGTTTCAATTGTCCCCGGTCTACCCTATCTATCACATATTTGCCTTCCCCCGCGGACTCTGTGCAGTACAGACGTGTCTACACAAATACAGTCAATTTTTAATATTTCATTTAATTAAATCAAAATAATCGTAAAATAGTAGCCGAATAAATCAAGTGAAGTACCAGGAGCGCATAGCATCGTGGATTACTAAGCACCCGGCGGCGGCGAGCGAGAGCACCCAGCGTAGGACAAAGAGCGATATATATTTGCGTGAGTCGTCTTCACTGTGAACAAATAACTCACACTCAAGGACGCATACTTTCACCAGCAGCGAGCGAGCGAGAACGGTCCGCGCGAGACAAAGACAGATATACTTTCACGTGAGTAGTCTTCAACTGTGACAGCATAGCTTACGCTCATGGACACAGGCACTTACCGCTCTGCGCCTACGCAAGTTGCTCCTTCACGTAAGTACCTAGCGCTACGGCTAGCGGCCGCGCGCAGTGACTCACATCTCTAGCCACAGTAAGATAGCCTCGCTGCCCGCGGCCGATACACTGCTTCACGCGCGTGTCTGCGCTTTGGGGGTGGGCTGTGCACGGCTTGTGTTTTGCTCCACAAAAGATCGTATTGCATCAGCTGATTTTTAAGTTAACGCACATTGCGGTGAGACAATTCTATGATCGACTACGCACGGAGATTAATATAATATACCTACCTTACTATGCCTCTTCGACATACACCCGAAGAAACCGTTGAACCCAACGTCTCATCTCGTGCGATAACCCAATCCGGTTCAACCCCGAACCTAACCGCAATTGAGCATGACAATGTCACCACAAGGTTCAAACGTAAACGGGATGAGGAGCCTACCTGTATGGAGGAGATCCGTCAACTGATGGCTGAAGCTGCAGCACAATCTGAATCAAAGTTCGCGGTGTTGCAGGCGTCGATAACCGCAATTAGTACTCAAAATGAAGACATAAAAACCAGTCTTGAATTTATTTCCAAGCAGTACGATGATTTGATCGTCAAAATAGGCCAACTAGAAACGGAACGTCGGGCAGACCGTTGTCTTATTCAACGTCTGGAAGAAACAGTTGAAAATCTAGAAAGACAGCTACAATCTACCAGAATCGAAATAAAAAATGTGCCCAAAAGAGCTGGCGAAACCAAAATTGATCTCTGTGAGCTTGTGAAGTCAACGGCTACTGCCCTTAACACGCCGATCCAAAATCAGGATATTAAAGATGTGTTTCGCATCAACAAAAAAGATGACCCGTCATCGTCACAAATTATCGTCGAGTTCTCAAGCGCTGCCACCAAGGAAACTATAATAAAGGGAGTACGGCAATTTAATATTAAGAACAAAACATGTAAATTGAACACAACTCATTTAAAGCTAGCGGGTCCTGCAAAACCAGTCTATGTAGCTGAAAAGTTAACCTTGAAGGCGCAGCGTTTATATTATCTCTCGCGAACATTTGCCAAAGACAATGCCTTTAAGTACTGTTGGACGTCATACGGTAAAATATATCTCCGACAAGCTGAGGGTGGGAAGCAAGTTCCAATACGCAAGGAAGAAGACTTAGACATTCCTCGACTACATAAGTGACTAGGAATTTGTTATTGTACTTCTCTGTTTGTCTTTACTTTGTTATATAACTATTACACTTTGTATTTACTCTATGTGAAATTTTTACACACAAAACTATACCTCAAACCGATTAATCACTCGCACACCAACAATGAGCAAAAAATAAATGTTTTACATCTATATACATATCGCTCACCTAGTAATATATTGGCACATCTACGTTTTTCATATTTTACAGAAACGAGGATCAAAGATTTTATAAATGTTTAAAATTAATTTATGGGTTCATTTAACGTTTTTTTGCAGATTTTATGGGTTTGATTAGTAGTATAGACGTTAATACATATTCAGGGATGAAAATTTCCACTTCAGGTTTTCAGGAAATACTTCATAAAGATCAACGAAGTGGAAGAGTCATGCATTTGTGCCGTTGTCACTTTGATCAACTTCTAAAAATGTCATTTATCACCCGGAAGCTTGCAAAATCCTGTGTGAAAGTAAATAAATAAAAGGACTGGTCGATGGAAAATAAACGTTTTATTTTGTAAGAATCATACAAAAATATTTCTTCTTAAAGTTCAACATTATAATCGTCATAAATAAGTTTCCTGTATTTGGTTAGGGTCACTTAGAAAGTAATCAAGATCAAATTATTATTAAAAAAGAAATAAAAATGTAATACTTAACACCTTTAAATAAGGTAAAAAGTAACTAGTAACAAAAAAACACAAGTAATAAAAAACACAATAGCTATTAATAGCACTTTAAGTAATTACAAACGATCATTAAGTAAAATCCAGATTCAAATCAGCAGATTGAACATAATCGATCCAATAGTTTAAGGCTATATAACTTATCATTATTGTATCTTAGTTAAATGACCAAGCACTTAACACATAGCATAGTAGGAACTTTGTTGAATTACCCAGTAGGCGTGCAATAGTTACGTAGTTTTAGATAACGTACCTACCCACATTGAAAAAAAAAATAGAGTATCAGTCTTTAATACAATAATAATATAAGGGCCGGTTTTTCAATTGCCAGTTAACTTTTATCCGATGAATAAGTTTGTCATTTTGACAGTTTTTGTATAGACAATCTGTCAAAACGTCACATTTATTCCTCAGGTAAAAGTTATTTAATCATTGAATCTAATCGGCCTAATCTAATCTAAAATGTATTTAATTAAAGACTATTATAGAAGGCTTCATAATAGCTGGGCACTATGTCAGACTGAAGTAATTGTATCAAATCTCTTTTCTTTGCATCAGAAATAGTCATTTTTGATTGATATGCTGCTTTTAAATTAATTTCTATTGGTTGAGTAACTTTTTTTCGCCCCCGTGCCAATTTAAGACGAGCTTGGATCCATTCTCCATCAAAAGATGTTTTAAATTCGTAAGAATCACTATTTTTAGTGAATTTAATCATTGTGAGCTCAGTCACTTTTATTATGTCTGCATTATCGTCTTTATGAAAATTAATTGATTGCTCATCAGCCAATGCTTTCAAATCATAAAAGTTACTAAAATGCATCTCGTGGACAGTGAAGGGGTTACCTTTTTTCTTAGCATCTCGTATCAAATTTACGTATTGATCTGGCACGTAGATGGGTCCAGACTTTTTGGCTCTTTTTATAGATTTCTCAATCAGAGAATGCGCATTATCGCCTTCATTTTGACTGGCCGCTGATTAAAAACTTATGGCATACAGAATTTATAGCTAATTTTTCGACAGCATAGCAGTACATGCTGAACACAAATCTAAAAATAAAAACATTAATCAGAAATTAAATAAAATACGAAAAATACTTTATAAAATATTCGACATCAACAATTATTATACGTACCGGTTCTTTTGTTGACCACAACAATTATCACTGTAGAAAATGACATCAGAATATGGATGCACTTCAGCAACGCGCTCTAGAAACTTGTACACGCAAGTTCCTATTTCTGTAGAACCTTTAGAACCCAAGCCCTCATGCCAAAAGTAACAAGTAGTTGAATCGTTCTTAATATTTGTTATCTGAAATAAAATGCATAAAATATGTAGTACCTACAATAAAGAGTTACATACTCACTTATTATTTTGTAGGTAGTAGTAGGTTACCGTGAAGTTGTAGCAATTCAACTTGGACTTGTAATAAAACGCTGATGAATTGCCGATGGGCACAGGCAACTGTGCTTGTAAGTCATATATCGCTACTATAACTTTGCTCTCTTGTTCACGGGAAAGTGCAATGTCTGCCGCTTTTTCTGTACGACTTAACATTTTCTCTCTTTGGTGTTTTATATACTGTTGTTCCATTTCCGTTTTTTTAGCACCTTCTGCATTTTTGTATGATTCGCAAAAATTACATTGATCCTTTTTGGGTATGAAAAATGAAATATTAAATTGAGTGTTAAAAATCTGGCTGTACATATACAATGTCGCAGCTTCTTTACCAGCATTTCTGCGCTGGCATTCATAGTCGCGATGTAAGGCTGCCAAGGTTAGTCCACCATCAATAAACTCGCGACTGGTATTAGCACGTAAATAATGGCTTTCAATTCTCGGGACTGTATTTATATGCTGGTGAACTGATTCTAGCACTTCTGGATCTGATTTCGGTTGATTACCATGTCTACCTCTTTGGTCAGTCGGCGCGATTCCAGACTCAGAGGTTTTTGCTTCAATTACTGTACGTAATGTCCGTTGTGCTATTCCAAGGGTATTTAACAAAAACGTCTTGCATATTCTTTTGGTCTGGCCATTTTTCATAAAAGAAAACAAACTATTGGGTGTTCTTGGTTTTGCTGGATTTTTTACACGGCGACATACTATGTTTGTTATGCTAATGCAAGCACTGAGGAAATCTCTTTGACGTTGCAAAGATCCTAAAGCCCAATAACAATCAAATATTTGTTGACGTTCATCTGTCGTAAAGTTATCGCAACAGGAAAATTTGCAATTACGGCACGGGGGTCTCATGTTTTTGGCTTCTATTTGATTGCCTGTTTTAGATGAGTATTCCTTTCCTAAGTTTTTCAAAGTTTTCCTGACATTCTGTTTCCACTTATTTGGGTATCTCACTCTTTTCTTTCCTCTTTTGATATTAGAAGAAACTATGGATGAACTCGTAGATGACGACCTGTCACGCCTTGGTGGTTGATACTCGTCACCACTACCTGCAGAAAAGTCTGAGCCTTCATTCAAGCAGATATAATGAGAACTTGGCTCTTGATTTTCTTTACCTAGAATTAAGATTTTAAATAAAATCGAGAGCTCATAGTTGGGAAGTAGTGAACAATAAATGATAATTATGCGTACCAAGGTCAGCAGAATCATGGCCTCCAATATTGCTAGTTGTCGCAACGAAATGTGACGCGATTTGTGTATCCATTTGTTGGTTCTGCATATTTTCAGCGTTATTTGTTTGAAGTATCGTAGGTGACGATAATCTACTTCCAGCAATACCTATTCAACAAGAAATAATCAATGAGAAGAACAAGAAATAATTTTAATAGTAAAGTTAAATCAAGCAGCTAAATATTATAATAATTTTATTATAACTACGTATAAGTAATACCTTCAAGAACGATTTCTTCATATTGTACAATATTTTCACCGATAATTTGTTCACCAGCGATATCAGTATCAGGAATAGGGATCAAGTTTTCGTGCATACCAAGTGCTTCATAATCGAAATAATTTGCGTGTCTTAACTTTTCTACATGGGCATCGACCAGCAAAGAATCTGCAAAGTAACATTTACTCATCCGACTTGAAATGTAGCTAGAGGTCGTAAACTGAAAGACTTGTACGACTCTCAATTTTTCGAAAAAAATACGAAAATAACATTGTTTGTTGTTGTATGTATAATTTTACTTAAGTATAATTATTAAAACATAAATAATATGTAACATACCTTGTTTCTGAAGTCTTCGTGTATTGGATGATGAAAAACTACTGGATGAAATACTTGAAGAGCTACTAGAACTACTAGAGCTACTCGAGCTACTCGATGATGAGTCACTGCTCGATGAGGATTTAGATCGTTTGCGCTTTTTTGGCACCACTGATTGATCTTCTTCTTTGGCACTACCTAAAATTTATTATTGTAATTCAATAAAAATCATCTTTATCAAATGCTTTGATTTGACATAGATTTTAATTATAATAATATACAATTCACATACCGTCACAAATAGTATTAATTTCTTGAATATTTATTTTATCTGAAGGGTTGTGATTTAAAAGAGGTGATGTTAAAACTGTTTCGGAATCATTAGTCGTCGATGCTATAGGTTCAGTTATAATATTATTATCAGCCTTCTTCAACGATGACGTTTCCGCTACAAAAAATGCTTTATGATATTAGGGTGATTTGTATAATTGTTTTATATAAAAATCATCGTAAATAATAATAATCTGCGGGCCCACCACCAGTACCACTAGCTGCTCTGTGCAGACGGGCAGCCTTTTTTTTTGTATTATTTTTAAAATCACTCCAAACCTTAAATCATGCAAAGAAGCCAACATTTTATTAGAACCGCATCCCTGCTTTAGCCAAAATAGGTACCTACTTATGCCATAACCATTATAACCAACCTTCTTCCACTTCTCAGTACTTTTAGTATCACCACTACCATCACTATTAAGTAGCAAAGTTAACTCTTCCCAATTCTTCATGCTAGTAATCCTACCTCTAGCATTTGTTGTGGACAGCTTGCTGAGGTCTCCATGCCTATAAAACCAAACAAACTTATTTTATTTCTGCAAAGTTCACAGATAAGTTCGCTAAACACCAAATAATGTAAATTCCACTTACTGCTCCATATATGTCACCATCATAACAAATTGGGACGAACTTGTCTTCATTTTTAACTATTAGAATCCAATAAATCCAAATCACAATATCTTCAAACAAACACGAAAGTACGAAACATAAACAATGACATTATAACCAACACAATTTTGAAAGACAGTCGCTTTCATTATGAACCATGAATTTAAATGTCATTATATTTGGTCGGTTTGTCGGGCGACGCTTACGTGACACCAACATAAGAAAAATAACGGTCGCAATTCACGGTGAGCAAACGCGTATTGGATGGTTAGGTTTGTTGGTAACTCGCACTCGCTTGTATTCTCTTGTCGATGCGTTTGACGTTAACTCAATTTACTCGATGGTGAAGTAATTCGAACGCTGTTGTCAAACTCACACTAAGCATACAGTGTGTAAGCAGTTTGCAGGTCGAAGATAGCAATCGTGCTATCGTTTTTGTCAATTGTCATTTTTCCTTCATGTTTAATTTGCCAAATTCTCTCTTTTCTATTTAAATGACGTTTATAGCTTTCTTCTTAAGACTCGTTCTCTGATGGACTGGCTTGCTGATATACAAAACATGTAGAACATTGATCTTTTTTAGGCTTCAAAAATGAGTAGTTAAATTTTGTGTTAACAATTTTTTTTTTTTTTTTTTTTTTTTTTTTTTTTTTTTTTTTTTTTTTTTTTTTTTGTAAACCATTTTTTTTTTTTAACAATATAACAATAATATAACAATGGTTTTATATTGACGTTTTGTCGCCATCGTAACTTCAACATAATTTTGCTGCGGAAACCACTCAGTGCACAAACGATACATTTTTGATATGGCGAGGTCTTGTGACAAATATTCTCGAGTTGAGCTTTTTCTTGTATAATGAGACTCTACTTTAGGAAATAATATGCTTCTCAATACGGCTCCGACGCAGAATGTCCACTTCTCAAAATGTCCACTGGTCGCTAAATGTCCTTTTCTCAGAATGTCTCTTTCGCAAAATGTCTCTTTCGCAGAATGTCCACTTCGCAAAATGTCCCTTTCGCATATTGTCCCCTTTTTATTTCTAACATCCTTTAATCATAATTCAATTCATTTTAGCAATTAGCTTTCACACATCATGTTTGACGTGTGTATATTTGTATCTATATGGGTGTAAGCAAAAAAAAAAAAAAATATAGTACAAATCATAGTTCATTTTTTTGCATTCTTCCAAATAGCGGCATTAAAATGTCTGTAACAACCACTAACTCTGGCATCGGGGAATACAGCTTCCACCGCGTTCATTTGTGCAATTTCATAATCACATTTGAAGTTTCTTATTTTAATGCCCAATTTGGTTTTTAAAATTCGAAAAAGGCGGGTGTATGTGTCTTGTGTCTTGTTGGGTAATAACGAATATATTACCGGTACTATATTTGTACATTTTTTACTTGAGTTCATATCTAAATGTAAGACATACATTTGATAATATGGTTTTGGTGCAGACATAAAAGTCCCATCTGCAAAATATGAGCCTGGTAATTTTATAACTTTGTTTGCTTGAGTTGTTGCAAATATTAAAATTTTCTCAGTATCTCCATCTTTACAAATTAAGAATTCTTTTCCCAATACTTCCGGTACACTGGCAGTTTCAATGCTGTTATGTTGTAGTCTATCTATATTTAAAAAAGATTTACGTGCTCTGTACAAGGTATCTTTGATAGATCGAAATGAAGGTAAACAATCAGATCTATTTTCATGGAGGTTTGTTTGATATTCTTCAAAAATTTGCGGAATAGGTCTGAAATCTTCACAAACGATCTTCTTAAGACTTGAAATGTGTTCATGAATTGCATATTTTATGTCAGCTGACTCACATGTATGACGAGTTTTCCTTGTAATTGTTGTACGTGTTTTATCTAACGTTAACGAAGCACTGCACTCGCGTCTATTTATACACCTCCACAAAGTACCACCACTTGTATTAGTTTTCTTTTTACTGTATCTATGATTACCAGTAATGAGTGTAAGTTGTCCTTTTTGATTATTAACGAAATGGATTTCTTGCTCCATAATGTTTTTTGTTAATTAGTTATAGTAGAATAGGATACACAAATGAACGATAATTTCTCATAACCACTTCTACTTGATATGACACAAATTAAAATATTTTGTAGGTACCCTCATTATACTTTATTGAAATATTCCGTTTTACCTTTATAAACACATTGTGTTATAATAGTTTCTTAAATTTGATTAAAAATATAATGTTTATTTTTATTGAAAATTGTTTATTATTCATAGTAAAATATGTAACAAATAAAATAATACAACGACATCATGCAGCGCCATCTAGTACACTAGCTAGGAATTAAATGTGGAAATGATGATGTGTGAAAGCTAATTGCTAAAATGAATTGAATTATGATTAAAGGATGTCAGAAAAAATTAAGTTGGTAAAATAATTACTTTAAATCAAGCGATTATGCAAAGAAATAAATGTGATTTGTACTATATATTTTTTTTTTTTTGCTTACACCCATATCGATACAAATATACACACGTCAAACATGATGTGTGAAAGCTAATTGCTAAAATGAATTGAATTATGATTAAAGGATGTTAGAAATAAAAAGGGGACAATATGCGAAAGGGACATTTTGCGAAGTGGACATTCTGCGAAAGAGACATTTTGCGAAAGAGACATTCTGAGAAAAGGACATTTAGCGACCAGTGGACATTTTGAGAAGTGGACATTCTGCGTCGGAGCCCTCAATACTCGATTCCGTGCTGGAGCTAATCTTTTTAGGTCAATTGGTGTGCTTACCTCTTAAGTCTGTAATTCCTTCGTCTAATTTAAAATTTTATATTGCTGTATATACCATTTGTTCATTAATAAAGTGTTAAGGTAAAATTTCTTACAAACAACAATGTCTACATTATTTAAAGAAAAAAAATATTTTCAAAGTCAAAAGTCAAACCATTTATTTCAAATAGGCACATAAGAGGCACTTTTGAACGTCAAAATTTACAAAAAAAATAGAATTGATTCTAGTTGCCCCTTCCAAAAGGTAGTTTCGTATGGAGAAGAATGGGCAAGAAACTCCACCGGTACTCTTTTAAAAATGTTTTACAATATTTTGTTTGATTACATTAATTATATGATTATATGTGAAGACGATGCACCTAGAATAAAATTACTATACCATAATAGGTAAAACGAATTAAAAACTAAGCAATGAAAAATAACTTAATTATTAGATAGATACGTGGTGTTCACATATTTACAAACATCATACAAGTATGTTTTTCCTAAAAAGTTAAAAAAATAAGTCAGTGTGTGATATAGGTTATCACAGAATGTAAAATCAATATCATAAAAATAACAGATTTTACCATAAAAGTAGCAACCAGTTTGATTTTGTCTAGACTCTAGATTGTCCTATGGAGCTGGACCAGCATGTTTCCAAGCATTCCTGTCCTGGATATAATCCTCTAACTTGTAATATGCTTGTTTACAAAGTGTACTTTTAATATGTGTTTTAAATTTTCTCTCGTTTAATTTCAATATATCACAAGGTATTTTGTTGTAACATTTAACACAGCACCCCATAAAATATGTATGTACTTTAGATAATCTGAAAAATGATTGATCTATTTTATCTTTATTTCTAGTATTAAAATTTTGTCTATCGCTTATCTTGTTAAAAATATGTAGATTTTTCCTTACATACATAATATTTTCATAAATGAATTGGCAAGGTACCGTCATAATATTAATCCTTTTAAATAGTTCCCTAAGAGATTCGCGGCGACGGAGATTATAAATTGCTCTGACAGCTCTCTTTTGCAAAATAAAGATGGACTCAATGTCAGCAGCCCGACCCCACAGTAAAATGCCATACGACATAATGCTGTGGAAGTAACTAAAATAAACCAAACGCGCGGTTTCTATATCTGTTAGCTGTCTTATCTTTCTAACAGCATAAGCGGCCGAGCTTAGCCGCCCCGCCAGAGAGGTTATATGTGGTCCCCATTGCAGTTTCTCGTCTATAGTGATTCCTAGGAAAACCGTTTGATTAATAAATTCCAGTTTTTCTCCGTTCAATATGATATCACATTCGCTACTTCTAACATTAGGTAATTTAAATCTAATACATTTGGTTTTTTTTCATTTAGTACCAAATTATTTACCGTAAACCAATCTTGGACCTGAAGAATAGAGTTATTCACTTCGTCAAGATTTTGTGATCGTCGATCTATTTTAAAGATCAATGATGTGTCATCAGCAAATAACACCATCTTCGGTTGATTTTGAAGTAATTGGGGTAAATCATTAATGTAAACTAAAAAGAGGAATGGACCCAATATCGAACCTTGAGGAACGCCCATTGCCATTTCAGACCCTAATGAGTTAACGCCGTTTATTTGAACTTTAACCTTTCTATCTTTTAGGTATGATCTTACTAAATCAAGAGCTGCATTCCTAATCCCATAGTGCTCTAGTTTCAGCAAAAGTGTCTCATGGTTCACGCAATCGAACGCTTTAGAGAGGTCGCAAAAGATTCCAATGGCATCTTGTGCTTCCTCCCAGGCGTTAAAAATGTTCTTTATTAGGGTAACACCGGCGTCAGTGGTACAACGCCCTTTAGTGAAACCGTACTGCTGTTCATGAAAGATGGATTTTTTATTAAAGTGACGTAACATTTGATTGAGCATCAACTTTTCAAACACCTTACTGAGAACTGGCAGAATTGACACAGGCCTATAATTATTGGGTTCTTTACTATCTCCGGATTTGAACAAAGGAACTACTTTACTGTGTTTCATGAGATCCGGAAAGACTCCTTGATCCACACTGGTGTTAAATATAAAAGCTAAATAGGGCGCAATGGTTTCGATTATAGATCTACAGACTTTTACAGACATGCCCCAGAGATCTTCTGTTAATTTAATTTTAAGATCTTTAAAAGTTTTTATAACAGCCTGGGGGTTTGTATGTTGGAACCTAAATTCCAAAGGGCATACTTTTACATTCTTTCTAAGTAAGGCAGCCGAGAGCGCGGGTGAGGAATTTAAAGTTTCAGTAGTTTTAAGGGAAATATTAGCAAAAAAGTTTTCAAATTCCTGAGCTATTTCTACCTCTGAAGTGATGGGCCCATGTGCAGTTTCTAAATTTAATTCAGTATTACGCTGTTTTTTCCTACCTGTTTCATTATTTATTATTTGCCAGGTAGTTTTTATTTTATCATCAGCTGATTTTATTTTATTGCTAATATAAAGAGCTTTAGCTATTTTGCACACACTTTTAAAAGTTTTAGAATATTTTGCAACATATTGATGAAAGCTTGTATTATTCTTATGTTGCTTTAGGCCATAAAGTTCAAAAAGATTTTCCCTGCTTTTACGAATACCTGGAGTCGCCCAATCACTAAATACGAACTTTGTGTAAATACTTTTAGTCTTTAGTGGAAAAGTGTCATTAAATTGTGTGTTTAATAGTGAAAAGAACTCGGCGTAGAACTCATTTGGGTCACAAATATTATTAAATCTCTGAACACATAATGCACTGGCCAAAGAATTATTTAATTTCTCTAAATTTTTACTTGTAATTGGCCTAAACCTTATTTGAGTTTTTTGTACAGGCATATAGGAGCAAAATGTTATTGTTTGACCACTATGATCAGATGGCAACTTATTTACAATTTGTTTGTGTAAGTAATCACAATTACAAAAAATATTATCTATACAAGTGGCAGAAGAAGCTGTCACTCGGGTTGGTTCAATAAAAACATTTGACAAATCAAATGACCTAAAAAGACTAAATCTTAATAATCTGACAGTGTTCGAGTTATTTTCTAATAAGTTAATATTAAAATCACCACATATGATTATTGACTTACTATTAGTACTAAGTTTTTTTAACACATCTTCCAGTACAGAATCAAACAAAGATAGATTCTGGTAACTTGGAGGTCTGTATACGCATACTATAACATGCTTATCAAGCTCAACACAGGACAATTCAATGGTGTGTTCAACCGACAGTCCGATGATGTCTTTCCGTTCTTTCGATTTGATAGAATTTTTAATTAATATTAATGATCCGCCATGTATCATACGTTTTCGGCTAAAATGGCTAACTACACAATAATTTTCATAATTAATTGACATCACTTGATGATCTTTTAACCAATGTTCTGTTAAACAAATGACATCAAACTTGGTATTTTCTAAAAACAATTCTATTTCCAGTAATTTGGAAGAGCAACCTTGGATATTTTGATGAAATAATTTTAAAGTATGTTGCACTCCCTTTGTTTTTTTTTATGAGTTAAATGGCCAGAAGATACCTTTTTATTATTCGCTAATAATAATAATTGGTTATTTGAATGGGTAACTTCTGTTGTCTTACAGTCTAGTTTAAAGAATTATCTGGAGTGACCTCCACAACTACAACTGAAGAGTCTAGAATGCCTGTATGAGTTCCAGCAGGAAGAGAATACCCTATCTGACTGGTAGTGGCCTCCAAGGATGTTGGTATTATAGGTGGATCCTCCTTCGTACAACATGATGACTCATAATTAATCTCTATGTTGTTAGTATAACTAGACAACACAGACTCGTCACTAATACTAAATTTCGTTATATTAGCTATAACCTCATTAATATTATATGCTATCAACATAGCAATCTTATGTCTACATTTCCCAGACAGAGATAAAGTTCTCTGAGTCAACTTAAAACCACTAACAAACTTATTAGTGTCAAAATACAGTAATTTGTCACTATGACAACATGTCAGCCTATGAATAGTATTATTCAACCTAAAAATATAATTATTATCATCATCTGATAAGGTGTCAGAATAAGGAAAAGCACACAATATCAGCTTTCCTACATTTAACTTTAATAAGGTGTTCACACCATCCACCATGTCCTTTCTGGTAATACTAGTACTATTTCCTAATAACAAAACCATTGTAGAATAATTATTTAGGTTTGTGTCTGTAATTCTTTTAATCATTTGTTTAAAACTTATGTTATGATAGCTCTGATTGGTAAAACTATGGCTAAGGTAATTGAGTAAAATTTTTCCAAAGCCAGAACCTAATTCATCACAAAAAAATATTGTTTTATTTTGCTGTGAGCTAACACAGGTCTCTCCTGGAAGAGCCAACACCGGAGGGTTCAAGTTAGGCTGAGGCTGAGTAGGTAGTGGCTGGTTGGCACAGCTACATGAGAGGTTATTAGTCAGAGACTCATACCTCTCAGCATTGCACTTCACCAAATCCAGTAGTTCCCCAGCCTCCAACAAGCGGTCACTTAGTTGACATTGTGAAGTTTAATATTTTTCAAAAATATCCTTCAGTAAGTGCTCCTTGTGTAATAAATCATTATAGAGCAGCTGGATGTCAGTGTCATATTTTTGCCTACATTTATCTAATTCAATAGTACATGTATTTAAAGTTTTTGATAGGACTACACGTTCCTTTCTTAGGGAAAGATTCAATTTTAAGAGATTTTGTTTTTTAATTGCTCTCTGTGACCGTTTAATTAATTTCTTGATTCTAATGTATTTTTTTAATTTATTGTGACTCATAACAATAGGACACAATGGTATGGTGTCATCACCAGTCAAATCAATCATTACAGCTGGCTCACACACTGAATTTGGCTTACTACCTACCAACTCATTAAATAGGTTACTGGTACTAGCAACATGTTTGCTGACCTTGATACACTCTGAGAGAGATAGCGCCTTTTGAGCTTCACACAGTTTTTATAGTCTGTGTGCGATTATTTTGCCGTTTTAGTTTCGTTTATTCGTTTGATATCTTCGGTTTTAGTATATTTAATAATAAACGTCCATTGGCGTTCTCGATCAGAAAGTTTATAAAATTTATCAAATAAGTCTTGCCTCTCTTAAGAGGTAAATTCGCTGCCACAGTTCATTTTACATGAACACACAGGACCCACATGATCTTTTGTGGATAGTTATTCTTATTATGACAACCTTCGTAAGCCTGCAGGGCTACCATGACAAGCGCGACAAGCGCTTCTCGACGAGTTATAACGAGATACGACTGTTTCTCGTCCAGTGCTAACATGACTGCACAAACAACTCGTCTCGTGCTGTCAAATTTAGACAAACGAGACTTCGTGACAAATTAGTCGTCCAACCCTAACATGGCAGCGCTTAACATCATACTTTTGTCGAATTTTGACACTTCTAGACAGACAGAGAGATAAGTCATGCTTTTACTCGTCGAAAATTTTGACGACGAGAAGGGTAGACAAAACGACAAAGCTACAGTTGTTAATGCAACTTAGGAAAAAATAATATTGGTGTTTTAAAATTTTAAGGATTAAGTAGTATTTAGTTACAAAAATGGCAGTTCCATATTACAATTATTTTAGAACGGTGTACGAAGAAAGGGAGACCCGTAAAATTCAACGAAGAAGCATTAGAGATTTTTGCGATCCCTTTACTCTGAGGGATTCAGAATTCCAGTCCCTCTGGCGGATCTCAAAGCCTATGGCTTCTTACCTAATTGAGAAGTTAAAGTACGACTTAGAACCCAAAAACTGCGCGGGTCTGCCAGTCCATTTCAAGGTTAGTAAGTACTTACCTAGCAACGATAATATAATAATACTTGTAATAACATTGCTACTATTCTACATTACATGTGCGGTTGCACCGTACACACTAACACAGTACTAAGTATCGTGATTGAATTAGTTATACTTAAGGCTTATATATAAGGCTATAAGAACCCTTATAGTTTCGCCATATCAGTCTGTCTGTCCGTCCGTCCGTCTGTCCCCGGCTTAGCTCAGACGCTTAGTCCTAGAAAGCTGTAATTTGGCATGGGATATTAATCACGCCGAGAAAGTCGTAAAATAAACCATAAAAAACATTTTTTTTAGGGTACCTCCCTTTAACGTAAAACGGGGTGATATTTTTTTTACTCGTCTAATACATGGTGTGGGGTATCGGTGAATAGGCCGTTTAAAAAATTTGTGGGTCTGTGAAAGCCATTTTTCAATTCTGAGATCTGTTTGCGTAATATTAAGCTATATACCTAGTGCTATTTTTTGTTAGTCAAGTGTCCCCTGCCAGCTAAATGGTTGGTTTTGGATATGTGAAAAAAATCATGGCAGTAGTATATATAACGATATTAAAAGGAAAACTATCACAGCTAAGTAGGGTTTACAAGTTAACGAGTAAGTAATAGTCGACCAACTTAAATTTGCAGTTGAAGAATTGACTATAACGTATATCGATGTATGGGAGAGCATGTTTTTCAACTACAATGTTAAGTTTGTTTTTGGGATAAATTCATCCTAACTACGGAACCCTTCATTGTGCGTGGTCCGACACGCACTTGGCCGGTTTTTATTTTAAAGCGCCAATGCAAAAATATGTAAATAATATGTTTGTTCATAATTGAGGAGTGACTTTTCAAAATGGCTTATTTCTGTATGGTCATTTTTTTCAGGACCAAGAAAAATACGAAAACTTTTCATATATGAATATTTTTAGTAACAAACTTCTATGTACCTACATAATCTAGGTACGTTAATAGATCGTTTCACAGTGTATATATTTTTTTTAATACTCTAAATTATGAGTTATTATCATATGATTTAAGGAAATAAGCCATTTAGTCGCAAACTCCAAGAAATAAGATGTTTTGTTTCAGCACTCCTAAGAAATAAGCCATTTTGTTTTGGCACTCCTAGAAATAAGCCATTTTGAAAAGAATGGGCTAGCAAAAAAAAATTGTTTTCTAAAAACTTTTATTAAAATCTGAAAATCACACACGGACTTCTCCTACATCGTCTTCATTGCAGACACAATCATATTCATGTTCCTCAGCTGGTTCCTCCGTCACATGTAACAAAATAGTTTTGTACCATTGAAGTTCAGGCAAGGCAGTCCATTCTTCCCCAAATTGTTTTTCAAGTAAATTTATTACATCTTTTTTCTTTTTTTCTGAAACTGGCTGCGGAATAGATTCTGCAACATCAATAGTTAGTGGAATACGTTTACCCCGTTTCAATAATGTCTGCCAAGGATCATTTCCATCAAATCTATAATATTGGGAAGCTTTTATTTCACAACCGATAGTCATCTGTCTTTTAACAGTTTTTTTTATCCAGGCTCTTTTTATTTTTTGTAATCCCTCCACATTTTTAAAATTTTCCTTTAAATCCTTTATTTCAAGCAGTTGCCAATCATTTCCTAATAACCTTACATTGCCATGGTTTTTGAAGATATCATGGTAACCATCTTTGGTGGTGATCACTGGTATTTTTCTTAATTCCTTTTCCAGTCGTCCGAAAACGCGATCGGCGGGCAAAAAACTGTGACCCCGCACTGGAAAAAATATATGTATTTCCTTCACTTGAGCAGGTGATTTGGAGTAAAGCCATTGCATTAGTGAATGTATGATATGATTATTTTTATTTTGGCCTCCACAGCCATCACAAAATAAACGTATAGTATCAACATTATTGTCAATGTTCATGGAGGATAGATAATCATATACAGCTGATCCTATTTCTGTTGGCCCGCGCTTGGCAATGGTTTCATCCCAAGTATAAAACCAAGGATCTTTTGAATTTAAAGGTACTACACAAAAATTATAAAGACTTATTTGCCTAGAATAAAAGGCATCTTGAATAGGCGTTTTTGGAAGTGCTTGGACTTGTTGAAGATCAAAACAAAGTGAAATGGAGTTTGGAGGATTACCTTTCATGTGGGTATAAAATGCCTTGGCCCTTATCTTATGTACCCGAAGTTCTACCATTAATTTTTGCTTTTTTTCACTGTCTCTTTCATTTTTGATTCTATTTCCCTACAGCACACACACATTGCAAGCATCAGAGGATGGCGCAGAAAATCCTACATTAAACTCTTCATAAAATATTTTATAAAACATGGTTTTTTTTACTTGCAAGTTTGAGGCAACAGAAGAATTATACAACTCCATTAGTTTCTTACAGTTTAAATCACTAGACAGATATATTCTTTTTGATTTTTGTCTGTTGTGGTGGCTTTCTCTTGCTGGTAGACATTTTATGAAATTCCTTAGTGATTCCTTTTTATCAATAGATTTGTATGACTTACGGTCCCCACCACGCTTTTCTTTAGGAATGTTTCCTCTGACTGTAGTTCTATTGATTATATTAAGCCTTTTTTCATTGACACTAAAAACTGCAATGAACATTTTCTTACACACAGGTTTAATTTTATTTTTCTTACAAAATAAGTTGTAACTGCAGCTTACAGTTCTCTTTCTCATATTCTTTGATGGTTTGGTTTTATCCTGTGGTTCATACGAATGTAATAATCTACAAAGATAGGTATCCTGATCCATTTTGGACGTGTTAGCATAAAACGCACTACGGTTTATTAGAACTTGGCGCGTAGTGAAAGAACTACATTTATATTTACTGCCCTCTTTGTGCCGACATGGAATCCTGAATTCTAAACCCAAAGGATCCTTATCAATGTACCTGAAGCAATAATAAATTTAATTGTTAAGAAATAGGTATCTAGTAGGATTAAATTACAATTGAAACGAGAGCCGTTTATACATTGCTGAAAACTACTTACGATTTTCTTGTTCGGCTGTTTTGTCCTGATTTCCTTTTTCTGGTGCCTGAATTTAACTCCTCCACGGTCTTATCTGCCATTATGCACCGTTATTTACTCAGAATTATTCGGATTAGCAACAAAAACACCAACGAGCAACGATACAAGAAAATATTTTTCACCTTGACACTCAGCCTTGACATGAAAGTATTGAGAAGTTGACAGCAAGGTGACACATGACGTTTAATATTTTTTTAATTGGCCGTAGTCAAATAAAAAGTGTTGCCAATGTATAAAAATATATTTGCGGATCCACTTCCAGATATTAAAGCTATCTTTCAACCCTCCAAAATAACCTGTGATACCAGATTAGAAATAAGCCATTTTGATACGTATTAACAAAATTTCCATACAAAATGTTCTAGAAATGAGCTATTTTGAAAAAACTCCTATCACAATTTAGTAGGGCCGAGAATTAACGTGAATTAAGCTATTTTGTTGCGGAAAGCATTTTCTATGGCCATTTTTCTTCGAGATTAAAGTACTTTAGAACCGGACACTTCACGTCATATAATGTGAGTGTACATAAAGTCCCGATTGGCATTAAAAAAATAAGTAAAATTGGGAACCCGAAATAAGCCGTTTTGAAAAGTCACTCCTCAATTGGTTTTAGGTATTGTGCTCTATACAATTTTTGGCCAACGGTGGGTATCAGAGGCAGATTGGTCAAGACCACACATTGTGCCAGGGACAAACTACCGTAAGCAGTTTTCTTGACCAGTTCTTGCAAGCTATCTATACAAGGTTGGTTTAAGTTCACTTTCTGTAGGTAATTAATACTTTTGACATATTATGGCTCGTATAGACTAGTGCGATTTACATTTCCAAAACCCCTCATAAAGTGCTCGCCTACATTATGAAAGAAGGGAAGATTTGCGTAAAATTACGGTCCTAGGCCCAATAGTTTAGGCTATGCGCTAATATGTTATTCAGTTTCTCCCTTTTATATGTGAGTAATACTGCCGTCGTACGAGAGAAGGGCACATCTATCATTTTGGTCAAACTGAGATAATTGGGATTAAAGTTTTTACCATATTCTGCTTCATAGTGTGGAAACCTATTGCTTAAAAGAAAAAAAAATACTGATGATAGATGCGTGAAGGTTAATACTATTAATATTTTTTACTTTTTAGTTTTATATATAATTAATTATTAAATAAATTCAAAATATTCCTTTCAACCTAAAAAAAAAATATTTTAAAAATACCACTTACTACAAAGAGACACTTCTTTTTAATATTTCAAGCAAATTGGTCATTGAGTCTAAAAGAAAGGGCACATTTGTCTAATTGCGCCTTTTTAATGTAAATTGGCATAATGTTTCCTATAAAAAATAAAAAATAAAATCATGTGAAGAAAGTTTAATAAACTATAAAACATATTTATTTGTCATGCCATTTCTGCTTATCCAAATAACTGAAACAAAACTTAACAAATCTTCTTCTAGGACACCAACATTTAAACAAAAAAAAACGTTCTTAATATTCAATATTATAGTTATTTATAAATTAAGGGGCATCTACCTACAAATTTTGGTTAACAAATAGTTTTGGTGAACAACTTACGATTGATTAGAAAGAAAAAATGCTAATACTTAAACTCAATTACACTTTTTAGTTAGTTAGATACTTAAGGAAAGTAAAAATTAAATATTTTTATTCTTTTTACTAATTATATATAGGTTGGACCCCTAACTTAAAAATTTATAAAAAAATTGTTACTCTAAATCACAATATAAAAATAAATCAAAATATTCTTAATTTTTAATAGAGGTAAATTTTTGTTTCGAACCTTTATTAAGCTACTCTATTAGCGCTTATTCTAATTATTTAATTGTGCATTTACAGGAAATAGCTTACACCCGTAATTATTAAAGGTACTCATAGTTTAATGTTTAAAAAAATACTATTATTATTATTATAAAAATTAAATGTATAACAAATTTAACATGGCACTTGGTTGAATTATCACAATACAATATATTGGTAATAACTATTAATAATATTAAATATATATTAAATAATCAGTTTGGCTTAAAATAATAATTAAAAAAATAGTCTTTAATTTCAGTCTTCATAAATTTCTGTGAGATCAGCAGAACTGTCGCTAACGGGTAGGGTTTCCCAAAAACCTCTTCTGTTGTCAGGCATGAGTGGCCCAAGCTTGGAAAGTATAGCTGATTTCCTCTCAGATGTTATACCTCGTGGAGAAAGCTTCTGCTTAGGCAATGGAATGCCTATTTTAAGATATTTAACTTTTAAGAAATCCAATTCTATTTGCTCTTCAGTGTCATGGCTGTTCTTGTAGAACATTGAATTGCTCCCTCGCCGAAAAGTGATTTCAGACATGTTTCTTAAATAAGCTCTCGGCACAGAATGTTTTAATTTATACGACGAAGAGCAGTCTTCAAAATCGTGAAAATCCTGGACTGTCATTTTTTTCACCACAGTATTTGAACCAGTATCAGCGACAGCTTTGCAAAAATCTTCAAAGTCATACACTCTCTTGTTCTTCTTAAGTGATTGCTCCACTCTATGGTGAAATTCATCGGCAGCCATAAAAGTATGACCGACTTCCAGATAACGCAGCACAACACTTTCAATATTTACACCCTTGGAATTGACTAAATATACTAAGTAGGAAAAAAGGCACCAATTTTTGTTTTGGGCCGCGCAGTTATCCAGCCACAAAATCACATTTTTGCAGTCCCGGTTTTCAAGGAAAAATGCTTGAAAGCAGCTAACTATGTCTTCCTTTTTTCTCCCTGCAATAGCTTCGTGCCATAAGACTCCCAGTGTTTTGCCAACTCCATGTAACCTTTTGTCACCTACAGGAACAAAACTCTGATTGAAAACGATAAGCCTTGGACAAAACATTACCGTTTTAAACTCTTCCATGCGAGGTAACATAATAACCTTTTCTAAATCAACTGCAAATATTATGGTGTCAGTACTTTTTTGCTTCGTTTGGCTTTCAACATCCTCTTCATATTTTTTTCTCGCTGAAATGTACCTAGAGTGATGATCTTCATATTCTTTGCATTCTTCGCAATTCCTGTGTCTTATTGCTGCGTTAGGGTTGTGAATAGAAAATTTTTCGCACAATTCACATTCCTCGTGCCCAAGCTTTGTGAAGGATATTTTAAGCTCATTTACGACAATCCTATAAAATCCATAAGACACATTTATTTCAGGCTCTTTCTCACAGTAATTGTCGTACATCATGCGGATATTGATATCCGAGGGCAAATATTTCCGTTTTGGTGCATGAACTCTCCTGTAATGCGACACAACTGGACGAAAAGACATAATATGTTCTTTTACCTTTGTACTGTCTATTTGTGATGGGTTCGGGTTATGACCTCGGCCGTCAGCAATAGGCTCTGCGTATTGTGTTTTATAGTATGTGTCAATAATGTTCCTAACAGCCTTACAGTTACTTTTCTTGTAACCCAAAGTTGTGAGAAAAAACGTTTTACATACCGTAACTTTCTCACCGTTTTCATCACATAAGAAATACGAAACACTCTTAGTTCGATCATAGTGTTTACCATGCTCATCATCATGACTTTGTTTCTTTGGTCTTGCAGGCTTTTGCTGGATAGTATTAGCTAAAAAAAAGTGTTTTTGTTCCGACCAAGACATTTTCCAGAAATTACGATTAATAATTTTGCGATAATCGTCTGAGAATTTAGTTGAACATTTTTTTTTACAAATATTCTCCTGGCATCCGGGTTTCACAAAATACTTGGTATATATTTTTTCTTCTCTTTTAATTGTCTTTCGTTCTTTAAGACTAACATCATATCTTTTGCGCTTTCTTACTGTCCCTTTTTTTGTAAGCTCATCTTTTGTAGATTCATCTGAAGATTCTGGAATCGTTTTTTCCAAACACGGTTGAGAACATGGAATGCAGTCTGATTCGGAGCCAGAATCATCCAATAAAATATTGGCTTCACTTCGTTCATAGTTTTCATTATGACCCCCCATATTTAAGTTTTTAACCACTGATTGTTTTGAGCATTGAGCGGCAAAAATATATGTTTTGTGGTTATTTGGTGGCACATAATCTTTATCGGCTACTGAATCGTCCGAATCAAAATCTGATTCTGATGCTAGAATTTGTGGCGACCAGTTATTTTGTAGACCACTAGTGGACGGAATCTGTTCGTCAATATCAGATCTAGGCTTTAGATTTTGTAAAGCGGCGCTTACTAATCTTTTACCACGTGACTGCATTTTTAAAATTATCTGAAATAAGGGAAAAACAAGTGAAATGAATGATAAATATATGTTTATCATAATATTCCTACTTAATTAATTAAATATTATGACATGTCATAATTGATTGATATAGGTGTTAAGCTAAGGCACGGCAATAATATTATCTTTACAGTATTCCAACTTCATACAAACGGACGAAGCGCGAGCTATGCCTACGCGCCTCAACCTCCGGGTGCAGACAATAATATTATAGTCTGTTAGATAAATAATAATTATATTACCGTGGCTTTGTTTGGCACATCTGTCTAGAAACCGACAGGTAACAGTTGAGATTACCTAGGTGTACGACCTAACCTACAAAGTTATGTACCTACCTACTTGAATATTAGAAACAACATGTAAACATGGATAAAACGTAAATAAACTTACCTAGCGCGAGCAGGCTGCTGACAAGCGTGGAGTCACTTCGACGTCGCAGGCACAACTGGCGCGTTTCAATCAAACCCTGCCCTCCTTTCCTCACCCCTAATCGTAAATAATTTAAAGAAAAGGCACAACTGGTTATTTGTGCCTTTTATACGTAAATTAATTGAGCCATGCATGGATCATTAATTAAGTAGACAGGGCACATCTGGCATTTGAGCCTTTTCTTTATGTTATGTTGTAAGTGTGCCTTTTCAAAGTAGTTTTTAGTAAAAATCTGCGTACATCTACGTATTTGTGCCTTTTCAATATAATGGTAAATAAATGTGCCTTTTCATTCTATAAAACATGAATATTAGTCTCATTTGTGCCTTTTGAGCCTACTGTATGTCCGAATTCCTTGAAGATAAAATTCTATAAAAAATTGAGTAGATGTGCCTTTTTTTGCTGATTCTAAATATGTATAGAACTCAATTTTGACAAAAATGTTAGTTGTGCCCTTTTTTCTTACGACGGCAGAATACATTGACAATTTATTATCACTGTCAGACTTTTGGTTGAATGGATTCATTTTCCGGCCTCACAAGCTGCCCGGAGGAGTGTGGCTGAAGCATTCCAAGCAAAATTTAATGTCTCTGGCATATTGGGGCTCATCGACTGTACACACATAAAAATTTTTCCTCCACCTGGGCCGCAGGGAGCCCAATACAAAAATAGGAGAAAAGCTGCTCACACCCTAAATGTCCAATTGGTAAGAGCTTACAGCAAGTGCATATTTTCTCTGCTTGGGGAACTTTTATGTTTAATTTAACTTAAGTATATTTTTTTTTTTTTGAATAGAATAAAACTTTATTTCCAAATTTACAATTTACATAAAGGCGATAGGTTAGTACTATGACAATATTGTTTTTTTTTTTTTTTTTTAAACTGCATAAATCACTGATTATTACCTCCGACACCCAAGCTAAGATTAAACTTGTGTTATGGGTGCCAGGGCTCTCTCTATAACTAAATATTTCCAATATATACAAACTAGTACGGAGTTTCGTTAGGTTAAGGACGCTATCACATTTTTCCTCAAATATCAGTGCTTTTCAGGTACCGTATTAACAAATTAGGAGTCACAACTGCAAGGATATCATTGTCTTAAATTAAAGATAATATATTCATCTCCAGAATGGGCACATATAATTGTATAGCCCCATACAATTTTTTCACGAAAATACGTTTTAACAATGACAATAAAACCAACAAATGAAAAAAATATAGGTCTGAATAGGAACCCATATAGCTAAATCCACTGCTTAGTTATACATAAAAATAATAACAAACTATTGTTTATATAGTCCTCTATACGGTGAACTAAATATTTTGTAAGTAAATAAATAACTTTTTTATTTATGATTAAAATAAGAAGCGCCTTCAAATTTCTCCATACATTTTCTACTCGCGGTTCGTCATTCCGCGCTCAGACGCGCTCGTGGAAGCACCGGTGTATCGATTTTTCGCAAAAAAATATTTACGTACAGAAGTGTGTGCTGCATTGTATACTGTGGGAGGACGAAGTTGATACTTTTTCGGACCGAAATAAAGGTAAGTACGATTATTGGAATTTGTTTTAAAAATAAATACATAGTTCAAAATTTTTGTATGAATCATGGTTGTAGATTACGGATAAACATTGTGTAAATAATTATATTATCTTTAATCAAATGGCGGAAATATTTTTTTTTTGAGATATTCGATACATAGTCAATTTTGGGGTTTTTGGGGGTGGTGATTACGTATTTCATTTTTTTTTTATCCAAGATGGCGGGTGTATTTTTTTAAATAAAAATTCGACATTGTTAGCAATTGTGGAGGTTTGTTATCAATTGTTGAAGGTGGTGTTTACAAATATACCATCCAACTTTTGATTCATGATGGCGGATGTACATTTTGGTGATAAATCGACTTTGTTGTCAATTCATAAATCCAGAATAGTAGATGGTTATAACTTTCGACACCAAGTATGGTTTTTGATTGTGGTGTGCATTGCTAAAATATTTACATTTGTTATTACAGATGCCACGAATTCAGAAATTTGGATAAAGGACTAAAAAACCGTACACGTAGCAGTAAACAAAAGTAATGAGACTGTATTTTCATTCAGAAATCACAAATCTACTCTGGAGTTTTGTTACAGACGTTGATATACGTCTGTTGGTAATTTGTTTTATTTGATTTACCTTAGGTACTTACTAATGTTGTCTTTTTAGGGTTCCGTACCAAAATGGTAAAAAAGAACCCTTATGGTGAGACTAAGTCTGTCTGTCTGTCGCACCTGGATATCTCAAGAACTACTAATGCTATCAACTTGAAATTTAGAATAGTTTTAGATGACGTTTGCCCAATTATTTTGCAAACAAGAAATTAAAAAAAATGTATCTTTTTTGCAAAACGGACTGAAAGGGGGTCTTAAAAATTTGAAATGGAGCTACTAGGGCATGTGGGGTATCATAATATGAAAGAGCGCTGTTTGCACCTTCTCAAAAATCTTCTTTTTTTTAGGCAGCGTGGTTTCCGTCTTTTGGTGCAAAATGTAAAAAAAAAACCGTTCCCCTTATCTCCGAAGTTTGCATAGATAAAAATCTGAAATTATTCTGTGTGATAGAAGTTTATGTAAAGATTACCTACAGGAAAAATAAAACGATGTCTCTAAATAGCACAGTTTTTCAGAAATCATCAACATCGTATATATACATACGTACGGAACCCTCGGTGTGCGAGTCCGACTCGCTCTTGACCAGTTTTTTATTTTCAGGATCAAGAATGCGCAATAAAAGAATATAAGCCAAAAACCACAAAAATAATCGAGATGGATTCCTTTTTTGAACAGCTAATCCTTGTGGGTAGCCATACTTCTCTTTTTGATTGCGGCGTGAAGTATCTCATCATGAATAAAGAAAAAACAAAGGTTAACAAGATGCTTATACTGTGAAAATTTAAAGACTAGCTTCATCAACCGTTTGGTTGTATAACCTGTGTGATAGACGGACACGTGAGTGACAGCAATAGTGCTCTGCTTGGACCCTTCGGATACGGAACCCTAGAAAGAGCTGGCCTTCATTCTAAATTTGAACTTCTTTGAAACATGAAATGAAAATATACTTTTTACTACCTACTTTGGTTTTAATTTTTATCAAAAGTACTGAAATCGCGCCCCAGTCTCTGTAAATAAAATACTGTTTTCATAAGGCAATGATTTTTTTTAAATATCACAACGAAAGTCTACGATAAACTCCCAGGCTAGTATTTGATTATGAAATGCTCCAATATTTGCCAGCAAAAATAATATTTACAAGTACCTGATGGCTGATGAATTTAAAAAATACTAAAAACATAATTATCAAACTCAAACTCAAAGCATTTATTTCAAATAAACCATTTACAGGCACTTTTGAATTGTCAAAGAGTCGGTCAGTTAGTCAGAAAGTGGAAGCTATTTGCCCATTCCAAAACGTAGATCTCTATGGAGAAGAACAGGCAAGAAACTCCAAGGACACTCTTTTAAATCAAGATATTACAAAATCCTAGGTACATTATTCTTGTCGCTTCTATATGCGAGAACAATGTAAAAAAACAAAAATAAATATATTTAAAAAAAAAACAATTCAAAATATAAGATTAAAAGATTACAAAATAAGCCCTGGCATTTAAGAGATGACCAGCCTCAACTGACAGCGCCCGTTCACGAACATTTTGCAGCTCAACCACTTTGTAGGGAACCGAATGATCCAACACACGCGCCACCATCAGCGAGACATTTAAGTGAGCATGACTATCATATATGATATCACGCAGATAGTACTTAGCCACAGTTACTCAAATTCGATTGCAAACTTACAATTAACTTTATTCAATCAATACCAGTAAAATTAAAAAAAATATACCTTCAAGTACCAAGATTAGTTAAGTTACGTATAAAATCGAGCGGTCAGCGGTTTCAATGTGTGCGTGCGCGTAATGTTGTTGTGTTGCGATTCAGATACCTAAACTCGAGCGAGTTCAAAATGTGATAGCGTCCTTAATAGCTATCGTTTGAATACTAAAATAAAACAAAGTTATTAAATTAAATTAAATAAAGAAACAGGAAAAATAAAGTAAAAATAAATTGTATGCCTCTACAGTATTAATTTGGGAGTGTACGTGTCGTGTACACGTGTGTGTGTGTGTGTGTGTGTGTGTGGTGTATGTTGTTGTAGTTGTCTAAAATGAGCAGGATTTTATATTTATTTTAAAAAGCTTAAAAAAGCTTTCCGAGCAACTTTTCTACCTCCTCGTAAGTAAGAGTCGTGAGCCATTGACTCACTTTCTTTTTACATTCAAATTTATTTAAAACATAAATATTGCATACTTTGTTAACTGCATTATAAATTCGACTACCCAATACTCGAAAGTGTCTTTCAGCCATTTTAGTTCTATACCGTTCCACAGGGCAGACATATTTTGATCTAATAACTGCCAGACGACCAGTACTGCATTTCAGAGAACCATGTGTGCGCAAATGGTATTAAGCACAAAGAGCTGTCTGACAGTCATAACATTACAGTCTTTATATAATTGTATGGTGCTATACCGGAAATGTTTTGATGTCATGACTTTAAGAACAGCTCGTTGCGCCTTTTCCAGTTTAAGAATATACGTTTTCGGAGCACCACCCCAAGTCGTTATCCCAAAAGATAGTACTGACTGGCAGAGTGAGAAGTAGACCATACGAAGTGTATCTAAGCCTGCACTATGACATAGATTCTTGAAAATCGTCATGAGTTTCTTCACTCTGCCAGACGTTCCATCAATTTGCACTTTCCAGGACATCAGATTGTCTATCATGATGCCAAGGTACCTAACTTGTGTTGTTCTGACTAGGGGAGGGCAAAAACATTGGTCTAACTGTTCATTACAACTGTGAGCTCTGATAACAAACGAATCATCCGGCCGCGAAGAAGATTTAATTGAGAACGGGGTTTTATCAACGTTTAATGTCAGAATATTGGCTCCCAACCAAGACATCATGATGCTCATTGCAAATTCCGCTCTCTCCCGGACTTCCCCCCAGTCCAGACCATGCACGAGCAAAGCCGTATCGTCCGCATAAGTATACCGGCTGACATTTTTTACCGTCTCGAGAATAATATAGTGGGTTGTGTAAGTGGAAACGAAACCATGCCCGAGAATATTTACTTAGTACCATTGAGATAGCAAAAGTTCCGAAAATCTTTAAAAAATCATAAAAACTGTCCATCCTACGGCCCGTGCGTAAAACTAATAATAGCCAAAATAGGAGATAGTAAACGGCGCCGCAAGTGGCGGCGCGCATGAATGGAAGTTGTACGTGCGAGCGAGACGCAGGCACATTTCTTTCGCTAGGTAAGTAGGTATTATTCGGTCGCTTGCATGGTACGTACCAGTCGTGTTTAAAACGTTTTCAAAACCAAATTCAAAATCATCGTAATAACATTAATATCCCACTTAGGTACTAATAAACTATGACCCTGATCTACCTACAAATAAAATGAACACAATACACACACTGACAAACTTACAAACAAATAAGTACCCAATTGACTAAAGAAGAAGAACTAGAACGAAAAGAATAAGTAGGTAATGACCTAACACAATAATAAGAAAACCTAACACATTAATACAAAAACCTAACCTACAATAATAAAATACACCAATTTACCTACTAATAAGATAACACAATAAGAAAACCTATCCTTACAAATAAAACGAAAACAGTAATAAAGATACGAACGAAGTTTTAAAACAATCTAATCTTTTTTAAATAATCGAAACAATACCTAAGCAAGAATACTCGACAGTACTTCACGCAAAATGAAAAGGACTTGCATGCATGCATACCTACATGCGGGAGCGAGAACGTACGACGCCGATGCCGACGACGATAGAGTAGGTGTATTCTCGCGCAGCCGCGCATCCTGAATGGTAGGTACCTTTCAGAGACAATGGTTATCCGTGGCGAGTAGGTACCTACTTTAAGGTCTGTTTTGTAAAAAAATTAAGCAAACCTGTTTAGGTAGTATTCTTACACAATCACTCACTGAATGGAATTAGTAGATATTACATTCATTTGTATTTTGAATGTTTTAAAGTAACCGCTTTTCCTACAATATTCGTTATAATAACATTATTAAATCATTGAGAAACCTAACGTAAAGCAAGGTTATGAAAAATAAGGAGAAGGCGGTTTTAAATTAGGTAGATAGTTACCTACTTAATTGGTGTTTATTATGCAAGTAATCAAATCAAATCATTAATTAATTAATGGATTTGTAAATGCCAGTGTAATTACCCATCACTGTGTGATGCACTAACTAAACTGTCCAAGGTCGAGGTGACCCGTTTGTTTTTAAATTATTATTTTGTGATTTCGATCATTCCTTCATACTTTTGCGGGCTTAGGACCGTCTAAAATGCTGTAGCAAATTAACATGTAACTGTACTCAAGTAAAGTTACACGTTAAATTTTACTTTTTGTCATAGTAAATTGATAAAATGTTACTAGGTAACAAGTGTACCATTCCGCATTACGCTACACATTCCGAATTATGCCATATTCGTTCACAGCGGTCACATCAATAATTTGCGTTCCGATTTACGATTATAACAGCTCTGAGCACGAGTGTTGCATTGTCGACTGTTGAGTGAATACTCGTGAACGTGCTTCCAGTGCTCGTGCTCACTCAATGTCAAAACTTATAAGATAACAATTTATTTGTGTAAACACCACTTTCTTCTTCTTATTTGGTTAGATGGCGACTGTAGCCAGAAGCACAATTTTTAAAATGCCAAGTTAGTTTAAATTTATAATGCGACTCAAAACAAAATAGCACAGCTGTCATTTTTGATAGCACTCACGGTGATATTAATTAAGGGCATGGCCGGCGTTATCGCAAGATGGCGTATGTCATAACGATTAGCTAACTAGATTAGATAGCTATGAAGATTCACGGGACATCGTTATCGCGCGTACGCTAATTCGGAACGGGTGTAAGCACGCTCAAATCGATTACAGCGCAATTCGGAATGTACCCATATACTACACTACAACATTGTAGGCGTATTTAAAAGGTCGAAATCAACTTATTTACAAATTACACTGATTGATTACAAAATCACACTTAATTATTATTATTTACAAAAATGTTGGTCTTTACCTTTTTAGCGATATCGCAGCAATTGTTCAAAATGTCCACCGTTTCTTTCTAAACATAAACTAGCACGTCTTTGCAAATTGTTCGATAAACTTCGAAGCGTGCCTCTATCACTTTTTAAAACATTAAAAGCGTCCATTATTCGCTGTTTTAAATCACTAACACTTTGAGCTTCTTCGGTATACACTAAACGTTTTAGTTCTGCCCACAAATAAAAGTCAAGGGGTGTTAGGTCTGGTGATCTCGGCGGCCAATTCACAGGTCCACCGCGACCTATCCACTTATTACCGAATTGGCTATTGAGATACGCGCGCACAGATCGTTCGTAATGAGCTGGACATCCGTCGTGCTGGAAATACATGTCTTGCCGGTAGGAAAGCGGAACGTCTTGCAACATGGTTTCGATGACGGAACGTATCATTTGTAGATACGTTATTCCCGTCAATCGACCTTCGATCCAAACTGGACCAATTATGCGATCGTGTATTATCGCTGCCCAAACGTTTACACTGAAACGAACTTGATGTGCATGTTCTTTAATTTTGTGTGGATTTTGGAAGCTCCACCAGTGCTCGTTGTGCACGTTGTAAATACCAACGCGGGTGAATATGGACTCGTCGCTCCACAAGATGTTGGCCTCCGCATGGTTATGCAGCCAGTGACAAAATTCCATGCGCGGTCCGGGGTCCGGTGCATGCAAAGCTTGCACGGGTGAGAAGTGGTATGGATGCATGTCCATTGAATGAAGTAGCTTCCACACCACATACTGGCTTACGCCAAATCGACGAGCGGCTTGCCGAGTGCTCCTCCTCGGGTGTCTTTCAAAATAATCCAGTATGGAGTCTTCAACTTCTCTGGACAAAGGTGGCCGGCCCCTGCCTCTGGCATGACTAGGTAGCTGGAATTGCCCATGATCAAGTAACCGCTGATACGTCCGTAATATTAGTGAAGTGCTGGGAATTTGAGGAGCAGGGATACCGTTCCTTCGCAGCAACTGAAGATGTTCTTCTTCTGCGTACATTCGCCTCGCACCGTTTAAGTTTTCACCAGACAGGATATAAAATCGCACCATTGCAAGGTACTCTCTATTGGAATATTCGTACATGTCGATAACTATCACCGGGCGATCGATGCACACGCGGAAACAAAGAACGCAACGTAACACCGCCGTGACTAATCGTGGGTGACTGAAGCGCGGAACGCGGGCGGGCGGGGTTGCGCGAGCGGCTCGCGCGCCTGCGAAAGGATATCAAAGAGGCCGACGCGCGACGGCGAGTACCTATCGGCCGCTAAGGAAAGCTACGAATTCATTGATAAATTCCGCGCATTTAGTAGGGTGCGTATGATTTGAATTTCGATATTTTTGATCGCTTTTTTTTTATTTATTTTTATTTCCGTTTTTAATGTTCTGGTATGAAAAGTTCATTTCATGTGCTTGGTATTTATCGATAGATCAATTTCATTCCAGGTTATGGAAAAAAAAAAAAAAAAAAAAAATCTGTGCCATAGGCTTCTACTCCGTTCACCTATTACACCCTATTTTTTTCGAGACGGTAAAAAAAATCACCCGGTATATGCTACAGTATAGGATGGATAAGTTGCAGAGGCTGTTCACATATATCAAGAAGAGGGTTGGTCCCAATATTGAGCCTTGGGGAACTCCAAACGACAATGAGTGTTCATCACTGATGTATGAGCCAATTTTGACACATTGTGTCCGTTCAGAGAGGTAGCTCTGAAAGATTGTTAGCGCTGGACCCCTCACTCCTATTCTCTCCAATTTAGATATCAGGAGAGCGACAGAGACAGTATCAAATGCTTTAGATAAGTCTAAGAAGATACCTAAACATTTAGACCTTATATCGAGTACCGTAACAGCACTGTCAACAAAGGCAGCGACAGCGTCCTCGCATGATTTGTTCCTACGAAAACCATATTGATTAGCTGATAAAATGCCATGTGCTTCCATAAAGTTGATAAGACGACTGTTAAGGATCTTTTCCAGAATCTTTGACAGCGCTGGAAGGACAGATATAGGTCTGTAATTATTGACACTGCCTCTGTCTCCACCCTTGTGAACAGGATGCACTATCGCTTTCTTCAAGGATCTCGGAAAAACACCCTGGGAGAAACATAGGTCACATATGTGTGTGATAGGGGGGACGAGGAACTGACGGCTCACTTTTATCATTTTGGTTGGAATCCCATCCCATCCCGCGGCAGAATCTGTACGAAGACTCATTATGATTCTTTCAATTTCATCAAAGTCCGGGGCTAGAAGCGCGAGAGAGTTTGGCTGTGGATCATCCTGGAGAAATGGAATGTTTATAGCACGTATTTAAGTGTCTGTCCGCAAGATTTTTGCCAACACCTGCAAAGAATTTATTGACCTCGTTTATTGAGGACTTTTCATCAAGACCAGAAAGGGTCAAGAGATCTATAGGGGGAGATTTAGATTTTTTCTTACTTAGAATGTCATTTATTACTTTCCACGTCGCTTTGGGATTATTTTTAGCTTTAATAAATTCATTTTTCTCATAGTTAGTTTTTAGTCTATATAATAATTTGTTACAGAAATTACGATAACGGAGGAATGTAACCTTCAAATTATAATTTTCTGGTGATTTTTTATGTTTCCTATGCATATTATCCCTGTTCCGAATGCATCTGAGTAGTCCCTGTGTGATCCAAGGCTTAATTATTTTCATCCTAGAAGGCACAATAATGATTTTAGTGTTTTTATGTACAATTGAGGTAAGGGTATTTATAAGAATATCGGTAGCTTCATTCGGATCATTGGTTAACATGACAGGACTGAAATCCGTAATGGATATTTCTGAGGCTACTTTACAATTATCGATTTTTGTGACTAATTTGGGACTTTTTTGTGGACTCTGGTTATTTTGTAAACATACTAATATTGGGGCGTGGTCGGTAATGTGAGTATCCAATATAAAAGAGACTACTGAACTTTTTACTTTTATCATAGTATGATCCAAACAGTTGTTTTCCCTAGTGGGAGATGTGTAAGACGGTAGCAGTCCGTGTGATGCAATCAAGTTCATATATTCACTGCAATGTGGATCATTATTATTTGAGCTTATATTTATGTTTATGTCTCCCACCAGAATTACATGTTTACACATAGAAACTGAAGCTAATATTGTATTTAGGCTATTCAAAAAGTTATCTGTATGTCTAAACGATGGTGGTCGGTAAATTGCAACAATTACTGTATCGGAATTTAGTTTACAAACAAGACAGTTTGCTTCCATAAATTGTGGCTCCATGACATTATGTTGTAGATCCGAGCGTAAATAGATCACTAAGCCATCATTCTGGTTAATAGTGTTATTTGTAGAATAAGCTGAATATCCGTGAAGTTGCGGAATAGACAATGTTTTACTTAACCAACACTCTGAGAAAATTATAACGTCACAACTAATTTTCAATGTGGTTAACAAGACTAGGGCGTTACTAAAGTTTTTATTAATGCTACGTATATTAAAATGCAGTATTTTAGTTTTATCGTTAAGGTTACCTAATAGTTGAACGCATTTGTCGGGCGGGCAGTTATAAAATTCATTTGAGCCATACGAATCCAGATGATTCATAAGTTCATTAATATCATTCATTTTTAATAATAAATAAAAGCACCATAGTAAGCATTACATTTGAAAAAATTTACATTATTACGGAACCGGTAAGTTTGATAACTGAGAAAAAGAATAATACATCTTTCCCGCTTTTGTATTATTATATTGCGCAGAAGAGAAATTGTCGTACAATTGTGTGTTTTTTGTTTGTGAAGTGATCTGTGTATTACGTGTTTGTTGCGGTGGAAGAGGACTAACTCCAAATTATTAAGCTTGTAAATAACTAAATTAAAATTAATGATAGAAAAATACAGGTACATTAGTACAGAAGAAATATTACTCTTGTGCATGCAATATACCGAGAAAACATTTTTCAGACTGAATACGAATTGGCTTTTCTCCTTCTTTTTTTCAAAGAAAAATTTTACCATCAACCGACCAGCAATATTGAAACTCCTTAGATTTGGAAAATTTTCGAGCTTCATAAAATAGTTGCCTTGACCTTGCTGGTAGACGATCAGCAATATAGATAGGCACGCGCTCACCTGTCAAGCCAATGTGCCCACTATTTAGTTTCTCTGTAGCTTGCTTTCCCTTATTAAAGTTACGAGCGGCACGAAGGATGTTATTTTTCATCGTAACTGAGTGAAATTCTGCAACTATTTGTTTAGAAGGGCCTTGTTTACCCTGCACTCTGTAAATGTCACGTATCTGTGTCGGTTCTACGGTTATGTGTAGGGGTTTACAGACATCAATTACCGTTTTGATCAGATCGTTGTCATTCTCTTGTTCCCTGGGAGGAATATTTCGCAGCTCAACAACCGCAGATCGTCGGTGTTCCTGCATATCCTGTATTTGTTTCTCCAGGTTATCTATGTGTTTTCTCTGTTCAGACCTTTCACATTCTAACTTTGTCATCTTTGTCTTGATTCCCTCATACTTTTCATTTATTAGATTTGCTGATTCCTCAATCTCTGATCGAATACTTTGCAATTTTTCATTCTGTAATCTTAATTCTGCCAGTTCCATTGCTATTTTAGTCGTAAAGTTTTTTAAGTTGGTCTACTGATCGGCGTTCCACTTAGTGAGCATTGCTCGTATTTCTTCCTTAAAGTCTCCGAGTTCGTTTGTAGGGCTAGACTCGGATCGAGGTCGTTTTGATCGTTGGGATGAATTAACAAACTCGGCGTCCATTGGAGTAACAGCAATGTCAGGGTTAGAAATCGCTCGCTGCACTTCTATTCTTGGAGTTGACGGCGGCGTACGATTAATTTTAGGCATTATTATAATAAACAACAATGTGCAACAAATATTACAGGTAGCTGATTCAGATTGCAGGATAATAAGCGTAAATGCCAGGTATCCTGGCAGAGTCCACGACGCTTTTATTTGGAATCACTGCAATATAAAACTGGAGATGAAGAGGCTTTATGATGCTGAAATAGGCAATTACTTCCTCTTAGGTAGGTCAGTACTTCAGTAGTCATAAAATAATACAGTGATTTTTTTTTTAAAGTAATCAAATTTAATAAAATATCAATGATTAATAAACTATCGTCTCATGTGGCGGCACCTCCTGCAAAAAAAAAGTATTTTATTTATTTATTAAGTTGAAACTTCCTCTGTAGGTGACTCAGGGTACCCATTGGAGCCATGGCTCATAACACCGGTGCTCCACGCTGAGCCTGATTCGCCAGAGCAGCGGTATACCGACTGGCACTGCAAAGTTCGGAATGCAGTAGAGCGTACCAATGGGTACCTAAAAGGCAGTTTGAGGTGCTTGGGCATAGATTGGGTACTCCACTATACCCCGGAGAAATCTGCTGAAATTATATATGCCAGCTGTATCATAAACAACCTAATGAAGCATTTTGGGTAATATTTAATTATTATTATTATTTATCAACTTAATTTTAATCATATAGATTTAAACTACCTAATACTATATGAAACCAAAAAAATGAAAAACAAACAAATAATCTATGCCACACATAGATTATTTGTTTGTTTTTCATTTTTTTGGTTTTGTGTGAGTAAAGAATTAATTTCACAGGGTTCCGTTACAAGAAGACCTGCGGGATGTCGGTAATGACTCCGATGACCCGTATATTGAAACGCCTGTACATCTGCTGCGGCTGTCTCAAGCTAGGGGCAGGGAAATAATTAGGAACTATTTTCATTGATATATTCAGTTTTTTTTTTTTTGGTTAGGGACTTTTAATAAATGTATCATTAAATATCATTTTTACTTTCATTATTACTTCCCACTTTTTGAAGTTTGAATTCAACTGTGTCAGTTGAACAGATTTTATTGCAATTTGGGTAACTTATAGGTACATCCAACAGTTTGAATAGATTAATTCAAATATTTTTTGATGGTTTTAAATTACAAATATAAAGGTTCCTTACATTAACAATGCGTTTTGCTCCTCTTTTAATTGATTACTGCGGCATACTTCTTTTATTAATTCCTGAAATCAATGATATGTTGGTGTAATTAATATTGTTACGAACCATTAAAGTTTCGCGGGTAGGTGTAAGAAAACGATAGACGTATCTCTGTTTTTGAATTTATATTTAAATAGAAATACACAGTTTTTTTGCCTAAATTTCTATCAAGTATAAGTGTATAGCCTATATTGCACGGGTACTCACATTTGTGGCACATTTATGTGACCCAATCATTAAAATTACACCACCTGCCGGCTCATCATCTGCAAAATCACTTCACATTCACTTTAATGCTACTACTCGTAGATCACTATGTCTCAATTTGCTGAGGTATTGTCTGCACAAAAGTGCCTTGAGGAGAACTTCACACGGAAGATGGAAGCACTGGAAGCCCAAATTCAGTGCGCAGGACCTGCCAAGGATACCGTGGCAAGGGTGGCTGAGGAGTTCCGGACCTTCAGGGAGCTTATCTTTAGCATGCTCGGTTTACTCCGGACTCAGATTTGTGAGTGTGCTAAGCAAGTTGACGGATTGGAGACTAGGCATAGGAGGAAAGCACTGATTTTTCAAGGTGTTGCCGAAGTTGACAGTGAAGACAGCACCACAGTCATCCTGGATGTTATCACCAATAAGCTGGCCCTCAAGAACTTCTCCGCATCTTCCATAAAGGTCTGTCACAGACTTGGTGCAGCCAATACTGAACGTCACAGGCCCATACTGGTGAGATTTTTCAGCTACGACGACAAATCAGTGGTTTGGAAAGCTAAGACGCGCTTGAAGGGAACATCTATCTCCGTCAAGGAGTTCTTGACAAGGGTCCGGCAGTCCATCTTTGGGAAGGCGCGTCTTCACTTTGGAATGCGGTCGTGTTGGACTCAGGACGGTGTTATTGTTTTGAAGGCCTTCGACGGAATTAAACATAAAGTTTCTTCAATGGACGAGCTCAGTCCTCTGCTTGCAAAGTTTCCAAAGGCCCAAGATCCTAAGGTCCAAAGCACAGGAGATAGCCTGCGAAACAGAACATGTCAATAATGGTATCATGTATTTTTATATTTACTGGCCAATGATTTGCATGCAATTGATTGAATTACTTACCGTTGTAATTTCTTTTTTTATGTACTGAGTAGTCCTTCTATTATTTATTACTTAAGCTATTTATTCCCCATATAAGTTGGCACACTTTAGAGAATACATAAGTTACCCTCAACTTGTTTTCTTTTCTTCTTTTCATGCAAATGTCAATTATGTCATACGCCAAGTCGAAAAGTCCACAGATTAACTATAACAAAAAGGCAGATTCGAAGTTTGACATATTGATCGGATACGTTCGCGACTTATATATTCATAATTATTTTACTTTTATTCTATTTCGCCGTTATAATTTTTTTTTGTGTAAACTTAGTTTTTTAACTCGGTATTATTGAAATTTTATTATGTTTTGTTAGTAGGTTTTTTATTTTTTTTCCTGAGTGCTTTTTAATTAGTTTAACCAATGTTTAGATTTAGATGGTGTTGTGAGCTGGCCGGTGGTGCAGAGATGCAAACGTTGTATCATTAGTGTAGTGTTTTTAGCTTTGTATATAATTATATATTTATAGATATTTATTTAATTAAGTTTTATGACTTCTGATAACGAATCTTTTTATTCTGCCAACAATTCTAGTGCCTCTTCCAGCGATGAAAGTTTTTGTTCTCTTACAGACACCCTAGGTGTTCTTTTACGCCAAAATTTCAGCCAAAATACTGGTCGGCTATTTAACGTATGCCACCTTTATGATAGTTAATTAAACACTTGAAATAATTAAAACATATTTATTAAAGTAGGTCTATCACATTACTTGACCAAGTGCCATCATAGATAATCTATCCCATAGATTACATTACATAGAACACCTTCCCCTCTAGACAATTATATGAAAAATTTAGTTGCATAGAGCTATAGGTCTAAGATAATACGCGGTTTTACAATTCTACCACTTTTTGTTGTTATATAGTTCTCATCACTAGACTCTCTTACAATGGACGGGCATTTCCGCCAAATCACGCTTTTCGATGGACACGAAAAAAAATTCTGATATTTGTTTAAAAATACGTGTAATGCATTGCCATAGTAATTACAAATATTCTACTTTGCGTGTACACTAATTATGACAAACGTATCGTTGTTAATTAACGTTTTAAAAAATGGTGAGGACCCTAAAATCCCGGTAAGGACAACATTATGTAATTATTAAAATAAGATAACTGCAATAAGTAGAAAATCCACAAATAGGTTGTTGTCACTCATGTATTTATTTTTAAAGTCTACAAAACAGAAGTTATTGAATGAACGGTAAGATCCAACAAAAACCGAACTGATTCTCTTCACAAAAAAGAGGAAGTTGGCGACACTACAACTGCCACGATTCTTTGGAACTACCCTAAGCCTGGCAACTGAAACCAAATACCTGGGCATCTATTTGGACAAACAGCTGAACTGGGCAAAACACACCAACTACATCACCACAAAAGCCAGCATATCACTATGGCAGTGCAAGCGACTGCTTGGAAGGAATTGGGGTATCAGCCCCAAAGTCACCCACTGGCTATACACCACAGTCATTCGACCAATTATCACATACGGCTCACTGGTCTGGTGGCCCAGGACGGACCTGAGCACAGCCCAAAAAGACCTCGAAAAACTGCAGCGGTTCGCTTGTGTAGCAATAACCAGCAGCATGAGCACTGCACCCACTGCCGCACTGCAAGTAATGCTGGGACTGCCACCCCTGCACCTCATCGTGCGAGAGGAGGCAGCTCTGGCAGCCTTCAGGCTATATATATCGGGAACCCTAAGCAGAGACTCTAGGGTCAAGCACACACGCATAAGGGAAGATGCAATCAAACGACAACCGATGATGGCATCACCCTGCGACAAAGCCCCGAAACTACACGTCTTTCAGAAGCACTACAACATCATACTCACAGAAGAACGGTGTGACTACTCAGGCCCGAAGGAGATGAGAGTATACACCGACGGATCAAAGACCGACTCCGGAACCGGAGTCGGAGTTTTCTCACATGACTTCAACATAAATATATCCAGCCCGCTGGGATTGTTCAACACCGTCTACCAGGCGGAATGTGTGGGCATTATACAAGCGGCTTACGCCATAGAAGCCAGGAGAGTTACGGACACCCGTATACGTATACTCTCCGATAGTGCCTCAGTCTTGCAATCCTTGGGGAAAAATTATATTACCTCCAGACTAACACTAGAATGTCACAACGCACTGGAACGGGTGACAGTGTGCAACCGTAATACAGTGACACTGCAATGGATAAAAAGACACAGCGGATCACTAGGTAACGACGCAGCTGACCAACTTGCGAGGAGAGCATCCAGCACGTCAGTCTGTGGACCCGAACCTATCGTACCCATCCCCTTCAACCAACTACGCAGGTGGCTACAAGAGTTCACCCACACACAAGCACAGAACTGGTGGACCTCGACACCGGGCTGCAGGCAATCCAGGGAAGCTATGCCGTCCTTAGATGGCAGGCTAACCAGGCGGTTGCTACGCCTGGACAGGAACGGCCTGCGCCTAGTGACGGGGACCATCACGGGACACTGCTCACTGAATAAGCACTTCCACACAATAGGCATAACGGACAGCCCTCTGTGCAGGGCTTGCATGGAGGCTGAAGAAACCGTTGCGCACGTGCTCTTTGAATGCACAGGCGTCACCCAGATCAGAACAGAAACCCTCGGGTCACCCAGATCTTTCACGGATATCTTAAGCAGACCAGGAGACCTAATCAGCTTCTGGAGGGAGGTGGGCTGGTTGGAATAAACAACGACGGCCGCCATGGCCCACGCACAATGGTCCACATGAAGGACTAAGTGCGGAAACCGAACCCGCTAACATAGAACATAGATGAACGGTAAGGACATACTAAACACGGTAATGACCGTTGTTGACGAAACAGTTTTAATATGGAAAATTACCCAAAGCTTGGCGCAGAGGGCGCCACTAGCACATAAACAAACCGCCATGGCGCCAAATGTCATTGGGTTAGTTGAGAACTCTCACTGTAACCACTCTGCGAAACTCATCCAAGTTTTAATATGTTGTTTAACTCACCAATTTTTTGCCATTTATAGAATTTACTTGTCAAACATTTGTTTACGGTTTGTGCTAGTGCTGCGCTCTGACGTCGGAATATTGCAGTAATATTCCTAGTTTTTTATTGCCCTGCTAGAATGATAACATGGAAATAGAAATAAAACAACAATTTTACGTAATCAACTTTAAACGTATATAATTCGTAATAACAAATCACTTTTTATGTTTAAATCAGTCTCAAATATTACAATAATCACAGAACAATGAGTAATTTTCACAATTAAATAAAACCGATACAATTTAAACCTCCATTATACAATTAAATTACACATTTTTATAATAGTTAATAAGAACCTTGCGACTCAAACATTAAAGATGTAAAAAAATATATTAAATAAATCCAAACTAAAACATGATTAATCCTTAAAAATAATTATTGCTGGCTCATAAAATTTGTGTTGAGTAATCACTTAAATTATATTAATCACAGATTTAAAAATGTATAAAATCAATATTATCAAAGTGAAAATTAAGTTTGGCATCAATATTTGGTTCAGAAAGAACTGCCTTTATAGTTCCTAGAAATCACCTCCCTCTTTCGTGCCTTGGGCCACCTAAATCCACCTGACATTTTTTTAAGAACTGATATCGATATATTATCACCGTATATCCCAATTATCCGACCTATCTGATGCTTTTTTGCTCTGTCTGTCTTTTTAATTAAAATCCAATCGGCAACATGTAAATTCAAAAATTCAGCACTGCTAGTTGAAGGAAGTTGAAGTGGAAGTTGTTCAATATTTTCTTTGAACGTTGCCAGGCCACTTAAGCTAGTTGCAGGCACTAATTCCTCAAAATCATCATAGGTAGACGTGCAAGATTTAGAAATTGACGGCGTACTTGATATAACAGGATCTTTATTAGACATTTCAGTAAGAACATTATTAATTTGAGAATCATCTGGCGCGTTGGCAATAAAAGGAATATTAGCAATCGTATTTCTTGCTTCACCTAAAGTCGTCACTTCGACCAATTCTGTTACATCAGGTTCGCTAAGAAACCCTAGATGTGCACCGTGCTCGCAGAGAACATTCGCGTCGCAGACAAAACAGCTGAATTTTCTGAATGTTAGGTTTTGCCCACAAAATAAGTCCCATAGAACTTGATGCACATCAAGAGTGCCTTTAAAAGTTGGTAAGCAAAGAGGTAAACTTTCTGATTTTGCAGTAATGGCAGTCTCACTAACGATCTCTATTTTTATATTAGGTATGTTTTCCTTTAAAATATTATAAAAATCGTTGAAGTGACCAATATCATGACCAAAGTTGACTAGTCTATCTGCTGTTGTTTTAAGGACGGCACCTACTCCGTCTGCAGTCCCTTTTCCGTGGCCAGACTCGCTGTAATTCCAGGATAACTTATTTAAAAATCCCGCATAATCTTTATGTATTTGGGTCATAATCCAAAAAATATTTTTATTTCTATATTGGCTGCTTGGAGAGTCAGTAAAAATATGTATTGAGTCGATATTAGAGTTTATCTCATAAATATAGTCCAGCACAGGTTTAAGATGCGCCCTCACGGCAGCAGCATCATGACGTACGTTAGCGCTAATAGAACAAAAAGACTTTGTTATCTTTTGGCCAGTCAATTCTTCGTGGAAATATAATACCGACGTATGTAAGGCTACTTGGCGGTGGCTACCGCCAAAATGCATCGATTGAACTTCTTCGTGATATTTCAGCTCATAGTTTTCTGACCAATCCATGTGGATAATTGCTTCATTATTACTGAGCACATCTTTCAGTTTTTTCATTTCTTTATACTGTTTCTCAATATTAAAACAATGTTTCAGAAATGATTTGGTATTGGAACGTAATTTTTCAATGAGGTCTATTGGTTTAGATTTTTCTTTTTTCTTTGTCGTTATGACTTTGACTTTCCTGATGTCACCGATAATAGGCTCTTTAATTTTACACCAGTAACTAAACTCTACGAGATCTTCATTATTGAACTCATTACAAATGATCTCTTTATCTTGGCATACTTCACATATTCTTAACAAACAGTTGTCAGTTTTCGGGGAACAGCACAAAGAGTTTATAAAATCATAGTCACTTTTTTCATTTATAATTTTTGCCTTATGTAAAGCCTCGACTAATAACTTAATATTGACGTGAATTTGGCATGAACATGTTTCTCGGTTATTCGATTTCGGAAAAACTACCCAAAATGGTCTATACTTGCAAAAAGTAGAGTAGCTTATTTTTATTTGACTGGTGGTGATAAATTTACTGTAAAGGTTTTTTAAACTCATTACTAAGTACCTTTTTGTCTTCCTGATGCCTTTTCTTGTTATAAATTCTTTTTTCCCTGCTGCTTGTCTACTGTTAATATCTTCTTCATAAAATTTATGAATCTCGTTAATAATAGTTGTAAATTGTATTTTAGACTGCTTATTTCGACTTTTAACATGTTTTTCTTTTCTTAATCTATGTATTTTTACTCTGTATCTATTATTAATACTTTGAAGTCTCTGAATTTTCTGTTCATACAACTTTAGCTTGCTTTTAAGATGCACCGTTAATATCCTTAACCTGGACAATCGGCTAGTAATTAAAGTAGAGTCATGATTGTCATTAAAATTTAGCAGTGGATCTTTGTCTTGAATGCTGGTACTAGGGTTAACCTCATCTGCTTGCTCTATATTTACTTCTTGTATCGCAGAATTTTCCTGTTTCTTACGTCTATTATTTCTCTTATTAATTCTCCATTGCTTCCTTTTCGCTCTCTTTTCTCTTTCTGTCATTTCTGTAATGTTTTTCAATTTTTTTGTTTCTCTTCGCTTTTTGTAACGCTCTTTTTCTTTATTTAATAATTCTGCATATTTTTCAGGGTCGTTGAGTTTAATAAATTCATATCGTTTCGATTTACTAACCTTCTTTCTTTCTTTGCTAGCTGACGAACTCGCCTTCGGCATTTTTGTTTGACTGTAAACAAACAGGCAATTATATTAAAAAAAAAACTATAATACAACAGCAGGAAAATGATGTAAAAAAATGAAAACACCGTGTATAATTATTTTAAAACAATTGTTTAAAAAAGCAATAAATTCGCATCACAAATTAATTACATGTATATATTATTAAAAAAGCATATTTTTGGCATAATAAATAACTTCATATTTTATAAAATATGCTATCGTCCAGTAAAAAAAAACTTGCCTAAAGTAAGTCATTACCGTTACCTCTATGTCCTTACCGTAGCCTTCAAATTGACACGGTAAGGACAGTAGTGGTAAGGACATTTAGAACGTTTTCTATTATTACGTAACTTAATTACGATTTAATTATTTCCAATCATCATGCCGATATTAATTGCACATCTACATACAACTTTCCACAGGAATTAACAAAATAAAGTTTTTACTTACCTTAAAAATAGGGCCTTGATGGTACGGACACTTTTTATATATTCGAAAAAGAACAACTGCCCACCCCGCAATTCAAGTCACAACCACAATTCACGACGGTTGACAGCGCACTGGCGGAGTGCAGGGTTGCCAACTCAATGCCACGGTTGGGTGCTAAGTAACATCTCAAAAAGTGCTAAATTGGTATAAAATTTTAACAATAGTGCCAAATATATGAAAAAAGAAAAATAACGTGTAGAATAAAAAGTTTTAATTTTCAAATTGTCATGACATTAATATCAAAGTTATGTTATGTTACATTTAAACAAAAATAAAAAAAATATATAGTTAAATTGGAGGATGTGACCATCAAAATTTAAAAAAATCGAAATATTAAAAATCTTATTATCGTTAAATCCAATCATCATCCTCACTACTTGTACCGTCTGTCTCTGCTGCGGTTCCTTGTACAGCTGTTGAAGTGGAGGGCTGTGGCTCATTTACACTTATAGCAGACTTTTTAAATTTAAATGTGTACATATCTTTCTTGCCTATTTTTTTAAGGATATCTTGAGGTATATCATATGTATAACAAGTTTTGTTCAAATGTTTGAGTCCAGTTCGTATACGAATAATTGAATTTAGGGAGTCCAAGTTAATTTTGTTCCTCAATTTATTTTTTACGATGTTCATTACGCTAAAAACCCTCTCAACGTCCGCATTTGAATGTGGCAATGTGAGCACTGTAAAAGCCAACGAAACCAGTTCGCTATACGAATTTTCATTGCTTGCGTCCTTAAAATCTGACACTTCAACCCAAAATTTTACTGTATCAGTCACATTTTCCCAAGTGTTGCTAGTTAGGCTTTTCCATTGGGCAACAATTTTATCAATAGTTTCTGGATTCTGTACAAAGTGTTCCGCTAACTTCACAACTTCGACGAGCCCTTTATTTGGTTTTAAAGCGTTAGTGACGCTCATGACATTCATATCTTTCAGGAGGGTTACATTTTCAGGAAGCCGCTGTTGCAATTGTTTTATTAGTTTTACCGTAAAATTTACGCAACGTTTTCTTAATGCTTGCTTTTTGGTATCTTCTAAGGATTGCATAGCGTTCTCAAAACTGTAGCCAAGATAAGGAGACGGATTCAGGTAATCTGCAACATTATCTTCAAAAATGTTAAAAGAGTGACGTCTTCCCGGGATCACTACTTTATCACAAAACGACTCGAGCAATTTTATCAAAGTTTCTAATAATCTTGTTGGATCTGAATTTTCGCCTTCGAATGCTTTTAGCGCCGATTGTACCTGACCAAGTATTGATTTTATGTAAATTAAATAAACTTTATTTTGCAAATCAGAATACGCTTCGTATAAGAGTTCAGCCGTGTAACAGTTATTTTTTCTTCTGGCAATCTCAAAAAACAGTTTCAGCTCCAACCACTGGTCCAAAATTCTTTGCACTGCTGGCTCGATTGAGAGCCATCTAGTAGCACATTTTTGTAATATTTTCAGTGGTTGTCGTCCACAATTTATAGTTGCGTATATGTCTGCATATTCTTGACGTCGATTTGGTGACATGGAAAACCAATTTAATGTTTCCCTTAGGAGGAATTCGATGTTACGAGGGATAGTTTCTTCTGAAGCGTGAGAAACGGCCAATTGGAGTGAATGGCAAACACATTTAACTAGAATTAAATGTGGCAAACCGTATTCTTCTTTCATAATTTTATATACGCCGTTATTAATACCAATCATGACACTGGCATTATCGGTGCCCAATCCTACTAAATTTTGAAGGTTTAACTCCATTTCACCTTGCACTGTCTTAATAATAGTATTTACAATACCTCTTGCATCGGACGTCTCTAGTGGACTCAAAGCTAAAAACGTCGACGTTATTTTCTTCATAGAAGAACTGAAATACCGTATAACGATGCCTAAGTACTTGTGTACGGTTATGTCTGTTGATTCGTCAATTATGAGACTATATTTACTATCACCAATGTCCTGTTTTAAGACAGATTTAAAATGCGGCCCCAAAACATTTTTTAAAATCTCACCACATTTTGTACGATGGAGCTTCATATTACAGGCGGCTTTTGAGTCTGCGAAAGCTTTTGCACACACTTGGCTAAGGTGGTCGATCGGCATGACAGCTGTGTGTTCTGCAACGAACATTGATAATAGACCCTCTGCGTGATGTATGTCTGGGTTTGCGTCGGTATCAACTTTTTCAACAATTAGTGTAGTCTGCCCCGAAGAAAATGGTTTCATTATATCAATATGTTTTTTTGATTCCGAATGCCGTTTAATTTCAAATATTCTTGCATTAAATTCTATTTTACACAAGGAACACATTGCTTTTGAGCTTTTCCCAAGAACAGGCCTAAGCCATTTTTTGAGTTTTGGATCGTCCTCCCATTCTTTCCTATAACTTTGAACATAACTACCTTTTTTACTTAAAGGAACATCCATTTTCGTCTCACTGTCACCGTATAAAACACAAATCTATGTAAGTAAAGGAATAATAAGGTAATTATTCTGCAGCGCAAAAGAGACTATGACATAATAAATCAAAAACACAAACGAATGAAAAACAAGCAAGGTAAGACAAAGAAGGAGTTATAAACTTAGTTTATACAAATATAGCAGAGTCCGCGCCGTCCGCCATAATCGCTTTTATTTTTATGTTTACGGGAATCCCCTACCGAAGTGCAGAGGACTACACTAATTTGCGTTTTGTTATTGCATTTTGTGAGTAAGCAAACATATCAAAATTAGTGCTAGATTTTGCGATAGGTGCTGTTTTTTAAATTTCAGTGCTAGACACATAAAAATAGTGCCAAATCTGGCACTTTAAGTGCTGAGTTGGCAACGCTGGCGGAGTGCGGGTCGCGACACGTCATCCAAGATGGCATACGGCTGCGTTCAAAGCATGCCAACAAACATTTTATAGTGAATTTGGTAAGGACCGACTTTCGATATCCCTTAATATATTACAAGCAAAAGAACATGTGTGTAAATAATATAATTATGTAATTTTTATATCCGGATATTAGCAAGGGTTATATGACTCTAAAAATATTAGAAAAACGTCGATTTATCAGTGAATTTTCTATAAATATTTATTATTTAATGCCGAAAACGCAGTTTGTTACACTGCGTTTGGCGTCTGCGAAACTGCAAAACTTTTTTTTTTGGGCTTTTGATGACCTATTGGTTGAGCAATAGTTGTAATACTAATTAGTAAGATTGTATTTAAGATTGTAAAATTTTTGATCCGCTTAAATAGATCGAATATTAACTGCTAGGTAGTTGTTACCAGTTTTTTTGCCATTGGCGGAAATACCCGGACGGTTCTATATTTTGTACTGGAGACGATATACAAGATTTTGTACAATCGTTATTTTTAAAATTATAATCAAATTCTGTACCAATATATTTGCCTTTAGTAAAAGACTTCTTTAAATGCTTAATATTTCTTCTAACATTAGCTTCTCCTTCCCTTCCTATCCAAAAAGATCTTGGTTCCTTACATTTAGCAATTATTTTTCCTTTTCTCCAATATTTATCTTTATCTGTTTTATGAACAATTTCATCACCAATATTAAACTTAACTTCTTTTTTCCTATTTACATCTTCAAATTTTTTGTTTAAGGACTGTCTTAAAATGAATAAATTATAAATGTTACTTTCTATCTTAGGTTTTAATAAAATATCCATTGTAGGAATAAGGGTTCTAACCCTTCTACTATTTAAGATTTGTGAGGGAGAAACTTCGAGCCCCGTTAATGGAGTGTTATTATAGCTTAACAAATAGTCTCTATAATCAACCCTATCCTCACTAGCTTTCCTCAATATATTTTTACTGATATGAACAGCTTTCTCAGCCATTCCATTGCTTCTAGGGTAATGTGGACTACTAGAAGTAAACACAATGTCTTTAGCATTATAATATTCATGACATTCAAAAGAATTAAAAGGGTTGTTATCGGCCATTATTTCTTCTGGAAAACCAAACCTTGTAAAAGCTTCTTGATAAGCATTAATAACAGACTTAGATGTTTTGTCATTTAAAGGTAATAATTCTAACCAGTGGGAAAAATAGTCGATAATAACCAAAAGAATTTACCATTAAAATCTAAAATATCCGTACCAACTTTAGCATATCTACGATTAGGTATTTTATGTGGTAGCAACTTATCATGTGAATTAGCCGGTCTAAACTTCTCACACGTGCGGCATTCAAGAACAAAGTTATGTATGTCTTTTGAAAGTCCAGGCCAATAGAATAACTGTCTTGCTTTATTAATTGATTTACAAATTCCAGGATGACCTCCATGAACTAAATTTAAAACATAAGACCTTAGAGACTTAGGAACAATTATTTTGTTTTGAAAAAATGCTAAACCACATTCAAAATATAAGTCATCCTTTATTTTATAATACTCTTTACTTTCTTTAGAGATTTTATTTTCATCAGGCCACCCATTTATGTAATATTTGTGTAACAAACTTAAAATGTAATCAGATTTAGTTTCATTTTGAAATTTTAATTTTCTTTCTGGTGACATAGGTAAGTGTACAGTAACCGAGTGAACAACATGTGACATTTCTTTATCTATTTCAGTACACTTAAGGCTGTTTCTAGATAACATGTCAGCAAAATGTAACAATTTTCCCGGTACATAGTAAACATTTAAATGATACATTAACAATTTCAACCTTAAACGTCTCAAACGAGGAGATCCAATTTTACAAATGGGTTTTGTCATTATTGACACAATAGGTTTGTGATCAGTTTGCACATCTACATGAAAGCCATAAATGAATCTATGAAATTTCTTAACTGCATAACAAATAGACAACAATTCTTTTTCAGTTTGGCTATAATTGAGTTCAGCATCATTCATGGTTCTTGATGCACAAGTAACCAATCTTAAAACATTTTGCTCATCATGCTGGAATAAACAGCAGCCTATTCCATTCTTGGATGCATCACACTGTAAAGTTATCTTTTCCTTAGAATTAAATGAGGTAAGAGCTGGAGCCATACACACTTTTCTTTTAAGTTCTGCAAATGCTACCCTATGAGCAGGTAACCAGATAAATTCAGTGTTTTTCTTTAACAATTTACAAAGAGGTGACATTAAGTTAGCCATATCCGGAACATATCTACGAACATAATTGAATGAGCCTAATATTTGTCTTAGCTCATCTCTATTTACAGGTTCTTTCAAACTTAAAAGGGCCTCAACTCTTTCTTTATCTAGAGACATTCCATGCTCATTAAAAACCTGACCAACATACTTTACTTCTGTCTGCTTATACTGAAACTTATTCTTATTAAATATAATTCCTAACATTAGAGCCTTCTTAATCACACTTAATAATGCTTCATCATGTTCTTTTTCTGTATTACCCATAACTAAGATATCATCAGCCCAAATCACAACATTTGGCAACTCTCCAAAGTGATTTTCAAGTATATCCTGAAATAACTCAGGTGCATTCATCAATCCATATGGTAAGACACGATATCTATATACTCCAAGTGGAGTTGCAAAGCAACACTTCCATGACGATGATTCTGACAGAACTAGATGATGAAATCCTTCAGACAGATCTAAAACTGAAAACAATCTTTTACCTTTCAATTTAAAACTTAAATCTTCAAGTGTGGGCAAAACTTTAGGCTTTTTAACAATAATTTTGTTTAAATCTAATGGGTCAAGGCATAATCTTATATTGCCATTCGGCTTTTCTACAATTACAATTCTGCTGACACATGCATTTTCATTAATCTTATCTACCTTCACTATAGCATTTCTACTTTCCAACCTTTTCAATTCTATTTTTAATGGCTCAATTAAAGAAGTTGGCAATCTAGGTGAAGGGTGGCAAATCTGTTCCTCTGTATACTTAGTAGGAATTTCCACGCTTCCTGGCATTCTTCCTATACCTTCAAAAACATTAATATATTGATTTATAAATTTTTCTTTGTTATTGTTAACTTCCACCAAGTGCACACGCTTTACTAAATTTAACGATACACAACCAGGCAATCCCAATAACATAGTATTACAATCAACCACAACAAAATTCTCATAACATTCATTATCTTTAAACTTACATTTTAAATTTACAATACCAATAGGTTTAACATTTTCACCAACAAATGATTCTATTTTTAAATCAGTGTTATACAATTCACACTTTACTTTTTTAACAATTTTATTAAAAATTTCCTCAGGCATAATGCTAATGTCAGCACCAGTGTCTAATTTACACTTAATATTTTGGTCTTCAATCTGTATATTTTCAGTCCACTCATTCATATTTAAACTAGACATATTTTGGACCGCACCACAAAATAAGCTTTCATTTGAACTAGTTGGATCAGACAACTCTGAACATTTCACTTCACCAACTCTCTTCACTCTACAGCTAACAGCAAAATGATTCAAAATGCCACACTTAGGGCACTTTTTCCCATATGCAGGACACTCCCTTGGTGCATGTAATTGTTGACAACGCCTACACTTGAACATTGTACCATCACTTCTCCCAGACTTTTCCTTGTTAGACCCATTAAAACTTTTAGAACTGTTCTTTCTATACTTTACAGAATCTATTTCTAACATCGGATTCATTTCCTGTACTTGAGTTCTACTGACTTCACTTGCTCGACAAATTTTAGCCACTTTGTCAAGTGTCAATCCTTCCATACGTAACAAACTTTCTTGTAGATTTTTATCCTGTAGGCCTTGAACTAGCCTATCACGTAGTAATTGATCCTCCAATGTCTCTGTTTGAGATGTACCAAAATTACAGGAAGAGATTAACTGCCTTAGAGAAGTATAAAAATTTTCAAAATTTTCTCCATTTTGTTGCTTCCGTTCATTGAATTTATAACGCTCAAAAACTTCGTTATATTTCGGGTTTACATATGCAGCGATCGCTTCTAAAACGTTGTCGTAAACTTGAAATTCCGCCTTTGACAACTTAAAACTCATAATTACTTTGGTCGAATCGGGACCCATCATGTTCCTTAATAATGATAACTTAATCTTATCAGCGGCTTCATCCTGTCTAATACTTACAAGATAATCTTCAAAAAGACACTTCCAGAATTTCCATTCCGTAGCGGCGGACTGAGCACGAATATCAAAATTTGGTGGTAACTTGACGGAATTTTCCATATTGTAGTTGAAACTTGAACTTAGCACTTTAAATTTAGTGTTTCTTCGACTGCGCCATGTATTATGATAGTTAATTAAACACTTAAAATAATTAAAACATATTTATTAAAGTAGGTCTATCACATTACTTGACCAAGTGCCATCATAGATAATCTATCCCATAGATTACATTACATAGAACACCACCTCAATGATCAGAGCATTCCCAGTCACTTCAACGAACTTTACGATACTTTCACCGATAACAACGTTCATGCCGTCCTGATTTCCGAGACTTGGCTCAAACCTAACCTGCTTTCAACCACTTACCCACTACCTGGTTTTGTTCTTCTTCGGAATGACCGGATCGGTAAGAGAGGGGGTGGTGTAGCCATCTACCTTCGTGGTGATTTCCCTTTTAAAATTCTGGCTTCTTCCTCTCCCGATAAATCTGCAGAGTTTCTTTTCCTCGAGGTTTGTGTCAAAGGAGCTAAAATCGTCTTTGGTGTTGTCTATTGCCCGCCGTCCACTGATTACTTCACTGAATTCGAGTCGGTTCTTGAATCTTTGGGTTCGGAGTATGCACATCATGTCGTTATGGGGGATTTTAACACCAATCTTCTTGCCCACAACTCCCCTCGGTCCCGTAAACTCCTGCATCTCATCGAGTCAGCCAGTCTGCACGTATTGCCTCTCCAACCCACTCATCACAATATAGTAGGAGATGATACTTGGCTTGACCTGATCCTCACCTCTAATCCTTCTCTAGTTTCCTTACATGGTCAATATGTTGCTCCTGGTTTTTCCCATCACGACCTTATTTTCCTATCCTGTCCTTAAACCCCCTAAACCTAAACCCGTGTTTCAGTACAGGCGTGCCTTTGCACGTATGAATAATGAGAGGCTTCAACAAGATGCATCTAATATTGACTGGTCACCCCTGGAAGCAGCTGCTTCAGTTGAAGAGAAAGTTAGTTTTCTCAACGATGTTGTGGTCAAACTATATGACGCCCATGCACCTGTCAAGAAGATAAAGTTAAAGCGTCCGCCTGCGCCGTGGATGAACACGGGTGTTCGGATGGCAATGCGACGGAGGGACCGCGCGTTTCGGAAATTTAAAAAAGATCGCACGGAGGACCATTGGACCTTAAGGCTGCTAGGAATCGGTGTAATCAGATGATACGCAACGCTAAACGCCGCCACATCTTAAATAATATCACTTCTTCTTCTCCTGCCGATATTTGGAAGTTCCTTGGAACTTTAGGTATCGGCAAATCGCGACATTCAGACCTTCCTAACACAATTGGTTTAGACGATCTAAATCGCCATTTCTCCACTGTTCCAACTCTAGATAGTCTAACCAAATGTCAAACCCTCGACTACCTTGCTGGTCTGACGCGTCCCAATATCAACCCCTTTGTCTTCACCCCAGTCGACCCGGGAGAGATCAAAAAGATTATCCTATCCATTAAATCCAAAGCAGTGGGCTGCGATAATATCAGCCGCCATATGATCGTGACGGCTCTTGATCAACTCCTCCCTGCAATCACTCACATAATAAATTTTTCCCTTTACACCGGTGTTTTTCCTCCCCTGTGGCGCAAAGCCCTTGTTCGGCCCCTGCCTAAGATACCCAATCCCTCTCTTCCCAGTCACTTCCGCTCAATTTCCATCCTTCCCTTTCTATCTAAAGTGCTAGAGGCCAGCGTTCACAAACAATTCTCTCACTTTATTCTCTGCAACTCCCTTATCAGTCCATTTCAATCCGGATTCAGGCCCGGGCACAGTACTGTTTCAGCTCTCCTTAAAGTGACTGACGATATAAGGCGGGGTATGGAAGACACTAAGGTTACGGTCTTAGTGTTAATTGACTTTTCCAATGCTTTTAATACCGTCAGTCACGAAGTCCTTTTATCCATCCTTTCCTATCTTATGGTCTCTCCGGGGTAAGTTTGGATACAGACGTTAATATAAAACGCGTAAGCGCAGCCGTGCGTGAAGGCGTGCAACAGCTGACTTGTGTCGCGGGGCCCGCGTCGAGCCGTGCGGCCGTCTTAGAGCCAAACCACACGGGCGGTGCGGCGCCGCACCGCAAGCCATTTCGCCGCGCTGGCGACCACATGGGCAGAGCGGTGTCGCAACGTTCTACGGAGCCGCGGCGGCGCCGCAGCGGCGGCAAAATGAGGGGTTGCCCATCGCTACGTACGACAGTCTGTAATAACAATGGATCGGGAAAGACGTGTGCTGCTGCTCTTATTACTTCGCCACCGAAGAAATCGACGTAGAATCATACGAAAACACTGGATCAGTCCATTTATAGCCTTGAGGAATAGTGACGGACTTTTTTTCTTTAAAGAATATCAAGAGTTGGTTTTAGACGAAAAGAGGTTTTACAATTATTTTCGAATGAGTGTATCCACTTTTGAAGGTTTATTGCAATCCTTAGAGCCATATATACGGAAACAGTATACTAATATGAGGAATCCAGTGGAGCCAATAGAAATGATGGGAATCACTTTGAGGTAAGTAATGAAAATCTTTTATTTTTTCCACTTGCTTTATTCTCGAGTTAAGTACAAATGGTGTAACACACACGACTTTGTTTTATATATTATAATAGATTTTCAAATCAAATTCAGGGCAATATTATCACTTACAAACTTGCAAAATCATATTCAATCTCTTCGCTATTTTGAGATACTTCAGAACCTTGATTTGGAGATTGAAATACATCAGAATTTGAGTTTATTGAACTGTACGTACCCGTACTTTGGTAATTTCGGGTTTGATACCCGTGTGATAAATGCTCTTCAAACGCAAAGGACGAATGTGGAGTCGTTTGTCCATAGCGCATTTCCGTGATTAGTGGACTGCGTTATGTAAGAACCGATTAAGCGCCATTTAACGAATCCTGAGAAAATGAGCTTCAAAAATTTCAAACTTAAAATGGTCGCTGTGCATACATTTAATATGTCAAGAGTATAATTTTTATTCTGAACATATAAAATATGTATAAGTTCACATTTGTTAAAAAAATATAAGGCTAAACTATACAGTTTTGTAGTTATAGCCATTTTTCCGCTTAATTTGTTAATGTGTTTTAAGCCATATTCAGACCATTTTATCTATCAATAACGTACTATACGGCATTATTGTCGTTTGATACTTTATTGCGATTTTTTTCGGGTGAAATAAATTGGAACATAAGATTAAATCCAGTTATTTTAATAAAATTTACTTAAACAAAACAAATGTTGTAACACTTCTACATCTTATTAATACTTTTATTCCTTTTTTTTCTTTTATTAATTACCTATACACTGTACCATATTATTTTTTATTCTTCATCTTCTACTTCAAAATCAATGGATCCATCAAAACCTTCAACATCATCTTCTAAATCACGAGATCCAGTTAAATTTTCGTAATATTTTCTCGCATCAGATGGTATGAGATGAAGGAGGGATTTTATATCATCTAGCTTCGGTTGAGAAATAGGTTTTCCTTGTGGCCAAAGTTGCTCATAATGCCTTGATAATGTCAATGGGTTATTTATTGCCCCTCTTTTTGGTCTTTTATTAAGATCTACTTCATGGGTTTGACCGCCATGACAGGTTGAAAGAAATATCCGACCAGGTCTATCCTTAAAAATGTTTATTTCTTTAGTTTTCAACCAGCTTATAGGATTTCCTTCTATATCTTTTTTTCTATTCACTATTGTCTTCAGCATTTTAGAAACTCCGACAAAGTCTAAACTTTCCATTTTATTAGCTATTAACTTGTTTCTCTTACGACAACTGGTCATCACATCAATGTAGTCTTGTGGAGTGTAAAGCCGAGTATGGGTTTTTAACGCTGATTCGATATCACTAAACTCGCTATCATTTTCTAAGAAGCTATGCCCAGGGACCACAAATCGTAGGGTGATTTTTTCTAGGTTGTCATTTTCTTCTAGTACTGCAAATAGTAGCAGAGTCAACTTAATATTTCGGTTCTGGCCACCACAGGAGTCTGACCATAGGATTAGTTCTTTGACTTTTGAGTCTAGATTTAAAGATATATGTTTACGTAAAGTGGAGCCTACTTCTTGTGCTCCCCTGCCTGCTATTCCTTCCACCCAGACGTAACAAAACCCTTTACCGGTTTTTCCTGAATGCACACCGCAGTTGTAAAGCCACAGTTGGCGTTTGTAAAATACGATGTTGGTTGGAATTCTTGGCAGTGGCAGTGTTTTTTCCATATCAAATGTCAGGGTTTCAATATGATCATAAGTCTTAGCCAAAGTTATATCTTGTCTTTTCATTGCACGTGCGTCTTCGGCTTCTTTATGGTGCTGCTCTCTTTCCTTCTCTAAATTTAATTTGGTTTCTTGTGAAGTGGTATCTCTGATTTTTACAGCAAATAGGTCGCACTTATTACACGTGTCTTTCTGTGGCTTTTTCCTTTGTAGATTAAATTTGGTATAAAATATTCTTTTATACGATGCAAATGAAACTGTCTTTCTTGATTCATCAAAGCTTGCTTCCGATAAATATAAGTCGTACATTTTCGACAAAGTCATATCCGGTGGTAAATACATCCTGTCTGTTTGCGCTCTACAGTAATGGGACTTATATTTTGGGAATTTATCAATGTGTTCGATAATACTTTGTTCAACATCCTGAGGCATCTTACGAGTGTTTCCTGATACCTTTCCCCTTTTGTCTTCAATTTTTTCCGGACGTGAGCATTTTTTTAAGTATCTGTCAATCCTTGCAGATGAAATTCTTAAAGTATCGATAAACATTTTGGCACAAACAACTATGTTTTTTAAAGAATAGACACGAGTGTTATTTCTTTTATTTGAATTCTTGTTTCTTTTCCTTTTTATTGATGTCACTTTCACGTTGGAAGATATATACAAGCACTTTCCTTCAAAACATAACTCCCAAAATTTTGAAAATTCTTCTTGGCGCTCTTTTACCGATATTTTTTCATGACAACCATCATTACAGCGAACATCGATAAACTTTCGTTGATTGACTACTTCTCCCTTTTGATTTATGTATTGATTGTTAGTTTCACATAACTTTTTACGAATTTCACGTGTTTGATCAGGATATTTCCGTTTTCTGCCCTTCTTTGGTCGTCCAGTTCTATTTTCATTTATTATTGGTTCAGATATCATCGGGTTCTGTAGATCACCTTCACTATGATTGCCAGTTGATATTTCTGATATAGTTATAAGTGAATTTTCTTCAGCTAAAACACTAACTTGAGATGTAGTCATATTATTGTCTAGTATACTGGGGCTATTGTCACATAGATTGACTGTTGATATAGATAAATCGATGTTTGTAAGATCTGCATTTTCTTGCTGAGAACATTCAATGTTGTTGTAACTTTTTTCTTGTGGTTCTTGTTGTAACTCATGGTTTGAATTTGCTGTAGTATTGAATTCTATGGAATCTAAATACCTTGAGCCTAAGTCATCATTTTCCATCTGAATTAAATTTTGGTACGCATCATCTACTTCGGTACAGACGCTTATATTATTTTCGTCAATTTCTGTCGTTGTATGAACAAGATTTATGGAGTTAGATATATCTAGTAATACTCTTTGTTCATTAGCTTCCAATAACTCATCTTCAGGTAAAACATTGTAATGGGTAGCCTCAGATACTTTGGTTATCTAAAAATATAAAACAAGTAATGGTAATATTGAGCGAACCATCTACTGCAGGTTATACGTATATTATTGTACAAAAATATACAGGGAGTAACAGAATAAACGCAATACCTCTTAAGGGGTCATTGTACATAACTTTATTTTAACGAGTAAAGAGGCAAGGCAAGTCTTATCGAATACAAGAAAAATCTTTAAATCGGTACAAGTCACACATTCATACTCTCCACATGCTAGGCAAAACCTCACATACTAACACCAAACCCACAAATCACTAACATGCAAGATTTGAAAACATAAAAAAGTATTTGACAGATAAGTACCTCATCATGCAGCTGGGTGTATTTATTTTGTATCCGGGTTTTGTCGTAAATCTGAGTAGTGTCCTTAAAACAATAAAATCATGTCAATTATGATTTAGGTATTCGTTGTCGTTCGTTGATGTGTGTAATTCACCACTTAATGTTTAAGTTGGATTTCATCAAGGATTTTATTTAGTAATGTCAAAAAGCGCGCGACGATTTCGTCATTTTATACCTATTACATTAGTAGGTATAGATAGTGCAATCCACGAAGACGCGCCCCACTCTTCTCCCTAGTCGCGTACAAGTGTGTTACAGTCTGTTAGTGCTTTAGTTTTGTCGATACACACTAATTACCTATATTATGTAATTACTTATACAGTAATTAGCGCGTACACTTGTACTGTAAGCGATTATAATAGGAAGAAGAGTGGGGCGCGTCTTCGTAGATTGCACTATCTGTATGTAGATAAATAAATGAATAGCTATTTATCTTTAATAGGATATGTATAGATAAATAGGTAAACAGAATTACTAGACAACATAATGTAATGTAGGTAATAAACGAGTAGTAAGTAGGTATACGATACATACCTGTAGAGAATTACTTTGCATTGCATCACTGCTTGTTAATGAAGCAATGAAACGGTAACCACGAGTATTCTTATTAAATTTATCCATTTTAACGCTGTTTTTCAATAAATTCACTTATGAACAACAAAAATGATGGATAAGTAAACAAAACATCCTTCCGTTATTACGTTAGATGCGTAATGAGACCACCCGCTGCCGCCCCACCCCGTCCCGTACGCAAAAACCCGCGAAAATAGAATGCAATAACGAATGAAACGCCAGAAGCTGGCGCTTCATTCACGAACGGATGAAAGATTGCGCGTGTGGTGATACGCATTAACGAATTAAATACCATTTTAGGTGGTTAATTCGATGCTGCGGTTTAAAAACGGTTAAATCAAAAGGCAAAACTGAATTATCTTCATCGTGGACGTGTTTAATTCGTTTATGCAATTTGAAAACTGTTTGTAACTGTAACTTTGACGCATAATTCTTTAATACAAAACGAATGTGTGCACAAATTCTAGCAAAGTTCGAAATGTCGCTTGATTCAACCCCTTATTATAAGGCCGTAAGAGTGATTTTTGAACACAAAAATAGCTGAATACATAGTTTATCATACCTATAGTCGATCTGCATTCATAACTCTTTTTTTTCGATTTCGTCGCTTAATTCGTTATTACATAACGCAGTCCAGTTGTAAAACTTTACTTTGGAAAGTGAGGGTCTGAAGTTCGGTAAAATCTTCTATAGACGGCAGTATGCCTTTAAAAAAGGACAAGTGGCGATTCTCCTTCTCCTTAGGAGTTCTTAATGCATCTAATGTATCTTTTTAAAAATCATCCAATTGTAATGTTCTCTTCCGGGTGACAGGAACATAGCGGGACGGCCCAGGTACAGGCACATCATCTGTAGAACTCATGGTCGATTCATCAGCTAAGTTTAAACTATCGTCCGTGGCATTCTGTGCTATTTTGGTTAAAAATAATAGCTTGTAATAATGATATTTTGTAAGCTTTTTAGCGGCTGAGCCGGATCTTGAGGCTTCTTTAATTTTTGAAAAAGGTGTCCTTGACATTTTTCCACTTTTTCACAACAGTATTACCTGAAATGAAAATCAAATATTAAATGTATATTTGTAGGTTTATCGCGTCTTTTTTTTAAGATCCTATAGATGCGTAACTAGAGCCTTAAATCGAAAACTTCAGAAATGCATTTCATAAATATAAGGGAAAATATTGCCGAATAAACATGGGTCGTCGGTCAAATAGGAAAAAAAAATTAGCACTCCCAGACTGATTGCGGATTATGCATGAGAAGGCAAAATATTTTTTTCTTATTTCGAATCATATTTTTTTGGGAAAAATAAAATGTATTTGAATCACCTCTAAAATGTGACTACAAACTAACACCAGTATGTGGTCACTTTCAAGGAGTGATTCAAAAACATATATATTTTTTAAAGCATCTACCCCTGAGTGAGTACTGTTTTATATATCTTTTATTTAATAATCTTAAAATGTTTTTGTTACAGGTACATAGGAAGCGGAAATACGATTCAAGATTTAGAATTCAAATTTAAACGGGGGAAATCTACGATTATATTTTATTATCTAAAGAAAATAAGTGTTATGGCATCGAAACAAGATCTTACTTTGAAAAACCCTCGAGTAAGAAGAATGTTGTTGATGATTGACGATACTGACGATCAGGACTACTCAACAAGTAAGTATCAAATGAATCAAATTAATGAATCAACACTTCTGGGCTCGATTCTCACATGAATATGTTCTGTGGCTACAGGAGAGAACAAAATGGTGCCGGTCGTCTGGCGAGCTCAAGGAACATTGGTCGTCATAAAGGACAAAAGCTTACCTCCTCTTATGTGGCTTCTAGGACGCATCACACACGTTCTCCCAGGCAGAGACGGCGTCGCGAGTGTCGCCGACATCCTGTGCGTAATGTGCGCTCAGATTATAGAAAGAAGCAGATAGACCACGGCACGCGGGACAATAAAGTGAGGGCCTCACTTTATTGTCCCGCGTGCCGTGGACGACGTGACGCACACATGTCTACAACCGTGCCTCACAGTGAGGCACGGTTGTAGACATGTGTGCGTGTCAGTCACGTGACAGCACTATAAGAACACATGCCTCTATGTGCGTGTACGGTTGCCAGGATAACGAAAATATTACCCATAATATTTCATATATGAAAAACAAACAAAACACAACAAAACAGACAAAAAAAATATTGTCTCAGAAAAATGTAGAGGACAGATTTTATAAATTTAATGCAGGTACTTTGGAAATTTATTGATCTCGAGGACAGATGTTGATTTTAAAATGATAGAATGCGAGAGTATCTGTTTGGGTGTGCCTGCGCGTGTGCATGTGTGTGTGTATTGTGAGTACGCGTCCAGGGAGATAAGGATGCAGTACGTATATATATATATAAAATGGAAACGCTTATTATACCGATGTAATTTGTTTTATTTTGCAAACAATGTTTATTCATTATTAGTTATTTATTACTATTTAGTTTGCAATCATGAAATCTAAACGTACGTAATTAACAGCCTTTATTTTGCACCAATTTCTTGTAATATTATCTTTTACCCTCGATATGTCTGGTATTTGTTTCTGATTTTGCAATGTAGTGCAGGCGTATACTTAAATATTTTTCCAGTACAATTTTTATCAAGCTTAATTTTTGTTCAACTCCATAGCTTAAAGGACCAATTTCAGCGACTTACTGCGCTTAAATTTTATTACCACAGTCTGTTTTTCGTTCCAGGTGGAATCTTGCAACTCAAATTTCGAGCACTTCCCAATTAGCTATCCGGCTGAAACTTTCAGGGTAGCTCACAACTCGATGACAATGCATTCTAAATCCATTTATTTGCATGCAATGCCGACCTAACCTCAAAAAAAACATAAAAACCGCCATACCTTGTAAAGGAAGCGAGATAGAGCAAAAAAACACTTTTTGGTGGTTTCCTAAAGGGGTTTCACCGTTTCTACACATCGATCGAGGGGTTCACAAACCTGAAAACATAACCTAATAATTATATTTTTTTTTGTAAAAAATCAGCAGTAAAAACTGTTGTTATGAAGTTGATGATGATAGTGCTATTTTCCATTAAACTTCAATAGAGCAATATTCATAATTTGTGGACCGTTTTACGAATCTCCAAGTTCTGTCTAACAGATGAATGCCATTTTACGATTTTTAATATGATTCATAATATTATCCTATTGTGATTCTGCCAAAGCGGCCTTTTAAACCCCCTCATTCTCATCCCAGCTTTCGTTATAATTTATATAGTCTTAACAATTTTGTCATTTTAATTAGGCAAATACTAACAAAATCAATATTAATAATAAAAGACAACAAACAATATTTTCTAAACAACACGACACTGATGGCTCTTGAACTCGTTTAGAGACTTGAACGCCGAAAATCGGGCGTTCAGAATTTAAAGTAGTTGCTTGAACTGCGTTCATTTTATGTTGGTGAAATCAAAAGTGGAGTCCTGAACTCAGTTAAATACTTGAAGAGTTCAGCGTGAATTGATCACGTTTAGTTTCGTTGGTGAAATCCGCCCTAAGTCAACGCAATAAAAAAATACGGCGATTTATGCGACATATTTTCATACTCGCAAGTAAATCAAAACTATAATACTATAGGGTACTTCCCGTTGACCTAGAATCTTGAAAATGGCAAGAAGCAAGGTCTCACGGTACAAGGAGCACTATAGGAAAGAGTCCGAAAATCGTTATTTTATCAAATAAAAAAATAAAAAATTGCGATTACAAACTTATATTTGCAGTTAGATAATTGACCGTGGCGTATATTGATGTATGGGGAACATGTTTTTCACCTACAACGTTGTTTGTTTTTGGGATAAATTCATCCTAACTACGGAACTCTTCATTGTGCGTAGTCCGACAAGCACTTGGCCGGTTTTATATAATGTAACGCGTTTTACAAAGTATATATATTTTTTAATTTTGTATTTTGTCCTCCAAAATCAGATTTTTGTAATTAACACTATACGTCAAATTTTCAGACACCAACATTTTATTGTTTTTGATAGCTATATTTACTTAATGGTGACTTCATAATAACCCATGATATGGCAAATCGACTGATGTACATAATTATTATTAGAGACAACCCATTAAATAGTTACGAAGACACGTATAAACGAACACACATACATACTTATTTATATACATACAAACATACAAAAAAAAGGCGATAATTAAAACACTATTATCGAAATAAATATTTTTGTAAATCGATAATCGTGTATTCTATACTTATTTTCCTTACTTAGGAGGTAAATGTTTCAATATAAACTAGCAACGCCGAATGATTTTTGTCAAGGTTTTGTGCTTCAAGTAGAGATGAAGCGTATATACTAGAACAGATCCAGGGACTAGGTATTTAATGAGACTAGGTGGCACCTATTCCAACTTTTAAAATACGCGATCCACCTAGTCTCTAGCCTCACTGTGCCTACGCGTACGCGGCGCACGTCACATCACCCAACGACGGCCCGCTCGGATTCGGAATCGGAACCAATCGGAACGAAGTACCGGGCTCGGGCTACCGGCGAGATAGCAAGTCTGCTTTGCCGCTCACTTGTATTTGCCAAAGCCATTCGTGTGTCAGTCATTAGAATTTAAATCATATTTCAATGGACATAAAAGTAACGCGACGCGCACTTGTGTTGTGCAAGAATATATTCTGTCCTTTTTAAGTACTCTATTCCGCAGTCTTTCCATCTTTGTCTGACAATACTCGACACTAGTCGGGACTTCAATCCATTTACTAGGCAGATTTTATAGACTAGGTACTTTATAAATACGCGATACGAATGAAGACTTAGATCCAATGCAGTCGGGACTCGAGTATCAAGTACGGACTAATGCGCATGTGATCTCGGTGCTCGTCGTATTGATACTTACTCGACGTCGTAATCGGATACGCGTATTGTGCGTGTTGTGTATTTTGAAATCGGTTTTCGTAAAGAATTATTTTTGTTAACTTTAGATTTTATTTTTTAAAGACTAGGTACAGCGTTTATTGTTTAAAGTAATGGCTCCCAAAGGAAGTAGTGTCGCCTGGGATCATTTTACAGACAAAGGCCAACAAATAGCCGAGTGTAACATTGTGTATAATACAATTAAGTTAAAAAAAAAAATACTGATTACTCTAAAAAATCAATTGAAATCTTATAAATACGCCAACAATCTACAATGTAGATACATCGTTACGTTGACAGTCCTAAGCCTGAAGATTACAATTCATTAGACTGCGTATGTAGTACGTATCTCAGACACGTATCGGACATCGGTGGTACGCGAGCGAGACTTTAGACTAAGCATACTTTAAAATATGCGTACTTCATGGACTAGGTGGAATAGATATTTGGATCGAGTATTTGTACGGAATTGGACTAGGTGCAAAATTTACCTAGTACGACTCATCTCTAGTTTCAAGATGTAGCTAACAATAAACTCGTAAATAATATCCAAATAGACAAATATCCAATATTTACCTATGAAAAGATACTCCATCTTGTTTCTTCTGTTTTTGTTAACAGTTTTTACAGTGTTTAGAAACCTTTATTCCCATCTGCCCCCTTCGAGCTTGCCACCGGGGTGGTGGCTGGCACTAAGTAGTGGCGTTTACCACCCCGTGGCAGATGACACTTATTTAGTGTCATCTGCCCCCTTCATGATGATTGTAAGGTGGTCGATTCTCCACCGCGTTCTCATATTACGTACTGGACATTATCAATAGAAATTTAAATAAAACCACTGGATACCATTAGCAATAAAAATTAACTTTAATAATGGCAAATAATTTTGGAACTTTTCTATATTTATAAAAACAATTTACATGTTGTATAAATATAATTTTAAATTCTCTATTCCTTTATTAGTATAACAGTACTCTTACAACAATTTAAGATGGGTGTAAAATCATTACATTATTTTAACAATATTTATACATTTCTGTTTCTTTATTGGGTATAGTCACAGTTTTTTTACACAAGTGATGAATATTTTCACAAAATGGAATAATCAGCAAAAACTTATGCTACAGAAAAATAATCTTTTAATTATAATGTTCTATTGCCACAATCACAGTTTTAATCACAGTATAATTTACAATAATCGACTAGTATTTATACAAAAAAAAAAAATATAAGTAAGCGATTGGTTTTCATGACTACGTGTCATGAAAACCAATCGCTTACTTATATTTTTTTAACTAACGACACTAACGAAAACTTAACCAAGATTATTTAAAAAAATTAAGTTTTTTTAAATTACCAACTAAGATTACAGTTTTAATCACAATATTATTAAAATTAGAATAATGTACCCATTAGTAACAAATACAAACAAAACAATAGTAATAATAATTCAAATCACAGTTGTAAGCTTATGTAATCATATTAATTCAAGAAAAGTTTAAATTAAGTACGCACCATTTCCAAAAAGTGGCCTACTGTTATTTGATCATCCAATAACGCTAATTGAGCGTCTTGAATGAAGTCGTCATTGGACATAGATTTTTGATCCCTTTTTTTAAATATTTTGTTTTGTATTAGAGTTTTTTTAACGTTGACTAACGAAGCGTCTTCTTCAATGATATTCAAAAAATGCATAATATTTGGATTCTTTTTTCCCATAGCTTTGTTTAGCTTGTTGTGCCAACCTTCCAAAAAATTGTTGGTTCGGTGGCGTTGGCCATACACTGACAAAATTTCTAGCGAATCAGACTTTATCCACTGTTTTTTCATATAGGACCTGAATTTCAGTAATTGAGGGTCTTCAGTATCATGACGCGTTATATATTTCCAGCCATTTAATAACTCATTACGAGGCAATAAAGGTAATACTGCGCTAAGTTCTATTTCTCGTCTCTTAATTTTTTCGTATCTTTGTGTCAGTCCAAGTTCTTTTGCTTTCTTCCAAATACTTTTATTATAATGATAATAACAGCCGGAAATTTACATGTCATTTTATTCATAAGACAGTACAACAACGGCACGATGTTAGTGGCTTCTCTATCGCTCCCCAAATCTCCATGAATTACGTACAATTGTTTGAAACATGTTGGGCAACTTTTAAAAGTACCATCGCTGAAGAAGTCCGTGACCTTTCTAATTAATTCTCTGGATTTTTTGGAGTAGAATATAATGATACGTACTCCTTCATGTCTGTAGTCGGCCATCAAAAATTCTTGGTATCTAGCTGGGATTTCCACCTCTTCAGCTTCACAACAGGATATTTTTGGCAATTCTGATGTCTTATTTCTATGCCTATATAATGATGATTTGATGTTATTAAATAGAGGAAGTTGCACAATATTACTCACGTCGGAATTATTCATCTCTGCCATTGCTTTGTTGTAGATAGTTGGTACGGCGGGAAAGTTTGGCTCTGTTATTTTCTCCTTTATTCTTTGCAATAATATTGCAGTCTCATTTTTTGGGAAATCTGGTGTACAGTTGTGGGGCTTCTCATCTACAAGATTCTTCCCCTATAAAAAGAAACACATATTAAGTGAATATTCTTTAAGACTGACCCATCGCAAGTCAAAGATAAGTAGCTACCTACTTACTTAGATACAGATTGGCATATTAGCACTTATCTATTAATTTGTGACTCGCGTTGGATCAGTTTAGATCAACATGTCTTATGTTACTCATGTCTAACTTTGTTATTTTTGACCTTATACCTAACTAGCGACCCATTCCGGAGCCCGATAGCAGAGCATTTTTTGAAAATAAAATATAGCCTATGTTACCCACTGATAATGTAGCTTTCTGTCGGTTAGTATTTTGAAAATCGGTTCAGTAGTTTTTGAGTTTATTCAATACAAAGAAACAAACAAACAAATCTTTCCTCTTTATAGTATTAAGTGTTATAAATTGTTGAACTAGACCAGATTAAAAAACTTACTAAACTGTAATAAAAAAAACTTCTACTTACTTTCATTCTTAAAAGACCGCGACACTTATTTTTGCTTCTACCTGAGCACTCCCATACCACATGACCAGTGGTTTTATATTGTTTTTTTTTATAATATATTAATGTCCCGCAAGTAATAGCACTTTACCATTGTTTTTATTAATATAAAAAATCGTATTAGACTCTTGGGAACTTCCACTTGCTAGTGGTTCCGCCATATTGGTATATTTGCGCGCGCGCACCACGCAGTCTCTGATTATCTATTGCAAATTGTGACATACAAGGAATTTCCGTAATCTATGGAAAAATACTGTAAAGCACTAAGTAGGTACTGGTACTAGGTATTCTCCCTATTTCTAGAGGTCCCCTTTGGATCTCTACCAGAGGGGACCTCTAGAAATAGGGGGAATTATATTGATACGTGGAGGACTTGGAACTAATATATTATTTCTTAGACAAATTCACAATTCAACTGTCATACTAGATCTGACACATTATTTTTAATAACAACAATATAAAATATATTTGACACGTTTGAATGTTAGAATAGGAAATTATCTCCGGCCAGAGTTTTCTGCTAAAGGCAGGAAGACACAAGCCTCTACAGTACTGTAGCGGTTTGTGGCGGTGGAGGGATTAATTTTTGTTGCTAATGATATCCAATGGTTTTATTTAAATTTCTATTGATAATGTCCAGTACGTAATATGAGAACGCGGTGGCGAATCGACCACCTTACAATCATCATGAAGGGGGCAGATGACACTAAATAAGTGTCATCTGCCACGGGGTGGTAAACGCCACTACTTAGTGCCAGCCACCACCCCGGTGGCAAGCTCGAAGGGGGCAGATGAGAATAAACGTTTAGAAATACAAGACGGCATTATTCTCAAAAATTCTGTAAGAGCCCGTGACGTAAGTACTAACGATATTGTGGTCCGTGCCGTACTGAATCGAGTGTATTAGCTTTTGAATTTGTATTTGATTTGTTGGCCTCACTCTCGGTGTTCCGCGCGGTCTATCTGCTTCTTTCTATAATCTGAGAATGTGCGTTAGTTGTTCTTGAGTCGCCGAGCGCGAGCAAGTTACCGCGGATACGTATAGTAGGTATAAATTTATGTCCCGGATGATAACTGTAACAGTGCATTACCGAAAATGTCTATAACAAAATTTACGATAATAAACCTGTAATCGCGTTAACCAGAAAGGACAATGCCAGAAACTCTATAGAGCTTTGACCCACCAAATAAAAGTTGGTTTACAACCATGTTAAATGTAGCAGTCTATTGCTGCTTTATTTGTGTTATCTAAAAATATGTTTAAATGTCTTTAGAACTTGCGGTTTATGTTTAAATCTAAGAACAAATTACATTTAGGTTAGGTACCTTAAGATTAAGTTAAGTGCAGTTATAATTGTAGAAATAATTAAATAAGTTGTGTATATTGTTAATTGTAACAATACAGCACTTATTTAATTATTTATTATTTACTTTTTTGTCCTAGGATGTTTGGCTACGAAAGGAAGGAATGACATAACACCAACGTCAACAAAAGATAAGTAATACCATTGACTTAGGACTTAACTGTCCTGACTGGTGATCGGTAATAAATAATATATAACAACTTATAAAAGTGATGCATTTATTAATCATAGATAGAGATAACACAACACAATAATAACAATACAAGAGATAACACAACACAATAATGATCAACACAATGATGGGTTTGCTCATGACCTTAGTCTAGGTCAGAGGTGACAGAGACAAAGTCGACGATGGAGCGAGCTTACCCAGAAGAAGCCTGCGCACGCTCACTTTGAAAAGATTAGGGTTGTATGCGTTCGGAAACACAGACGCAGGCAGAGTTCCACTCCTTTGCTGTGCGCATTATAAAGGACATTTGGAAACGCTTAGTGCGAATTGGTGGAATAGCAACCAGGAAGGGATGGTACCCCGTAGTGTGCCTAGATGATCGATAATAGAAGGGGGCCGGTGGAATGAGGTCGTGGAGCTCTTGGGCACACTCACCGAAGTACAATCTGTAGAAGACCGACAAGCAGGCAACCTTGCGGAGAACCTCTTAGCTCTGAGTTCCACCTCAATAAATAGAGGATTTAATTCATATTAAGGAAATAAATGCAGACTTAATGGATTTCTAAAATGTGCACGAGATGCCTAATCACATTTGTCACTATTGGACAGGTCTTAATGTATTAGAATTTCTAGCTCTTTACGATGAAATACCTGTACTTGGAAAAGTCAGTAACGGGAAAACATGTTTAGCAATATATCTAAAAAAACTCAGAACTGATGATAGCGGTAGTAAATTATCAACTCTTTACAATATGCCACGGTCTACAATAGAGCTTTATTCTAATACAGTAAGACCTGTCCAATAGTGACAAATATGATTAGGCATCTCGTGTACATTTTCAAAATTCATTAAGTCTGCATTTCTTTCCATAACATGAATTAAATCCTCTATTTGTTGAGGTGTAAAACTACTGGTTAAGTTACTATTGTTATTCAACAATGACCATTCGTTGCCATATAAATGTGTTCCACAAACACGGGAGTGAATTGGCACATATATATGGTATTGTTTAAGAAGCATGACCTTAATTAGCAAAGGAATTAAGTGCCCAGATTGATCAGCACAGCCTTGAAAAATACAATGCCTAGAAGTATTTGCTGCACGTTTATAATGTGGTAAAATAATATAATTCCTTTCAGCGTATTCCATTGGAGCCCGTTGTTCTTGCGGTGGAGGTAGGGGTGGTGACACTGGTATTTCTCGATGAGGCACTGGCAATTGCTCTGGGTCAACTGGTAGATTTGGAAGTGCAGCATGTTCTTCTGTGCCTGGTTATCCTCTTAAAACATCTTGTGATAGATGGCGATTAGCACGCATCCAACACAGATGACATACAAATGCATATCTTGATATCACCTACAAATAAATAAAACATTTGGATACTTAACAAATGATTTAATTAAAGTAATTTTTTGACATGTTAGTTCAATGATCAATGCTAATCATATGGGTCACGGGACAGGGAAAAGGTTTAATACATTAGTACTGGTGTAAGGTTGACTGGTAGAAAATGCCTCAGGCATTAAGCCCACTCTTGTACAGTTTTTTTTTTAACCTGTGCATGATGTTTTAATAAATTAGTACTGACCTCATTGTGAATATCTCATGAAAGTATAGTCGCTATTAATGGATCACTGGCTTCGAGTGTATGATATCTCACACGCCTTCTTGTTTGTAAAACAGAATGTCCACATCCAAGACAAACATGTGTGTGACCTAGACCTCTTTCAGCATTCATATTTCCATTTGTACAATGCTGGTCTAGCCGCAAGAAGCACTCTTGACAGACTACAGCTTCTGGTGGAAGCTGTAAGGTAACAAAATATGGTTCAGATAAACAAGTTCATTATTATGTACACAAAAACTTGACTATTTTGCCTATAGGTCCAGTTGTTCTAGATACATTTAGGTAAGTTTTCATAGTTTGTTGCATTATTTTAGGTTACAAGCCAAGCAAACCCGCAGTTAGTATAATCATTATGATTTTGGATTTTTCGCTACGGTCAAATATATCAATAAATAACCTAGTATCTACATACCTGTTGCAACGATTTCCATGTTGCGAGAAGAGTTTGCAGTGCAGATTGTAATGAAGATACAAAATGTCTGAGCATCTTGTCGACGCACAAGTGACAATTTATCACCTCAACATCGTTAACCGAATCGGAAGCAATGATCAGAATAGCACACAAGAAGCACAAGCAAAGCAAGCACAAGTAGCACAAGTTGGCGAAATCGAGACCGTGTACACAAGCAAAAAATCGTCGTGAAAAAACAAAATGCATTACTTTTTGACATAGCGATGCGCGTCAATGACGTTTCGTTACACCTAATGACATACAATGCTCAAATGTGAAATAATGATTAGAACATAATAACATTCATAATTATTATATATATTTATATAAAAAAACATTATTTTCAATTACTGCTTGTATTTAGACCAAATACATGTTATAATCCATACATAATAAGTACATGTCATTTTTAATAAAAAATCTCGTTTTGTTCCGCGTGTATGCGTACCAAGTAACGCAGATGGTCGCGATAAAATCAGGAAATAGGACTTGGGTTTTTAAACTCCTTTTTTCTCAATTTTTTAAACCGCATGTTTATCAGAATAACAGATAAGTAACAAAGGATCCTATTTTTATGCGAGAATTTTTTATTAATTTACATTTATTGTAAATTAATGAAAGGGTGGGGCAGGATCTGGCATTGTCATTTGCTGAAATATTTTACAGTAATATTACTTTACCGAAATGTAGCCACAGAATTTAATTTGTAATAATGTGTTTCGTTATTTTTCTAGTAAACAAATAATGGAAAATTTCCAAAGAACAAAAGTGTTATAATGAAAACCGTTGGCAATTTCCGTAGAAAAAAAAATCATAGGTGTATCCCGACCCATAGATACCGTAAATTGTATAACAGTAAAAAGTCAGTAATAGTATAATACAGGTTTATTCCTTGGGGGCGTAGATATGTTTTGAATGGGCCTAAAAATTATAAACCAAAACGCATAGTGAACAAAATAATATTATTGATATTATTTTGTTCACTATGCGTTTTGGTTTTTCTATTATTATATATTTATATTTCCAACGGTTTTCCTTATAACACTTTTGTTCTTTGGAAATTTTCCATTATTTGTTTACTAGAAAAATAACGAAACACATTATTACAAATTAAATTCTGTGGGTACATTTCGGTAAAGTAATATGCCATGCGTTCTCTCATGGACCTAATTAATGTGACAACAGTCTCTTGAGGAATGTTGTCCCATTCTGCAACGACGGCATCTTGGAGGTCTTGAAGAGTGGTAGGGGCTCACGTGCCCGTACTCGCCGTTTCAGTTCATCCCAAAGGTGCTCAATAGGGTTCAGGTCTGGACTACGCGCCGGCCAGCGCATAACAGGGATCCCAACTTCTTGCAGGTAGTCACTTAAAATTAATGCGGTGTGACAGCGGGCGTTATCGTGCATTAACGTGAACCCACTGCCAACAAAACCCGCATAAGGGACAACCTGCTCCTCTAAGATCTCTGATATGTACCGACGAGCAGTCAGCGACCCTTGCCCGCGAGCACTTGAACATGCACGAGCCATCCCCGTATTCCACTGTCTCTTGAATACAGGCTTGTGCGAATCGTTCCCCTTGCCTCCTGTACACTCTTCTACGCCTGTCGTTGCAGAAAAGACACCAAGGGTGTGTCTTTTCTCATCCGAGAAGAGCACAGCTCTTCATTGGTCTATTGTCCAATCCACATGGTCACGGGCAAATTGCAACCGGTCTCTCCTATGCTGGGGTCCCCTATGTTGTTTCGAACGCCGCTGTTGCGACACACGCTGTTGCGAATTATTTTTCCACTGCCTCACAGGTTCGAAAGCTCATGGACTCGAATGAAGTAGTCGCGAAAGACGCTGTTTCGAAAAACATTTTCACTGCCTCATACGCTCGAATGCTTGTGATTTCGATTTATTTAGTCATAAAGTGTACAGAAAAGTATTTAAGCAGTAATTAAATAAAATCAACAAATTCGGTGTCAACATCATCATTTAATATAACGTATAGTAATTTAGTTAAATTGGATATTGATGAAGAGTTTTTGTTTTGGTAACTGAATTTACCAACAATAGAGGGGACCTGGCGCTCGGCGGCCGCTGCCGCGGCACGCTCGCTTCGCTCGCTCGCCTTCGCGCGTTAATGGTCACTGTTCTAACCTAACCTAACCCAAATGATTAAATACTTTTCTGTACACTTTATGACTAAATAAATCGAAATCACAAGCATTCGAGCGTATGAGGCAGTGAAAATGTTTTTCGAAACAGCGTCTTTCGCGACTACTTCATTCGAGTCCGTGAGCTTTCGAACCTGTGAGGCAGTGGAAAAATAATTCGCAACAGCGTGTGTCGCAACAGCGGCGTTCAAAACAACATAGGGACCCCCTATGCTGTGCAGTCAATTTTGGGCCTGTAGCAGCCCTGCGAGCTGCAATTTTCTTCTTCTAATCGTGGAGACGCTTACAGAAGTTCTGCGAGCTGCTCGCAGTTGTTGTTGCAGCTCAACAGCATTGGAGAACCGATTACGTAAAGACGTCGAAACAATGAAGCGATCGTCGGGCGACGAGCGATCTCTTTCGGATGTGCACCGTTGTGTTCCAGATCCACGTCTTCGGATGTAGCCACCAGTCTCTTGGAAGCGTTGGAACACTCGTCGAACGGAAAAACGACTTAAGTTCATTTGCCGAGCAACATCACATTGCCGCATCCCTGATTGCAGTAGTGCAATGACTTAAGCGGCTTCATCTGCAGTGGTATCCATTTTCTGGGGTATTTTCTTGATGTACCTGTTCACGTGTGTTCACTTCAAAGTTTGGATAGCGAATGACCCAATTTTTTTTTTTTTTTGGTGCGGACCTATTGTAGATGGCTCCGGAGTGCCTTTTCTGCGTAACCGAGCGTTGGCGGGGCCAGAAGGGCCTCTCGCCGCAAGAAATATTTTAAGTAACACAGCTAAGGGCGTCCCATAGTGGGACTCGAACCTAGGCTTACGGCGTTACTGACTACTGTACAAGAGGGGACTTGTAGTATCGGTATATTATTATTAGGGACATTTAATTTATTAAAGCTATTGGCTCGGCGCGGGCAAGGGTCGGGGGGGGGGGGGGGGTCGTACTACTCTATTTCGCGGTGGTGCTCGCCGTCGAGTACGGAATGTTTGTGTAGTGTTGAAAGATTTGCGAGCTGACTTGACACTTTCTTGGTATAGATTGATGTCGTCGTCTTTATCTGATAAGAACTGTTTTGGGCGTCGGATGCGTGATATATGTGTGAAGGTGTGTATCGGGCAGCTGCTGCCACTAGTGGGTTAGTGTGTGTGGTAGCAGAATCGAAAAAGCGTTTACTAACGTTTTTGAAAAAAATGCTTTATGGTCGACAAAGGAGATTGCATTTTTTGGCATTACTAATTTTGGAAAGGTACAGAATTCAAAGCTACTTTAAAAAAAAGCGATAATTTTTTTTATTGATAGCCAGATTAACTTTATTATTGACAATGGGGATAAAATCTCGTTAAATATAAGTAACTGGATTTGATTTAACACAGAGCGGACTAGTCTTTGTTTCTAAGTTTTTTGGCCTTGTCATACTATAAATGATAATGTTTTCACTGAATAATCTAGAAAATAAAATAAATTATTAATAAATTAATTTACATAATGTTTTCATTGTTAGTGCATAATTAATAAAAATGAAATAAAAGTTTACGAGGACTTGATCAAGCTAAGAAAACGAATGTATTTTTTTTTCAACCTAATTGTTTCGATCAGCTCTCTTATTTATTTGTGTGTATAACATAACGAGTCAACGTGATAACAATCACGGGCGACTGCGTAAACTGTAGAATATCTACAAATCGTTGCAGTACGATGTAATTGCATTGTTGGACGAAGAACAGTAGGATGCTGTGCCCATATCATGTCAATCATCTGATATTTGGCGTGGGCACGACATCAAGATAGTCTGTCTCCCCCTGCACCTTTCGTAGATCATATAATATATGATGATGAGCATGAATAAAATATTATGATTAAATACTGGTTTTTTATTGTACCTATAAAAATCCAGTCATCCTTAGGTTATTGTCCTTAATAATATTTTATGCTTAGATTCCAATAAGTGAGTCTCTAAAGTCTCCTGAGTTTTCTGTGACTACTGAGTTTAATTAAAACTGACAGAGTACACTTAAACTGTCATCAGGTTTATGATCATTGGGTAAATCATTGAACTAAACAAACTGCAACAAGTAGTTATCATTTTTCAAGTCTTTATAAAGCATAATTAACTATAAGTTATGCATACAATAAACAAAAGCGTTAAAATAGCAATAGAGGTAAAAGAACCTAATAAAGTACTAACATTGATGCACATAACCTCACTTTTACAAAAATTTTGATTTCTCTTTAACCCCATTGGTATTATTTTTTATATTTTTTTTAATAATAGCTCACAATATTTCCTATCAAACCATGCCAATTTTATTTCTGTAGAAACCAAAAAACTTTAATGCCAGCGTTCTATGAACCTCTGCCATTCTCCTTTAAATCGACATGTAATTGTCCATTGCGTACGTACCAGGGGCTTCCCGTGGCACGTCGCATGAAGCGATTTTGGAGTGTCTGCATTTTCGCAAGGCGCGACGGCTCGAGGTGTGCGAACACAACGCAATATGTCATGATACGCACGTTGCATGGTATGCACGTTGTGTAAATTCGCACCTTTGACTTAAGGGCGAGTTTGCTACGCGCATTGAGTAGGCAGTGGAGGCGAAATAGGGCGAAGGCAGCACGGTTACGTACTGTCTTTATGTGCTCTATGAACTGGAGTTTGTGGTCGAGGATAACCCCTAGATACTTGGCCTTGCGTTCCCAAGGGATCGATTGGCCTGACATTGTTATGGGTCGGGTGCGAGTTTGAGCTTCACTGTTTTTGCCATGTTTGACAAATAATACAGCTGCACTTTTTGACGGGTTTAGTTCTATTCTCCATTTAGTGAACCATTTCTCTAGTGAAACGGCTGCTGATTGGAGGTGTCGGGTGATACTTTCAGTGCTAGTGCTTGAGAAGTAAATAGCTGTGTCATCAGCGAATAGGGCCAACTGGCACTTTTTGTGTTTGGGTATGTCGCTGGTGTAAAGCGAGAATAAGGGGGGGGGGGGAGACTAAAGAGCCCTGGGGCACGCCTGCTCGTATCGGGTGTGGGGCAGAAAGGGCCTCTCCTATTCGGTAGCGTAAGGTGCGATTCGACAAGTAGTCTCGTATGATGATCACGAGACGGTCAGGCACATTTAGTTCGTACAGCTTGTATATCAAGCCGTTGTGCCAGACTTTGTCGAATGCTTTCGCCACGTCAAAGAAGAGAGCTCCTGTCATGCGCCCCGCTTGATAGCCTGCACTAATGTGCTCGACTATTCGATGAACTTGGCGGACACAACAGTGAAAAATTTTAAAAAAAAATCAGTTCGAAAACCGAATTGTTCGTCGGGTATGAGTTTATGGGATTCGTCGTAGGACATTAATCTTTTATAGATTAGACGTTCATAGATTTTCCCCAGTGTACGGAGGAGACTTATGGGTCGGTAGCTGGACGGTTTAGCTTTGGGCTTACCGGGTTTATGGAAGCCAATAACTATGGCTTCTTTCCTTGTTCATAGCTGCATTGAAGATGGCTGCTAGTAGGACGAATAGTTGGGCTGGAAAGAGTTTAACCAGACTGTTATTAATGCCGTCGGCACCTGGTGCTTTTTTGATTTTAAGGGGCCTAACTAAATCAAGGACTTCGTCGGGCGTAACTGGGGGGAGGGGTTCGTCGGGGTCCTCTTGGGGGGGGAGGGCGGACCTACGTTCGACCTCTGCGTTCACTATGTCGCAGTGGGTTTGGTCGAATGGTAGTAAACTTGGCGAGCATTGGGCCTCTAGGCTGTCGGCTAAGCATTCGGCCTTCTCCTCGTCCTCAAAGGCTAAGCTTTGATCAGGGCGGATGAGAGGGGCAATGTCAGTAGCAGTATCGGACTTGAGCTTTTTGGTAAGTTGCCAAAATGCTTGGTGTGAGGGCTCTATGCTGTTCATGAGGTCGTCCCAGCGTTCCTCACGCATCTCCTTAATACGTGACTTGACAGCACGCTGTAAGCCATTCTTAAGGGCGCGTTGGTGGCGTCTGGGAAGGCATCATAAGCACGGATAGCTGCATTCTTCCTTGTCAACAGAACACGTACGTCGGCTGGCAGCTGCCGTGAACTTTCGTTCACTACCGTTTGTAAGTGGCCGGTGGGTAGGCCGATTGCGCCCAGCGCGTCGGTGGCTGATTCAATTTGATTGGGGATTTGGTCTAGTTGTTCAAACGTGGCAGACTTAAGGCTTTTCTCAACCTTTTGCCAGTCTGTTATAATTTTAGATGGGGGGGGGGGGGGGGGGCTGATCGGAATCGAGTAGGCCAGTGCGGGGGGCTAACATTAGGATCACAGGTCTGTGGTCGGAGTCAAGTTCTTGTAGCGTTTCTATTGAATGTAAACGTAAGTTTATGTTCTTTAGCAACTCTATGTCGTGAATATGCGGGGTGTGATTTACGTTATCGGGGAAATGTGCGAAGCTTAGTTTGGAGGTTAGGCGTGAAAGCTCATTACCTCTCGCATTGGTGGATAGAAATACGAAAGTGGGGGACGTCTACGGGCATGCAATAGAGGTTTTTTTTGTAATATATGAGGGTGCCACCCCCTCTCCTACTAATCCTATCACTGCGGACCACATTGTAGTTCGCAACTTTAGGTGTTCGTAGGGACGGTTTGAGATAGGTTTCTTGAAGTAAAAATATATTAAGTTGGTGGTCGCGGAGAAAGGTCGCAATTTCGTCTCGCTGACCTGAGATGCTGTTAGCATTATAGAAGCCTATTTTAAGAGATCTGGGTTTGATTTTGCTACCTGTTGGTTGTTTATGCATTATGGTGTGAAACTTAGGTAGAAGGCTGATAGGGCAGCATATTCCGCCATGAGTGCCATATTGGCCTGGATGTTCCCTTTTGATGCAAAGAGCTTAGCATGTAGCTCGTTGCTGCGGGCGATGACGCGTGGGTTGAAAAACCTCGCTAGTACATCAAAAGTACTGGGGTTATATGGGGCCGGTTGGGGTGTGTGAGCCTGTACCAGGGGGGTTCGCTGTGGGGCGAGCACGCCTGCAGGGGCTGGTGTTGGGATGGCCATCAACGGGGAGATGGTTTGTGGGGCTGCCTGAGTTGGCTTCAGAGTAGGGCAAGCCTGCTGGTGGTTTTGTAGGTTCCACGGCGAAGATCGTTGGGGTCTGAGCTCAATGGGACCCGGGCTTTGATGGCGCAGTTTGGTTTTCTGCTGAGAGTATGGTTTGGCTCGGGGGGCCTTAGGGTACCCGCGATAGCTCGCAGGGTGGCCGGACTCGCCGCATAAGACGCAGCTGGGAGGCTCAGTGCATAGCGCCAAGTCTTTTGGGCGTGAGCAGTCAGCTGTTACGTGGTCTCACAGGCACTTTACGCACCTGGGTCACGCGTAGCAGTTTTTCTGCGCATGCCCGTATAACTGGCAATTATGGCATTGCCCGGACATTCTATTTTTGTAAGGTCGTTCGACCTTAATGCCTGAAAGATGGCAGATAGATTTGGACCTGGATATGAACCTGGAGTTCTTTAGGTACGCGCTTAATCACGCACCTGAATTGGCGGTCCTCGCTGAGTGCGTAGGTGTGGTAGGACACCTTGCGCTCTTTGAGGAGACGGGTGAGCGAACGGAAGTCCGCTATGGTCGGTACTTGGACCTTAATGCCTACAGCCGTGGGGCCGGCATGAGTGTAATTAATGCGCTCGGTGGCGCAGGCCTTGGACACGGTGGTGCACGGGTGCTTGTCTTGAATGTATAATGGGGGTGGAGGGGGTATTTTGGTTGCCGCGGGTGTGGCGGGCTGGGTACCTGCCTTAGGGCGGTCAGATTGGTTTGTCGCCAGGGAGGCCACTTTAGGCGGAGCGATGGAAGCAGGGGCAGTAGCTTGCTTCTTTGAGACATTTACAATTTTTTGTGAATTGGCGGTTCGCTTCCTCTTCCCCTCGACTAGTGTTTAGCCGTCAGAGGAAGAAGAAGAGAGAGCCGCGTCTTGATCGGGGGCGGAGGTGGCGGTTTCGGGGACCGCCTCGTCGTCGGACATGTCCGAGTTGTACCCTGCCATGTCGTCGTCGACAGGTGCCGGTAGTGGCGTACGTTAACACTCATGGGGGATAGCGGAGGAGGAATGTAGTCCGGGCTAGCCGGGCTGTCGTGAATGGGGGCTTTCACATTAGCCTCCGGGTTGGAGGAGCTTCGCATTTTTGCGGCAGAAATCGGGGTCCTTGAGGACGGCTTTTAAGAGCCGTTTAATCACGGTTTTCCTCAAGGTGAGGGAACTCATTATATGGCCTGATAGGTATAATAGGTATAATTTAATTTATTAATTTGTTTCAGACGGGTCCCCTATGTTGTTTCGAACGCCGCTGTTGCGACACACGCTGTTGCGAATTATTTTTCCACTGCCTCACAGGTTCGAAAGCTCATGGACTCGAATGAAGTAGTCGCGAAAGACGCTGTTTCGAAAAACATTTTCACTGCCTCATACGCTCGAATGCTTGTGATTTCGATTTATTTAGTCATAAAGTGTACAGAAAAGTATTTAAGCAGTAATTAAATAAAATCAACAAATTCGGTGTCAACATCATCTATTAATATAACGTATAGTAATTTAGTTAAATTGGATATTGATGAAGAGTTTTTGTTTTGGTAACTGAATTTACCAACAATAGAGGGGACCTGGCGCTCGGCGGCCGCTACCGCGGCACTGTTCTAACCTAACCTAACCCAAATGATTAAATACTTTTCTGTACACTTTATGACTAAATAAATCGAAATTATTTTTGCTGTTAGCTGTTATGTAGTAGATTACAAATAATGATTAAAAAAGTCGTCCTATGGGGATAATTTATGGACTTACACTAGTTTTTTTAAAATAAATACACAATTTTTTACCGAAAAAATGACTTCGATTGCGTCTTTTTTTTCGTAGTCGATAATTTTTAGTAAAAATGTTAATTAACCTGTTAAAATAACTCACAAGCTTTTGGAAATAATAAACAGAATCCAAATCGACCCATAAACTTCGGAGACGTATCAAAAAATAGAAAGCAAATCTACAAACTCGACTTAAAAAATTAAAAATTGAATAACATGAAAAATGTTATAGATAGACCTTTTGAAGTTTATTTTCGACATTATTTCATGAATATTCAGAAAATTACGGGCGGTCACATGCGCATGGGCGACATTGTATGTTGGTTAAAATTGTTCTCGTCTAATTTTATTTTTATTCTGTTTCTATTTACATAACTTTATTTTTTTTTATAATTGTGAACCATCAGCAAACTCCATCTGTTCTATAGACATTTGTATTCTTTCAAAAATTCTGCCCATGTTCTAGCGAGTGGGGGGGGGGGGGGGTTAAAGGAAAATTTGTAGTAAGTATTTTTAGTACTTACGGTATTTTTTTTTAATTGTTTTACACTTGTATTTTAGATACGAGTATTCATATTATTTTTATATTTATATTATATATTATTATTATTATTCATGGATGATGTAGCTGATCTTAACGACAGCTTCTTCTCGTGTTCTTCTTCTACTAGTTTTGTTAGTGCGGACAGTGACTCTTCCATACCACTTACTTTACATGATAAAATCTCTTCTCTTTTTTCCAATGACGCTAAGAATCTGCATATAGCTCACATAAATGCTCAGAGTGTTCCTGGTCACTATTCTGACCTTCTGGCATCCTTTAGCAGTGCTCACCTGGATGCTCTCTTGATATCGGAATCCTTTTTGAAGCCATCTCTCCTCTCTACTCAATACTCACTCCCCGGCTTCGTCTTGATCCGCAACGATAGGACTGGCAAAGGTGGAGGAGGTGTTGCTATGTACCTACGTGCTGATTTACCATATAAGGTGGTCAGTTCATCTCCTTCACGGTATTCTGAGTCCGCTGAATATTTGTTTCTTGAAATTGCTGTTCATCACACAAAAGTTTTGCTTGCTGTGCTCTACAGTCCTAATCTTCACATTGACTACTTTAATTCTCTCGACTCCACTCTCAGTGACCTTTGCCCCATGTATGAGCACGTAATTTTAATGGGTGATTTTAATACTTGCTTGATTAAAAATGACTCTCGCTCTATTAAACTCCTTTCACTCTTGTCTTCTTTCAATCTTCAAGTTTTGCCTCTCTCTGCAACTCATTATTTTCCTAATTGTACACCCTCTTTTCTAGATCTTATGATTGTATCCTCTCCTAATAATGTTTCTTACCATGGTCAACTTACGGCTACTTTTTCTTACCACGATCTCATTTATCTTTCCTATCGTATCCGTGTTCGCAAGCGTAAGTCTCAGCTTTTATATCTTCGTAACTACAAGGGCATAGACTTGGAGGCTTTGCAGCGTGATGCCGGCGATCTCGACTGGACCCCTCTGGTCGAGATCGATGACATCGACGATAAGGTGAATTGTTTTAACGCAACCGTTCTCGGCTTATATGATCAGCATGCCCCTATCCGACGTGTCAAAGTTCGACATAACCCTGCACCATGGATTACGCTACAAATTAAAGAGCTTATGGCTCGCAGGGATAAAGCTAAGAACAGATATAAGCGCAGACGTTCAGAGCTGAATCTCTCTTATTACAAATCCTTGCGTAATCGTTGCAGTCATTTGTGTCAAGATGCTAAGAGACGCTATTTCCACGATCAACTCATTAACCGCAGTTCCTCCGATGTATGGAGATTTCTCAAATCTGTAGGTATAGGCAAGTCACCTACCAACCAGTGTAAGGATGTGGACCTCAATGATCTAAATAAACATTTCTCTCTCCTTCCCTTTTCTCTTGATCCGTCTGTCAAAGCAGCGACACTGGAGAGTCTTTCTAGTTTACCGTTACCACAATGTGCTCACTTTAAACTTAGCGATGTTACTGAGGATGACGTTAAGAAATCTATACTTGCGATTACTTCTTCAGCAGTCGGTAATGATAAGTTGTGTTCAAGAATGATAACTCTTATCCTTTCCACGTTACTTCCTGTTCTCACTCACATCTTCAACCACTCATTTTCCTCTTGCTCATTTCCGTCTGTTTGGAAACAGGCTCACATAATACCTTTACCTAAAACTAACAATCCTACTTTATTAACACACTTTAGACCTATTTCTATTCTCCCATTTCTCTCTAAAGTTTTTGAGCACATAGTTCATAGACAATTATCATTATTCTTGGCGTCAAACTCGATAATCTCCCCCTTTCAATCCGGTTTTCGCTCGGGTCACAGTACTGTGACCGCGCTTTTAAAAGTAACTGACGACATCCGCTGGGCAATGGAGAATAAGTCCCTCACTGTTCTAGTATTGCTTGACTTTAGTAGCGCCTTCAACTCAGTGGGTTTCGATAATTTACTTGGTATCCTCAAATCTATAAATTTCTCTTCTTCCGCTTTAGCTTGGTTCGGTGCTTATCTACGGGAGCGCTCTCAGTGTGTTCGCCTGGAGGAATCCTTCTCCGATTGGTGTAGCCTCACGGAGGGTGTTCCCCAGGGTAGCGTCCTCTCTCCTCTTCTTTTTTCTATTTTCATAAACTTTGTTACCAGAGTAATCTCCTCTAGTTTTCATCTCTATGCAGATGACTTGCAGCTTTACCGACATTTTAATGTAGCTGACGCGGGTTCTGTAATTGCTGCTATGAATCATGATCTGGCTTGCATCAGCGTTTGGGCTAAGTCTTTTGGTTCAAAGTCAAAGTCAAACCATTTATTTCAAATAGGCACATAAGAGGCACTTTTGAACGTCAAAATTTACAAAAAAAATAGAATTGATTCTAGTTGCCCCTTCCAAAAGGTAGTTTCGTATGGAGAAGAATGGGCAAGAAACTCCACCGGTACTCTTTTAAAAATGTTTTACAATATTTTGTTTGATTACATTAATTATATGATTATATGTGAAGACGATGCACCTAGAATAAAATTACTATACCATAATAGGTAAAACGAATTAAAAACTAAGCAATGAATCACAGAATGTAAAATCAATATCATAAAAATAACAGATTTTACCATAAAAATAGCAACCAGTTTGATTTTGTCTAGACTCTAGATTGTCCTATGGAGCTGGACCAGCATGTTTCCAAGCATTCCTGTCCTGGATATAATCCTCTAACTTGTAATATGCTTGTTTACAAAGTGTACTTTTAATATGTGTTTTAAATTTTCTCTCATTTAATTTCAATATATCACAAGGTATTTTGCAAATTAACCCAACTAAATCCCAGGCCATGATCATAGGTAGCAGATTCGTTCGCAATGTGGCTGCTGTTACATCTCTGATGCCTTTATATCTCGATGGTGTTCGCATTGACTATACCGAAACCGCCAAAGATCTGGGTGTCATTATTGACTCCAATCTTTCATGGCGTAATCAGGTCAACGAGGTCAGTCGAAAGGTACATTTCTCCTTTCATTCGCTGAAAAACCTTCAAGGTCTCCTGCCCTTGAAGACTAAAATTCATTTGGCACAAACGCTTATTCAGCCGATTATAGATTATGCCGACGCCTGCTATCTGGATGCTACTGAACAAGCTTGAGCGCACAAGTTTTGTTTTTGGTCTTCGAAAGTATGACCATGTTTCTCACCTTCGCAAGGAACTCAAGTGGCTCCCAATCCGCCTTCGCAGGAACACTCGGATTTTATGTCTCCTCTTCAACATCTTACACAACCCGTCTTATCCTTCCTACCTGCGGGAGCGTTTTTCTTACGCTCGTCCTAGCGACGCTCCATGTAGATCGCACCTTAGATCCCTCCTTAAATCTCATCCTCATAAAACTAGCTACTATTCTTATTCCTTCTCGGTGCATGCTGTAAGATTGTGGAACTCACTTCCGCCTAGCATTCGTGATTTAAAAACAATTTCCTCATTCAAATATCAATTAAAAGAGAGAGTATTTGTTTAGGTATATGTAAGTTTTTTGCACGTGTGTACGTGTACGTATTCGTGTGTAAATTTTATATGTATATGGTATAGTATAGGTATATTTATCATTTTAGTTTAAGACTTCGCATATTCATATTTTTCTCTTCTTGTTCTCACACACTATTGTCTACATTTCTTTTTTATTTCTCCTTTCGCAGTCTGCTGGAAGAAATTTCTTAAGAAATAAGCAGTACCTTTGTACTAGTATTATAATTATGTCGTATCTCTCTGTATTTTACTGTGTGTACATAAATAATAAAATAAATAAATAAATAAAAATATTGTTAACATGCAACTGTACACATTGCCACAAAATTGGGCAGTCAGAACTGCCAGCCACAATGCTAAGAATGCTGTTGCCACTGCCGCGGACACGACTTAGCAACGATGCAGCTCTCTTTCTGAGGATGGCATGAAAGCCATCAATACGAGCGTCGGCAAACATGCCCGACGCGCTGCAGTGCCTCGGCAACCGCATCAACATCCTAAAGGCATTGTTGTACTGAACGCGCAGGGCGTTGATATATTTGACCCATAGACTACACGTATAGACACATTGGCAAAACGCCCGAAACAATGTAACTTTTACTGGTTTACTGCAGCGTGCAAATCTACGAGCCAACATATTGCATCGGACAGCCAACGCCCGGTGCTCTCTCTCAATATCCTCGTAGTCTGAGAGGTCATCAGAGGCCCAGTGGCCCAAGTATTTGAATCGCGAAACTCTGGGTAAAGAAACACCGTCTATGAGGACGGGTGGTACGTGTGTGACCTTATGACCCGGTGATTGGAACACCAAAAGCTCGCTTTTCTTTACATTATACCTGAGCCCATGGGCCCCGGCATATTCCACACATATAGCGAGGAGTTTTCGAACAGCGCTTATAGAGGGGCCCAGCAACACCATATCGTCTGCGTAACTGATGTTGTTGACGTATTTTCCGTCTATAGAGCAGCCAACTTTGGTTTTGCTGAGTCTCTCAATGAGTCCATTTACGTACAGATTGAAGAGACGAGGCGAAGTTAAACCACCTTGCCTTACTCCACACCTCAGTCTGTATGCATCGGATATCGCGCCCCCCCCACTTTATAATATTAACTTGGTTGTTGTACCAATAATCAAAAATGTTAATAACTACTTCTGGGAGGCTGGTTTCTGTCCTCATTTTGTGCCATAGCACATCATAAGACACAAAATCGAAAGCTTTCGAAAGGTCTAAAAAACAGGCGTAGACCGGAGTCTTCCTATCGGTGTAGTACCGAACAGTGTGCTTGAGGCAGAGAACTGCCGTTTCTGTCGACAGCCCGCGCCTAAAACCAAACTGAGCGTCGTTCAGCTTTATGTGGCTGTTCAAAATGCGATCCAGCAGACTGTCCAGCACTTTTGCATATTGATGTGTTGGTGTGCTCTACCCTCCCTGCCTATCCGACAGGGAGGTGGGTGGATAGTCGTAAGTCGGTCAGTAAGTGGTGTTGAGTAGCCCTAAGGGCTATGGATCGGATGGCACTTGGTCGAGTAATTGGTCGTAAATCGTTCAGGTATTTTATGAGGTTATCCATTACAAACAAACAAAACAAAAAAATCAAATATTTTCTCGTTACAATATTATTAGTAGACAAATAGCTAATATGTAAGGTAAATATTGTCAATTACTTACTACACTATAAGGTCAGCCAACAATGATTTTTCATCTGGAGTGTAATTCACATTAGCATCCAATTCTGTTTTTTGTAAATATCCTTTCCTGTATGATATGTTCTCCTTTAAAAATCTTCGGCAATATGCAACAATCCTAACCAATCTTCGCAATTGAGAAAATTGATCGAAGAAGGAACAGTTTGGAATGATCGCTACATGTGCCTTTGCTGACTCTTCTAAATCTGTACTGCAATAATTATTTGTCTTATTGTAAATTACGTTTTGTAATTTAAGAAACGACGGTCCAGAAAACCATAATTCGTTTTCTAGCAGTGAACTGGGAAGTATCCCTCTAGAAGCGCAGTCTGCGGGATTTTCTTTAGTGGGAACGTGAAACCATTGCGACGCTTTCATCGAGGTCAATATTTCAGACGTCCTATTGGCCACAAACGTCTTCCATTTACTTGGGTGGCTATTTATCCAGGCCAACACCCCAGTGGAATCCGTCCACGCCTTGACCTTGTCTTGGGAGATATTCAAGACTTCAGATGTTTGAGACAGTATCTGTGACAGCAAGACTGCTCCGCAGAGCTCTAACCGCGGAATACTTATCTGCTTTACTGGTGCAACCCTGGTCTTAGCAACCAGCAACGACACCTGTGTTGGTTTATATAAAATATAACTAGTATGATGTTACTACATCCAACCCCAATACGGATAGAGTATGCTAAACCTCTTCTACAACAATGTATATTTTATCTGTGGTCGCTCTCTATGTGAGCTTGCTGCGTGACAGTTGATCCATTCCGAATAAAAGTTCAAGTGAAACAACGCTCGTTTTTATTTCAAGTTTTAATAGGTTATGGGCCCAGAGCACCCCAGAGCATCCGATTAGTTATTCTTAGTGAATTATCTCGCGGAAGTAAAACAGTAGTTTTTATTCGCAGTAGGATAATAAGAAAACTAGTCAGGCTAGTAGATACATTTTTTTTGTTCTGCAAGATAACAATGGCGGCTAACTACATTGTAAATGTGCCGAAGCTGAGAGGAAGAGAAAACTATAGTGAATGGGTATTTGCGGCGGAAAACTTCCTAATTCTAGAAGGAATGACGAAATGCATCGAACAAGAAGATGTTAAGTCGTTTGCCGAGGAAGATGCAAAAACAAAAGCTAAGCTGATTCTCACGATTGACGCCACATTGTACGTGCACATAAGAAACGTTAAAACTACTAAGGAGGTATGGGACAAACTCAAGGCGCTGTTTGACGATTCTGGGTTTTCAAGGAGAATTAGCTTACTTCGACGTCTAATATCGATAAGGCTAGAAAATTGCAGTTCCATGCTCAACTACGTAACTCAAATCATAGAAACGGGACAAAAATTGTGTGGAACGGGATTCCAGATTAACGACGAGTGGACTGGTTCATTGATGCTAGCGGGGCTACCTGAAAAATATGCCCCCATGATAATGGCCATAGAACATTCGGGAATCCAGATAACAACCGACGCAATTAAAAGTAAGTTGCTAGATATGGAAACAGGAACCGGAAGTGAAATGAACGATGAACGAAATAGTCCATTGGCGAGTGGTTTTAAAGGCCGGCAACACTCATCGGCAAAGAAATCTATGGTTGCGAAAAACAACAATCATGGCGGCCAAAATGGATCCTCAATGTCAACAAAGAATAAGAAAGAAATTAAATGTTATAGATGCAAACAAATAGGTCACTATAGATCGCAATGTACGATGGATGTATCGGATAACAAAGGAAATGAACGTAAACAAACGAATGCGTTCAGTGTAGCATTTCTAAGTGGAAATTTCAATAACCAAGATTGGTATGTTGATTCCGGGGCCAGTGTGCATCTAACGCCGAATGAAGAATGGCTTCAGAATATTTCTTACGATAAAAAGGATCAGACTATTGTGGTTGCAGACAAGACAAAAGTGCCGATTTTGTGTTCGGGTGATGTCAAGATAACCACCATTGCTGGTGATTGCAGTTTTGATGTGGATATAAAAGATGTATTTTGTGTACCAAAATTGACGACCAATCTATTATCAGTAAGTCAGTTGATTCGCAAAGGGAATAAAGTTGAATTTACAAAGAATTCCTGTGACATTTATAACCAAAATGGTACACTGGTTGCCTATGCATCTTTAGAAAATGGAGTTTACAAGTTAAAAATTCAAGAAAACATATCTGCAGCAGCAATCTTATCTGGTGAAGTCTGGCATCGTAGGCTTGGACATATAAATAGTGACTGCCTGAATAAAATGCAAAATGCAGTCGACGGAATGACTTTGGAACGCAAAGTGGACATCACTAAATCTACCTGTACTGTTTGTTGTGAAGGCAAGCAATCCCGGCTGCCATTCACACATGTTGGTAGTAGAAACACAGTGGTGTTGAACACTATTCACACAGACATCTGTGGTCCAATGGAATGCAACTCTATTGGGGGCTCAAGATACTTTGTTTTGTTTGTGGATGATTTCAGCAGAATGACAGCTATTTATTTTCTAAAAAACAAAAGTGATGCTTTGGAGAAATTTAAGGAGTATAAAGCAGTGGCTGAAAATCAAACAAATAGAAGGATAAAAATACTCAGAAGCGATAATGGAGGAGAGTTCTGCAATGCTGAATTTAACATTTTTCTAAAGAAAATGGGTATTGTTCACCAGACAACATGCCCTTATACCCCTGAACAGAACGGATTATGTGAAAGAATGAACAGGACTATAATTGAGAAAGCAAGGTGCATGCTGTTTGATGCACAGTTAAGCAAAATGTTCTGGGCTGAAGCTACAAACACAGCTGTTTATTTACACAATCGCATCGCTTCATCAGTATTGCAAGGTAAAACTCCCTATGAATTATGGCATAATGCCAAACCAGATATTAGCCATCTGAGGGTGTTTGGTAGTAAAGTAATGGTACACATAGCCAAAGAGAAGCGGAGCAAATGGGATAAGAAGGCTCAAGAATGTACTTTAGTTGGCTATGCTGATGCAAGTAAAGGTTATCGAGTGTATGAGCCTAATAAGAAAGTAATAGCTACCAGTCGAGATGTGATAATTGTAGAAAAAGACAAGACAACCACGACTATAGCAGTGACAGAGAGTAAAAATGCAGTTGAAACTGTACCAGATCCACCTTCAGTGGGGGAAGCAGAGAAGATGTTGGATAGGTCACTATCTCATGAAGATTCCATAATTAATACGGATTCAGACTCGTCCTGTGTACCCAGTAAGTATGAATATGTGGAAGAGGATGTAGAAATTGTACCTACAAGACAAGGTAGAGTAAGAAGACAACCTGACAGATTTGGTTTCAGTAGTCAACAATATCTAAATGAGAAACTTCATGAAGCTGGAGAGATGACACTGCAGGAGGCACTAACTGGGTCTGAAAAGGAATTCTGGGAGAAGGCTGTAAAGGAGGAACTTCAGTGTTTCGCGGACAACCAAGCTTGGGAGCTTGTTGATGCACCGTCGAGTGGTTGTGTTGTTCAGTGTAAATGGGTAGTAAAGAAAAAGCGTGATGTGAGGGATAAAGTTCTATATCGTGCGCGTTTAGTGGCTAAAGGTTTTACACAGAGACATGGACTAGACTACACCGAAACTTTCTCCCCAGTGGTAAGGTTCTCAACCTTAAGATTATTATTTGCTTTGACTGTAAAATTAGGTTTAGAGACAACACACTTAGATGTTAAAACAGCCTTTTTAAATGGACATCTTGAAGAAGATATTTTCATGCAAAAACCAGATTGTTTTGGTGACATAAATGATGGTAAAGTGTTAAAATTAAAGAAAGCCATTTATGGGTTGAAGCAGTCTTCAAGAATGTGGTATAAAAGGGTTGAGGATTGTCTAAGTAATATAGGGTATGTCAAGTCAAAATTTGAACCATGTTTGTTTGTCAAAGGTAACAGAAGTTGTAAAACTATAATTGCTCTGTATGTTGATGATTTTTTTTATTTTTTCTAATAATTGTAAGGAAGTAGATTATTTGAAAAAGATTTTAGGAAGTAACTTCAAGATAAAAGATTTAGGTAAAATAAGGCAATGTTTGGGTATGAGAATTAAGTATAATGAAAATTCTGTAACATTAGACCAAGAGAATTACATAGATCAATTGTTAAGTAAATTTAACATGGTAGATTGTCACACATCAGATACACCCATGGAATGTAAATTGAATCTCAATGAATGTAACCAATGTGATAAAAGCATACCATACCAGCAGTTGATAGGTAGTTTGATGTATTTATCAGTTTTAAGTCGTCCTGATATATCGTTTTCTGTAAGTTATTTGAGCCAATTTAATAACTGTCATACCAAGGAACATTGGCAACATGCCAAACGTATTTTAAAATATTTAAAGAAAACCAAATGTTATGCCTTGAAATATGATTCAAATGAAAATTCTGATATACTTGGTTATGTTGATGCTGATTGGGGTAATGACATTATTAGTAGAAGGTCATATACAGGTTTTGTTTTTAAATTATCAGGAGGTGCAATATCCTGGGAAAGCAGGAAACAAAGGGTTGTTGCACTTTCCAGCACCGAAGCTGAGTATATAGGAATTTCAGAAAGTTGTAAAGAAGCAATTTACCTAAGAAACCTGCAATGTGAAATTACAGACAGGTCATATACTATTGTAGTTTACAATGATAATCAAAGTGCTCAAAAACTATTACTTAACCCTGTTTTCCATAACAAATCTAAGCATATAGATATAAGATTTCATTTTTGTAAAGAAATAATTGCACAAAAGTTTGTAAATGTTGAGTATCTATGCACCACAAAAATGCCAGCAGATTTGTTGACCAAAAGTTTAACTTCAAGTAAACATCAAGCTTTTGTTACTGCAATCGGTTTACATAGTTAAAAATAAGTATGTATTTAAATTGTTATTTTATATAGTGGGGGTGTTGGTTTATATAAAATATAACTAGTATGATGTTACTACATCCAACCCCAATAAGGATAGAGTATGCTAAACCTCTTCTACAACAATGTATATTTTATCTGTGGTCGCTCTCTATGTGAGCTTGCTGCGTGACAGTTGATCCATTCCGAATAAAAGTTCAAGTGAAACAACGCTCGTTTTTATTTCAAGTTTTAATAACCTGAACATTGCCATCTGCGTCTACAATACGCAAGTAAATCGCAGCTGAGTACGCTGTTTTGGAGGCGTCACTAAAACCATGAAGTTCCAGATAGTCGTTAGACTTGGTACCAAGCCAACGAGGAATCCGAACCTTGGTGAGTAGTAACAATTCCTCACGATATGTTCTCCATTCATTTTTCAAATCTTTGGTTAGCTCCTCATCCCAACCCACACCTGCAAGCCACAATCTCTGGATAAATACTTTCGCTAAAACTACACTAGGGGCTAACCAGCCTAATGGATCAAAAAGTCGTGCTATCACAGAGATAATGGATCTTTTAGTCACAGGTGCGGTCGTCGGCGGCGGGAGATTCACCGTGTACTGGAAGGTGTCTGCGGTGCGGTTCCAGGTAAGTCCTAGAATTTTGATGGTACTATCTAATTTTATTTCTACTTCCTTTTCTTTGTGTTCTGGTTTCTTTGGTTTGTTGTACTCTATTACTTGTTGTATGTCCTGTATGATTTTGTGCTTATTTGTGTTGTCCTTGTTTACGTTGTCCTTTGTCCTAATTTGATCTATTTGTCCTTTCAATGTATTACTTTCCATTTCCTGTATCTTGTCTACTATTTCTTGGTTGTTACTGTTCCATTTTTGCAGAGTGAATCCACCCTTTCCCAATAACGCAGTCATTTGCCTGTAAATTTCCAGGCCTGTTTCTACGTGATTACAACCGGTCATCAAGTCATCCATGTAGAAGCACTTCAGAACCATATCGGCATAATGCTCATAATATTGTTCCGCTAAAGCAATAATAATTAAAACACACTAGCTAGTTAGATTTCGGGAGCGGAGCGATAGCTTATAAAACCTTGGGACTCGTTTAACTAAGAGTTTATTAGGAATAAACGACCCGAGCTTACAGAGCTTGATGTAAGACTAAATATTCTACCTAGCCTAATACATACGTAGAACTTACAACTATGCTGATGGTGAAGTGGTCAATGGCGCCTTCACATCACGCCATGTCTGGCTGATAAGGGCAAAAACGCAGCGTATGAGCTTATGGCTCTACCACAGCGGTACGGTTCGGAAAATGTAACTCCTCTCCCTTTAAACAGAAGTTATCGGAAAAATAGGGGTTTTCCGAGAACTTCGTAAAGTAAAAAAATTAAAATAATAAAATAGAAAATTACAAATTAACAATAAAAAGACGATCGCATACAGAGAGTAAAGAGCGACACTGACACTATCACCGTTGTTTTCACTGATTTCACTATTCGCACTATTCTTCAGAAGGTAATTTAGATGGCGTATATCATCTAGGTTAACTCCTTTCAGGTTTACAGGTTCCTGCTTCGCGACGTTAGAGGTACGTTCTCGTAATTCAGGTAAGTTTATCACAGGAACAGGCTTATACTCTGTTTGCAGGTACTCGTAGTAAGATCGCTGTCCATGGAGTTGGATCCAATTATAATATTAAAATTATTTTAAAATTTAAATTAAAATTATTTTAATTTTAAATTTAATACAATTGTTTATTACAGCTAACATTTGTCATGCCACCAACATAATAGAAGTCAAAATCGGTTGAACGGACTGTAAAAAAAGGTTTATTTAAATTTCAAATCTTATTCCAAATGGAGTATAGATTACGTACGTTATTTAAGGACGCTATCACATTTTGAACTCGCTCGAGTTTAGGTATCTTAATCGCAACACAACAATATTACGCGCACGCACACATTGAAACCGCTGACCGCTCGATTTTATACGTAACTTAACTAATCTTGGTACTTGAAGGTATATTTTTTTTAATTTTACTGGTATTGATTGAATAAGGTTAATTGTAAGTTTGCAATCGAATTTGAGTAACTGTGGCTAAGTACTATCTGCGTGATAATTATGTTTTTAGTATTTTTAAAATTCATCAGCCATCAGGTACTTGTAAATATTATTTTTGCTGGCAAATGTTGGAGCATTACATAATCAAATACTAGCCTGGGAGTTTATCGTAGACTTTCGTTGTGATATTTAAAAATAATCATTGTCTTATGAAAACAGTATTTTATTTACAGAGACTGGGGCGCGATTTCAGTACTTTTGATAAAAATTAAAACCAAAGTAGATAGTAAAAAGTATATTTTCATTTCATGTTTCAAAGAAGTTCATATTTAGAATGAAGGCCAGCTCTTTCTAGGGTTCCGTATCCGAAGGGTCCAAGCGGAGCACTATTGCTGTCACTCACGTGTCCGTCTATCACACAGGTTTTACAACCAAACGGTTGATGAAGCTACAGTCTTTAAATTTTCACAGTATAAGCATCTTGTTAACCTTTGTTTTTTCTTTATTCATGATGAGATACTTCACGCCGCAATCAAAAAGAGGAGTGTGGCTAGCTACAAGGATTAGCTGTTCAAAAAGGAAATCCATCTCGATTATTTTTGTGCTTTTTGGCTTAAATTCTCTTATTGCGCATTCTTGATCCTGAAAATAAAAAACCGGCCAAGAGCGAGTCGGACTCGCGCACCGAGGGTTCCGTACGTATATATGATGTTGATGATTTCTGAAAAACTGTGCTATTTAGAGACATCGTTTTATTTTTCCTGTAGGTAATCTTTACATAAACTTCTATCACACAGAATAATTTCAGATTTTTATCTATGCAAACTTCGGAGATAAGGGGAATGGTATTTTTTTTTACATTTTGTACCAAAAGACGGACACCACGCTGCCTAAAAAAAAAGAAGATTTTTGAGAAGGTGCAAACAGCGCTCTTTCATATGATACCCCACATGCCCTAGTAGCTTCATTTCAAATTTTTAAGACCCCCTTTCAGTCCGTTTTGCAAAAAAGGTACATTTTTTTAAATTTCTTGTTTGCAAAATAATTGGGCAAACGTCATCTAAAACAATTCAAAATTTCAAGTTGATAGCATTAGTAGTTCTTGAGATATCCAGGTGCGACAGACAGACAGACTTAGTCTCACCATAAGGGTTCTTTTTTACCATTTTGGTACGGAACCCTAAAAAGAGACAACATTAGTAAGTACCTAAGGTAAATCAAATAAAACAAATTACCAACAGACGTATATCAACGTCTGTAACAAAACTCCAGAGTAGATTTGTGATTTCTGAATGAAAATACAGTCTCATTACTTTTGTTTACTGCTACGTGTACGGTTTTTTTGTCCTTTATCCAAATTTCTGAATTCGTGGCATCTGTAATAACAAATGTAAATATTTTAGCAATGCACACCACAATCAAAAACCATACTTGGTGTCGAAAGTTATAACCATCTACTATTCTGGATTTATGAATTGACAACTAAGTCGATTTATCACCAAAATGTACATCCGCCATCATGAATCAAAAGTTGGATGGTATATTTGTAAACACCACCTTCAACAATTGATAACAAACCTCCACAATTGCTAACAATGTCGAATTTTTATTTAAAAAAATACACCCGCCATCTTGGATAAAAAAAAATATGAAATATGTAATCACCACCTCCAAAAACCCCAAAATTGACTTTGTATCGAATATCTCAAAAAAAAAAATATTTCCGCCATTTGATTAAAGATAATATAATTATTTACACAATGTTTATCTGTAATCTACAACCATGATTCATACAAAAATTTTGAACTATGTATTTATTTTTAAAACAAATTCCAATAATCGTACTTACTTTTATTTCGGTCCGAAAAAGTATCAACTTCGTCCTCCCACAGTATACAATACAGCACACATTTCTGTACGTAAATATTTTTTTGCGAAAAATCGATACACCGGTGCTTCCACGAGCACGTCTGAGCGCGGAATGACGAACCGCGAGTAGAAAATGTATGGAGAAATTTGAAGGCGCTTCTTATTTTAATCTTAAATAAAAAAGTTATTTATTTACTTACAAAATATTTAGTTGACCGTATAGAGGACTATATAAACAATAGTTTGTTATTATTTTTATGTATAACTATGTAGTGGATTTAGCTATATGGGTTCCTATTCAGACCTATATTTTTTTCATTTGTTGGTTTTATTGTGATTGTTAAAACGTATTTGTGTGAAAAATTTGTATGGGGCTATACAATTTTTATGTGCCCATTCTGGAAATGAATATATTATCTTTAATTTAAGACAATGATATCCTTGCAGTTGTGACTCCTAATTCGTTAATACGGTACCTGAAAAGCACTGATATTTGAGGAAAAATGTGATAGCGTCCTTAATTAAAATACAAGTGTTGCAACTATAATAAATGGTTGAAATATGATTTGTTTTTAATTCTTATCTCAAGCAAACTTCAAGACGTTTTTCAGAACTGATGCTTTTGCGCATAACCGTATCGCGTTTTATTTAAATCATTTTTTATCGATTCATGAAGCTCGATAAATTTATTCGATGATAAATCATGATACAAATAAAATTCGCCACGAGTTCTCTTGTGTTTTATATGCGACTCTACCCAGATGGTTCTATTTTTCGTTCCTGAAAAGGCAACATGCATATTAAATTTAGCATCAGTATCATCCTCTGAGGAACTTTCAATTACTTAGATCTAAAAGTAGTGCTCTTGTCGAACTTATTTGGGTACCTAGATTGATTGGGTCAGTCCATCTAGTTACACTAGTAGTTCTACAATATAACAGAATGGACAAAAAAAGTCCTATTTGTTAGAATGCTCAATATAACTTATTGGATTCGCAAAAAATAATAGAGGTTTGTCCATGTAGTTATACCTACCTACATATAAACAGCTATAAATTAAACAACAAAAAACCTAACATGAAAATTTTAACTTACTGGGAAGGACCCAACAAGTGAGTAAATAAGATAAACAAAAGTATGTCATGAACCTTTGGCAATGAGCATGGACTTGAGTGCTTGGTCCTTATCGCAGTTTTTATAGGAAAGTGGCAACTGATATTTCGCCGGTTACTAACTGCATTTGAGCATCCATGATCACTGCATCGTTGATAATGCTACTTTCTTTTCGGTTATATTTATTTTCCGCAATGTTCATAATGGCATCTTCTGCATCCTCGTTTATTGCTTTCAAAAATTGCATAACGCTTACGTGTTTTCAAGATTTTGCAGGCTTGGTTAAGTGTCATATGGCCATGCTTAAGTTTTCGGCTTGTGATTGATGCTCACTCAACTCCACTATAAAGTTGGTATTTTCCTCTCCTTCTGTTAACGCTATCTTTGTATTGAAAAGATCGCATGTGTAGCAAGTATCTTTAGCCGGTTTTTTGAATGATAAGTGTAAATCGTGAAAACACTGGGAATACAATTTAAGTGAAATAGGATTTGGGCAACTTTCTCTATATAAACGATACATAGCAGCTATAGAAAGGTCCGATGATAAATATTTTTTATTTGTTCTATTTCTGCAATAATGACTTTCGTAGTTTGGGAATGATAAGATGTGATCTTTGGCAGATTTTAAATCATCAACAGTCCTTTTATTTTTAGATGGCTGATGTCCTCTTGTATCAGCTGGAATGATTCCAGTTGCGGAGTGTTTTTTTTTATCCATTACAATGTTAATGAAACCTTTAGTTTCCCCAAAAGTTTTGCAAAAACAATCTTTACAAATTGGTCTGCTTTCATTATTTATTGTTAATGTATATTTGCAGTAGCAATCTCTATTAATTGTTCGGCTGTCGGTTTTCTGTGTTTTCTTTGGTAATATGGTAATATGGCTGGCAATATACGCTGCCCTCCGATCTCTGCTTCCTAGAGTCCAATATTCATCAAAGCACAGCTTTCTTTCTAATTCAGAAAACCGCTCAATACATTTCAGTCTACAAAAACTTAGTTCTCGTATTTGCGTCGCAGCAATTTCTTTACCTTTTTCTGTAACGTAGCTTTGACCAGAATTTCTTAGTCTTTTACATTCTTCTCTCTTTTTCCTTGATCTACTTTTCCTTTTTTTAGTATGAATTTGATCTTCTGAGACATCAGGTAGCACTTCGCATATAGTCTCGTCATTAGTAACTGCTATTCTATCTATAGGAGAACGTAGATTATTGTTAGAAGAATTGTTATTTACTGGACTACTTGTATGAAATCTATCAATCTCGAAACCACTGCTAAAAATAGATAAACTTTCATTTTGGCCTGGGATGGTAAAGTCACGTGAACTTGGGCTGAAGTTATTATTGGAATACCTAGTTCTTCTATATCACTATCTGTATTAGACTCATTGCACTTTTTCGGTAATTCATAGTCCGGATCAGCGACACTGGTGCCGATTCTGTTGTCACAAAATTCTCTAAACTAGACTAAAAATCACCAAAATTTAGTTTATTCCTGTCAAACGACGTTTCCCATTCTGAAATTAACTAAAAGTGACGCAACTTAACTATATTATAGTTTGACAGCACTAATGTCATTTTAGTTACTCAATTTAGTGAAAATGGTGCCGATTCTGTTGTCACAAAATTCTCTAAACTAGACTAAAAATCACCAAAATTTAGTTTAATCCTGTCAAACGACGTTTCCCATTCTGAAATTGACTAAAGTGACGTAACTTAACTATATTATAGTTTGACAGCACTAATGTCATTTTAGTTACTCAATTTAGTAAAAATGGCAATTTTCCTATTCTGAATTTGACGTTTTTCACCTAAAATTAGGATTAGTGCCGATTCTGTTGTCACAAAATTCTCTAAACTAGACTAAAAATCACCAAAATTTAGTTTATTCCTGTCAAACGACGTTTCCCATTCTGAAATTGACTAAAGTGACACAACTTAACTGTAATAAAGTTTGACAGCACTAATGTCATTTTAGTTACTCAATCTAATGAAACTGGCAATTTTGGTAGTCTGAATTTGACGTTTTTCGGCTAAAATTAGGTTAAATCGACTATTTTTAATCGCGATTAAAAAGGTGTGGAATAAAATTAGTTGTCATGAACTAAAATTTACAAAGTACATTTTTCTTCTATTTCTTGAAAGTTGGGATGCTTTTGTTGAGTTGGGAGTCTTTTACAAGTTCAAGCAGTACGGCTATGGAATGCCTTACCCGTGTCGTTATGGCGTGCTCAATCTTTGTCCAATTTTAAAATTCTGGTAAAAAAAATACTTCCTCTCTCCTTAAACATCATCGTTACAGAATACAGTTCTTTGCTCTTGTTTCATGTTTATTAAAATGGTACTCCACTGACTACCTGCAGTATTCTCGTCTTCTCCCTTTAATCCATCCAAAGGCTGTAAAAGGTCACTTTTAGCGATAAGACCGCCCATTGTGTCACCCTATGTAAACTTTTAACATTTATTTCTGCAACTTTTATGGTCTAGATAATAAAGAGTATTCTATTCTATGCTTGTGAGTTTGGAAAATCTTAAATCATGGAAGCTGTTGTCAATTCGGCAGAAAGTTAATAATAAAATTATTAAGTATTAGAATACAATACGAAATTACATCTTGGAAATTTAGGGAGTTGGGGACTTAGGATCGCAGTGGATAAATCTATTTTTCAGATTCTGTGAAATATGAAAAAACATTTTTTTTTAAACTATCAAGAAAGAGTTAAGTTGGACAAACCCATTGCAAATGGCAGAAGAAAGAAAAATATTTAGACTCCCTAGATCAGGAGTTTGCTGAAGCAATAGATAAATAAATAATTAATTTAAGTTACTGCAACGCCCCGGGCAGAGGCTACTTATTTTCTAAATTTATTAATTTCACAAAATTGTATGGGTAAGCTTTAGTTAAATATACCTGGTACCCACACAGGCACTTCACAAGAAAAAAAAACTGCTGGCATGAGCGCATGTTAATCAAGGCACATATTTAATGTTACTTGTGGGTAGTTGTAACAGTTACACAAAGAAAAATTAATTTGCTCTTATTTGAAATTCAATATAATTTAATAGAAACATTATTTACAATTATATAAGCTATATTTTTAAAGTTCATAGTACCTGCTTGTGTAGCGTTATCTCTTCACAATATAATTATTCTCTTACAATCTACTATCACTTCACTTCATCACAATGGATCCTCTAACAAGCACTCTGAGTAAATTTAAAGGAGTTGTTTCACACATAGATGTCCTGCCTTTGAAGATAAACTTCAGAAGGCCCCTCCATCACCTGTCACAACTTCTTAGGAGTTTGGACATTCATCACGCAGGCTATCAGCAGTGTTCAGCAACAGGTAGAGCTACTTGCTTGCAGTGTCGACCAAATTGAGATGTAGCGACAAAGGAAGATCTTGCTGTTGCATGGTGTCACCAGATGGGACGTGCAGTAACTAATAAAATCAGGCCTATCCTGTTTAAGCTAGGCAGTCTTGCGCTTTGGGATAAGATTTGGTTTTCCAAAGCCAAATTAAAGGCTATAGGCGACACCATTAGCCAAGTTCCTAACAAAGGGGGTGGCATGATCTGTTCTTGGCTGCGAGAGAAATATGCGGTGTCACCAAGAGCTGGACTAAGGATGGCTGCATGTATTTCCTTGGTCGCAATGATTCGCGGCATCGGGTTGAGACCCTTGCTGTATTGGACAAGATTGCGCCGAATCCCAGTGAGCCCGAGCGGAGTGATCCAATAACGGATGTGCCAGCCTCTGTCCCGTTGCTGCTGCGAGGACCGCTAGTAAGCGTGCTGCTTTTTTGAAGCAGTGATTTCTTTGTGATGTTTTATTCAAAGTCGGGGTATTATGTACTATCGGCCAAAGTTCCGCATGCTCACCTTAAAGGCGATAATCGCATAGCACGACTCACGACTCGATCGCACAATGCACGAGTTTTGACCAATAGGCTGCACAAAGCGTATTTTAGTGGTGTTCGTATTAGTATAATCATGTATAGAATGTGTGACACTCACACTAGGAGCGTACTATGCTCACTTGTTTCTGCTAAGAGAAGAGTTTTTAATGGGCACGGCCAGCGCGGCGCGGTGGCGGCGTGAGCTCTTTGTTATTGAATTGAATTGTTATTTTATTATTGACAAGAATTAATTTTAGTACTCATATCTTCTGTTTGTTTGGTTTAGAAAATGTATTATTGATATTGCAGTATTTACAAAAATAATTTGTAATAACTAATAAACTACAATTTATATGTATTAATCCACTTTAATATTTTCCTCTCTCTATCGGGTCTATAGATATAGGTTATTTATGAACACTTTCACTGCCGCTCCAATTTTCACCATATCCTATGTGATGCCGCATGCCGCAGCAACCGCACCATATTCCCTTCACAATAAGATGAGACATTGAAACGAACCGTTTTATTACAGTCCGTTCCACCGATTTTGACTTCTATTCCGTAGGCTTATGGATGGCATTAAAGGCAAAAAAGTGGTTACAATACCAACTGTTTACTGCAGCTGCCATTTGTCATGCCACCAACACAATAGCATTCAAAATCGATTGAACGGACATTTATGGTTTGTTTACCTTTTATCTCACGGCTCCCTGAATACGTTAGGTATAGGTGCGTTGACCGGCACTGCATGAAGGTATCAAATGTTTATATTGAAATTTTTTGTGTTTAATCGACTTTATTAAAAGTAAATAACTATCTAAATTTCTATGTGTTTGTTTATACTTGGGCAATTTGGGAATACTTGAAAATTACAGTAATATTTGAACCAATACTCTGCGCAGTTCATACAATGTTATCAGAGCTTTTTGTTTGTAGCTAACGCAAGGCCGCAAGCCGCACAACTTTTGCAACTGAAATAAAAATAAGTTCATTATCTAAGACCCATTGTTATTTAGTGGGAATGTCTGGAAATTCGGTTAAACAATAGAGGACGGCTTAATACAAGGCCCATACGTTTTTTTATTACCTTAAGATTATCTCAAATGTTTTGCAGTTGTTCCTTGTATTTGGTTTAATACTTTTAACAGTAGGTAATTGTAATATTACCATTCATTAAAATAATACAGGGTGAAATTGAATTCATGGGCATCCTTTTAAGGGGTCATTGTACTCATCATTATGAACAACTTCAACTATGAGACCATACCTGAAATCGCGAAAAAAAAATCAGCTGTTCCCTACATTTATGTTTGCATAACTCGACAAAATGTAGGGAACAGCAATTTTTTTTTCTCGATTTCATATTTGTTCCCATAGTCAAAGTTGTTCATAATGACGAGTACAAGGACCCCTTAAGAGGATACCCATGAATTAAATTTCAGCCTGTATAACGAACAAGGTATCGTTGCAATTAAAATGCCCAGGCATGCCGTGCAGGATGAGCACTTTAAGACTGGATTATAATCAAACCAACACTTTACTCTTTTATAATTCATGCTCTAGTCAAAGTTTGACAATTCATGATTTTAAGCGAAATCAACGCTACAGGCGCGTTACCGGCATTGCATGTCAAGTTTTTTTTTGACAAATCTAACAATGATTCAGTTCCTACGCCACTTTAAAATTCAGAAGCTTATCAAGTAATTAAACTAAACTATAATTTGTGCCTTGGCAGCAGTGAGAGTGAAAGGATTGAAATAAAATGTTGGGTACTAGTGAAATATATATTTTTAGTTTGTGTTCATTTAACATTATGCAGGATTAAAGATTTATTTAGGTTGATATTTAAATCTTATCTGTATAATAAAAGATGTATAGTAAGTGCTTTTTGTATGAAACTATCGGCTGTAATCTCAGTGTGAAAAAATAAACAGTTAGTTAAAATCTACTTGAGAACAATTTTAAGGATTTGCTGTTGTAGAAAAAAAAACAATATAAGTAACTTAATTTATTTTTAATAGACTTTTTCAAAACATTAAAGATTCATCCAGAAATTAACATATTATAACAAAAAATTACACAGAAATTATCATCAAAATGCAAAATATTATAAGTGAAAAGATTCTTACTCATAATATCATTTATAAACTGTATTTATCTACACTTATATCGTAAAGTTCAAAATATGAAATCAACACAACAATGACAAACAGACAACACAACAACAACAGGCAAAAAGCCTGTCAGTAAATAAGATTAGGAGAATATTGCTCGTGCAGTTCTAATGAAATTGAAAAGTTTAAAGATTAGTACAATTTAAGAATCTTAATAATTTTTATAATTTGCAATAATTACATTACACTACAGACTAGGTTTATCAAGCAAATGAGATCAATTATTTATGAGGTGGACGGATATGATGACACTACTGAATATGTAAAATAACAAACTAACGAGATCGGGGCTTACGACAACATTGATTGTAAATAAAACAACAAATCCACCAATAAAGGCAACATGACACTAAATTGACATCAATAATTTTACAAGAAGACTTCAAAATCGTTGGCAATATTTTAAACTATGATTACGGTCTACAGTCTACCCTGTGACATTAATCAACGAAGTAATATAATACAAATTGGAATAATAAAAATAAACCTAATAAAAATAGCTATACAGGGTTATTTGCAAGCCGCCGGAGTCGCGGGTTGTTCGAAAGAGATACCATGGCCCTGGCACAGGCAACTGAAGGAACACGGGTGGGTTTTAGTCAGTAAAAGTTTGATACGACCTTCCGCTCCGCATTTGATGATAAAACACTAATAAGCTCGTAGGACTATAATACTAACATCATAAATAACAACTTTTGTTGTATGACTTTTAATAATTCATAAAAAAATAATTTCATAATACAATTAAAAATATTTATACTGATCGCTCTAAATTTGAACAACTCTACGCGGTACCTACCAAAATATGTAAGTAGTTAAATAAACAAACAGTGCGTTGCGAATGCAGGGTCGCAGCGGTACTTACTACAAAATACAGATCTAAAAAGTGTTATTACAAATATTACAACAAAAACTTGAAAGTTTACTTTTGGTATTCTAAAAAGTCATAGATCAAAAGTGGTTGTACTAATATAGTCCTACCAGGTGTTAGAAAAATAACCCTGTATAATGTAATTATACAGTATGTTAATTAACGAAAGGCGTTCCCGTTAACCCGCAATAGTATAGCGTCCACATGCTACCAAAATATGACCATTCGAAAATTCACGAAAAAAAATCTGCTGTTCATTACATTTATGTTCGCATACCTAGCTTAACAAAATGTAGGGAGCAGCTGATTTTTTTTCGCGAATTTTTAAATGGTAATATTAATTGTAGCATGTTTGGACTATTGCGGGTTAACGGGAACGCCTTTCGTTAATTAACATAGTGCATGTTAAAAATTATATTAACTTAATATTTCGTCGCTGCTCCTCCCGCATCTATCACAGCATCGCAACGGCTACGCATGGACCTAGCCAGGACTTCGCACAAATTCGAACCTCTGAATGTGTCCCAAACTTGTTCGCAATGTGTGACAAGTGCTTCCTTCGTTCTTTCTGCTCTACTATCCCATCTCTGGACCATTAAACCCCACAAATTTTCAATGGGGTTTAAGTCTGGCGATCGGGAGGGCCATGGCACTGTTTTAATTTGTGGTTGCCCTCGCAACCACTCTTGAACAACCCGCGCACGGTGTATCGGGCAATTATCCTGGAAAAAATAAAATTCTGGCACGTCCAGTTGTGGATACACCGTGCGCACTGTGGGTACCATGATGGTTTGTAGCACCTCTAAATACGTTTGGCCGTTTGCCCTCCCTGGTAAAAAAGCGAGCTCGCCTGGTCCAGCAGCACTCATCCAGCCCCACATGTTCACTACAATTCTTCCCGATTCTGCATTTGGGTTCACATTTCGAGGTTCGTATCTTGTGTTATCTACACGCCATAAATTCCGACGACCTTGTTGGCTAGACCTAAAGCACTTTTCATCAGAAAATATGGCGTAAGAGAAATCGAAGTCCCTGTAGTCACGAGCGAATCGCACGCGAGCAGCTTTCTGCTCCTGCGTCAAAATAATTTTTTTTGCGGGACGTCTGTGATGGACTCCAGCTCGATGCAACTCGTTTCTAATAGTTTGCATCGAAACTTCGTATTCTTGTGCGAAACTGCGAGTGGGTGTGAACGGGTTCTCTTCATACGTGGCTATCATATTATTTAACTCGTTTTCGTTTATAGCCCGGGGTCGAGGTGCACGAACGCGTTCTGTAATTTCTCCTTCTTCATATCTTCGCACCCAGCGGCGCACCGTTGTTCTCTAACGAAAAAAAAAAAAAAAAAACAATCAGCATCGATTTTTTACATAATATAGGAACTAAGTATAATAATACGAGTACACTACAAAAGTCTTATTCAAAGGGCACAACTAGTACACTATAAATAAAAATTATAAGTATTGAAATACTTAAGGTGTGCATTTTGGTTGACTTCATGATAAATAAACTCTTAACTTTTCTATAACTAATTTAAGTAGTTATAACATTCATAACTATATTTTAAAATACAAGTTGTAAATACAATAACTGAAAATCTCTTAAGGGGTCATTACTCATCATTATAAACAACTTTTACTATGAGAACCAAACCTGAAATCGCGATAAAAAAGCAGCTGGTCCATACATTTTGACGAGTTACGCGAACATAAATGTAGGGAACAGCTGTTTTTTTTTCGCGATTTCAGGTTTGGTCCCGTAGTAAAAGTTGTTCATAATGATTAGTACAATGACCCCTTAAGAGGTTTTCAGATATTGCAATTTACACCTCGTATACCTATGAGTAAGAAAAATGGCATAGCGTAAATTCCAACATTGTATGAAACTGTCCCAAGCAAATTTGTGCTTTATCTCTACTATTTAAAAGTGTTTATCCCGTGCGGGCTGGCAACGTGGCATTTCTAAAGGTTTTTCGTGGTTAAATACCAACGATCTAGTGCTTGGCCGAAAAAATAGGAAGTACTTGCTATTTTATCGGCCAGCCAAGCACTAAATCGTTAGTATTTAAAACTATGTGTGCAATTTTTTTAAAGTTTTTTTGGTAAGTATTTACGAGCACTACTAACAAAAATTTACATTATTGTCAATTACTTTCCATCTGCAGTATTATGATAAAATAAATGTTAAAAATAATTATAAAAAACAATTATCTTGTGCTTGGGCGAAAAAAAATTGTAGTTTGAAATATAATGATCAAGCCTCTAGAAATGCGACGAATGCGCTGTGGTTTTTCTAATTAAAATGCGGCAACGACGCTGTGAGATAAGGCACCATTGTTTAGGTTGTTTTGGTTTAGGATTTATTATCGGGTCATAAAAGGCTCCAACAACGTCTTTGAAAGCAAAAATAAATAAAAAGAACAATCTTATTTGAATGCATTACTATAAGTAGGTAATATCTTATGAGACTTTTAAAAAGAATCCATCTGAAAGTTATAATAATTTTATTATTTTTATATATAAATCTGCCTAGCCTTTTCCCAACTATGTTGGGGTCGGCTTCCAGTCTAACCGGATGCAGCTGAATACCAATATTTTTCATGGAATTTGTTTTTAAATTGCAATATAAGGAAAAATGCAAACTATGAAATAATAATATTACTATCACTTTATTTATTTCTATATCTCTCCCTCTATCTGAATACAAAAACATAACTTACTTGCATGTTCAACTCCACTGCTATTTGGGATATATTTAACCCTTGTCTATGCAAAACAATAATTTGATTCCTTTCTTCCTGAATCAGGTTTCGGGTCGTCATGGTTGCACCACGTTAGTCACAGCCCACACACAATACACACACAGTCCAGGATACAAGCTAGGGTCAAGAAGAGGCTTTCGATCACAGTCCGGTATACAAGCAGAGGTCACAGTTAGGCAGGCAATCAGTCCGATAGAAATAAACAGGTCGTAAAATGAAATGGCGATAGGAATTTAAGGGAAGCGTCAACAATTAGCGAGAGCAAATTGGCACTGCCGCGCTCTAGCTAATGTTTGTTATTTTATGTTACTCGCTCATTACTCACACAAATGCATATTGTCTCTAATTGGGGGAAACTAGGAAGGGGTGTGGTTTGTCACTAGCTGCGCTCTCGCAGGAATATTTTCTTAAGTGAGCATGCTTAACTTGGGCCGATAGTACATTTATATCTGTAATTTTTATGGTGTACATAGAAGAATAATATAATAAGTGTTTTGTTGTACTGTGCTAAGTACTTAGTACAGTATTGATTCATTCAAGTCACAATGTTGTCACTGTCAGCTGTCAGTGTTAGTCAATACCCCATGTCAGTTTAATTCGGTGCGTTCCGGTTTTCGTAAAGGTGGAATGGCAGACTGTGTTTTGTTTTCTTGTTGTTTTTTCTCTGAAATGATTTACATATTATTTTTATATGCTTTTGTTTAACTCTTTTTACCCGGACTGAGTAAGTAGGTTTTAATTATTTTGATTGAATATCGCAACCGGCAGGTGGACTAGTTATTGCTCCTACAGACTGGTGCGATATCGCGGGTGCGACAGACATTGCGACCATTGTCGCGCTCGCGATATCGCACCAGTCTGTAGGAGCCTTTATACGATTTATTTTTATTAGTCTGGTAAATGTTGATGTCTATTGATGAAAGCAGTGATAGTACAGACGCCAGCAGATCAAGCTACCCGAAACTGTCAAATTTTCCCAATCAACCTTGAACCTTATGCTGTAGGGTTAAAGTTGAAAATCTATTGAAGAAATTTGACAGATTGTAGTAGCTTAATGTGCTGGCGTCTGTACATGAATGCATAAGTCATGGCACCGCTAAATCCCCTAACTTATTTTTCTGTCGTATAAAATTCGTCCACCTAAGGCTAAAGCTAAGAATCTCATGCAACGCAATTTTGGTGGAATGAACGTCCGTCGACAATCTTTGCAAGGATTCCGAAAATATAGATCGGTGCTGGACTGATTGCCTCTGGATCAGTCGATGAGCAAGTTAATATTTTTATGGCTAAACTTATCGAGCTTTACGATCACCACGCATCTGTTCGAGCAGTTAAGGTTGACATTTGCCGGCACCATGGCTCACAAACAGTGTTGCCGTTAGGACAATCTAGTTTGTGGCTACATTTAAGAAAAATGTTGCTAGTTTTGAAAATAAATCACTTTCGAAATTCCGCTAGAAGTGGCTAAAGTATTTTTGGGCTTACTATTGATATTACAATTTTAATATTATTTAGGGATAGGGATAAGTGGGTTTAATAAAACAATACTTAATAGTGTTTAAAATGTATTAAAAACTGCTTACAGTAAAGTTTTCACTAGGAAAACATTAAAATTACTGATAAATAGTGGTAAACAATTAAAAATCAATTTGAAAGTCTACAATATCATCTGGAAATTCTGAAACCTCTTCGCCAATGGATGATGATGTGGATGGTATTTCAGTTTGTTTTATTAGTTTAACCGTTTTTGTGACTTTAGTTAAAACTTCAGGTGGCAAAACATAATTGTGGCAAGCTTTTTTTAATATTTTTAGTTGGTTTCTAATCATAATTATGGAATTAAGTGTTAATGCACACAGTCTGTTTCTCAATTTATTTTTTACTGTGTTCATCACGCTTAAAAGCCTTTCAACTTCTGCATTAGAGTGAGGAAGGGACAATACAGCAATAGCCAAGTCGGCTATTTCTTGGAATGTATTAACTCCTGCTGCATTCTTGTATTTTAAAACTTGAGCCCAGAACTTAACACTGTCTCCTGAAGTATCCCATTCTGTGAAATGAATAGTTTTCCACTGTTGAACAATTTTGTCTATTCTGTGGTCATCAAATCCGAATTCTTTTGCCAATCCAACCAGTGCATGAGGATCTTTGATTTGTTTCAAAGTGTTTTCTGGACTTAAGAGTGTAACTTTCTTAAGGATCTCGTAATTAGCAGGTATTCTATGTTGTATTTCTTCTACCAACTTGACGTTGAAGTCGATGCACCGTTTCCTGATATTAGCTATTGATTGTGGAGATAACTGGCTTTTACTAGCATGAGATTCGAAAAGATGTCCCAAGTGTGCAACTGGATCTAGATGTTCTCCTACTTGGATTGTAAGGAAATCTTTGTCTGTTGTCGCAGCGCCCGGCATTATTATTCTAATGCAGACAGATCGTAACAAGGTCATCAGAGTTTCAAACAGTTTGACGGGATCCATATTTTCGCCTTCGAATACCTTTATTCCAATTTGGACGTCGTGAAGAATACTTTTCAAATAGCATAGATATAGCCGATTACCCTCGTCACAGTACATATCCCAAAGCAGTCCCGCTGTATAACACTTCTCTCTAGCCAAAGCAAAATGTAGTTTTAGCTCTTCCCACTGTGCCAATATTCTGACTACAGCAGGCTCTATGGACAACCAACGGGTGTCACAAACCTTTAATATTTTTAATGGATCATCCCCGCAGTTAATTGTCTGAAACAGTGCTTTATATTCATCCCGGCGTTTTGGAGAATTCGAGAACCAGTTGTACGTCTCTCTTATCAAAAATTCTATGTTACGCGGTAGATTGCTTTCAGAGGCATGGCTGACCGCCAGTTGCAAGGAGTGGCAGATGCATCTAACGAGGATCAAATTTGGTAAATTATACTCCCTCTTCAAAATTTCAATTACACTGTTATTTCGCCCCGTCATTACTGACGCATTGTCGGTGCCGATACCAATCATGTTTTGTATTGGAAGACTATGTGACTCCAAACATTTTATTAAAGACGTGACTATACCTCTCGCATCAGCTCTTTCAATAGGCTCCAGAGACAGAAATGAGGACACAATGTTATTCATATTCAGGCTAAAATATCGTACAACTATTCCCAGGTATTTGGATACACTGACATCCGTGGACTCATCTAAAATAATGCCATATTTTTGTGAGCCAATATCTTGCAGAAGCGTCTCCCTAAAATGTGGTGCCAGTACTTGATTTATTACTTGTGTACATTTAGTTCTATGCATTTTTATGTCTTTGGCCCACTTTGAATCACAAAAAACTTCTTTACAAAGGTCTGAAAGGTGGTCAATGTTCGATATTGAAGTATGTTCAGCAATAAACAAGGCAAGCTGACCTTCGGCTTTTTGACTGTTTTTCGCCCCACCAGGTGTAGAAGTAAACTGAATTTGTTTATTTTTTGTAATTAATTCACATTTCGCTTTGTGTTTTTTGGATTCGCTATGTTTACGCAAATCATAAATTTTAGCAGCAACTTCTACGTGACAATACGTACATAAGGCTTTCGTTGGGCTGTTCGGGATTGGCTTCATCCAATGTTTGAATTCTTCATTATTCTCCCATTCAGCCCGATATCTTTGAGTGTAACACTTTTTCTTTAACGGAACGTCCATAATTCACGTTCAAGTATTCACTTAAATAGTATACGAAAAATATCGAAGAACTGCCCGCGAGAGTCTTCGGCTAACTAACAATATTTCGTTTCGTTTGACATTTTGACACATGAGTAGTATTGACTTTATACAAAACAAACTATGCTTATCTAACAATAGTAATAACGTTCATTTTCATTCGATCAAATATGAATTACGTTAAAGATAAACATTTATTAGGGAATCCCCTGATGCACCGCGGACCTCGATGGTGTTGCCTGCAGTTAACTATTTTAGTTTGGTGGGAGTAATAATCGTCGCTAGTCGGTACACTTCTAACACTAATAAAAGTAGGTAGTAATAATCTAAAAAGTAGCCAGAAGTAGCTAGATTCATTTTGGTGGCTAAACTAGATTATTTTTTGGCTAATACCGTTGAAAATCCGCTAGATCTAGCCACAAAGTGGCTAAAACGGCAACGCTGCTCACAAATGAGATAACGCTACTACACAAAAAAGTTATGGCAACGTTTAAATTTAAGCGTGGTGCTAATGACGCTATTTTTGTCAAATTCAAAGATTTGAATGGACTCCTATTCACCTTTTATGTTAATTTAAACAATATGGCTGCCTAACCACCAAAGTGGAGCTAGAAAATTGCAACCAGTGAAATTTCACAATCATTTAACATCGGTCTCCCAGTTCGATTTCGTGGACCGACCTTATCTTAAAGAAATGTGATTTTGAATTTCCCGCTTTCGCGAGTTTTCGGTGTCATCCACCAGGACGCGCCAAAAGCCGTACCATTTTATTTGTACGGACTTTTTATTCTTCTCTCTCGAGTAAATATGTTTCATGCCACCAACCAATTAATATGGCAAACAAGCAGACAAATTCAAGATGTCCTTGATAGAGCTTTCCTACGGTGACGAGAATACTGGAGATTTTCAACTTACTGAACACCAAACCGGATTTTCTTTTCTCGAGATCACATTTTTATTAGAAAATTTGCTTTATTACGCTGAAATAAAAAGCAAGTTAATCATGCTTTTTATTACGCTGAAATAAAAAGCAAGTTAATCATGCTTTAAGAATCAATGTTTTGAATACTACAGTATTTCTTTCAATTTTGGTGTACAACCCTAGCACGATTACATGGGTCACAGTTAATAAAAACAAATACAGGATACTACATCTAAATTTATTAAAATTTATACAACAATATAGTTTTACGCCGTCATTATGTTCTCTGTATTTTATTTGAATCATTATTGATTAGACATGGGTAGTTCGTGAACGATTGAAGGAAATGAACTACTTCATTTCGCAAAATAAACTTATCATTCATTCAGTACTCATTCAAATGTGTCTCTACTTCATTTAGTTCAGTCTTTCTTTTCGCTCGCTGCAAATGTGATTTCGATTTCAAATACGCCAACCTAGACGAAAAGGTCTAACTATACACAGAACAGAAAACATACTACTTAAAAAAAATAGTTTTGCTTAGATTCATTTTTCATGGTTGCAGAGTCCGAAGCCTGTATAAAGTATGAAGGAAAATTGAGATAGAAGATAGGTACTTATAAAATTGAACTAGTGAAGTATATCATTCGTGGTAACTTATCAATCACTCTCTCGTTATCTTAAGGTTATGAATGGGGAGGAAAACTAACTTTTTATCACGAAAGAGGGCGTATGATCGACTGTACCGTGTTTTGACATAACAACTGTCAAATCGTATGGATATTTGTTTATAATAAAGTTTGTCGTTATTATTCTCAATAATTTGAGCAGAAATGCCTCAATGTAGTGCATTCAATTGTAAAAATAGGGGAGTCCATTTATTTCCGAAGGACAGTAAGCGCAGGAAGAAGTGGGAAGTGGCCTTACGCATCAAAAACTTTAAGGCGAGTAGTACTGCACGACTATGTGCAGCGCATTTTACAGAAGAAGATTATTTTGGGAGAAGCAAATATACAGGTGAGCTATTAGTGTTTTTACGTACGTTTGCCTAACTCACCTAACTTCTTACATAAGAAGTAATCATGATTTCTCTATAATTTCAGGTTATGAACCACTTGCCAATTTTCTTAAAAAGACTGCTGTACCATCTGTTTTCTGCTTTACTAAACTTAAACCAGAAAATCCAGCCGCAATAGATCGACAGCATCGTCTTGAAAGACGTTGTCAGAAGAAGCTCTTTCAAGAAACATGTGAATTTGATCCACAACCGTCTACTAGTTCTACTGTAATTAATAAAAAAGAAGACCTTACACAAGAAATAGGTTGTGAAGAAATAGTAATAGAAAATGCCAGTGTTGCAGCATCTCCCAATAGTGCACTTGAATATTTTTCTAAAAGTACTCAAGTTGATCACGAACACATGTATGGGTCTATCAATAGATATAAAGATAATGATGCAGCCATAAAGTTTTATACAGGGTTTGAGTCATACAAGAAATTCTTTTTAGTATATTCAACTCTTAGTCTAATGGTACATAAATGTAGATATTACGGCAACAATGTGATTAATCTGAGTGCTGAAGATCAGTTCTTTTTGACACTGATGAAATTGAGGCAGAATAAATGTAATTATGAACTTAGCATGTTTTTTAATATTAGCCAAAGTACAGTTTCAAATATTTTCATTACATGGGTCAACTTTATTTATCAGTTGTGGATAAAAATAGATATTTGGCCTAGGAAGGAATTAGTACAATATTATATGCCTAAACCTTTCAAGAATTTTGATGAACATCTCAGAATAATATTAGATGGAACAGAAATAAAAGTCCAAAAACCAAAAAACCCTAAATCTCAACAAGCGTCATGGAGTAGTTACAAACATGCTAACACTTTAAAAATATTAGTAGGTGCAACACCCGGTGGGCTGCTATCATATTGTTCACAAGCTTATGCCGGATCAATAAGTGACCGACAGGCTGTGGAACGTAGTGATCTGCTGACTAAGTGCCAAAGTGGTGATAGCATACTGGCAGACAGAGGTTTCACAATATAGGACATGTTTGCTGATAGAAATGTGTCTGTAAAGATACCAGCATTTTTAAAAGGTAAATCTCAGTTGCCAGGTCTGACAGTAATAAAAGATAGAGAGCTTGCAAATAAGAGAGTTCATATTGAAAGAATAATAGGTCTGACAAAAACATACAAAATATTAAAGAATGATCTAGACCATAGCTACATTCCAATAGCAAGTAAAATCTTTTTCATATGTTTTATGTGTTGTAATTTTCGAGAAGGAATTATGAAGAATGTTAAATAAAAGATTTAAATACTTATGTCTGTTTTTTTATTGATTGTAAATAATCCTTGTATATGTATTTATTTAGAACTGCAGGTTCTAAATAGTGTACATTAAAATTTATTAAATGAGTTAACATTACATTTATATAAGATTCATCTCTACTAATGAATATTACTTTCATGCCTTCAAATGTGTACACAATAAAATTACAAAATTGCCTTCCTGTACAAAATAGTTGCCCTTGAACTTGAGCATAATATGGATGTGTTTTTTTCAACAGAAACTCTCCATTGTGCTTTTCTAAATATGGCACACTTATATCAGTTATTAAACAATTCCTAGCAGCATAAGGGCACTTGACCTCAATAACAGTATCTTGTCCCAATAACCCATCAGGAGAAGCTGCAAGAAAGGGATATTTACAAGAGATGAATAATCCACATTTTTCTACCTTTAATCCATACTCTCCCTCATATTTGGCAATTGCAATTGGTTCATTGATTTTTCCATGGACTACTTCACTTTGAGCTGTTGTATTTTTTTCTACATCCTGAGTTTGTACAGAGGTTACATTTTTTAGTAATAATTTTTCTAATAAAATATCCTGTGGAGTTTTTTCTAAATAAGGGTAGTGATCCCATTCAATCCCATGTGGATTTGCAGGTTCCACTGTCTGCAACAGAGGCATTGAGCTTTGACCATATCCTATGACCAAATTGCGCACATAATCACCATAATTTTCAATTATATCATTTTCATACAATGGGTCGTAATTACAAGACTTTAACCTCTTGTTTGGCAAATTTTGTGCTGCTATGGGAGAGTTATAAAACACCTTGCTTGGTCTATTAAAAGTCATCAGCTTCTGAGTACAAGACTGATGCAATTTTATTGATTTTTTATGAACCATTTCATGTACCTATACCACACAACAATACAGACACATGTTTACAACTTGCTTGAGTTCCACTTCCAGCAGCACAATCACAATGGCATTCTTCAATGAAACCATCTTGAGTTAACTTTATATCAACTACATATGAAACTTTCTTCATACTGGCTTTGCACTGTCCTTGCAAGTAGGTGTAAATGCCCTCCGAGGAAAAGCGGGCAGTCACAAGATGGCGAGATTCGTATAGAACCTGCCCTTTAGGCTGGGTACCGTATCTGTAAGGCAATAATAAAATTAATTATTGAGTATTGAATTAAAATATTCTTGAACTTTTACTTTACTAATCTCTGTATCTAAGAGTTTTTTACTTATAATTAATACTAATAGTTTATTAAATGTTTATACTTATTAAAATAATCCTGTATAGCCTCTCTGCTGAGGAGAGGCAGAGGAGAATCAGCATTTACATCTTTGAATGAAGTAGAGGGTGGACACTGGTATGCAATGTCCTCTTGGATGTCGCAGTCAGCACCAAAGTTCTGGTTCCGATCGTAAGATTCCAATCTACAAAAAGGAACAGAAAAGTTACCTAGGTACTTCAAGAAAACAAAAAAAAAGCTCTGAATCCAATCATAACTTTAAATATTTTATGTGTTTACCTTTCAATCAATTGGGCCTTTTTGCCAGCAGTTGACGCGTTTCTTTTTCGAAGCTCAACTTTAAGTTGAGGAATCGTCATATACAAGTACATTTTTAATAGTAATAACACTTTTAAATCGCAAAAAACAACAACCACACTCCTGTCACGGAAAGTAAACAAGGTACGGTCGATCAAAGCGCCATCTACGATTACCTTTGAGTGTGGCTCCTCATTCGTTCTGTTTTGCTGAACTAAATGAAGTACTGAACTAAACGAGTGGACTACTTCGTTAAGCGAAAAGATATACTTCATTCATTTCTTTTCACTGACACATTTAGCGCATGTCTATTATTGATAAGCAATAAATGATTATTATGAGTTTACTCAGGTTTTTATGCATTTCGGATCATTTCGTTCACTCTTTTTTTTATTTCCCAACAAATCTTGGTCTATGGTTTATTCAACTTAGCGATTGTCAAACTCGATTATAGTTGTGTCAAAATTGTTTCTAAGTTTAGTGAATCTTGTTTTCAGAATAGCTTTTAAGAATAACTAAACTAAAACTAAGAAATTTTAGTAATAGTTTAGTTTAGTTCGGTGTACAAGAGAATCGGCACCACTGACCAATTTCCTAAACACATAAAATGATGTTAGGTATTCCATTTCACCACAGGTTATACCTACATTGCTTTTAGATTAATAACTAAATCAATTTTGATAAGTACTCACCGAAATCCAATAAATACAGTTTAACAGGATCAGGAAGTCCAGTAAACATAAGCCCAGTCAAAAGAATAGCGGGGAGAACAAGTCCAATAAACAAGTCAAAATCATAAGAGATCAAACACTTCGAACGATGCGAACACCAGAAAATACCAGGAACGACTGGGGGCTGGGGCGATTTCACCGTTACACGACACGTGCGGGAGCGCGCGTCTGAGACACGCACACACTGTCAACTTACACACACATGTATAGGGCGGCGGGCCACCGAGCGCTCGCAGAGCGACGGCGATAGATTCTCCAAATACCTAATTTTCAAAAGTCTCTGCGCTCGCATTTCCTCTTAAGATACCACAGAATGGTCATAATGTGAGCACAGTATCCCACTGTCCGATTACCCACCAAAGAATTACAATAATAGCCAGTTATAACAGCTACTGAGTTACATGTAGCCCTATTAACTAAAATGTAGGTGTAGTTAGTATACCTTACTGCTAACATGTCGTGACTTACTAATTACTTGTCCGTTCCCAGTACCAAAGACAAGTCATCTTCAAAGTCGTATCCTACTTCAATTTCATATTTTCCGTTCCTACGGACATGCTCCCCATAATACGACCGAGCCTGTTTAATCTGATAGGAACCTAGAGATACTGTCATCAGATCATGTAATGACAGTCTCGGAAATGTGTCCAAATGTGGATGTTCAGCATCTACAGTTAAGAAAATAGCTCTCCTTCTATTAATATTTTCATTTTGTATGTACTCTCCCAAATAATTTATTGTATTTAATCCAGATTTTGCTATTTCCAAGAACTGTTGAACGTCAGGTGGTCGGTCCACAATTGGTGCATGGAACTTATTAAAAGTGTACATGCAATATTAAAATCTAACATCAAGTGTGTCGATGCACGGTTGAAGTATTCTTGGCGAAATAATTTAAAATCGCTTTTTATCCGCCTATTTCAATTATTTCTATTTTTATCCAACTTCAACCACCCATCGACACATTGTAACACATCTTGATCGATTTGCCTGCACTGTGGTTAACTGATTTTCGCCTTCCAAAAGAGACTCAACCATATACGCTTTATAGCCATGGCTGTATAATTCCCCAATTACATCTCTGAAGCCCCTATCTAAAATAAAAACATCTCCAGGTCTAAAATAATTTCTATAGTTGTTTCAATGCGAAATTCAGTGAACAAAATGTCCGAGTCGCTTTTGGTTGCTGGGAATGGTCGAAGTGATTACAAAATTAATCCATCACAGCAGGCAAACAAAAATGGTTTTATTAAATTAACATATTTGTATAGGCTATAAGTTTTTTTTGGTACAAATAATTACTACTGCTTTGCACGTAGACATAATTACCATCACAGATTACAATTGCTGGCTTGGTAGAAACTGGCATATCTGGATTTCCAAATAAACCATCTGGAATTATCTTATTTCTAGCTACCACGTCTTGTATTGGCATGTGACCAAGTAATAAATATAAGGATACAAAGGTATTACCCAAACAATTTCTTGCTTTAAACATGTACCTTTCTAAAGTGCTTCTAGGAAGTTGAAATAATGTAGATAATCACTCATTACTGTCCAAAGCCACACTTAGACAAGGAGTTTCATGTGCCAGCGGTGGTATGTGTGATATCACTGATAACAATTGATAAAACTGGGGCTTTACTCCCGAAAACGATTCGAGTTTGATTTTGTTTTCGATTCGAACTCGTTTCTGATCTGAACTCGATTTAAAACCTTACTCCCGAACCAAATCGAATCGTAAACCAAGATCGACATAGGTTCGAGTATTATCAGCGTCGTTATGCCTGTCATTGTCTATATCCTATCATTCATGGATTACGTCATTGTCAAGTGTCTTATGTCTGTGGTTAGAATCTTTTATGTGGTTGAATTTATTTACTTCTCTATCACTTTCCCACGTAAAAAACGATACCCTAGTGCTTTATTTTAACTTAACAAATAAAACCCTATGAAAAAACATCAACTAATCTGCCTATTCTTTTCCCAACTATGTTGTGCTCGGCTTCTAGTCTAACCGGATGCAGCTGAATACCAGTATTTTACAAGGAGCGACTGCCTATTTGAGAGCAGTGGTGGCCCAGTGGTAACGACAGCGACTTACGAGTTGTAGGTCGTAGGTTCGAACCCTAAGAGGGGCTTTACTTTGTATAAATTATTTCATCACCACTGCTCTCAAAACGGCGAAGGAAAACATCGTGAGGACACCGGTGGCATGTCCTAGAACCAAAAATTCGAAGACATGTCAAAACTACCAACCCGCACTGGGCCCGCGTGGTGGATTACGTCCTACTCCCTCTCACACAGAGGAGGCCTGTGCCCCAGCAGTGAGAACATTATAGGCTGATTATGTTGACTGCCTATCTGACCTCCACAACCCAGTAACTGGGTAATACGATACCCCTTGGTAAGACTGGTTGTCAGACTTTCGAGCTTCTCGCCTTGCATTTAATGGAAATGTCACTTCGTCTGGTTAATTTCTTCATGTATGGTGTTAAATCTTCTACCAACACATTAAACAACTCCTTCGAGAAACTATAACTTCTTCGAAATTCTTCCGAATCCATTTCTATAGCCCCGGGTATTATATTGATTCATATTTCTTTTCGCACAAAGATCCATACGATGTTTTCTCAAGAACATTGAAAAACAAAGTAAGGCGAGCCATAATAATAAAGATTTTGAAGAAATAAAGCAGTAAAGAACACAAAAAAATCTCACTCGATCTTCATAAAGTAGCTTCTTTGCTATCGAGTAATTTGACGTTTAGTTTTGATTCAACTACTCGATACATAACTGTCAGATGGCGTGTGGAGTACGAACTTTTCGATTCTAACGAATCTTTCGATCGAAATTAGTGTCGTTTTGAACCACCGCACGATCGTGCGCTAATGTCGGTTTCAAGAGTATGGATCGTCATTTATTTCGTATCTAATTCGATTGATTCAGTACTCGATGCTGTCGGGAGTAAGGCCCCTGTTCAGGGTTGATACCTAAGCAATAATGAAAGAGGTGTGGATTCATTTCTCTGATATTAGAAAAGTTGTACTGTCTGCGAGTACCTCTATCCATAATTGACATCATGTCATCCATTTGGCACCCAGTAAAGTTGTGGCGGACGCTGGTAATAAAACCACATAAAATAACACTTTAAAGTGGACTGTATTTAAATAGAAATAGTTAAAGGTGTTACACTGGCAGATTGCGAATGAAGACTGACTGTTGACATATTATGTTCGTTCACTTGAACGGAATGAGTGAATTATTATGTATGCTTCATACATAAATGGCAACGCCGACAAAGAAACCAAAGGCTATAGTTTGAATACAAACCAAAATGTAACTTAATCTTAAATTTACTGAATATTAGACAAATAGGAACATTTGTGTCCTTTTCACAAGTATAAATAAACCGTTTAAACTTGGGTACTACTTATTTACTATTTTATAATATAAACAAAAATGCTTAACTATTTAGGTACCTACTTACTGGATGCTTCAATTCTTTTGACATCCTTTAAATTGTTATGTACAGAATTACTAAGGAATAATCTAACAAAGTAAATTTAATTGATCAATAACTGGCAAACTACTTACTAAATTGTTGTGATTATAAAACCTATTGTACTTATACATACATAACATACATTAATGTTACTTTCATTTAAGTACCTATGTACTATGCATTTTAAGTAGGTTGGTATGTGTCTATTACAAAATAGATGTGCACATACTTATATTACATTTTACCTTCTTAAAATATAATTATGAATCTATTGAGTATGCTATATTTGTTTACATCATGTTTAAGTTCAACTATGATTATTAATCTAAGTGATTTTTTTTTTTAACAGAAAGTTGGCTTTACTAACGATATTTATACCCTACGTATTTAGCCTAGTAAATGAACAAGTTCACATGACATGTCCAGCAGCCACACAGAGGTAAATTATTAAGTATAATTTATTCATAAATAGGAAGTACACAAACTTTCATAACACTAGTACGCATGATTTTACCACTATTAGTTCTTACAGATAATGCCCTGACCTTGCCATCTGATCCAGGGAAAGTCTGTTCTACTCTGGCCACTGGCCATGTTAATGGAGAGGTGTTATCAACTCTGAGTAGCACCAATACCCCTTTTTCAATATTTGGTACACTATTGTGCCATTTTGGCCTATTTTGTAACTGAGTCAAATATATTGTTTTGACCAAGTTTTCCAAAAGGATTGAGCCATGTGAGTACATTGCTGCCAGAATGACTAACGGTTTGTGGGCACATTTGTTACATCAGGTTCAGGGAATGATGTAATAGAAGCACCTGTCAAAAAATGAGCAGGAGTTAAATAAGACATGTCATTTGGGTCAATACTTGGCAAAGAAAGTAAAGGCCTGGAGTTCAATAATCCTTCTATTTGAATTATCACGGTATTCAACTCTTCATAGGTTAGTATCTGTTTGCCTACAACTCTTTTTAAGTGATATTTAGCACTCTTAATTCCTGCTTCCCATAGGCCTCCAAATACTGGTGAATAAGAAGGAATAAAACTGAATTCAATACCAAGATCTGAAGTTGAGTTTATAATTTTCTCCTGATGTACCTGATTAAAATGTAATGAGTATAACTCATGCAACTGATTATTGGCACCCTTGAAGGTAGAACCATTGTCACAATAAATAATAGAAGGCTTATTGCGACGAAAAATAAATCTTTTTAATGCCTGTAAAAAATATTCAGTTGTTAAATTATTTACCTTTATTCAATTAGAATAACTTCTCTTTAAATGGTCAGATTCACTACCTACATCCTTTCAAATTCTAAACATAACTATTTTACATGCATACTTCATTATTTTTTGTAAATTTTGTCTAGGAACACACTACCCATGCAGAAAGTCAACATGGTCATCATGGACCAACTGCCTATCTTGTCAGACAATAATTTTCTCCATTTAGAATACTACTGGTTTTCACCTAAATTCAGTTAGACTGGAAGCCAACCCAATTATACTTGAGAAACGAAAGGCAGATGATGACTTTGTGTAAATAAATCATTAAAAAAACAATAAAAATAAAAGTATTTTATTTCACATATTACCTACATGGGCACTAATGAAACATCAGAAACTAGGTGCACGGTTCCAATTGGTAGTTTCCTATGGAGAAGAGCCGGCAAGAAACTCCACGGTTATTCTTTTAAATATGATTGGCTTTTACAATGTTTTCAAATTAGTGTATAGGGGTATAGGAGGACACTGTACACATGTCAACAAGTACTAGGTACTTAACAAAATAGAAGATGGTCTATAGTCTATTAGGCCTACAATGTTCTCATACTCACAAAATATAAAAGAATCTTTAAAAACTATTGTTAAAAAAATAAAAATCTATTTAAACCAAATTAAATGATTGCCATTATGACTGTAACAAATCTCAATTAATAACCTGTCCACAAAAGCCACTAATAAATAGTTGAAATTTAGATTGTAGGTATATAATGTCAAATAATGAAACGATTATGGCAAGGCAGTATGTAAAAAAAAAAAAAAAAGGAGCAATGGAACAGTGTGCAAGTTAAAATAATCACAGTTTGTAGAGTTGATTATCTTAAAAAACAAAAATATATTATACATAGGTACTTAATTAGATTAGCAAACAGTTTGATATTGTCTGGAAAAGTTATTATTATCTATTAGAAAACCTAAACCTATCTATAGATCTATATTATGATTTAATAAGTTAATTAAGAGTAAACATAAAGAGAGAGAAACCAGTTCTAACTAATATTGTATTAAAATTATTTTAGTATATAATAAACTGCAACAGATAGTACTTATAATTAAATTAAAAGTGTTGAAGTCTTCTAACTAATTGGTCCCTTAGAACCCTTCCTCTGATTAGGTCAGATGTTGAACCTCATATTTCCCTCTCTATGGGGATGAACTCATTGTGTTCTTGTTCATCATGTTCCAATCCTAGAAATAAACTTAAGTTAGTATTCCATACACATTGAAGCTATTTTGTTATTTTAGACTAATTTGTAGAATATGTTAACATACCAGTGAAGTCCTCTTCTTCTACAACATTATAATCAACACCAATGTTATGTAAAATGCAGCAGGCTTGAATGATACTGGCACATTTAAGAGGCTTGTAGTGTATAGACCATGCAAACCGATAACCGATAATATATAATTTATCGGTTTTCGATCCATTCTGACAAAACGATAAATATCGAAAACAAAAACGATAAATACCGATAATCGATAATTTTATATAAAGAATTCTGACACATTTCTGAACGAACGTTGGATGCGTCCCGTTCCCTCGCCGCGCGCGTTTTCTTTCCCGTCACTGTAATTTGCTCATTGCGCAATATTTGTGTGCGAAGGTGAACGTGTCGATCGCTGTCGGTCTACCATGTGAGTGAGGAGTTGAGGACGCCCGGATTAACTGAATTGAGAGTTTTGCGTCAATAAGAATATTATTGGTAAGTCAGATTTATACTACTTAATTGCAAACATTTAGCGTTGTTATTCGAAATGTTTCCGTTCAAAATGCTACACCATTTAAACATTTAAATATAGAAAGTAGGTACCTAAACAAGGCTTTTACCTTAAAAATGAAAAAATATATAGTTTGTAGTACGACATACACACAATCAATTTCTACCTATTAATTTCTTGTAAAGTGAACATAAAGCATATTTTATTGTTTTAGGTACCTACTTTTCCAGTTTAGAATCTTGTTTACCACTTAAATGGTTACTTGATGTGAATTGTGAATGTAAAATTCAATACAGAAGTTCTGTCTACATAACTAATCTACATCATAATATTTTCATGTAGTTCAGTAAATTCAAAACTTCGTATGTTTTTGTTTTAGGTACTTTACGTACTGCACCTACTCATTCAGTAAAATGTCTAATAAAAACACAGTTAACTATGTACCTGTGTACAAAAAGTGTTCGGACCAAACGTCGGTATGGCGGCATTTTTTAAAAGCAGAAACAGGTGACACAGCAAAATGTAAGATCTGCGACAAAGTTATTAAGTGTGTGGGTGGTACAACAACGGGACTTCGCAGTCATTTAAGGTCCTTACATGCCATAAAACTTGACAGCGAAAAGTTTACACCGGAAGAAGGTAGAAGAGAGATTGCTGGGCCTTCAAAAAGAAAAAACGACGGTCCATCTTTGTTATCGTCTTTGTCGTCAATAGATGCTCCTGTATCAGTTAAAAAAAGTAAAATGTCTGATTATTTTACAGAATCAAACAGATCTTTAGATATTATGATATCAAGAATGACAGCTTTAGACGGAATGCCTTTTAGGGCATTTACAGAGTCTGAAGATCTTAGGCATATCTTTAACAAAGCTGGTTATAAATTACCCTCTAGTGCAAATTCTATAAAAGATATAACTGTTAAGTTTTACGATAAAATTAAGAGTAAGGTTATAAAAGAGATACAGGAGCTAAAAAATGAAGGACACAAGTTTTGCTTATCTTTAGATGAGTGGACATCGTCAAGAAATAGGCGATATGTAAATGTAAACATTCACTGTGCATTTTTCCAATGTAAGGATACTGCAAAAAACCTTGGCTTATGTAGAACATATCGCCCCCCGGCAAAAAAAGTGTCATAACATGTATTAACTACGTTTTGACATCTTAATATCAGCTGATAGCACTTTTTTAGACGCACTCGGCTGTAAAGTCGTCATTATTGTGTTGCGTTTGGTTGCGGAGAGATGGCGCATAGTTCACTTTTTCACGGAGGCAACTTGCTCAAGCCGTCGGCAAGAACAGTGTCACAATTGTGTTGGTGCTCATCGAACGTGTGTTCAGTGACGTGAAAAGCGTATTTACGTGTGTTGTGACTTTACATTGGTAAGTTATAAGAGTAAATTAATGATTAACATCAACAAAACTGTCACATCTTGTATTGTGACAGTTTTCACGGCGAATAAATATGCAAAATGCTAAAAAATTTACTAAAACAGAGTATTAACTTAGTGTAGTGACGGTTTTTCGGTCTGATTGTGGACGGAATAAATCTTATTTCAAATGTTAAAACGGCATAAGACATGTAATGACTTTATTATTTTTTAAACAGTGAAATGTTCTATGTTTTATAATGTGTTGTGTTTCCTTTTTTGCGTAAAGTTGAATTTGTTTTTGCTTACACATGGCATAATTTGTATGATGTCTGTTATCGTGACAGAAAAAGTTTATGTATGGTAATAAATCCATTGTAGTATAGATTGAAGGTCATTGTACTTAGTATCAATGTTAATGTTTAATAATTTGAGCAACCTTTCGAGTCCCATCCCTGTTATTTTTAGGGAAATTTAGTCTTATGAGTTATGCGTTTTGAAAGTGTGAGGATAACTAATGACTTTGTCTTTTTTAGATCAACTAATAATGAATAAAAACAGTCGAGGGGCGTTTTTAATTCAATTAGCTCGTAACAAATGCAGCACTGGAGAGATTTGCTGCGATTTAAATACTAACGAAACAATAAATAATGATAATTCTGAAAAAAGTAAGTGTTTTAGTATTAGGTAAGTTAATAGCTGTTACGTAATTGTTAGGTATGTTTGTTTTATTTTTTATTTTTTTTACAGTTTGCACTGCAGTCGGTTCAGAATACGAATTTAACTTAAAGAAAAATACTAGCAGAACCCGTCCATGCACCCCGAAAATTGATGAATATTCTCATACAGGTAGGTTAATATTAATTGCACGTATCAAAAAAACAATTTTAAGCAAGTAATAAGTTATCTTTTTTATGACTTTGTTATTTTTTTATTTTAGATGCTGACTTAACGACCCAAATGTCAGATAAAGAAAATATATTTTACGAAGATAGTGATGACAGTGTAAGAGATCCAAATTTCGAATCTGAGTGTATTTTAAGTAGTAGCTCAAGCTCGGGATGTCCCACTTCAATCAAACGTTTCAGACGTGCACATTCATTAGCTATAAAACCAAAACAACAAACACAAACTGGGCCATCCGACAGCATGACAGAAAGTATACTGGCAATGCCTTCTACATCTAAAACCACTCCACATCGGACACTATCGACATCCTCTGATTCATCTTCATCGAGCTCAGGGTCCACGAGTAGCAACAGTGACTCAAATAGTTCTAGTTCCTCCAGCACCAACTCTTCTAGTAAAAATAATGCAACTGTACCAGTAATAGCTTCTCTATCATGTCACCAAGATGTACATACAATTGAAAACAATGCTGCTGAGATAGAAAAGAGTCCAATCAGAAAGCCTAAGAAACGCGTAGCTCGGGTTGAAGAATGGTTGACAAATAAGGCAAAAACGCAGAGAAATACTGGAAAGTCTTACATTTCTCGTGCCAAATCCAAAAAAATTGTCCCGGCGAAATGTTTGAAACCTCCTTGTACAGAAAAATGTAAATTACAGTGTGCTAAGAAAATACCAGACGTTACGAGAGCAACAATATTTGAAAATTACTGGAAATTAGGAGACATAGCGTTACAAAGAAATTTCATCCACAAACACATAAAACCAATAATTCCTGCATTTAGATTTTCCGGTAAAGAAAAACCTAGAAAACTTAACCATAGTTTTTATTTTCAAGTTGATGGACAAACTGTTAGAGTTTGTAAAAGTTTTTTCAGAGCAACACTAGATATCAATGATCGTGTTATAAGGACTGTAATAGAAAAGTCTGACGATGGATTCTTAAAACAAGATATGAGAGGTAGGCATACAAACCATAAAAAAGTTGCAGAATCTATTCGACAAGGCATAAGAGATCATATTAACTCGATACCGCGAATCGAAAGCCACTACGTAAGAAAAACCTCGTCGAGGGAATATATCGATGGAGGAAAATCACTCAGTGATCTATACAGAGATTATAAAGCTCTTTGTGAGACTAATAACGCACCCTATGCTAACGAAACTTTGTACTCAAGAATATTTAACGGGGAATTTAATATTAGTTTCTTTAAGCCCAAGAAAGATCGGTGCGAATTATGCGTACGATACGAAAATGCCCAAGATAATGTACAGCAAAATTTAGAAGCAGAGTATTTAAGACATATTGAAGAGAAAGAACTATCTCGAGCAGAAAAGGAGACTGATAAAAATAATGCTGGACCAAATAATATCGTTGCAGTTTATGATCTGCAAGCTGTCCTTCAGCTTCCACGAGGGAACACTTCTATTTTTTACTACAAATCTAAACTCAACAATTTCAATTTAACCGTTTCACACATTAATAACAATAATACAGATTGTTTCTTTTGGCATGAAGGGGAAGCGAACCGCGGCGCGGATGAAATAGGATCTTGTGTATTTAAGTTAATTGAAAACCAAATGCGAAATTACGACGGACCTGGATTAGATATCACATTCTACTCGGACAATTGCTGTGGCCAGAACAAAAATCGATTTATTGTTTCTATTTACATGTTTTCATTATTAAATTTCCCTAAAATCAAAACCATAACACACAAGTACCTAATAACCGGACATACGCAAAATGAGGGAGACTCAGCTCATTCTACTATCGAAAAGCAAATCCAAAAAAGGCTGAAATCGGGTCCGATTTATGTGCCTAGTCAGTATGTTGAGGCCATTAAATGTGCCAAGAAAAAAGGAAGACCCTACGTCGTAACAGAAATGTCTTCTGATGATTTCTACTCACTAAAGCGATTATCTGAGGATATTGGATTTACCACTTCAAAGGCATTTAAAATTACAGAAGTCAAGGTTTTCAAGTTAACGCAAGATGATCCTACCAAGTTATTATTTAAAACTTCCTATAAAGATGACGAATTTTCTGAAACAATTATTACTCGAAAAAAAAACCTGGCTCAGATTACCCTCAAACTCGCTTATAGATCCAAACCAAAACTTAAAGAGAATAAAATAAAGGATCTCCTAGAGCTGTTACGGAATAGTCATATTCCTCATTTTTACGAATCTTTTTATAAATCTTTGAAATAATAAGTTTATGCTAGGTTAAGATTTTTTTCTTATTGTTTACTACCAAGTTTGATACGGCTATGGTTTATTTTTTATAATTTTGTTCCAGTTATTAAAAAAAATATTTTTGTTGGTTAAGTTTAGCCATTATGCAAAAAGTTCCTGTTTTAGTTCCCTGGTATTTATTGATTAGTACCAGTAGTATATCATTAATCTTACAAGCCAACTGTGATTTTAGGCAAATATGATTAAAGAAAGTTTGTGATTTTGTCTTTTGTTTACAAAATAAAGTTGATTAAAAAGAAAAATTGTGTATTTTTTTTTTAAATACCTTAAATTTACTCCGAAAAAGTGTCATAATATATGACTAATTAAGAATTTCTTGATTATTAATTAGAAAAAAATATCTAAATGCTGGTAAATTTTATTTATTCTGAAATATATGTAGATAAATTACAAAATGAACAAATTTTTACTTATAAACGTAGTCAATTTTCATAATAATAAACTTGCAAAAGGCTTGAAAATCCAAAAAAAGCATTTTTCTCGAAACAGTGTGTTTTATGTTACGACTCTTTTTTTGCCGAGGGGAGATATGGCTCTGTAAACGCTGATAAATGTGAAGAATACCTTCGAAAGAGGCTAAATGAATTTGGTATAAACTTTGACACTGATATAATTTGTATAACATCCGATGGAGCTTCAGTCATGACAAAACTTGGCCGAAATCTAAACTGCATTCATCAACTTTGCTTAGCTCACGGCTTGCAACTGGCCATAGTGGATACATTTTATGCCAAATCTCTAGAAGTAACTCATTATAACGAAGCTCAAGATGAGGAGGAAAATGATAATGATGACGCACTTGTTATTAATGATGATGCTGGTGGATTAGAAATAGAGGAAGCGTTTTCATATGTTGAAACAAATATTCAATTCAAACCTATTATAGAGAAGGTTAGAGCAGTCGTACGAATGTTTCGAAAGTCACCTACAAAATCAGATGTTCATCAGAAATATATAAAAATGGAACTTGGCAAGGAAAACGCATTGTTGTTAGACTGCAAGACACGATGGAGCACACTATGTGATATGATAGGTAGATTCATTAAAGTAAAAGCTGCAATCTTAAAAGCTGTCATTGATGTTCAATGCGCAATTCAAATTTCGGAACAGGAGTGGTCAGTTCTTCGAGACATATATGAGAATCTTGAAATTATTAAGGTCACAGTTGAGGCCCTCTGTCGAGAAGATGCCACTCTAGTTAGTGCGGATGTTGCTACGAATTTTGCTTTAAAGAAACTTGAAGTTCGCAATACGCAACTTAGTCGGGACCTTCATACAAATCTCACAAATAGATTAAAACAAAGACGACTTCCAATTGCTAGTCTTATGCAGTACCTGCATGATCCAAACCGTTTTTATCCGATTTATCATTAAAAATACTTGAAGTATCAAATTCATTTTGGTTGTAGTATAAATGATGCCATATAAACGATAGTGGCGACCTCAATTTTTTTCTACTCTTTCTGGCCAAGCTATACCTTAAAAATGAAAAAATATATAGTTTGTAGTACGACATACACACAATCAATTTCTACCTATTAATTTCTTGTAAAGTGAACATAAAGCATATTTTATTGTTTTAGGTACCTACTTTTTCAGTTTAGAATCTTGTTTACCACTTAAATGGTTACTTGATGTGAATTGTGAATGTAAAATTCAATACAGAAGTTCTGTCTACATAACTAATCTACATCATAATATTTTCATGTAGTTCAGTAAATTCAAAACTTCGTATGTTTTTGTTTTAGGTACTTTACGTACTGCACCTACTCATTCAGTAAAATGTCTAATAAAAACACAATTAACTATGTACCTGTGTACAAAAAGTGTTCGGACCAAACGTCGGTATGGCGGCATTTTTTAAAAGCAGAAACAGGTGACACAGCAAAATGTAAGATCTGCGACAAAGTTATTAAGTGTGTGGGTGGTACAACAACGGGACTTCGCAGTCATTTAAGGTCCTTACATGCCATAAAACTTGACAGCGAAAAGTTTACACCGGAAGAAGGTAGAAGAGAGATTGCTGGGCCTTCAAAAAGAAAAAACGACGGTCCATCTTTGTTATCGTCTTTGGCGTCAATAGATGCTCCTGTATCAGTTAAAAAAAGTAAAATGTCTGATTATTTTACAGAATCAAACAGATCTTTAGATATTATGATATCAAGAATGACAGCTTTAGACGGAATGCCTTTTAGGGCATTTACAGAGTCTGAAGATCTTAGGCATATCTTTAACAAAGCTGGTTATAAATTACCCTCTAGTGCAAATTCTATAAAAGATATAACTGTTAAGTTTTACGATAAAATTAAGAGTAAGGTTATAAAAGAGATACAGGAGCTAAAAAATGAAGGACACAAGTTTTGCTTATCTTTAGATGAGTGGACATCGTCAAGAAATAGGCGATATGTAAATGTAAACATTCACTGTGCATTTTTCCAATGTAAGGATACTGCAAAAAACCTTGGCTTATGTAGAACATATGGCTCTGTAAACGCTGATAAATGTGAAGAATACCTTCGAAAGAGGCTAAATGAATTTGGTATAAACTTTGACACTGATATAATTTGTATAACATCCGATGGAGCTTCAGTCATGACAAAACTTGGCCGAAATCTAAACTGCATTCATCAACTTTGCTTAGCTCACGGCTTGCAACTGGCCATAGTGGATACATTTTATGCCAAATCTCTAGAAGTAACTCATTATAACGAAGCTCAAGATGAGGAGGAAAATGATAATGATGACGCACTTGTTATTAATGATGATGCTGGTGGATTAGAAATAGAGGAAGCGTTTTCATATGTTGAAACAAATATTCAATTCAAACCTATTATAGAGAAGGTTAGAGCAGTCGTACGAATGTTTCGAAAGTCACCTACAAAATCAGATGTTCTTCAGAAATATATAAAAATGGAACTTGGCAAGGAAAACGCATTGTTGTTAGACTGCAAGACACGATGGAGCACACTATGTGATATGATAGGTAGATTCATTAAAGTAAAAGCTGCAATCTTAAAAGCTGTCATTGATGTCCAATGCGCAATTCAAATTTCGGAACAGGAGTGGTCAGTTCTTCGAGACATATATGAGAATCTTGAAATTATTAAGGTCACAGTTGAGGCCCTCTGTCGAGAAGATGCCACTCTAGTTAGTGCGGATGTTGCTACGAATTTTGCTTTAAAGAAACTTGAAGTTCGCAATACGCAACTTAGTCGGGACCTTCATACAAATCTCACAAATAGATTAAAACAAAGACGACTTCCAATTGCTAGTCTTATGCAGTACCTGCATGATCCAAACCGTTATTTTAATGACGACGAATATAATACAGATGTATACCCTCGCTTAACCAATGATCGTTTACAGGACATGATACTAAACCTTTTATCAAAGTATGGTTCTGCCTGTTGCAGTGACTGCTTTGGATGTGATTGAAGATGACCACAGTCAAGCTCATTCAAGTGACCAAGTCACTGAAGTCACTGACAGCAATGCCCAATTGACCAATAAAGACTTGCTTGATCAATATATAAATAAAATTAATTATGACTCGAGAGGCCCAGGCATTTCAGCAGCTTCAACGGAGGACACTTTGACACTTCTTAAAGTTGAAATGCTACTATTTGAAAACGGTGGTGATCGTGGTCAACTGCTAACAAAACTATACCGATGGCTTCGCTCAATTAAGCCAACTAGTGTAGAAAGCGAACGTGTCTTTTCCGCAGCTGGAGTACTATGTAATAAGCTGCGTACTAGCCTAAATGACAAAACAATTGATTGTTTGTCATTTCTGCGGACATATTTTCAGCAGCAAAAAAAAAACAAAAATCTCTTTGAAATGTGATTATTTCAAATGTGATCTCTTTTAATTATAATACAAAATTACTATTTTAAATGTGATTTCTTTTAATTATAATACGGAATTGTTATATGTTAATTTACCTATTGTCGTTAATTAATCGTTAAGAAATCTTGTTAGGATGTGTGTGTATGTTGTATGACTCAGATGTCCATACTGTACTACGAAATTATTTAAAGTTAATTTAATTATACTAAACGTCCAAAAGTTGCAATATTTAACTCATAATTATTATAATTATTTTAAAGAGTAACTTTTTTTTAAATTAAGCTAGAGGTTTCTAAGATTTTATTTAAAAGATTTCTTCAAGAAGAGTTTAGTGAGACAATCCAAAATGTTATGTTATATAATTTAAATATTATAAAGAAATACAAACGTTGATTAAAAAAAAAAACGCCTTGTTTTATTTATTTTTCAGTATATTATATTGTCCTTTATTTTAGGTAAGTAATTGCATCACTTTATCCCTTTATTTACAAGTAAAAAACAAGTTTAGGTATTTTTTTTATAAAAAACGATAATTATCGGTAATTACCGGTTTTTATCGAAAAAAAATCGATATCTTTCATTTTATCGATTATCGGAATATTTCGATAATTGCATGCCCTAGTAGTGTAGCACTCTATCTTTGTTTAGACAGCGCCATCGATTCTTCAGCCTCCCAAACGTATTTTCTATGACAACTCTGGCTGCCACATGCTTATGATTATAATTGGCTTCTAGTGTGTTTGGGGCAGCATCTAAAATCGGAGTCATCAACCATGGCCATTGTGGATAACCAGAGTCTCCTAAAATTATAACCATCTTTTAGTTGAATCATTGCCCAAGTCTAATGTACAATGGTGTTCAAATTATATTTTATTGTTGAGAGCTTACCTAAAAGCCACACTATTTCCCCATTTTGGTGCAACATCTGCACATAATTATTGATGTCGCTGTTTTCCCATATAAATGAGTCGTGATTTGCATCTCCAAATTTGGCATTTACATTCAGAATTCTATATTGGTCATCACATATCTGTAAATCAAAGTACTTAAATTAATAGTTACAAATTAAAGTGGTAAAAGAAAATAAGAATAAATCAAAATTCTTTACCATTTGTACATTAATCGAATGATAGTGCTTGCGGCAATAATAAAGATGTTCTTCAGTTTTAGGTGGTCCAAAAATCCTAAAGTGGCTACAATCAATGCACCCTATTACTCCAGGTATTCTATATTTGGCAGAAAACCTGAAATAAACAACATAGTTATGTTTCCGAATTACACAAATGTTTTGTATTTAGTACTAGGTACCTATTTACAAAAAATCATGGTAAGTACCTTTGACTGACTGCTTGTCGGGCAGATGGAGTGTTAGGAAACTTGATATATTTTTTTATAATATTTTTATGAGTTAGAGCCTTGGTAACCTCTTCAATATAAACACTGCACATTTTTTGTGATATATTTTTAGCAACTCCCACTGGCCGCTGGTAAGACCCAGTTGCATAAAAAAATAGTGCAGTAAGTACCTACAAAAAAAGTTTAATTATGTAAATTATGGATCACTGTGCAGAGGTAGGATGAAGAGTATGTGTCACACAAAATAAATTACCTTAGCTTCCAAGGTTACCCGTTGAGAAGACTTTAAACCAGTCAGTTGTCTCAACTCTCGGCATAAAAACCTGACCACTGTCTTCGGAAGCCGATATCTTCTCTTAAATTCGGCTTCTGGAAGATCTCTTATGGGATTGCTAGAAGTACGGGCTTTTGCACGAACACTGGACATATAATTACGCTCATCTCTTGCCCTAGCGGTTTCAAACATCTTCCAAGCAAAATATAAACGTGATGCCATAGCTAACTTTTATCCACACGACGAATTAAAATAAAATCACTTTGTTATTTCACCACACTCACAAGGCTCTCACTACAAATGCTTAAGTGAACACCTAACGTATTCGAAAGTGAGCAAGTTTCTCAAAAGGAGCTGTCAAAACTGTCAAAATTGTTACTCACACTCGCGCTACCACAGGGTCACGCTAATTTACGAGCTCACTTTCGAGCGGGAATCGATCGTCACCATAGACAAAGTAAAATAAAAAACTCGCACTCACAATTTTTAGTTCTCGCGTATGACACCAGGTGGCGCTAACTCAGCGCCATACAAATCTGAGTTTACGTTAACGCGATGGTGACGTTAAAAAAACTCACACTAAGCATACAGGATTCGCTTTCCACGCTACTTGACGCACTCCGAGTTATCGTTAAATTCGTTCCGTTATTTTGTTGTTTTTGTTGAGTTTGATTGTTATTTGTTTGCGTTACGTTTGATTGTTATTTATTTTCGTTAAGTTTTTGTTACGAACGTTGACATTTTGTGATTGATTGACAATGGCTTCACGAAAACGTGGAAAGATTCTTCACAGTGATGCACGTGAGATTGTTTACAACGTTATAAAATACTTTGACGAAGTGAAGAACTTGGAGCGTTATCATCCGTTAAAGTATAGCGCCGCACGCGCAGCGATGGCGACTAATTTATCGATGGCTACTATATCGAGAATAAAGAAAGAAGGTAATTACATGGTACCTACACATTATTTTACGCGGTTGCTTTATGGGCGTGACCAAGATAGATAGATAAATCAATTTATTTGAAGATGATTAGCCTTACCTCGATCGAGTATGATTTCTTTATATAGATTTTCTGGCCTGGAAACGAGTGTGGTTTTTGTATAAATAGTTTCTGGCCTGGAAACGAGTCCTTTTGGCAGCGAGTATGACTAAGTTCAGTGTTGCTGACCATCAGCCATCGTCATCATCCATCACCATTAACATTCATCATCATCAAACACCATGATCATCGCCCACCATTATCGTCATCATCATCCATCGCCAATATCGCCATCATCATACAATCATCAGCATCACCCACCACCCTCATCATCCACCACCATCATCATCCATCATACATTATCATCGACATCATCACCCACCACCATCATCATCATCCATCATTATCATTCAACATCATCCATCACCATCATCAATCCTCATCCATCATCATAGCTGTAGATAGTGTAGATAGTATCATCTTCAAAACTTGAAGCATCTGAAAATACGGGTCCACAGACGCCCCGTATCGATCAAGTCATTCATGGTGTTGATCGTACTCACCGGCGTGTGCGAAACTGCGAGTAGTTGAAATATAGGGTATTCAGATCTTATCATTCAGATCTGAATACCCTATATTTCACAGTTCAACCATTCGAGTATCCCTATGACTATTCGACATTCAGAATCCTCTATTCGAACGAATGTTAATTGTATTCAGAATCATCTATTCAAAGTGACTGTTGCATTCAGATCGAAATGAGACATCTATTCAGGATCGTTTATACTAATCTTACTATCGTTTATAATACTCCATTCGGAATTAAACTTCTACTATTGGGATTTTATTCTATGATGGTGTATATTTATTACTGAGAGTTACCTATTAGGTATTTATAAGTTACATGTAGGTATTTCCTTCCCTTGCAGGGAGACAAAATTTTCATTTAGTAATGTATGATGCAGTGATGTGAATTTATTATGGGTTAATGTGGTCTCTGAGTATAATACAAATACCAACATCGTTTAAAAATCTTATTCATAATCAGTTGCTAAGCACGACTGATTGTTTACATAACAAACACATTCCCATTCCCGTAAAGGAAGCAGATCGTATTCTTTTCTACCCATCGTGTGCCTCATAGCTATAAAGTTATAATTATTAATTTACATCAGAAATCAGCATGTAGTATTTCGATTAAACCAATATACCACATTCCTAATGTATACCTACGACTACGACAAATGAATAGGTTTACATTATGAGTACAGACTCATGTCATGACTTGTTATTGTTCATACAATAACAAGTATGGGTATGTGTATAAAATGTAAGTGTACCCTATCATAAAGAAGTGTTAAGTAATTTTAATTCATGTGTAACTAAGTATTTGTCTATTTGTTTGTTTGTCTGTTTGGTGTGGTGGTGACTTTTATTTTGATATTTTACTAACAGGAGTGATAGAAATAAAACAGCTGAAATATAATTATAATAATCTTTCTTTATTCATGAATATGAGACAACCATACGGAGTTTGAATTGATTGTTTATTCACATTTTTTTATGCAATTTGCTTAAAATATCCTTAACACATTTATAAATATCATCATTAAATACATTCCCCACAACATGTTGGACACATATATTGGCATTACAATCACATGGTGAATTTGTGAATTCTTCCGCGTCAAAAACTTGTATTCGTATTATTTTACTACGATGACCGGTTGATGGTTTCTGTATGTATGAGTAAACAACATCACTTCTTCGTCTTTTATTATTGTTACTGTTGTTACTATTGCTGCAAGGTGGTGTTTCCTCAAATTGAAATGGTTGAAATGGTGTTTCTCTTTCCAAATAGTTGACCACTTTTTGACGTAGGGCTTGTTCAGTAGGAATTGGTGAGTATGAAGAATTAGTGGGGAAAATATCGCTGGACATCTGAAACAAAGAAGTAGATATTAATTAAATAATACTTAAATTACAAGTTAACGAAGACAAATGAACTATCCTAGAATAGACCCCTGTGAAAATATTAAAAATTCATTTATAATACACATTTTAATATTTTTATTAATAAGTAATTTAAAATACTTTTTGATATTTTACTTACCGACATCGCAGAGCAGATAAGTCAATTCGAATGATTTTTTTTGGTATCTTGGATTGATTTATATAGGTAGTAATCTTTTTTTTTTTTTTGTCATTAAGGTTCATTTTAATTTTGTTTTTATGTATGTAAAGTAATCCGAAACTGACGGCTCCTCTTGCCTCCATATGACTAGGAATTATTGACACGTACACAAAGATGGATTTCAATCTCCAGACGAGCGTTATAATCGCTGCGTTTTAAACGCTGGATTCTGACTCGTCACATCTCCAAACTTTGTTTTTTTTTTTTTCTAAGTAAGTATAAAATTTACTCTTGTTGATTTAAGTAAGTACCTACATAAGATTCAAAATCGCTTATCATTCGTCTTATATAAAACGCTGTAAACTTAAAACCGCTACGATTTGTACGCTCGTGTAGGTAATTGACAATTTTTGCAAGTATGCAGTTTTACAAATTTGGATTGAATGATGTGATTTTAGGGCTATAAAAACGCATCGCAAATTAGTCTCCGGCACAATTCCTCTCTGGAACGAATCCTCTCTGCAAGGAATCAACGCTCCGAGCTCCTAATCAAGCTACCTGTCTCCTAAGCAAGCATCAATCAAGAATGTAAGTACCTATTCATAATCATATCTAACTATTGAATAGTCAGAATCATGTATTAATTGATTTATTCAAGTATTAAAATGTTAACCGTCAATAGTTAGCACGCTTAGCTCAGAGGATTCGATTCCTGCACAAAATCAAACGATATTTGTATCTGTTAATTATTTATCTTTGTCACGATCAGTTACTTTTCAAATGTAGGAATTATGAAGGAAATGGATTGATTGCAATGCACTAATATTTAATTATTTGTTTTTTTGTTCACAGGTCGAAACTACTTAACAACGACCTTTTCCTCTCCAGCGATGACTCTGAACAAGAGGCGAAGTCGAAGAGGAAGACTGAAGAAAGAAAAACGAAGCGGGAAAGGTCCAGCAAGTTGAGCGAAGAGTCGACAAGCGCGAAAAAATCGAAGCCGATCATTTCACCAGTATCACCGCCAGCTCGAGTTACAGCTGGTGAATTATTCGGTGAAGACAGTGATATTGAAGAAAGCGTCATCCCAACACAGAGATCCCACAAAACTGGTAATATACCACCACTATACTCATATTTTACTAGAAGGATGGCCAAGGGATATTCTCGACAGATAAGTGAGACTAAAGAAGGAAAATATTATGTTGAAGTGAAAATTTACAATACGGAAGAAATAAAAAAAATAATGCCTATAAATAGATGGCGCTCGGCCATAACTACCATTAAGACGAAATTAGGCGAAAATAAAGAATCTTGGGCCCACATAAAGGAGTTTGTTAAAGCAACTCAAAATGATTTTAAAAACTGTGCTATCACCCACATGGGTGCCTATGATTAACTAGGTGTCAGTCGATATTTGCTTATATACTTACTTTAAATTGTATCTTCTTTTAATTTTTAATTGTATTTACCTACACACATAATATGTCTTATTAATACTATATTTTATAAGTATGATGTTGCAGTATTAATAAATATTGTATAAGTAATCTCGTCATTGGTTTTCTTTTTTACAGTTACACACCTCAACAGCAAACCGAGATCTAGAAAGTCAATAACCTGTCATAAATGTAAAATTGAAATACCAGAAAATCAGTATTCCTATCATATGAGAACGAATATACACAAAGCAAATTGTTTATTGAATACCAAGTTCACAGATATTCATATTATTGCAACAGCATTCAAAAACAGATTAATGACATACAGATTGAATGTCACTCGGGAAGACGAGTACCTCGGTGTAGAGGCGTTCCTGGGTGATCATCTAATAAATATAACAGAATTGATAAATATGTCACTTAATGAACACAATTGCATAAAATTGAGTTTTGAATTGTTTGCCTATTTTATGTTATCAAAATCAGACGAACAACAATTAAAGTCGTTTAATACCAAATATGAAATTTTAAATAAGAACACTGATTTGAATGAATTATTAACCAAAGTAATAAACAAACTAAATAATAAATTAACCGAGTTCCAGCACTGTCAATCTGGTTGGACATTTATTTCTATGAGTCATCTCGAAATTAATATAAACAAGTATTCCCCTATGAGAGGTGGGTCTTATATAGAACTGCCGTCAGCTATTAAGCACACGAAAAGTTGTATAAATATAAAAAATAATGATAATTGTTGTTTACTATGGAGTATAGTTGCTGGATTATACCCAGCTAAAAATAATGTTTGCAGAACAAGTTCATACCCCCATTATACCTCTGTTTTAAATATTGAGGGAATGTCATTTCCTCCTACGATAAATGATATTAAAACGTTAGAAAAAAATAATTCCAACATCAGTTTAAATATATACGGTATACAAAATAATATTGTGACTGGACCTCTTTATATAACACTAAATAGAAGAAAAAATCATTTTAATTTACTTTATATAGAAAAAAAATCTATCGGACACTACTGTCTAATTAAAGATTTAATACGTCTAGTGCGACGTCAAGTGACTCGTTCTAAAGGAAAACTTTATTTATGTGATGCATGTCTACAACTATTTAGTAACGAAAATAGACACAAGACTCATAACTGCTCTAAGATTTTGACTATATTACCTGAACACAATTCTGTACTAAAGTTCAAACATTATGAGAGACAGCAAAAAATTAATTTCATAATTTATGCTGATTTTGAATGTATGTTAATAGACTATAGTGAAAGTAACTCTTTGAATACTCAGAAACTAAAAACACACCAACCTTCATGTTTCGCTTATTATATATGTTGCGCACATAATGATCAATTAAACAAGTATGTTACATATCGAGGTATAGATTGCGTAGAAATATTTGTTAAATATTTAATAAAAGACGTTAAATATATACATAACATTTTAAGTAGTAAAAAGCCAATGACTCCATTATCAGCAGAACAAGAGATGGATTATCGAAATTCGACTACATGTCACATATGCAAACAATTATTACTGAATGATAAAGTCCGAGATCATGATCATATTACATCCGAGTATCGTGGGGCAGCGCACTCGCATTGTAATTTGATGTATAGAGTTTGTTCATTCATTCCTGTTGTCTTTCATAATTTGTCTGGATATGACTCACATTTATTCATTGAAGAATTAGCAAAGTATGAAGGTTCTATTAATATAATACCGAAAACTAAAGAAAAATACCTTTCAATAATAAAACTAATAAATACAGAAAAAAACAATCAACCTATACAAATAAAGTTTATTGATTCCTTTCAATTTCTTAGTTCTAGTCTAGATGCACTAAGTAAAAGTTTATCAGAAAACGATTTTTTAAACTTATCAAGAGAGTTTACTGATAAAAGACAATTTGATTTAATGCGAAAAAAAGGTGTTTATCCATATGACTATATTGATTCTTGGTCTAAATTTGATGAGACGAAACTTCCCTTAAAGTATCATTTTTATAACAGTCTATGCGAAAAACATATAACTAATGAAGAATATTTACACGCTCAAACAGTTTGGAATACATTCGAAATAAAATCTCTTGGTGAATATACAGATTTATACATAAAATGTGATGTGCTTTTACTATGTGATATATTTGAACAATTTAGAAAAACAAGTTTACATTACTATAAGTTGGATCCGGCTTATTATGTAACATCACCGAGCTTAAGTTGGGATGCAATGCTTCTATATACCGACACTGAACTTGAGTTGATAAGTGATTTACAAATGTACGAGTTATTAGAAAAAGGAATTCGTGGTGGGCTAGCACAATGTACTCTACGTCATGCTGTAGCAAACAATAAATATTTACCGTATTTTAATGAGCTCGAACCAAGTAGTTATTTAATATATCTTGATTGTAATAATCTATATGGCTATGCTATGATGAAGAAACTTCCTATAAAAGAATTTAAGTTCTTGAGTCTGAAAGAAATTAGCAAGTTTGATGTAAATGATGTGTCAGATGATAGTGATTATGGTTATATTTTGGAAGTAGACTTAAATTATCCAAATTATTTACATTACAAGCATAAAGACTTACCTTTTGCAGTGGATAAAATAGTACCTCCTTATGGAAAAACATTAAAATTGGTTGCAAATCTCTATGATAAGCAAAAGTATGTAATTCATTATGTTCACTTGAAAGAATGTTTGAAAAAAGGTCTGATTTTAATAAAGATTCATCGTATAATTAGCTTCAGGCAAGAATGCTTTCTCAAAAAATACATTGATCTGAATACTAGGCTTCGTCAAAATTCCAAAACTGCTTTCGAGAAGGACTTTTTCAAATTATTGAATAATGCCATATTCGGAAAAACTATCGAAAATAAACGTAAGCAAGCCGATGTAAAATTAGTAACAAAGTGGACAGATACCAGAAATAAAACAAATAAGCATCTTGGCGCTGAAAAATTGATATGTAAACCAAATTTAAAAAGTGTATCAATTTTTTCAGAAAATTTCGTAGCTGTGGAATTGTACCGGGAAAAGGTTGTTTTAGATAGACCTATTTATATTGGATTTACCGTTTTGGAATATTCGAAGCAACATTTATACCAATTTCATTATGACTTTATTAAAAATAAATACGAAAATAATGCTGAGTTGTGCTATACAGATACTGATAGCCTATTATATTTAATTTATACAGATGATTTTTATCATGATATGCATGATGATCTTACCAAGTTTGATACCAGTAATTTTGGAATGAATAATCCATATCACATACCGCAACTTAATGCTAAAATTCCTGGATTATGGAAACATGAGGTTGGTGACGATTTAATCACAGAATTTACCGGTTTAAGAGCTAAATTATATTTTATAGACAGTGTGAAGACTGAAATTAAAAAAGCTAAAGGTGTTTCTAAGTATGTAACTTGTAACCTAAAATTGAATGATTATAACAATGTACTTCTGACAAATAAAGCGCATAGATGTAAAATGAATATGATAAAATCAATTAAACATGTTTTATACACTCAGCAAGTAGATAAACAAGTTTTAGAAAGAAACGATGACAAAGTTCAAGTATTACAGGATCAAATTCATACATTACCCTGGGGGCATTGTGATTCTATGTTTGTAGATTATTCCAGTGATGTATAATCTGTTAATGTGTATTATTTTTATTACTAGTTTTTAACTTTAAGCTATTATTTTATAGCATTAAGTATGATTTAATTTGTTAATAAAGGTACCTATAATTAGGTATATGTAATTACATCAAACTTTGTTTTATTTATTGATCCCTTTAAATATATATATATATACGCATGTCATTTACATTTATTTTACATTTTGACAATGAAGTTCATCAAGCAACCACAGACTTTAGAAGTTAATAATATAAAATTAGAAAATCAAACACGTAAAGTGAAACATAGCGCACTCTTACCAGACACTATTAGATGTATAATATGCGGTCCATCTAACTGTGGGAAAACTAACATAATGCTTAATTTAATATTACATGAAAATGGTCTCAAGTTTAAGCATATTTACTTATACTCGAAGACGGCTTTCCAGCCAAAATATTGTTTTTTGAAACAAGTTATGAGTTACATACCAGGTGCTAACTTCTTTGTCTTCAATGATAATAAAGAAGTCATACACCCAAATGATGCTTTAACTAATGCAGTAATGATTTTTGATGATGTAGCATGCGAAAATCAAATCAATATTCGTAATTACTTTGCAATGGGGAGACACAAACAGATAGATTGTTTTTACTTATCACAAACCTATTCCAAAATACCTAAACAACTTATACGAGATAATGTTAATCTTTTAATAATCTTCAAACAAGACGAGATAAACTTAAAACATATATACAATGAGCACGTAAACACAGATATCGAATGGTTTCAATTTAAAAAACTTTGCTCTGCTATTTGGAAAGACAGATTTGACTTTTTGTTAATTAATAAAGATTGTCCTCTAAATGAGGGTAGATACAGACAAGGGTTTGACATATTTATATACTTTTAGAAAGTGCATATAAATACCAACTCACTGCAGAAAATATACCAATCGAAATCTGATATCTGTAAATAACGGATGGGCCGTTATTAAAAAAAAGAAAAAACATTATGCAGGTTAATATTAAAGAACAATTGATAAAGTCAGTCGAAAGCATAAAAAATAAAATTAAAACAATGCAAAATGAAGAAGATACAGCTCATTTAAAATTTAAAAAGGTCTTCAAACCAATAACAGATCCACTAGAAACATTAATTAAAGCGAATGATATAATTAAACCAATATTTGACATTTCGAGAGATGACAGTAACTCGCTTGAAAGATTTAGCTCATCAACAGATTACGTTCCAGAGTATGAAAATTTTAAAGAATGCATAAAAATAGATTCAAATGAAGATTCTGAGTGTTATGAAGACGTTCTTCCAAAAAATCCTTTTAAAGATTCTAATGATACACTGATTTCACTAAATAAAGAAGATATGATGGAAATCTATGATAATATGAATGTCCCATTTGGAATACGTAGTGAAAATAAAAAACTGATGATGGGGAATAGCAAGGTTACGTTTTCTCTTGCAAATAAGACCTGTAATTCACCCAAAACAAATATAGTCACTATTGATAAAAGGTCCTATGAATTAACACCAGGTCTAAAGGAACTTTTGGTACGCAGTAAACCTAACCTTAATTTGGTCACTGAACTAGATAAAATTGTCTATAAAGATATGCTTCATAATACACACGCGCATAAACGAGACTTTCATCCTAATGGTCAAATAAAAGGTGATAAAAGTTTAAAATATCGTCAAATTATTAAACCTTTGTTTTTGCAAAATAGTTATGTTCAAGATGATGGACATATAATGAAAACAAAAAGCGGTGGATTTTTACCTAAATTAAAAAAATATAAAAGTAATACCGATTACGTTTACTGGGATGACCCTAATGAACTAATTGAAAGGTTGAAACTTCTAATTGCTTCAAAAAATGCTGGTAATACTAATCATGACAATGAGATTCTATCAATTATAGAAGAGTTAAAAGAAGCTGATATTATAAAAGACTAAAAACCCTTGGAACGTTCTCAGTTATCAAAGTTGAATGCAACATGAATGAACATAAAAATATTAATTCTGTTCGTATAAATCAAACTGATAGTTACATAAGTGTGGAACGAGTTGAGATTAAAAATACTACTGAAGAGCAAATCGAAAAACTTAAAGTTAATATTTGTTTGCAAATAGAAGAACTGAATAAACGGATTTCAATTTTAAACGATAAAGTAAGACATCTTGAAAAAAACATTGTGTTGAAAGAAATTTCAGGAAAATTAAATAAGCATTATGAGCAAAGTAGATGTCATAAATGAAATTCATAAATGTGCTAGAGTTAACTTTCCAAGAAGACAGGTCATACTTAAAGATATCGACGATCTCTGGCAAGCAGATTTAATGGATATGCAAGCAATTTCAAAAGTGAATGGTGGTAACAAATATATACTAGCAATCATAGACACTTTTTCAAAATATGCTTGGACAGTTCCTTTGAAACAAAAAAATAAGCAAGAGGTGTCAAAAGCATTTGAAAGTCTATTGCTTAAAGGACGTGTTCCAAGAAATTTGCAAACTGGTCTGGGAAAAGAGTTTTATAATAATAAATTCAAAAATATTGTTATAAAGTACAACATTAATCATTATTCAACGTATTCCACTAAAAAAGCCTCAATTGTTGAAAGATTAATAAGGACATTAAAAAATAAATTATACAAAGAATTTAGTCTTAACGGGAATTATAAATGGATGAATGGAACGCTCATCAAAATTGTATGTGAATACAATAACACTACTCATAGAACTGTGGGACAACCTCCAGCCTCTATAAATCATGAAAATAAAACAGACATACTGAAAAGATATATTCGTATGGCTGAATGTATGAAAAACAGTAAGTGTAGGAAGTTTAGTGTTGGTGATTTTGTAAGAATAAGTAAATACAAAGGATGTTTTGATAAAGGCTATTATCCTAATTGGTCAACAGAAATATTTAAGATAAAAATAATACAAGAAACTAATCCGATAACTTACTTGTTAGAAGATGCAAGATGTCGACCAATACTAGGAGCGTTTTATGCTCAAGAACTTCAAAAAACCAGCCATCCTGATTTGTACTTAGTTGAAAAAGTATTGAAAAGAAAAGGGAATCAAGTATATGTGAAGTGGCTCGGACTTCCTACTAGCGAGAACAGCTGGATAGATAAAACAAATGTATTTTAAGTGGTAAAACAAATGTATTTAAGCAAATACATATATTTTTCTATTCATTACGTATTTGTTCTTAAAACAAAATAGACCTGTATTTGTACTTATTTAATACGTTTCTATTACTTTGGAGAAAAATAAAGTAATAGCAATGAAAACAACACGAGTTATTATAGACAACAAAAAAACAGTTTCATCTGCATTGAACAAAAACATCAATAAAGTAAAAACAGGAGCTGGTTTTAAGAAAACTCTTAAAAAAATTGTTACCCATACTAAAAAGCACATTACAAAATTAAAACCATCATGTAAGAAAGCATTGATGGAATTAGCATACGCAGCAGCTAAAGAATTCGCATCAGATACACCAATAAAATTACCTAGGATTATACCAGTACCAAAAACTGGAGGATTTCTTCCTTTAGTACCAATATTTGCTGGATTATCCGCTGCTGGTAGTTTAGCAGGAGGTGCTGCCGGTATTTCAAAAGCAATTAATGCATATAAAACAGCTAAGAAGCAATTGCGTGAAGCAGAACGACACAATAAGGAAATGGAGGCATTGTTCATTGGAAGAGGATTACATCTCAACCATTACAAAGATGGTTTAGGCATTTACTTAACAGAGAAAAAAAACTGAAATCTCGGCTACCCAATAGAGCTTTAACCAATATTGATATAATAAAACACTCGAATAATATTCCATTCTTTCGAGGTGTATTTATGAGAGATAAATTACCAGATGAAGTATTGCCGATAGAATGTGGAGTGATCAATCTTGACTCTTCTGAAAACTCTGGTACTCATTGGGTAGCCTATGGCAAGATAAATGATTACGTAGAATATTTTGACAGTTATGGTAACTTAAAACCTCCAAAAGAATTTATGAAATATGTTGGAAATAATATTCAGTATAATTATGAAAACGTTCAGCGTGATCACATGTATAATTGTGGACACTTGTGTTTAAAATTTCTTACGTCATTTTGGAAAGACAATAAAGTATCATAGCAAATTGATGTTTTTTTTTTATTCATGTAAATGGATATCCTTGTAACGTAATTAGGACAAGTTATAAAAGTTTATTCTTGATACTCTACGCACATTCATAGATTGCCTGTGATGATAATCACTACTCACATTGAAAATAATAGTTTAGCTAAAATTTAATAATAGTAATACTACCTATTTTGTTTTAACATAGAAACAAGATGTTAGTTTTTAATAAAATACCTATCGTGAGAAGAACATGTAATATTTCACTTCCTATATCCAAAGAAGTCAGACGTGTCAACGCGATAAACATTAAAAGACACATTAAAATTACTAAAGAGAATAAAAGATTTCTCACACATATTGGATTAAAATTAAAATAATAACAACATGCTTCAAATAACAGATTTAGTGCAACATGACAACTCTATTGAAAGTTATGAGATCCATAGCTACAATCCGTATAATACTAGTTTTAAAGAAAATGATGAAATCAGAATACCCATTCATCATCAAGATTTGTATGTATTGCCCTGCAACAGTTCCATTTTTATAGAAGGCTATGCAAGTGTATCTACTAAAGATCCAGCAGGGAAAACAATAAAAAAAGATGTTGATTTTATAAATAATCCAATTTCATATTTGTTTCAAGATATTAGGTATGAAATAAATGGTGTTGAAATCGATCGCAATAAAAATGTTGGTATTACAACAACCTTAAAATCGTATGCCTCTATGAATGAAGGTGAAAGTAAAGCTGCAGCAGTCTGGGGATGGAACTTAGGTGGTACGAAATTAAAAAACGGATATTTCAGTGTTATCGTGCCATTGAACAGAATACTGGGATTTGCAGAAGATTATAACAAAATAATAATCAATTGTAAACATGAACTTATATTACAACGAAGCAGCTCGGCATTGAACTGTGTGCTTCTAGACAAAAATGATAACGTAGAAATAGATATACAAAAAATACAATGGCGTATGCCACATATTAAAGTTTCTGATCGTAATAAATTATTATTGCTTAAAAGCCTGGAGAGAGATCGTTCTATACAGATAGCATTTAGAAATTGGGATTTGTATGAATATCCATTACTACCAAGAACAACTAAACATTCCTGGTCAGTAAAGACAACTTCCCAGCTAGAAAAACCAAGGTTTGTTATATTTGGTTTGCAAACAGCTCGAAAAAATAATAAAACTAAAAGTTCTTCGAAATTTGATCACTGCAATGTAAGCAATATTAAATTATATTTGAATTCTCAATACTATCCGTATGACTCACTTAATCTGAAATTTGATGAAGGTAAATATAGTATATTATATGAAATGTATGCTAATTTTCGTCAGTCGTATTACAACTTTGGCATTGATCCATTGCTTGGCTTAAACCAGTTTAAAGAAATTGCTCCGCTTTTTGTGATTGACTGTTCAAGACAAAACGATTCACTTAAAACTGGGCCAGTTGACGTGCGATTAGAAATTGAATGCTCTGAAGATATTCAAGATAATACATCTGCCTATTGTTTAATAATAAACGATCGACTGTTCGAATACAAGCCACTGAGTAATATTGTGAGAAAACTATCATGAATGCCATCGTAGATATTCAAGGGTTTAAGAGTGAAGGAAACGAGTTTATTCCAAAAGAAATAGCAATAATGTACAAAGGGCATATACAAGTGCTGTTGATAAAACCACCTCGACCATTTTATGACTTGACGAGGAAAGAACGGTTACAAGTGACTTGGATTGAAAAAAACAGAGGAATAAACTGGAATGAAGGCTTTGTACCATATTTGAATTATAAAGCAAACTTTGCCAACTTTTTTAAAACTAAATCTACGAGTATATTTACTAAAGGAAACGAAAAAGTGTCATGGTTAAAAGATATATTCCAAATTAATAATGTATACAATTTAGAAAGTAAAAACTGTCCAAGTTTGGTAGCATTATATAACAATTATTCAGATTCATCTGACATTATAAGTTGTATGCATCATACCAATATATGTGCCTTAAAAAATGTGTTTTGCCTGAATAAATGGTGTGAAGAAAATAAAGTGTTTTGTCAGTAAGATAAGAACGATCCTAGTTTACGTATGAATGATTATTTATAGAATGTTAAATCTACTTATAAATTGAAGTGTGAATCTATAATCTATAAACTTACCTGTATTCTTTAGTGAAAAATGTAAATAATAGTAAGTAAGAAATGTATCATTGCTTTAAAAAAATGTATCTTATCAAAATGTACTTTATATTATTTTTGTAATTATGTAGAAATAAATATTTTAACTTGACCTACTTATCAGTTTTATTTCTTAAACACTAGCAATATTTGTTATAACAGTTACCGCCATCAAAAGTTCATACTGAACAGCTTGTTATAATGAGTAGTTCATATTGAACTGCTCTGTTCATTTACACACACGAACAAATGCTGTTGATGAGTATGCTTACACTTCTACTATACAGCATTTTAATTTTAAAAAATGTTATTGAATAAACAAGTCTTAAATATTGTTAGTAGACCATTTTATGACTTGACGAAGAAATAAGTGGCTTTGATTGAAAAACAGAGACATGGTGAACATTTTGAATAATTAAATATATTATGAGGTTACAGAGGAATAAACTGAAATGATTAAGGGGTCACTTGAATAGTCATAGGAATACTCGAATGGTTGAACTGTGAAATATAGGGTATTCAGATCTGAATGATAAGATCTGAATACCCTATATTTCAACTACTACTGCGAACGGCGTCGCTCTATAACGATAACTGACAGTAATAGTAATATTTTACTCTTATTTCAGGTAAACTTGCAGAACAAACCAACACCAAGATCCGTACGCCGAGTAAGGGCAGAAAAGGCAAAAATAATACGCGTGTCCCCATGGACAGCTTCGATATTTGTGCCATTAGAAATATTGTTGCCTCAATATACGACGTTCGAAAGGAGGTACCTACGCTGAACAAGATTCTGGCGTCAGCAAGAGCTGATTTAAACTATAAAGGCTCCAAAACGACATTAAGAAAGATTTTAAAAGAAAAGCTCGGATTTAAATTTAAAAAAATGCCGCCAGAACCGAATGGTGCTCATAGAACGCGATAACATAAAAGCGTGGCGAGTTAAATATTTACGCCGCCTCCGACAAAATGATGCCATGGGTGCGGAAAAAAAGAAAGTTGTATATATGGATGAGTCGTGGATCCATGCCCATTATACTGTCAGCAAGTGCTGGCAGTCATCCACCGATAAAGGCGTTCGCAAAAATGATAGTCCCGGACAAAGGTGGGTGATGGTTCATGCCGGCTCAGAGGATGGGTTTGTGGAGGGTGCAGGATTATTATTTAGAGCTAAATCAAAAAAAGGTGACTACCATGACGAGATGGATGGTAATAATTTTACGAAATATTTAAAAGAAAAACTAATACCAAATCTGCCTGAAAACTCCATTCTCGTCATGGATAATGCATCCTACCACAGTATGCAGTTGGATAAAGCGCCAACGACTGCAACCCGCAAAGCGGACATAAAGATATGGATGCAGGAGCACGGTGTCTCATTTGAAGAAGACTGGACTAAAGCAGAGCTGCTCATGCGGCTAAAAAAGCATCGCCCAGAGAAAAAGTATTTGGTGGACGAACTTCTGCGTGAACATGGCCATGAAGTCCTCAGACTCCCTCCTTACAACTGCGACCTGAACCCGATAGAACACGTTTGGAATTTAATAAAACAACGGGTCGCAGATAAAAATGTGGAGCAACACGAAAACAAAATTGAGGAGTTCACAAAAGAGGCCATAGCTTCAATTACGCGAGACGACTGGAAGGAACAAGTAAACCACATCAAAAGAGTCGAAGAAGAATACTGGAATCGCGATGTAGGTAGGGAGAGTGAAATAGAGGACTTCATTATCAGTGTCGGTATGAACAGCGACAGCGAAGATGAATGTGACGACTATGAAGACCAGGACTGTGAAAGTGGCCAGTCCATGGAGGATTATAATGAATTGATGGAGGGAATTGAACCAATTATGGGTTCAGATGACCAGGATACTGCTGGACCAAGCGGTTTATAAAACCTTTTCTCCCCTGTTGGTCGTTTCAAAGCCATAAAAATAAATGAAATTTACTTCAAATTCTCTGTCTGATTCGTACATTTTTAAGCTAAATCCTTTTCTTGTGTCTTGTAGAGAACTAATAATCATTTAGCTAGGCAGGTACCGCCTGTCTTGTTCAAAAACCAGCGTGAAATGATCGCGCAAAACATGCGTACGCGTCGGCGGCGTTGGGCTAGTGTGCAGGCGACGTCTCAGACGTGTGCGTCGGTCTAATATAGTTCCGCCTTTACTTTACTGGCCTAAGGGATAAGAACGTGACTTTATGTATGTATGTGAGGTGGTATTTTTGTAATATGATTCTGATATGTCACAATTAATAAAGACAAATTTTAAAATCCAGTGATATTAACCCTTAATAAAGCCGTGGGAGTATAGCTCCCACATAACTTTAACTTTTCCTAAACAAACCGTGGCTGCTATTTCTCCACAATTTGTCATAGATTATACTCTTAGATACATTTTTGAACGAAGAAAAAAAAGGAGTGTCAAAAGTCTTATGTCAAACTGACACATAAACAATAATTTTTCGGTAACGGTCTTTGTCGTGAGTTTTTGAAGTGCTGTGCAATAAAAAGTTGTATTTAGAAAATAAGAACAGGTGAGTCGTGGTATTTTTTAATATATTATTAATTAGGAATGTGACTTTATAATGCATACAAATTATAATGAATAATGTTACAATCAAGTGTCTTTGGCTCTTGGAAGTATGTGGGAGACATACGGCCATGGTCCGGTCATTGATTCCGTTTTTGTTAGTGGTATTCATAATAAATGTTGTTTTTGTCACTTTTCCAGGCTTTAGAATGTCAAGAAAAAGTATTTCTGAAAAGGATATAGCCAAGGAGTTACATAGATTGTGTGACTCTTCGGAAGATGAAGAGGAACCTGATAATTATATGTTCAATGAGACTGATCTACCCCAAGACATGAATTCAGTTTTAGACAGCATTCAAGGTATGACATATTCTGAGCTGTTGGAATCCTTGGAATCCTCCAATAATGATGATTCCCCAGAGGAACCCATGTCAGTTACTGTTATGAACCAGGCAGACACAAGTGAACCTCCAATAGATCCTTCCCCAGAATCGACAGTGTTGAACCAATCAGATACAAATAATGAGCCTCCAGTAGAACTGCCTATGCCTATTAAAAACATGGATAATGATCAAGAATATTACAGTGAGCTGTTACATGTCTACAGTATATTACAAAACAAACCGCATCAATGGTCCACAAATGTGTCTAATTTTACAGAACATACATTTGAAAAGGATCTAAAATGCAGCTTTGAATCAAATAGCAGGTGCACACCTGTTCACTATTTCTTGAAGTTGTTTCCAGAGGAATTGCTTGAATTACTTGTAATGAATACCAACAAATATGCGCAACATAAACAATCAAAATTTTGGACTACCACTACTAAAGAAGAAATAAGTGCTTTTTTGGGGATATTTATACTGATGGGATTGCATCCATTATCAGACTTTGAACTATATTGGTCTTCAGATAGATTTTATAACAATCAGGAAATTAGCGTTATCATGCCATTGTTCAAGAAAATTTTGGAGAATTTTCATGTCAGTGATATATCCCAAGAGCTTCCAAAAACTCACCCACAATATGATAAACTAGAAAAAATAAGACCTGTTGTATCTATTCTGAACCGAACCTTTCAACAATGTGCTGACAACTCTCATCATCAATCAGTTGATGAAAGTATGGTCAAGTTCAAGGGTAGAGATAGTAAAAAACAATACATGCAATTGAAGCCCATAAAACGTGGATATAAAGTTTGGTGTCGTTGTGACTCCAAATCTGGATATCTCTATCAGTTTGATATCTATACAGGTAAATAGAATATTTTTGCCTAAAAAAAGTTCTGATTTGTTCAATAATAAACTGTTTTCATTAGTTCATGATATTCTGTTTGATATTTATTTACAGGAAAGGACAGATCAGGGGCTCCAAGTGAAGAAGGTCTGGGATACAAAGTTGTTTTGAAACTAACTAAAAATGTACCTGCTGGGTCGTTAGTTGTGTTTGACAATTTCTTCACCAGCATTCCCCTAATGGAGATTATATCCTCCTGAGTCCCTGTGGTCATTATAACGGACAAATTATCATCTGTCATTAAGTCCTGACATTATTCACGGTTGCCATTTGTAATAACCGGACGTGCTTCCTAACACACATATTAGTTTTTCGTTTAAAAATCGGCGCTGCTACACCAGATTTCGTCAACCAATGAGAATTCAAATCTTGTATTGAGCCAATACAAGATTGTTTCCAATGAGCCAACGACAATACTGATATTCGTTCACTTTGCCGGCGTGCGTGTTTGAAAATGGAAGGCCGTCCGAGTAGAGGTGAGTTAATCTTTGTATAACTTACTGATCTTCAATTCATTTTGGCATAATGCTACGTTTTTAAATTGCTAACATGTTAAGTTTTGTTGTTTTCCCATTTTTTTATGAAAAACTTGTAAGAATTTGTGTAAACTATGCCATTAACAAAATTGTGCTTTTAAACGGAATCTCGGTTTTTACTATATCAAGAGCCTGACATTTTTTGTTCGTTCTATAGTACTCTAGGCTTTTATTAAAATGATCCACTGCTACCTAAATAATCCACATTTCATAATTATTACCACAATTTCGTGGTAAATAAATTATAATTATGTGTTTTATCATTTCAGATTTGACGGAAAGCCAACTGATCGACATTGTTAATCAATCAGATTTTGAGGACATATCGGAAGATGAGGCTGATTTTGGTGACCCTGTTTTTGAAATCCATCAGACTTCTTCCGAATCGGAAAATGAAACTGCAGACACTCCTCACACGGAATTTATTTCAAGAGGAATTCGAACGAGAGGAGGAGTCCGTGTAAGAGGAGGTACAGGTCGTTCACGTGGTGTACGTGGTGTACGTACTCGTGGTGGCAGTAGTGTTCGTCTTCGAGAACCTGAGCAAGAAAGTGATTGGAGGAGGAGTTCTTTTACTATATTACCACCCCAACTACAAGAACCGTCTTACTTGCCGCAAAACGTAAGTTCTGATGACTTATTTGATTATTACAAAGAGTACGTTGATGACGAAATAATAGAAACTATCGTTGAAAAATCTAACCAAACTGCAATAGAAAGGACTGGAAGAAGCCTTAATTTGTCCAAGGCAGAATGTAAAATATATTTTGGGATAACAATGATGATGTCATGTATTCCATTCTCCCAAATAAGGCTGTACTGGAATCGACAGTATACATTGCCAATAATTACACGAGCCATCATGTCTCGAGACCGATATTTTTTGTTGAGAAATTCTATCAAAGTTGTATTCGATAATGACGTTACGCAGGAGATGAAAAATGGAGATAAATTGTGGAAAGTGCGGCCTCTTTTTGACAGGGTTCTACAAGGTTGTCGTAAACAATTAAGGCAACAGAAAATTTCAATAGACGAAATGATAATTCCCTTCACTGGAGCTTGTCCAATCAGGCAGTTTTGTCCCGGAAAGCCAAATCCAACAGGAATAAAAGCTTTCGTCCTCGCAAATCCAAACGGTCTTGTTTGTGACATAATAATATATCAAGGTAAAGATACCATCATTGATGAAAATGATAACCAATTTCATCTGGGTGAAAAGATTGTGTTGAAGCTCACTGAATCTTTAGTCCCCGGCCACTTATTATATTTTGACCGCTATTTTACAACGGTAAGGCTGGCGAGTGAACTTGATTGTAGAGGCTTTAAATGTACCGGGACACTAATGAAGAACAGGGTGCCTGTGGACGTGAAGGAAAACATTACCGATGACAAAACTTTAACGTGGAGAGGGAGAGGAAGCCACGATGTTCTCGTAAGAAGTGATGGTAAAATCGCCATAACCAAATGGATGGATAACAAACCAGTGATAATACTTTCAACGATTCATGCTGCTGAAAATACCGACCATTGCAGAAGATATAATAGGCAATCAAAGACATATATTGACGTCTCTCGCCCAGAAGTCATTAAAGAGTATAACTGCAACATGGGAGGTGTGGACTTAGTCGACAGATTGCTGGCGGTTTGTCCAGCAAGAACAAGAACAAGAAAGTGGACTGTTCGATTTATTTCGCATTTCATGGATCTTGCAGTTACAAATTCTTGGATTAAGTACAAACAAGATCAATTAGAAAAAGGAATAGTACGTCACAAAATATTACAACTACGCGAATTTAAGAGGCAAATTGCTGAAAAGCTCATTGAAGAAAATGTTTACAGAGATTCGTCATGTGATGATGATAATGGTATTCCAGAAACACAAAGAAATGTGAAAATTAGGCGACCGCTGTTAGTACCACTGCCGTCAAAGGCGAAAAGAAAGCATGGAATCGACCATTTACCAGATATGTCTACTGTTCAAAATCGCTGCAGGAATCAAGGATGTACCAAAAAGACCTCGGTTAAATGTATCGGTTGTAATATATCTTTATGTTTAACAACAAAAAGAAACTGCTTTAAAATCTTTCACACCAGAGATTGATCTTTCTGAGATCAGTCTCTGACGTCAAAAATTGTTGATTGTTTTTTAAATAAAGTAAGTAAATTAGTTATTGTGATCTCAGTGTTATCTATTATGGAACTTAATTGTTAATGGTGCTGAATGGGGAAATATTTTATTTCTTGCTAAGCACGACGACTGATATTTAAGAAAAATAAACAAATTCAAGTTATTTTTATAGAAATATATCGACGCTTGAAAGGCAAAAATTACCAAACGACATTTTGGGCGATATTGAGTTATATATATCAATGAAATCAGAAAAAAAATCCGCGTCGATTGATCATACTCTCGTACCGCTAGGAAGAGTTTTGTTGTCGCTTGGTAATCTATAAAAACACAAATTTTTCGGCGACTAAACGACTAAAATTTTAACGATTTATGAATAACTTTCACTTGGTGGGTATTCGATTTTAACTTTTTACGCTTAGTAATTTTTGCTTTGACTCGAATTAACGCGTTTAAACATAAAGTATTTTTTTCCTTACGGTATCTAGGGTATGAGCATTGCTTAAGAAATTTTACCTGAGTATTATTTTATTTGTTTCTTCATTTAAGACTTTTTAACACACCTTAATTATGGACTCATTTTCATTTAGTATTTTCTTCCTAAATACAATGTACTGTAAAACGTAATATAGTAGTATTTTACCTGCCGTTTTTTTTACTATTTTTGTTACTTAGATATCTCTTTCAGATATGAAATTTGTATAAAAATGAGCTTATCCCCGTTCCACCTATTTTGGGTCGTCGCATAGACGCGTTGTAAAGCAGAATTTGAATGGCTGATGGTAAAAAAAAATCGATTAGTCTTCACTGAATCGTCGCATAGACGACCCGCGTGCTCGCGCGCACCGCACTAAGTACGTCGCCTGCCATGCTATTCTGTAAACACCTCACCGTGAAAACTTGGGTGAAGTGAGCTGTCAATAGTGTCAATCCCTGTGGAATGACAGCTCACTCCACGCTCACTTCACCTAAGTTTTCACGGTGAGATGGTTACAGAATAGCACTGCTGCTCGAGATAGTACCTACTCGGTAAGTGTTTTTATTATAAAGATTGTATGAATGTTATTAGCAACTTATTTAACACGCATTTTATAAATTGCTTTTATATTTATTGTTTTAGATAATGAATCGTAATAGGCGAATAGATAATATAATTAAGCAAGCAATGTCAAACGCGGGTGTGGATAGCAGGGATTTGACCTTGGTAATGTACCTACTTAGTTTACTGTTAAATCATTATTCTCTCAATTGTAACTATTAGAAGCAATTATCCTTAATTTAATTTCTAGGGGCCAAGATATCGAGAATTTGCTCGTACTTACAAAGACAAAAGTCTACAACGATTGGAACAAGTTCGCAAAAAGCTTGTGTTTATTGAACCGGTATGTTTTTAATTTTTTAAACTTGTGACGCACACACATACACTCTTAATGAATAGTGTATGTGTGTGCGTGTAGGTTAAACCCCTATTTATTATTTTACTTTTGACAACCCGAATGGCGCAGCGGTAGCGTGGCTGCCTTGCGTTCTTAGGGTCCTGGATTCGAATCCCGGTAGGAGCAAATGTTTGTGTGATGAGCATGGACATTTGTTTCCGAGTCGTGGATGTTTATTTATGTATAATAAGTAGGTATGTACTTACAAATAAAAAGTACCTATGTAGTATATCAACTATCTGGTGTCCACGATACAAGCCTCGTTGCTTAGTGTGGCACTAGATGGCGCTGTGTGTAATGTCCAGCGATATTTTTTTATTTTTTATTTTATTTTCAGGTTGAGACACTTTCAGATGAAGGCCCTGCAAGGACATCCTTTCAAAGTACTTCTGAGACTGTTACAGCTGGAAATAACATGGAGATGACTGGCCCACTAAATGACGATCAACAGCAGCAAAATAACATGGAGATGACTGGCCCACTAAATGACGATCAACAGCAGCAAAATTATAGTGAAGCATTGATGGATCAAATTTTCAGTGGCCCATCAGGCCCCACATTAGAACTCGTACCTGCACAATTAGCTGAAGAGAGTACAGTCCCAGTAGATTATTCTGTAGTTCAAATTGGCATACCAGAAAAAGAACCAGATAACGAACCTACAAACATTGAGATTGAATTACATATACCGGAATCATCCTCTGCAAGCAACGCTCTAGAACAAACAGTTAAAAACAGTAACGGTGGATTGACTACACCAGAAATGTCTACTTCAAGCAATTTCCAAGTAAGTGCAAATTCTACAAATTCAACCATTGTGGGATGCTCTCAATCTGGCGGATCAAAAACTATAAACCCTCCAAAAGGTAGTAAACGTAAGTGCAAAACTGATAAAATGTACATTGATTATTTATCAGATGAAGATTACTCAACCTTTATCGATTGTGAAGAAGCTGTAATTTCAGATGAATGGTTAGGATCTACTTCTTCTAATGACGATGAGGTAGTTTCAAAAACAAAAAAAAACAAAAAAATCTAAAACGTCTAGTAAGAAAAAATCTAAAAAGGTAAATAATACTTTGGTTGACATTGATGAAGAAATAGTTGGAGAAAAAGGCTTGAGAAACAAAAAAATAAACTTGAGAAAGGAACGATCACAAAAAAAAAAATCTGGACAAGAATATGTGCGAAGAGATGGCAAAGTCATAAAATCGAAATCAATTCAACCTAACCCGTGCATTGGAAAAAAATGTGGAAATAATTGTGAGAATATTGATACTGAAAAAAGACAGAAAGTATTTGATCATTTTTGGGGACTCTCGGGAGATCGTCGAAGAGATTGGTTAGTAAATATTACGCAGAGAGAAGAGATAAAGCGTAAGCGAGTTGATTCGGGAAAACGCTTGGCAAGCTATAAGTATCATATTAATGAAGGAGAGGGGAGGAGACCAGTGTGTTTGCAATTTCTATCGGCTACGCTAAATATATCGTCAAAAACGATATATCATACTATCAAAAACTCTAGTTGGGGCTGCGCTAAAGAGGATTTACGTGGCAAACACGTACCACCCAATAAAACTAAACCAGCTACAATAGAATCAGTATTAAATTTCTTAAAAAGTTTACCTGCTGTACCGTCGCATTATTGCCGACAGGATTCCACTAGAGTCTACTTGACACATGAATACAAAAATGTTGCTAATCTTTACAGCACTTACAAAAAACGATCTCAAGATAATGGCGTAGATTTTGTTAGCGATAGAGTGTTTCGTAAAATATTTTCTGATGATTTCAATATAGGGTTCCACGTTCCCAAGAAAGATAAATGTTTGAAATGCTTAAAATTCGAACAAACAGATATGTCAGATCCAGCAAAGGCTAAAGAAAAGGATGAACATGAAACTGAGAAAAATGAAAGTTAAAACAGGTTTATTACTCATAAGAATATTCACAAAAGTGACCCTAATACTCTATGTGTAAGTTTTGATTTAGAGAAGGTTTTAAACACCCCACATGGTGAGTCAATGCTTTTATATTATTCGGGCAAATTGGCTGTGTATAATTTGTGCTTTTACGAAAACGGGACGCGCAAAGTTTTTTGCTATTACTGAGATGAAAGTGATGGCAAAAGAGGTGCGAACGAAATATCTAGTATCCTGCATAGATATATACTGTCGGTTGACGAAAGGGGTAATGTTAAAAACTTACTTTTGTATTGTGACTGCTGCCCTGGGCAAAACCGGAATCGTACGGTATTGGCAATGATACACTCGACGTTACAGCAATGCAAAAATTTAGAAAACGTACAGATAAATTATTTACTTACTGGACATACATATATGCCAGTCGACAGTGTTCATGCTGTTATTGAAGCTAATCTACGTAAGACAATTATTCATGCACCATCTCAATGGTATACAGTTTTCACCACAGCTAGAAAGGACCCCTTTCCCTACGAGGTAGAAAAACAGACTTTTGAAGATTTTTATAAGTGGGATTCTATTGCTGAAAAGTACTTCAAAGGTAACCTTACCGGAAAAATAAGTAAAATCAGAATTGCAACATTCAAAAAAAGTAATCTAGCAAATATTTCCGTCAAGTATTCCATGGACAAATCTGCTAAGTCTAGCGTGGTTGAAATCCAATCTAAAACCAGGGTACCTCTTATGTCGTGTTACCATTCACGTCTGCCGATAGCAAAGGCAAAATATAATGACCTTGTTAAACTTTGCAAGGACAAAGTTATTCCTGCTCAATTCCATAAAGAGTTCACCGAGATACCTTTTTCTGCATCCGCAAAAGATTCTTTACCAGAATCTGACATCGAAGACATGGCGCCTGATGATGTTTAAATATTTGGAAAAAGCTTGATTTCTGTTTATTACCTTTAATACTATTAAAGGTAATAAACAGAAATCAAGCTTTTTAATATTGTTATTATTATTTTATTTTAGTGGTGTTAATGTTTTTTTTGTAAACCTAATTTTGTGAATTTTAAAGTCGATGGATGGATCTCAATTCTATAATAATTCGTAACCTACATCTACCTCGCTCGTTAAAACTTCATTTTGAACTTGTTAAAACTTCTTGTAAAAATTGTATTGATAAGCTTACATAATAAGCCAAATATACCTTTTAAGTAGTACTTAATCAAAGCTTTAAATTGTTGACTTGATCTCTAAAGTGTTGTTTGATTGATAGACTACCTAAATATTATGTTAAACACTCATGTTGTTTTGGTTGTGAAACGTTTTTGTCATTTAGAATATTTTTTGAGAATTGTATCTCAAATTTGTATCTTTTTATACGTGATTTATATTATGTTAGATAAGTGAAATGACTTTCTGAAAAAAACTATTATTAGTATTGTAGTTCATTTCTGAATTCCATAGTAATATAACAATGTAAGACTGCTGAAAGAGACAATTTTTTTTTTAATAGCCTTGAATGTCCCACTGCTGGGCAAAGGTCTTTTTGAATTGTTTTATCTACCTGTACTGATTTTTTAGTTACTAGTATAGTATAACGGGTGTCCGCAACTCCACGTCAAAGCGCATATTTTGCGTACCTACGGGATTTTTTTTAATTTTTGTAATGACTAATAAATACCTTTTAAAATTAAAATGCCTTATTTATTTTAGTTTACCTTTACAAGGACAAGGGCTGTCATGATGATGATGAAAACCTTTGTCTGAAAGTTTTTGATTTTGTGTCTTAAAACCTAAATTCATTGTTACTTAGTCAATAAAATCCTACACTCACCATATTTAATTTGTACTATAATTAAAATTGGCTGACAGAAAAGTGTTTAAGTTTTCTATTTAGATCATTTTACCTATTATGTCAAACATGCGCCACCATGGATGCGTCATTTTTCTTTAAACAAAATTATAAAATAATGGAGTTTAGTTAATTTTACTTGTTTTATAATAAAATTTTGATGTCGGTAAGTAAGTTTTACCTGTTCGTGATTTTGATGAAATTATTACTAACAGACACTATTTCATAACCTATTGAGAAAGTTCATAATCTTTAAATGCCAGTTTATTAAGCCTTTAAACTGCATTTAAAATTCGTTGAAATTAAGTAGTTATGACAAATAGGCGATTTTCTAAGATTTTTTTCTAAAAAAAAAAAACTTTAAAATGCTCTACTGTAAAGTTGCCAATATGTCGCTTGGTCATTTTTGCCTTTCAAGCGTCGATATAATTTTTTTGGTAAAATTTGAAATGTATTTTACTTTATATATTTTGCTAGTTTACATCCCATATTATCCGAAAGTCCGATAAAACGAACAATTTCCGATTACAATGTTTGTCTATTATGACCGGTAGTCCTTTGTATTGGACATTTGCTACATCAAAGCTAAATACGTCAAAAAATAGTAAAAAAAAAACACTAAACCTTTTGTTCTGGTAAAAATCATGATATGCAATGGTAACCCTGTAATTATCAAATAAAATCTCAGGACTTAGGGTCTTCTCCCATTTTGTCCGTTATTAAGGACAACCGGTCTTTCCGACATCTTACGGTATAAATATGGCGGACTCAGGAGGTTAAATGAAAGAAACATTTACAGTATTGGCACAGTGCGATTAACAAGAAAAGGAATGCCAGAAGAATTCACTACAAAAAAACCCGCTTGTTCCCAACAAGTCACACCTCAACGGGTAACAGTGTGACTCGTTGGGAATGTTTTGGATAATAATTCCCAACGAGTCACAGTTACTGTTACACTGTTACTCGTTGGGATGATGTTTTCATTAGTTCCCAACGAGTCACACTTAACCTGTCACACTGTGACACGTTGGAAATAAATGTAAAAGATGTCCCAACGAGTAACAGTAGCTCCGACTCGTTATGCCGTCAACAGCGGCACAATGACTGGTTGACTTATTTTTATTCATCAGTTCTAAATAGTTATCCCTTGTTAGGGCTCTGTTTCTCGCCTGACATGACCAGTGCTAGTGTTCGTGGCCGCCTATATTTACTAGAATACGTAATCTCTCTACTTTCTTATTCACTTGTTTATGAAGATACTATTAATGGATAATGGTGTGAATACAGTGAAATGATAAGAGGATATTTGTGTTTTTTTTACCTCTTATTAATTTCAGCCACAATATAAAATATTATTTCTCTAAAATTAAATGTAAAGCACATATTTGCATGTTAAAGTTACACGTTTTTCGCCACGGGAACGACGCGGGGAGGGAGAGGGATGCTTGAATATTATCAGTTTGTGCTGTGCATTGAAGTGAAGTGCACGTCCCGCTGTTAACCATGACAGAATACATCGCGTCAACTTCGTCCAGCCTAGTGACATTTAGTTTTATACAAAGGAATGGTGGTACTATTTTGCTTCGTGGTGGATACGAATTTTATGCCAGGCGAAAGCATAATAGCGGATTAACAGTGTGGGCGTGCACGCAACGAAAAACTTGTAAAGGAGTCATACGAATAAAAGTAAGTATATCTACCTCTATACAAGATGTTGAAATAACCCAAAACTTAATTTGTTTAGAATCAGCAGCAAAATAGAAAGCAATATTTTTTAATACTTATATAGTTTAATTTTTTACCTAACATAATTATTTGTTTTGTCGTTTTTAATATTTTTTTAAACGCTACGTAAACAATCGAGCGGGCGAGTGTAAGTGAACTAGCGCGCGCGCTCAAGGTCAGCCGCTCCGCCGCCACCTCGCCGCCGCCGGCTACCGCCGTCCCTGTAGTCAATCTAGCGCGCGCCGGCGCGTGCGTCGTTTCATCTGAGGTTTTGGGTTATTCCATAAATATGTTGTATAAGTGACAATTTACTGATAACTACAAAGTATTTATTTTCAGTTTTAACTGAATATGCTGAGCTTGCTTAATTTACTGTTAACCGCTTTAATTCTGTTTTAATCATTATTGAGATCGTAAATGTTTTTTCATAGGACCAAAATATTCTGCATGAGACTGCTCATAGCCACGCCCCTGACTTTGCAAAAAACGAAATTGAGGAATCTGTCCAGAAATTAAAGACTGAATTGTACAAACCAGGTTTTCCAAATATCCCACAAAAGTATAATTCAATGATAAGTCAACTTAAAGATGGACTTAAGAATGGATATCGTATCTAAAATACCCAAATTCACAAGTGTTAAAAGTACACTGTACAGACAACGAAATTCAGCAGCCGGAGTTTCTAAGATAGTGTACAAACAGGCACTAGACGTTGAAGTACCACCAAGATATAATGATTTTCTACTAGCAGATTACCAAAGTAATACGAACAATACTAGAATAATATTATTTTCGTCCAAGGAAGCGAGATTAATGGTGCACAATTTAAAAGACTGTTATGGTGATGGCACATTTAGAAGTTGTCCTAATCCCTTCATACAACTGTATACAATCCATGGGGATACTGGAAGTACAGTAAACCACACAAATATAATTCCTGTGGTGTATGCATTAATGAGCAACAGAACAACAGAAAGCTACTATATCCTGTTTAGTATGATAAAATCACAGCTACCTGATTGGAATCCAGCTCAATTCAGATGTGATTACGAAAAGCCAGCAATAAATGCAATCGCCAAAGTTTTTCCTTCAGTGATAGTAAAAGGGTGTTACTATCACTATAACAACGCGATATTTAAAAAGGGGAAAAAACTGAAAATGACAATGCGGACGTCACAAGATCCAAAGGAGGTGCGATTAGTTCAGCTCAGTGCTGTGCTTCCTTTGCTGCCAGAGCATGAAATAATAAACGGATGGGTATATATAATTGCTCGATACGGAGATAGCGAAAGTTCAAGCTGCAAACAGTTTATAAAATATATGGAAAGACAATGGCTGTGTAGAGAGTTTTTTAAAGTGTGGTGTGTTTTCGGAGAGCGGCACCGAACCACAAATGCCTTAGAAGCATGGCATGGTAAGTTGAATAAGACCATCGGAACAAAAAAACCGAACCTGATGCACTTCCTGCATACATTAAAAGAGGACTCTTCTCTTAATGTTGTCAGAAACATACTCACACAAATAAATAAATCACTAAAAAGAAAAAGAGCTAAAAAATATATTTTAAAAGACGATTTCATTCAAGAAGTGCAACAGGAGCTATCGGAAGGTTTGATAACAGTAGGCCATGCTTTAGAAATTTTACGAAATTAGATTATATACTGTGAGTCAAATACATATTATGTACAAGGCTGATTATATTAACATTAACTATTTCTTTATCATAACATTAACTTTATTTTAACTCAACGTTTTGTTTGGTCATACCAAACAAAACGTTGAGTTAAAATAAAGATACTACTTAAAAATGATTTGTTGAAAATTGTTGTACATTGATTTTATATTAATTAACGTGTAAGACTGATTATGGTTGTCATCATATCATTATTATGGATAATTATGAATCTACAATTATTAAAATCTACTTATTATCCATAATGATGTTATGATGATAACTCTATATTGAATTTATATTCAATTCCATAAGACTGATTATATTTAGAACAATTTTTTAATGTTAATACTTAATTAGTAAGTTTAATACTTACTAACATAAAAAAGAAACAACATACCACGTGTCCACGAGTTTGATTCACACGAAACAGCTTTAAGTGTTTCGTGCGAATCGAACTCGTGTTTTTTTTATTTCTCTTATATCGCCTGTATTAAGATACCAAAAGTTAAAGAAAAGTGGATGTTCTTACTTTAATCATTAAAATTAAAATATCTGTGATGATTCTGTGATTTATACCTAGATAAATATAGCTTTTTAAAAATATCTTATAATGTTTGAATTGTTATTTTGTTAATTTATAATTTCAGCTATTTGAAATTTGTTGTTTATTTTAAATGCCTTATTGCAAGTTTATAATTTCATAATATGAAACTAGTGATATCTGTAAAGATTTTTTAGTTTGATACAGATAGGTTGTTATAATGTGTAGATAATTTATAAATGTTTAAAATTGTAATTTTGTTGATTGATAATAAATCTGTTTGATATTTATTTACAGTGTCTTATTCCAATATATACCATATTCACTGATTTACAATTTCATAGGAATCTTTACGAGTAATCGTGTAACTGGCTGGGAATTGTTTAGTAAAAAAATCCCATAGAGTAACAGTGTGACCGGTTGGGAACGTCTCAAAAATAATTCCCAACGAGTAACATGCCCAACGAGTAACAGTATGACTGGTTGGGATTATTTTTAAAATTAATTCCCAACCGGTCACACTGTTACCCGTTGAGGTGTGACTCGTTGGGAACAAGCGATATCTATTAATCTCCGCTTTCTCTAAAGTAAAATCTTGCACAAACTAGCTCAGAAAATAACGCTGAGTTAAATAATTTATTTTTCATTTAAAGACGTAGAAGTTTATTTTCAAATAAAACAATGTATGGGAAGCTGCCATAGATAATATATTAGTTTAATATTTCAAACCTACTGTCCCGGTACTGTATTTGTAGTTTCATATTAATATTTTTACAAACGTTTAAAAATTCTTGCTTTGTTGCGATATCATGCAATAAACATAAGACCTGGGTTCGATTCCTAAGTGAACTGTAGTTGTACTGTATTTGTACTTTCATATAAACATAAATATTTTTACAAACGTTTTAAAATTCGTGATTTTATGCGATATCATGCAATAAACATATGACCTGGGTTCGATTCCTAAGTCATTTAAAGTTCAGATACTGTAAATATATTATTCCCTATTCGATGAGATTTCAAAAGTTCCTGTGAAAAGTAAGGGGGGCTAACCGCTCACATCTGCCTAGCCCTTTAGAAGAACACGGGTGCAGTTGCTTCATGTTGCTAGGAATGTTGGTAACAAAAATATTTATTGCATTTTAATCATGTGTTCCGGGTTCAGTCGATGAATAAAGCAACAAAAAAAAACCAGCGGCACTTAAAAAAGAACTGTAAAGAGATATAAGTAAGGTATGCTGGAAGATATTTCTTTAGAAATACGAGTAAGCATCACCTTTGTACGTATTTTTCTTTTCCTGTATTTTGTATGTTTATATATATGTGTGTATTGTGTACATAAATGGTTAAATAAATAAATACATAAAAAAGTGTCTCAGAAGAAGGCTTGGTTTTCTAAAAGCCCTTTCGCTTCAGAATCAGACTCTGATAGCGACGGGTGTTCATGAAGTAACCATAGCAGTTTTTGTTAAAGTTTAAAACTTTGATGTCAAGCTCGATAGATGGCGTTGGCGTCGAAATAGATCGCGCTATGGTTTCGTTACCGCGACTTAGCTACGATCTTGCAATTTCTAAATGAAATATACCAGAGGATTAACTCGTCGCGCGTTGATTTGTTTTGTTCCAGGATTTTATTCGGGGATTTGATCGGACATAAAACAAAGTTGATAATCCTGAAGATCCTGGTAAGGATAATGGGACAAACTTATTAAATTATTGTATTTTCATCGGTCCTTGATAAGTGTGCAAATTTTTTAATTAATCCTACGTTTTGAAGTGGTCGAAAATCAAGTTCAAAGTTTCCGTTACATACATACTAACATACGTATGAAGCTAATAAAAGCGTGTTAAAAAAGGTGCCATCGTATGACAGACGCCGTGACTGCAAACCGACTGATGCTGTAGAAATTGGAGCATTATTTGGATTACTGTATATTGTAGGTACCTTGCGGGTGTCACACGCGAATTTAGAGGATTTATATGCAACTGATGGCACAGGCGTACCTATTTTCCCACTACGATGTCACTGAAAAGAACAAAGTTTCTTCTAAATTCGTTGCGGTTTGATGATGCATCCACACGAGCATCTCGCCGTAGTCTGGATAAAGCTGCTCCAATAAGGGGTATTTTAGAAACGTTTACACAATACTGCCTTTTACCTAATTCCGTGGGACAGAACGTTGTTATTGATGAGATGATGGCAGGTTTTCGAGGAAAATGTCCTTTCGTACATAAAATCAAAACCCGATAAATACGGAATAAAACTTAATCCGCTTGTAGACGCTGCTACGTTTTATGTCCTCAACATTGAGCTTTGGAAGCAGCCAGAAGGCCCGTACCAGTTGAGTAATGCTGCAGCAGACGTCGTGAAGCGGCTAATTACACCAATTTTTGGCATAGCACGAAATCTAACAATCGACAATTGGTACATAAGTGTACCTTTGGTAGACGATTTAGCCGTAAATCATAAGATTTCTGTTGTGGGTACCATGCGTAAAAACAAGAAAGAAATACTTCCTTATTTTACAGATAAAATAGACCTGAATTTGAAGTCAATTTGGATTTTCTGACAGGGCTACGCTGGTCTCGTACGTGCTAAAAAAAAGATTTGTGGTTTAATTATCATCACTTCATTCTGCTGCTGAAATTGATGAAAGCACAAATGAAAAGCGCAAGCCAAGCATCATAACTTTTTAAGTCGATAAAAAGGTGAAGATGTATTCGACGTCAACAAAGAATAATAGATGGCCATTGACACTCTTCTTTCGTCTTCTGGATATTGCTGGAATAAATGCCATGGTAATATTGAGGGCAAATCAAGTGGTTATACAGAAAAGGCGAAAATATTTACGTGAATTCAGCATTGAACAGACAAAAGAGTACGTTCAAAGAAGGGCTACGATGGTGAGCCTTCCAAGAAAACTCAAAAGAAACATAAGAAAGCAATTGAATATGAGTGTTGAAGACGCTGGTTATGAACAAAGCAGTAGTTCCAGCACATGCAGAGGAAGCTGCAAAATAGGCCCAGCAAACAAAAAGAGGCAATCAAAGACACAATGCACATCATGTCTGAGAAATATTTGCAGGACTATGGGTCCTGCAAATATTTCTCCTACGTTCATTTGCAATTAATGTTGTCAAGTCAAAGAAGCTAGAAGTTTCTGAAGAAAACTAGACCCAAGATAAATACTTTGATTTTAATTATTTGATCTCATGCAGCTAACTTATTTTGTTATTTTGATTGTTAATTTTATTATATAAAGCTAGTTAGACGTATATAAGAATTTTGTGTTGCCAAATTGCTTTTTTCATCCAAAGAAAATTTAAGTTTTTAACTTGATTTTATAATTTTGTTTTTAGCTGATTTTAAATTTATTTTATTCGCAAAATTTAGTCCTAATATAATGATAACAGGTCTTAATAATAAATGATTATTAATTAATTCGCGTTTTAAATCCCTGTAATATCCAATAGGTATTTTAGGTTACGCGCGACCGCTGCCGTTACAAATGACCGCGCGCCCGCTTGAAGGATAAAAGAGTAATCGGTGACTCTACACTACGAGTTCCTCAACCAAGTGGAAGCCTGTTTAAATTCGCGACCGATAAGCGTTATTAACTTTGCTGATCCTAGTGAACCCCTGCCGTTAACCCCTGGACATTTTCTGATCGGTGAACCGATAGTTAATGTGCCAGATAAAAACTATGAAAGTTCAAATGTAAATTATTTGACTCGGTGGCAATTTGTTCAACGAATGATGCAGTCTTTTTGGAAACGATGGTCCCAAGAGTATTTGTCAAATCTCATGAATAGGTACAAATGGTCTTTCCAAGTTCCAGAGCCCAATATCGGGGACATTGTTTACAAAGTTGTTGTTTGTTGGGACGGGTTGTGGAGATACACCCCGGTGATGATAACATCACCCGTGCGGTCACATTGCGCACAAAATCCTCTATCATCAAGAGACCAACTTCCAGGTTATGTGTTTTACCAATAGCTCAATGAATTGTTTATGCACTGGCAACACTGGTAGCTGGTCGTCAAAAAAACGATCCGAAGGTTATTTAATTAGAAAATTAAGAAAAAGTGTTTTATTTATGTTAAACTAGCTGCGCCCCGCGGTTTCACCCGCGTAAGTCTCGATACCGTGGGAATATCGGGATAAAAGGTGGCCTATGTCTTAATCCAGGGTGTCAGCTACCTCCATACAAAATTTTATTAAAATTAGTCCAGCCGTTTGAGCGTGAAGAAGTAACAAACATACACACACACACTCACAAACTTTCGCCTTTATAATATTAGTGTGATGTGATTAGTATTATAAAGTCATACCTAATTATTATTTAGTATACTCAGTGATAATACAGTGTTTTTGTCGCGAAACTTCGCACAACCGGCTGTTAAATCAACCAACCCAACGGTGACGGGTTTCAAAATATCATCAATCCCGGGGAGCATTAATTTGTTCTAGTTATATTATTACTCTACATGATATTTACAGACCGCAGAACAACACTAATACTGCTCGGTCTCTGAGCTACGTCCATCACACACTAGCACGGTTTATGTCTCCTTTTGTTTGACAACTTGTGGAAGTAAATCGACGACGATGACATTTGCTCAGACAATAAACACTACATAATTTTACTACACAAAAAATAGGCTCATTAGGCCTTATTGATTACTGTATAATATTATTCATATTTTAGACTATTTAACCTTTAATGTGTGTAACCTTGTTATTGTCAATTAAGTTTCTTTGAGTCATTAAATAAAAGCAGTTTATTCCTTGTAACTTCACTTTAGTTTAACATTCCCATCTAATTCCTTACTAACTTCATCTAATTGTAATATGATCTACTTATTTGTTAACAGTTCATTACCTATTTTCAACTAAATTTTTCTCTTCTACCTCCAACTAATAAATGTTAGAAAATCTTTTCTTACACTGTTATTTAGCTGCATAACTTCACACATTCCAGGTGATTGACATATCAAAGAAAATGATGACTCGCCGTGCTACAATCAGGGATATGGAAGCAAAACTTAGAGCTACCTTGAAGAACCTCGAGGCTTCTAAAGCTATGTGCAAACAGCTGCTCCAGGAAAGGGACGACAGCGAAGTGGAAATCATTAATTTAAAGAACACATCCCTCAAGAACGAACTGTCTCAGTTACACACACAGCACATGGACTTAACTGGTCAGCACAGTGAACTACAACTAGTTTCAACGTTTCAAGAGTGCAAACGTTTCAAGAGTGCAGTAACACCCACGAACTGGCTCTTAATCGAATTACAGAACTTGAACACAAATTATGTGAAGGTCAAAAGGCGCTATCTCTCTCAGTGTATCAAGGTCAGCAAACAGGTTGCTAGTACCAGTAACCTATTTAATGAGTTAAGAGAGGCAAGACTTATTTGATAAATTTTATAAACTTTCTGATCGAGAACGCCAATGGACGTTTATTATTAAACATACTAAAACCGAAGATATCAAACGAATAAACGAAACTAAAACGGCAAAATAATCGCACACAGACTATAAAAACTGTGTGAAGCTCAAAAGGCGCTATCTCTCTCAGAGTGTATCAAGGTCAGCAAACATGTTGCTAGTACCAGTAACCTATTTAATGAGTTGGTAGGTAGTAAGCCAAATTCAGTGTGTGAGCCAGCTGTAATGATTGATTAGACTGGTGATGACACCATACCATTGTGTCCTATTGTTATGAGTCACAATAAATTTAAAAAATACATTAGAATCAAGAAATTAATTAAACGGTCACAGAGAGCAATTAAAAAACAAAATCTCTTAAAATTGAATCTTTCCCTAAGAAAGGAACGTGTAGTCCTATCAAAAACTTTAAATACATGTACTATTGGATTAGATAAATGTAGACAAAAATATGACACTGACATCCAGCTCTTCTATAATGATTTATTACACAAGGAGCACTTACTGAAGGATATTTTCGAAAAATATGAAACTTCACAACGTCAACTAAGTGACCGCTTATTGGAGACTGGGGAACTACTGAATTTGGTGACGTGCAATGCTGAGAGGTATAAGTCTCTGACTAATAACCTCTCATGTAGCTGTGCCAACCAAACACTACTTACTCACCCTCAGCCTAACTTGCGCCCTCCGGTGTTGGCTCTTCCAGGAGAGACCTGTGTTAGCTCACAGCGCAAAATAAAACAATATTTTTTTGTGATGAATTAGGTTCTGGCTTTGGAAAATTTTTACTCAATTACCTTAGCCATAGTTTTACCAATCAGAGCTATCATAACATAAGTTTTAAACAAATGATTAAAAGAATTGCAGACACAAACCTAAATAATTATTCTACAATGGTTTTGTTATTAGGAAATAGTACTAGTATTACCAGAAAGGACATAGTGGATGGTGTGAACACCTTATTAAAGTTAAATGTAGGAAAGCTGATATTGTGTGCTTTTCCTTATTCTGACACTTCAGCAGGGCTATTCTCTCTTCTGCAGTGAAGTAGTCTGCTAATTCATTTCTAAATTCTTTAGTCGCCGCTGGAGACCGGCGAGCAACATTTATTATAGCATGGAATGACGTATTTCTTGATCACGCCGCCAGGTTCCATTAATTAATTCTCCATTTTCGTCATCTGTGTCGAAGCTGCCTCGTGGCATATAAAGCGGTCGGGAGAAGCTGCGCCTCAAAAAATTGTGCAAGTGAACGATGGCCATCACTACAGTTGTTGTTTTATCTGAGTCAATAAGCATTGGCTTCCTTAGTAACCTGAACACGGCTGACATGATTCCGAAGACGTTCTCAACCACCCTCCTGGCTCTACTGAGTCTATAATTGAAAATTCTTTCTTTTGACCCTTTGGCGTGAGCCTGCCCGGGGTAAGGTTTCATCACATTTTGATTCAACGCAAAGGCAGAATCACCCAGAATGAAGTATGGCAGTTGCTTATTTCGGCCTTGCAAAGGTACAGGTGTGGGCAAATGAAGAACATTATTTTCAATCATGTCATGTAGTTTGCTATTCTTGAACACTCCTCCATCCGAGATTCACCCTTGGCAATCCGCGAAGAGAATGTTATGAACTCCTAAGCTCTTGAGACTTCATATCCATTATTAAATTATTAGAACGATTTCTATCTTTGAATATTTCACTTGGCGTGACGTCGTCGCGAGCACTGCGGATCCGGCAGCTCGTAGCTAGATACGCGGTGGACCGTGGACGAGCCGTACCCACTTGCAGGTTGATACAGTATCTGATACGTTACATGCAACACTGCTAAGTGGGTAAGGCTCAAATTTTACGCGCACTCTCTAAAAATGTGCTGTCCCAGACTTTAAAGAGTATAAATAAAATATATAAAATAATAAATATTTGTTTATATTAATAATGCAAGAAAGTTGACTATTTTTTCATCATAACAATTTTTTTTTCGTTTGAATATTCCAATTATATACCTATTTAATAATTGAAAATAAAAAAGTCCACTTTTGTCTTCCATACAATTTGTTGATGTCCGTGTACGTACACTTCTCAAAGTTCATTCAATATATTTAGGAAACACATAGTTTTTTTTAGTTCGCGTATTTTATGGGCTTCAGAATATATTAGTATAGTTCATAGTAAAATAAGTTTAACATTTATCGAAGCGTTATGATTATATCAAGTAATTTAAAAATGTCCTAAATTTCAATCCAGTGTGACACTTCAGTTGTGCAACGCGATATTTTGGGATTTATTGACATTCTACCATGATCATCAAATTATTTTGGAGTGGCAACACAGGTCCATGATATCCGACTAACTTCAGCGTGCTTCTGCCATTTTGTTTTAGTGTCAGATGGAAGATTGTGACGGAACGTATTGTGTGACGCTAAGAAATTGTAAGTTTACTTTATATTATTTTCGAAATTTGAATGACTTTCATGATTTATGATATTTAATTGTATATATTATCTACTTAATTAATAAAATATTACACTAACAATTAGCTGTACTGTACATTTTATGAATTATATTTTTTTTTATGATAGGTTATGTAGAATTTTTGATCAGTTGTGCGACGAATGACACAAAATTGTGCGACGTGTCACAACGGAAATTATAAAGTTGTGTACCCATCAATTTATTAATATATTTATGAGAGCATGATAAAGTACCTAGGTACTTGCGTATGTTTTGTTTTCAATTGCTTAGTAAGTTAATCAAAATTTATTTCAGATGCCTTTGTCTGCGGCGGAAAGGTGTCGAAGGTACCGCGAAAATCTTAAACAGTCTAATCCTGAAAAATATGAAGAAATGAAAAAGAAGAACGCTGAAAGAACAAAAGCTAAAAAAAGAAAAATAGCAGATATGAGTGAAGATGAAAGAATGACGGTGAGAAAGCAATGGCGGGATGCTAAACGCAATAAAAAAGATGAGAGGGAAGTTAAGCCAGCCGTAGCTGCTGATAAGAGACAACGTCGCAAATATAATAGCAAATTACTATGTGAAAACAGAATTTTGAAGGAAAAAAATAAGAGCTTAAGTGTAAGAAATAGCAGCCTTAAGAAAGCTATATTAAGATACAGAAAAAAAATTAATACACTCACCAATCAATTAAATCAACTAAAAACAGAAAATATGGTCGTACCTATAAAATCCCCTACTACTCCTATTACAAAATTCATACAAGACGAAGTGCCTGATATAACTGAAGAATCTAAACAGAAGGTAAACTTTTTAATATTAAATATATGATAAGAAAAACAAAAAAAAAATAACAAGAATAAAATATTTTCCATAATTGTATAAATGATTTATTTTTATATTATGCTTTCAGGTAAGGAAAAAATTATTAGAAACCCGTGTTCTAGAAGAATCCCTAAAAGAAACTTACATTGGCAGCAAATCAATCAAGGAAAAAAACGTTTTAAAGAAACTTTTTGTCAGTGAGTCGGTCAAAAAGTACAAGATGCAAGCTAAAATAAGAAAATGTTTGGGATTGAAGAGAGGTATTCGCAATACTTATTCTATAAAGCAGAAAAAAATCAGAACAGCCAAAGAACTTAAAAAATTCTACGAAAGAGACGATATTAGTCGCATGACGGCTGGTAAAAAAGAATGCATCACTCGTAATAAGATAAAAAAACAGAAAAGATTTTTACTAAATACCTTGTCAAACTTGTACAAGATATACAGAAGAGAGGGTGGAATTTTGTCTTTTGCTTCATTCAAGCGCTATCGTCCATTTTACATAGTACCTCCGCATGTGAATAATCGCAACACGTGTGCTTGTATCAAACATGCTAACTTAGCTTTTAAAGCCCAAAGTCTGAAGAAGTTGGGCTTAATATCGTCTGCTGATCCAAATGACTTAGTATCTGAAATAGTTTGTGACGTTAAATCAAAAAGCTGCATGTATTCCGAGTGCTCAGTGTGCTTTGGGAAAAAACTTAGCTTTGATATTGCAACAGATGACCAAGAAGTATCTTGGCTTGAATGGACCACTAAAAATTATGAGTACGAAAAATCCGGTATACGCAAAACTACAAAAAAAAACAGTTCAAGAAGAAAAAACAGGTACTTTAAGTACACTTGCTAATCTGATTCAACAAGATCTTGTAAAATTTAAATGTCATCATTTTAATATTTACCACCAATACAAACAAGCTATAGATCAAATTCAGGACAAGGAAATTATCATACACTGCGATTTTTCGGAAAATTATTTATGTAAGATGGCGGAAGAAGTGCAGTCTATGCACTTTGCAGGATCAAGGCAGCAAATAACTTTGCATACTGGGGTTGCGTATGTAAAAAATGAAAAACCTATATCTTTCTGTACTGTTTCCCCATCATTGAAGCATGATCCTCAGGCTATATGGGGCCATTTAGGTCCTGTAATCGATTTTTTTAAAGCAAAATGCCCTGCTATCAACTGTGTGCATTTTTATTCGGACGGACCCACGACACAGTACCGACAGAAAAAAAAAATTTTGGCTGTTTGGTGTCAAATCGAAGGAAGCTGGATTAATTCAGGCGACGTGGTCCTTTTTTGAGGCTTCACATGGAAAAGGGGCAGCAGATGGAGTGGGCGGAGCAATAAAAAGGCTTTTAGATAATAGAGTCTCTTATGGCGATGACATAGTTGATGCTAAGTCCGCATTTGAAGTTTTGACGAAAACTGAGACAAACATCAAATTGTTTTACGTTTCTGAAGACAGTATTGAAAATGTTGAAAATCCTCAAAATATAAAACCAGTTCCTCAGACTATGAAAATCCATCAGATCATTGCTACAAACGATAAACATGTTATCAAGTACAGATCATTGAGTTGTTTCTGCGCGAGAGGTACCTGTGATTGTTTTTTGCCTAAAATTCATAATTTTTGTCAAAACTCAATCACAGTTCCTTTGAAGAAAGGTAATTCAAAAAATAATAAAAAGAAAAATTACGAATCAGACACAACTTCTGAAGATACCGACAGTAATGAGGTTCAATTCGCAGATACCGACGATGATTACACAGTTGACGACGACATGGATTTAGGAGAAATGGAGATAGAAATAGTAAACGAAACAAATCGAAACAATAAAGTGACAATTTTATCTGAAATACGGTCTACGCCAGAAAATCAAGCTTATTTTGATTTAAGAAATTACGGGCCACTAACGCTTGCCCCAATAAACCCCAATGATTTTAATTTGTGCCCTCAAAATGGGAAAGAAAATATCGATAGACACGCTACCCCTGTTCCATGTTGTTCAAAAGATAAAGACACAGACGTAGGGTAGGGTGTTAGCCAATGAACCGCGTGTACCGTATGAACCATAGTACCTACCGTCCATACGCGACGTTGCCAGCTCGCGCAAAAAACGTGTCAAGACTCGCTTACCACGTCGTGCAGTTTGGTCTAGTCGCCGGGCGCTTGCCGCCACAAACGAACGCGTGCGCCGCGTCCTTGTGTTTACTCAATCAAAAACGACGAAAAAAACGTGAGTTTCTTTTTGTAATTACTTTAATAATTTAACTCTTACTTAACTATGTGTGAATTGTATGTGTAATGTAGGTCCTTGCGCTTGTTTAAGACTATTTTTTGTAATTACTTTTCAACGGTTATTGTGTAAAACATAACCTAACATTTCCTAAGGGGAGATGGGTACGCAGTGAGCCATTTATCCTGGGTAAGCGATGAACCATGGTTCATTGTGTACCACATCTAATTGCTTTGTTTTATGCTATCTATACAGGTGGGGAGTATTATTCAGTCAACCTCTAAATGTTTAATGTGAGTATAATTACTATTTGTTTATTTCAGCATGGGACGAAACACGGTAGGAAGGGAAGCCCGTAAAAGAGGGTATCACACCGGAGAAGATATCCAAAGAGGAATAGATAAACACTTGTCGGGACTGAGTATCAGAAAAGCAGCCAAAGATTGCAACCTTCCCTATCCAACACTGCGAAGGTACATAGCAAAATACAGGAACAATCCGTCTTGTAGACTAGAGCCCCATTATAATGCAAGTAAAATTTTTACTGACCAGCAAGAAGACAGCATAAAGGAATATTTATTAGATTGTGCTAATAAATTCTATGGCCTAACTTCTAAAGACTGCCGTAGAATTGCCTACCAAATGGCAGTGATTAACAAAATCGAAAAAATCGAAAGTCCATGAAATGGCAGGCCGAGATTGGATGAGGGGGTTTAGGGCAAGACATCCTGAATTGTCTGTGAAAAAACCCGAGCCTTGTAGTATAGCAAGAGCTACAGCATTTAATAAAATAAACGTCCAAAAATTTTTCGACAACCTTAAGGAAGTTTTAAGTCGCACTCCATCTTTTGCTAATGGAAGCCGAATATATAATCTCGACGAAACCTCCACGACAACAGTGCAACGTCCACATAAAGTGCTGACAGCTAAAGGACGCAGTGTCTGTAAAGTCACAAGTGGCGAACGTGGAATCTTAGTTACAACTTGCTGTATTGTAAATGCGATTGGCCAGGCCTTACCTCCAGCAATGGTATTTCCAAGAAAAAACTTCAAGGCACACATGCTGTATGGGGCACCTCCAGGGACACTTGGGTTAGCCGCACCTAGCGGTTGGATGAATGCGAAATTATTTGTAGAAGTAATGAAGCATTTTATCCAGGTAATTTGCATATTTGTTTGGTATTGATATCTGTAGGTGTGGAATAGACAACTTATTTTGATTTACCTATGCCTATTTGTTTCAGTTCACTTCAGCATCGAGGGATAACCCAGCTTTGCTTATTCTTGATAATCATGAGAGTCATCTGTCTATAGAAGCTCTAGATCTAGCTAAAGCCGGAGGTGTGACTATACTTACACTTCATCCTCATACCACGGCTAGGATGCAACCTTTGGATGTCGGACTAAATGGCCCTTTCAAGTCGTTTTATAATGGGGCAATAGACTCATGGTTATTACGTAATCCGGGGAAACCTTTAGCATTTACAATGTTGCCGAATGTGTCGGTATAGCATATTTGAGAGCTATGACTCCAACAAACATAACTCAAGCGTTAAAAAAATGTGGTATATTCCCCTTTGACGATCAAATATTCACAGATATTGACTTTTTACCAAGTGAGGTAACTAATAGACCAGCACCAAATGTAATAGATGTAGAGGACAATTCTGGTAGTAATGGACGTTGTGGGTCACCGTCTATATTGACACCAGCTATTTACAGTAACGATGATGAAACTGACGCAGAAATTGAGAACATTATGGAAGAATGTCACGATAACAAACCGTTACCATCCGCTTCATATCGCACACCATCGACACTAACACTGGTTGGAATTACGCCGCAAGAAGAAGTATCCCGTGCTATACTGGTTGCTTCCGAATCAAACAATATTTTTCAGTCGCAAGTGATGTCTAGTCCCAAGATTCCAACTCAAGAGACTGCATCTTGCCAGCCAACTGCATCCACGTCCAAAGTTCAGACTTCATCTAAAATAGAGACTAGCTCTCCAAAAATGTTAGGAGTTCCCAGTAATTTTATTTCACCAAAGAATTTCAGGCCACCATTGAAGGCAGGACCCCGTAAGATTACCAAGAGAAAACTAGGAAAGAGCATGATAGCTACAGACACACCAGAGAAAAACGCTTTAGCTGAAAATAAAAAGAATAAAAACCAGAAACGTGCTAAAGTAGTTAAAACAAACCTATTTGAAAGTAGCCATAAGAGAGAACAATCAGATACTACATCAGACGAGGAAGAGTTTATTTGCAGTGGCTCATCTTCTGGAGGAGATTTTTTTTATTGAATCTGCAGAGGAAGAAGTTGTTTTAAACGATAACTTCTCTCCATTGTCACGGAAACCTCGACCTGAAGATCACGTAATTGTTGCATTCACTATAAAAAAAAACGGAGGTTTATTACGTAGCACAAATATTAGAAGAGTTGGAGGAAGAAGACGGCGATTATTATGTGTCTTTTTTCAAATTAAAAAGCAAATTTACTCAAACATTTTCGCTGCCACTGGAACCTGATACAGCAGCTGTGAATATAAAAGACATAAAATACATTTTACCTCCTCCCAATATAAACGGCACGGTACGTCGACAAGCCACTTACAAATTCCCTATCGATATATCCCTACTGAATTTAAGATATTAATAACGTCATATCTGTAAGATTTTTGATTTTGATATTTCTATTAGGTTAATTAGTATTTTCGAAGATATTTGATTTTTTTTTTATTGCTATGTTGAAATTTTTTATACTTACTTATCTCTCGTGAACATACTATGACTGAGAACGAGCGAACTGATTATTCCTATTTTTTACCTATTGTTAAGTACAATTTGTGATTTAGGCATACAAAAATAATTAAGACTGATTGTGATAAATACATAGGTGATGTTATAAATCCTCAAAGTAATGTTAATTAGTTAGTACAAACTGTTTTTTCTTTTTTAATTTGCAGTAAGTATAGTTTATCTTCTCAAAACTTTTTAAAAGTTTATAATTACAGTTAAAAATTAAGTTTTAAGACTGATTGCGTAGTTTTTATATAAGCCGAAACCTATTAAATAATGAAACTTACAAATGTTTTATTTATTTTCCACTTAAAACAAACAATCTTCGGTTTTTATATTACTGTGATTCATTGTGTACCACCTGGATCATTTAGTACCACCCCCCCGGTTCATCGTGTACCCTTAGGTGTACACTATGAACCATTTCACTTGTTTTTAAAAAACCTGTATTAATTAGGCTATAGCAAATATTTTCCATTTTTTTTAGCGCAGTTTGGTATCTTATTAAATTACCTATCTTCTGAGATAAAAATATTTTCTTAGACTGTAATAACGACCGTGCTAGAGCTCTTCAAACTTTTGGTGGTTCAATGGCTACCACCCCACCCTATCCGAAACCTATAAAATAAATGACAGTATACTAATAAGGTATTATCAAAGAAAAAGCTGGAAGTATTACGTAGGCTTTATCGATAAGATTGACATCAAAGATGGTGATACTTGTTATGAAGTTCGTTTTCTAAAGACAATTAAAGGAGTTAATGTAAAATTCATTATTCCAAAAAAAAAAGGATTTTGACATTGTAACTGACATTTTAATTGTTAAAAAAATTAAATTAACTCCTCTCGACAAATCGCATGAGTACTGTTTGACTGAAGATGCAGACAAAATATATTTTTAAGAGTCAGTTCATATAGTAATATGGCGTTAACAAATGGAGGGATAACATATTGAGACTGATTTTTTAATTACTTTTGGGAAAACGTGCCATTTAAACTGTGATTCAAGTACAATAAAAAATATATTGTTATTCATCGAGGGTATGTAACTCAAATGTTTAAATATTTCATTGTTGATTATTTCATTTTGTTGAGTTTGGATATGATGGCAATATTATTTAACCGTATAGTTCGGCAACTCCCCCGATTGGACCCGAACACCAAAACCTCCGCCGGCTTAGTATCGCCCCCACTTGGATACAAGACATACTATACGTCGTGTTTGACAGTTCTTGAATCCAAGTGGGGGGCGATACTGAGCCGGTAATGGGGGGGGGGGGGTGGAGCATGGTCATTTTTCGTTTATTTTCTTATAAAACTCTACAATTATGTATTTCATAATTAATAAAGCAAGAAAATATATCTTTTGTATTCTTTTGAAATTTGTATACTGGCCTCAATAAACATCTGATTTAAAGCCAAAAGTACGTTATTTTATATTTTTCAGGCATGTCTATTCAGACCACACAAAAATTTCGAACCGGCAAACATATTATCATTATTTTGAACATATTGTTAAATATTTTTTTGGAAAAAAATTATAACATATACAGACACCAGCACATCAAGCTACGTTCAAAATTTATTAAAGAAATTTGACAGCTTGTAGCTGTCAAATTTCTTTAATACATTTTCAACTTTATCGCTGAACCATTAAGGTTCAAGATTGATTGGGAAAATCTGACAGTTTCGGGTAGCTTGACCTGCTGGCGTCTGTACACTATATATTTTGTTACTACATAATATTATAACCTAGCAGTATTATTTTTGGCCAAAAACTATATCAAATTGTTTGCAAACTTTTTTTAATTCGTTAGGTTTTTTTTCTTTGGGCTATGCATTGATTTTTCTCACTATTTCGAGGTTTCAGATAGCCCTTACGCATTAGTAGTAGGGATGTATACCTATTTAATTATTATTATTGAAATAATAATAATAACTATTAATATATTTTACAGTCCATGTGCACTATGCTTTACAAATTCCGTTGTGCAACGTATTTTCGTTTGTGACACATTCCGTTGTGTTTTCCATAGTGCGACTGCGCAAAAAATTTGAGCCTTACCCAAGTGAGTACCCAGCTTATGATTTTATGTCACCTCGTTTGCCTCTCTTACATCTTTGATCTGTTACAAACTTTTGTAACAGATCGCACATGGGTATTTCCCTTTGAATTTGTGACCTCTACTGCTCTTAGATGACCATCATGGCCGGGAAATAATTTGGTAACTCTGGCCATAGGCCATGACATTATGGGTACATTATCCTCCTTCAAGATGACAATTGTTCCTATCTTAATGTTAGGCAAGACATCTAACCACTTAGGTCTGTTTTGTAATGTATTAAGATACTGTTTATACCACATTTTCCAGAAAGATTGTTTAATTTGATTACATAATTGCCAAAACTTGAGGCTATTTTGAGGAACATTAGTTACATCATTTTCAGGATACATTGTTAATGAATTTCCAATTAAAAAATGACCTGGTGTTAGATAGCTAAAATCATTTACATCAGATGACATAGGAATCAGAGGTCTTGAGTTCAATATCGTCGTTGCGCGTGCAAAAGTCGCTATGTGTTATTTAGTTAAATTCCGTTTCTTATGCAGTTTTAATCGTTATTTCAATACACACATACTGTAAAAACAGCTATGTGATAAATGCAATATTTAAAGAGTTACGGAATGTAGCTATGTGACATTCATACATAGAAATTTCCATATAAACACGCTAAGTGTTATAATTTACATAGCTAAAATAAGTTTACTAAAGTGGAAGTAAAAATTGCGCCCGATATGTGCTTCACTGCACATAGCGAGTATTTTGGTCAAGTTCAGACTCGCTCGATCACGAAACGCACAGGTCGTGTGTCACATAGACAGTTTTGTCGATGTAATTGCTCATTGCAATTCTAGCAGTGAAGGAGAACGCATTCAAAATTATTTGCGCTATACTAAATAGTCGTAAAAAAATAAAAAGGTTGTTTGTAAGTGTGTAACGTGCTTACGTATTTATAGCAGTACCGAAACCGACCGAAATAATGTAAGTAAATTAATATAGTAAAAGTTTTGTTTTTCTAACTACCTAACAATTTTACAAAAAAAAATCATACATAACCTCTAAACTAACAGACTTATTGTATAAATTGCTGTTTCAAGTTTTACATTTTCGTTTTGTTCGTTATACGTTATTGATAAATTAATTATACCGTATAAATTGTTTGTAATTAACAATACATTAACAATGTTAATATAATTATGTCACGAGAGTGTACTAACACTTTATATTTTGGGTTTCTTTTTTAACACTAAAGCAACATGTGTGCTAGTCTGCTAAACGTAACATAATAGTTAATTATTATGAAGTAATTGATGGCGGTTTGTTATAATATTACTATGTACGGATTTTGCTTTAGTTGCTTTTATTTTTCTGGGTATTTACGTGGTGTGTACTAACGCTTTTTATTTTGCTACCTCTTTCAGATATATTTTTAAATATGTCAAGATTTTATAGAAGCAAAAAACTAATATCTTTATGTAGAGAAGATGAACGACAGGAATCAATTAATCGGTTGGCCAGAGAGCTCGAAAGAGAATCAGGTTTACTGTTTCAACCATCTGAAATATTGCCATCCAACAGTGAGGACCAAGATACAATGGACATTACTAGTGTGCATATTGAACATCCAAATAATATTTCAACGGCTGGAGTGGAAACTACTGCAGTTTACACAGGTACTACCCAATCTATAATAACTACAACAGCAGTTGATATTAGTGAGATTGTTAACCCCTGCTTGATAACCCAAAACGATTCTGAAATACCCAGCAATGGAATCCTAAGTTCAGGAGATTCGAATGAAGTATCTTATCAGTTAAATGATCAAACTGGTTGCTTAGAGCCTATAGTTCTCGAAAAAGAGAATATTTCTAGTAATTTACCTGAAAAAGAGGGATTTACAAGTGAGACAAGAAAGAGGAAGAAAAATCAGAAGATGAGGCTTTTGGGAAAACATTATACGGGACATAAGGTCAACAAAGTTGATAACGTTACAAAATTAGAAGAAATTTCAAAAAGCGACAGGCAACTAAGAGAAAAGCCATGTACTCACGGGGCAGAAAAGAAGTCGGACAGGAGTTATTTGTGTGCTGCAATAAATGATGAAATCAGGAAAGATTGTTTCAGATACTTTTGGCAACTACCAACATGGGACGCTAAAAAATCATACATAAACGGACTGATTCAGGCAAGAAAGATATTACGACGACGAAAAATTTCTATAGATGTACAGAGAAAATCTTTTGGGTTTGATTGCTATTTACCAGGCTTTAACGGTGACAAGGTTCGTGTTTGTAAGGAATTGTTTCTGGCGACGTTTGATTTGAAAAAAGATATGTTTCAGCTTTGGATTAGATCTAATATAAATATATCAGAAAGTAGTGAAGGAACCCCTGTTCGAAGAATAGATAAGGTCCCTAACACACCAGGAACTACGACTAGGGCACTCAAATCTGATTCTGTTCATAAGTGGCTTGAATGTGTACCGAAAGTTCCAAGCCACTACTGCCGAGCAAATAGTTCCAAGATATATGTTGAAGAGTCTTTCGAATCTTTCAGCCACATGCATTCTGTGTATACTTCATGGTGCCAGACTAATAATGTGGATGCTGTGAGGAGAAAGAAGTTTCAGGAGATTTTAAAAGAGAAGAAAATTTCTATTTTTAAGCCACGCAAAGATCAGTGTGACATTTGTGTTGGCCACAAACAAGGGAATATTCCTGACGACGTTTATCAGCTTCATATTATAAAAAAAGATGAAGCTCGAGCAGCTAAAACAGAAGCAATTAACCAAATTTCAGACGATGTGATTGTAGTATCAATGGATATGCAAAGTGTTTTACTATGTCCTAAGCTACTTGTTTCAGAGCAGTACTATAAAATGAAACTAGCGCTACATAATTATACTTTTCATGTTAAAAACGACAAAAACGTATATTTATATGTGTGGCATGAAGGCGATGGAGGAGTAACCGCAAACAATGTCACTAGTTGTATAATTGATTTCATAGAAAAATATTGTTGTCAATACAAAAAAGTAATTTTGATATCCGACGGATGTGCCTACCAGAATAAAAATAAAACACTTTGCAATTCATTATCTAACCTCAGCACTGCAAAGGGCATTATGATAGAGCAAATTATCCTAGAAAAAGGGCACACGATGATGGAGGTAGACAGCGTACATTCAACTTTAGAAAAAAAGTTTAAAGGCCCCATCTACTCTCCATCTGACTATATATCGCGGATGAGAGATACCAGACCATCACAACCTTACATTGTACATCACTTAGAGTACACATTTTTTAAATATTATGAGGATGTACCCGGTGGTTTTTCAAGCATAAGACCTGGAAGAAAAACCGGCGATGCAACGGTAACAGACATTAGAGAACTTCTTTATTTCAACGGTGATGTGAAGTACAAACTACGCCACACAGATGAGTGGAGCAATTTGCCGCAGAGGAGGACAAACACGGCACCCATAAGGGAACCTGTAAGCCTTTATTATGGCCCACTAAAAATTGATTCTACCAAATTTAGTCACTTACAAAGTCTAAAGCAATACATGCACCGCGATTACCACCTATTCTACGAAAATTTGAACCATTAATAATGTTCCATATTTTGATCTCCTTATTATTGATTTTGTTTGATTCAATAAAGTGATAATGTCATTTGATTAATTATGAAATGTATTGGTTTTTTATTTCCTTTCTTATTAATTATTTATTTCTAAAAAAATAGCTATGTGTCATCGCACAGCCAGTTTCTTTAAGATTCCATATAATTATAAAGTAGTTATGTGCGCTAAATTCACATAGCTTGTATTTACGACTCAAATAAATAACTCTATGTGTCAAATTTGCCTATTATGTTTAATTTTGACATTATTAATAATTTTATCTATCCAAAAGTTATCTAAAACTACGTAAATTTGCTATATGTATTAAAGTAAAAATAAATTATTTGAATACACTGAGTATTTTTCGAGAAAATCAGTTTTTTGCGTCTCCTGTAAAGTGTGTAAAAAACACATAGTGACTTTTGCACGCGCAACGACGATATGCATTCTATCTCTATTAACACTAGTGTTTATTTGTTCATATGTTAACAATTGCTTTTGTAATACTCTGCATAGAAAATATTTAGTCATTTTCACAGCGGACTCCCACAGCCCGCCAAAGGTCGGGGAATACGCAGGTATAAAATGAAAGTTAATGCCTCTCTGGGCTGCAAATTGACATCCTTGTCTTTGGTGATTCTGTGAGGAGTGTAATTGATAAAGCTCAGTTAATTGGTTCCTTGCGCCTTTGAAAGTACTAACATTTTCAGAGTAGATTTCTTTGGGCAATACTCTTCTAGAAATAAATCTTCTAAGGCAAGTGAGGTAGGCATCTGAAGTGAGATCTGATGTGGTTTCGAGGTGAACTGCCTTTGTTGCGAAGCACACAAATACACAAATATATCCTTTTCCTACCAAGGAGCGTCTCACGCGCGAGAGTTTAATATCAATAGGCCCAGCGAAATCTACACCGACTTTCTCAAAAGGGCGACTCATTGCAGTCACTCTGTCAGCTGGCAAGGAACCCATCAGCTGTTTAGAGGCCTTTGCCTTCTGTCTGAAACATATTACACATTTATGAATCAATTTTTTTACATACATTAGTTATCCAATATTTTTGATTTAAATTACACAGTAATAATTTTGGACCTGCATGTAAAAGCTTTTCATGTTCAGCTCTTATGATACAATTAGTAACATGTGATTCTTTCGGTAAGATAACCTGATGTTTATGAGCATATGGAATATTAGAATGATGTAGCCTGCCACCTACACGCAGGATACCTAAACTATCTATAAAAGGACATAAGTTTTATAAAGGACCTTTTACACTTTTATTGTTTTTTAAACATTCAATTTCGTCTTTATAATATATTTCTTGTTCATTCTTAATGGATTGAATAATGCCTTAATGTTGCTTAACATTAAGGCATTATTCAATCCAGAACTTAAGAGATATTTGTAAGTTAGTTTGCCACCCTTTATGTTATTAATAAACCGAATTATATAAGCCATTGTACCATTCTGTGAATGCTAGAATGTTTGCGTATTTGATCAAAAACATAGCTATTACCTGAAGACACTTGGCTGGCGGAGAATGATGACCCGGGTTTTTCTTCAGGTAAGTTTGCAGGTAAGTCTATTTTAAAACTAAATTTATATTCACTGTCATGCAAAAAATCAGGGCCATCCCACCATAGGCTGCAGGCTTATTTTCAGTGCTTACATATAGCCACTGACAGTTAGCCATATTTTTAGCGATTGCCCTTACCCTGTTTGCAACATAAGCATTAAGTTTTACGGGTTCTGTGTGCAACCATGCAAGAACAATTTGTGAATCGGTAAATAAGTAAGCATTACTTATATTATATTTTAATTTCAGCGTGCAATAAACCTTTGCCATGAGTATGGATAGAAGAAGAGCAGTATTAAGTTCTAAGCGCGGTACAGTTTTGTTCTTATCTTGAAGCGGATTTATGCGCGATTTTGAACACAGCAAATACATTTTAACTTTACCATTATGATCTGTAACTCGCAGGTACACACAGCATCCATATGCCGTAGTACTGGATGCATCTGAGAAACCTATTAATTCAATTTTACTTAACTCCGTTACATGTATATTTCTATTAATAAAAATTGGCTTCATTCCAGCTAGACTGGAAGAGAATTCGTGCCACGCTTTCCTAATATCATCATCAGGCGTGGAATCTCAGTCAGTCTTGGAAGACCATAGTCTTTGCATTATAGCTTTTGCTTGTGAGTATTTCTCAAAATACATGTACATCTTTGAAAAAAAAAGTGTGCTTTGAAACAGTTCAAAAGTTTTATATTTATAAATCATCACACAAAAAAAACACACTCAATTTTGTAGGATGAATATTAATCTTTAAGATAACGAAGAATTATAGCTATAATCATACTTATTATCAAATATTTCGATATTTTAAAAATAGCTTTTTTTACCTTTCATACAAAAACCTGTTTGCCACTCTACCTTTTTCATGTGTTTTTGTTTCATAAAATGCGATACGTAACTAAATTATTGTAAATTTCTTTGTATCATCGTTCTACAGTAATCGCAGTTTCTGTATCAAATTGATTTTCTATGGGGTGTCATAGTGAATTGGCAATTTAAAGCAAAAAAACAAAATGAGTCGCTCTCATTTACTATTTAGTTATTACTCTTTAGTTACGATTTATTTCTACTTTCCCATGATTTCTGAACGATTCCGTAATTTTTTTACACGGACAACACTAGCTTCACTCTGATTGGCTATTGGTTTGACGTCTCCGCCATTACATCTATCGTGAAAATCAGTGAGAACGTGTGTGTTTTGTGGGGTTACTTTTTCGAGACAGGAAGTAAAATCAGCGATTTTTCATAGAACGGTAAGTCTTCATTTACCCATTTTTTGTAATACGTGTTGTACGAATATTTAATAAGCTTTTATATTTGCTGTAACAGCTTTTATCAATAAATATATTTTTTCTGACCTCAATTTGTCTAATATTTCGTAACGTTTTTTACGAATTTCGTTACGTAACGAAAAAGTACAACATAAAGCTGAGTGTATACTGTTATAACCTGACTAAGCATAGTAATATTCACTACTTAATTTATGAAAAAAAAATATATAGAGCGTCAATAACTAAAGGATTGGATATTATCTGCTATATAGAAGTGCCACCAGCAAAAAATAATGAAATAATTTAAATTACGTTTTTATGTGATTTAACAACTTTTTACCCCTGATATTACTTACATGAAGTTCTATTGAGAACTTCCTCCTTTTCGTCGGTTAAAAAACCTCGCGGCTTTGTTTCAATTCGCTTGAGAATAGAATTATACCGATTGTTACAAATACTTAACTCTTGCTAATGACACTTCTGTAGAGATGCCCACTATACTTGTTGGTTTGACTTATCAAATTGGTTATTACTTACAACTGCTTATATACAACTGCATTACTTCTTTTGTTTTTTAAGGAATGCCGCCAAAAACCAATGCCGAAAGGCAAAAAGCTTACAGAGAACGACTCAAAAAGGATAAACCAAATAAATATGAGGAAATCCGTGTCAAACATTTGGAAAAAGTTAAAGAAAATATCAAAAAGAAAAAAGAAATTCTTACAGAAGAAGAAAAACAAGAGCTACGAGCAAAGTGGAGACAAGCCAATGCTATAAGAGCTGAAAGAAAAAAAAAGGCCTACTCTACGACAAAACAAAACAACACATTGGAAGTAAGAAAAAATGCTAAAAATAATACAAATATCCTAAAGGAGAGACTACAAAAGCTTACTGAAGAAAATACTCAATTAAAACGACGAAATAAAAATTTAAGACAGGCCTGCAATCGGATGAAAAAGCGAGTGGAAATTCTGAAAAACGACTACCCCAACAAATTAGGCCTGATAATGATGCTATTTCCATTGAAACTCGTCAGTGTGATGACACACCGTTAACAAAATCGAATAGTTTTTTAGAAGAAACTTTACCAAATGTGTCCGTGACGGAAAAAGAAAAGGTAAAAAAGAAGTTAATTTTGCTTAACACAAATACAGATTCTTTAAAAACAGAGTTTAATAAAGCAGATACCAAAGAGAAGAAAGTACTAAAAAAAGTTGCTACCAACGATATTGCAAATAAATACAAATTAAAAACAGCTATTTCTAATGTTCTTGGTCTGAAAGGAAGAATAAGAAAGACGAAATCAATAAACGAAATGAAAAAGAAATTCATGAAAGATATACAAGATTTCTTTGAAAGAGAAGATGTAAGTAGACCTAGTGCGGGAAAAAACGAGTGCATAACGAGAAACAAAGAAAAAGTGCAAAAGAGATATTTAATGGAACCAATATACAAGCTCTATAGAAAATACAGGTTAGAGGGTGGTAAAGCGTCTTTGCAAACTTTTTATCGTTTTCGACCGTTCTCCGTTGTGAAACCAAGACTTCAAGATAGGAATACTTGTGCTTGCATAAAGCATAGTAATTTATCTTTCAAGGCAATATCGTTGAAGAAGCTAGGTTTGCTTCAGACATCTGACATTGACGAACTTATGAAAAATGTCACTTGCAGTAAATGTTTTAAATGCATGTACTCTGAGTGTTCTGAATGCAAAAATAAGAAACTAGCTGTTGATTTGACAATAAATGAAGACAGCCCTGTGGAGTGGCTTCAATGGAAAATAGGCACACACACTTATATTAAAATTGACAAAAAGAAATGCGTAGAAAAACAGACGAAAAAGTATTCAAAACAGGTAGTGAAAGGGACAGTGAATGCATTGATAAAAGAATTTCAAAATGATGTTCAAAAATTTAAAACTCACTACTACAATGTTCAACATCAGTACTTGGCGTGGAAAAAGTGTATTGAAAACCTTGATGAAGACGAAGCTGCATTGATTTGCGATTTTTCAGAAAACTTTTCGTGCAAGCAGTCTGAAGAAATTCAGGCGATACACTTCGGAGGGTCTAGAAATCAAGTCACATTGCACACTTGCGTCCTTTACAGAAAAAATGTGAAACCCCAATCGATATGCTCCATATCCCCAAATAATGAACATGGTCCTGGAGCAATCTGGGCCCATTTGGATCCAATAATGAAACTGTGCCAACACTTTACCATTAAAAAGATTCATATATTTTCTGATAGCCCTACAACTCAGTACCGCCAAAAACATAATTTTTTCTTGTTCCAACATAATATAAAAGAATACGGATTTGAATATGCAACTTGGAATTTTTTTGAAGCCTCTCACGGCAAAGGGCCAGCTGACGGGGTTGGTGGGGCATTAAAGCGCCAACTTGACAATCATATTTCACATGGCAATGACATAACCAACGCAAAAGAAGCATATGACTATTTAATGGTTAACAGTAAAGTAAAAATGTTTTATGTTAATGAAAACGACATTCAGAAGATGACCAAAAATATCCCTGAAAATATTATTCCCATAAAAGGAACAATGAAGCTGCATCAGATTGTAACGGATGGCAACACGACAATTAAATATAAATTGCTGAGCTGCTTTGATTGCCAGAAAAACATCTGCTGTGATTGCTACTACACTAAAGAACATGAACTTCTATCCAACACCCTATCAGAACCAAAAGCATCATGCAGTAACAAACCGCAAGCCTTGAAAAAACAAAAACCAGCAGCGAAAAGATTCAAAAGAATAAATAGTTCTACTACGACGGAGAGTGATGTCAGTATAAGTTATCATAGTGATTCAGATCTGATAGATGCGGATTTTTGGAGTGAGGACAATGATTTACCCAGGATAGATGACAGAGAGAGTGATCAAGACTTAGAGGTGAATGTCCATTTGAGAGCAAATATAAAAGAGATTTATTTATGATTTTTGACGTATTTTAGGGTCAAACACAAATAAAAAACTAATAAATACCTTTCAAAATCAATCATAAAAAAAAAATATTTTTAAATACACTTTGATGTCATGTTTTTAATTTTCAGGACACATCAAAGGAGGAAAATGTTAAACGGCAACCCCCAGAACAAGTAACATTGTTATCTTCGTCAAGATTTATGTCTGCAAACCATGCTTTCTATGATACTGAAGTAAAATGCCTCAAGGCAGACGAAACACAACAAGGCAAAGAAAACTTTAAGAATAAAGGAAAAGGAACAGGGAAGAAAACAGCAAAGCAACAAAAAGATATGGAAGAAGACAAATATCCAATTGATATAATGAATGTATTAAAACAAAAAGGTGAAACAGACAAACCAAGTAAAGAAATAAAAAGTCATGAGGAAGAAGGATCAACAACTGATATCAATACAAAGCCAATAATTCTCGAGGATTTAATAAGTGACGAAGCTGTAACTACGGATGAAAAATATATGAGTGATGCAATGTCATTTAATGAACCGGAGTTTAATTTCAATGATTTGGACAATGTAGATGTTATAATACAAAATAATAATGCAACAAAAAATAACACTGAATATGAAAATAATGAAAATGTACCAATTGAAGGCACTCACAAAGTCAAAGGCGAAACATGTGGACTGACTATTCTTAACGACGAAATACTGGAAAATATACACACAAAAAAGAAAGTGGTTTATAAAGGACTTAAACCTCTATCGCTTAATAATTATCTTCACGCGCCAAAGCGATGTGATCCAAAGATTAAAAAACGGATTGTCAAACCAAATGTGTTTCGGAAAGAATTCAATTATTACAAAGATAAGGAAGAAATTTATAAAGCGCTAATGGATAGTGATTCTAATTAAGTTTTTTTATGTTTAAAATAACGTCAGGTTTTCATTTTTAAAAGATTGGGAAAAAAAAATAATTTGATTAAAATAGTATGAATGATTACTCCCTTATTTTATTTCTAACCCCTTAAGTATTTGGGTACATACTTACAAATATTTCGTATTGAATAAATGAAGAGCATTCACAATATTTCGCCAATGTGTAACCAGCCTTATGGTTACTATTTAGTTACATCTAAGGACTATTTCGTAACAATATTTCGTTACTACCATTTCGTTACGTACATTTATTTTGAGAAATACTCTTGTACAATAATGGGACTAACAAAGCCCATGGGACTAAACATTTTTCCTATATAAGAGAGAATATCTCTCTTTGTAAAGTTATGATTATTGAATGTTTCTGGACAGGACATTTTAAATTTATCATCCTTAACCATCAATTGTAAGCCCAAAGTCTTTAGATAATAATCATCGCTTTGTAGCTCTAAATTATCAAAATGCTGTTCAGCTGAAGGAATGTCAGACAATATTCTATTATCATTTGATGACCACTTATGTGTATAAAAGTTACCTAATTTCAAAAGTTGGCAAATCTGTGACAGCCTTTAAGATAGTATGCAGGTTATTATCTGCATAAAGAATTTCATCTACATATGTACAATTTTCTATAAGAAATGAAGCAAGCGGGAAAGTGTCTTAATTTTGTGCCGCTAGTTCGACGAGTGGCCAGATAATTTGAACTTTTCAACCCGTATGTGACCGTGTCAAGCCTAATGCATTGGATTGGCTCATCCGGGCTATCTCTCCACAGTATGTTTTATAAGGAGGTATGTTCCGGTTTTACGCGTATAGTTCTAAACATTTGTTTTATGTCAGAGGTAAATGTAAAATCACCACAACGAAATAATAACAATATAAGACTACATTCAAATTATGGCTATATGCAAAAAGAAAAAACCTCTGATAACTTGCCAAATGGAAGTTGATGATTTCTACTCGACTGAGACTCTAGAAAAGTTCATAGTGAATCGAAAGAAAACAACAAATAATGACAAAGTAAATTGGCTAAAAACAGACCAATATCATATTTATATGAAGTCTGACTTTGACCAAGAAGACTACGACTGTTTGGATATTACTCGTAAAATATCAAGACGTCACGGCTTTGACAAAGTCAAAGTCAAAGTCAAATTATTTATTTCAAATAGGGGCACATAAATGGGACTTTTGAACGTCAAAATTTACAAATAAAATAGAATTGATACTAGTCGCCCCTTCCAAAAGGTAGCTTCGTATGGAGAAGAATGGGCAAGAAACTCCACCGTTACTCTTTTAAAATGTTTTACAATATTTGGTATTGGTACATCAATTATATAATTATATGTGAAGACGATGCACCTAGAATAAAATTACTATACCACAATAGGTAAAAAGAATTAATAATGAAGCAATGAGATAAATTAATTATGTGATAGATACATGGTGCTCACATATTTACAAACATTGTAAAAAAAAAAAAAAAATTTTTCCTAAAATAATCAGTGTGTGAGTTAAGGTAATCACAGAGTGTAAAATAAATGTCACAAAAAATAATAAAATATACAATTAAAATAGCAATCAGTTAGATTTTGTCTAGACTCCAGATTGTCCTATGGAGCTGGACCAGCATGTTTCCAAGCGTTCCTATCCTGGATATAATCCTCTAATTTGTAATAAGCTTGTTTACAAAGTGTACTTTTTATATGAGTTTTAAATTTTCTTTCATTTAATTGCAATATATCACAAGGTATTTTGTTGTAACATTTAACACAGTACGCCATAAAAGATGTATGTACTTTAGATAATCTGAAACATGGCTGATCTATTTTATTTGTAGTATATATATTTCTAGTATTGAAATTATGTCTATCACTTATTTTTTTGAAAAGATGTAGGTTCTTTCTTACATACATAATATTTTCATAAATGAATTGGCAAGGTACCGTCATAATATTAATCCTTTTAAAGAGTTCCCTAAGAGATTCTCGGCGACGTAGATTATACATGGCTCTGACAGCTCTCTTTTGCAAAATAAAGATGGATTCAAAGTCAGCAGCCCGACCCCACAATAAAATACCGTACGACATAATGCTGTGGAAGTAGCTAAAATAGACCAAACGCGCGGTTTCTACATCTGTTAACTGTCTTATCTTCCTAACAGCTAGAGCATGCAAACCGATAACCGATAATCGATAATTTATCGGTTTTCGATCCATTCTGACAAAACGATAAATATCGAAAACAAAAACGATAAATACCGATAATCGATAATTTTATATAAAGAATTCTGACACATTTCTGAACGAACGTTGGATGCGTCCCGTTCCCTCGCCGCGCGCGTTTTCTTTCCCGTCACTGTAATTTGCTCATTGCGCAATATTTGTGTGTGAAGGTGAACGTGTCGATCGCTGTCGGTCTACCATGTGAGTGAGGAGTTGAGGACGCCCGGATTAACTGAATTGAGAGTTTTGCGTCAATAAGAATATTATTGGTAAGTCAGATTTATACTACTTAATTGCAAACATTTAGCGTTGTTATTCGAAATGTTTCCGTTCAAAATGCTACACCATTTAAATATAGAAAGTAGGTACCTAAACAAGGCTTTTACAGCTTGGCCAGAAAGAGTAGAAATTAAACAAATATGAACTAATTTTTTCTACACATGGCAACTCGAAAGAAATGTCAAACATCAGTCAAACTATCAAAACAAAAAAGTGTATTGTGAAATAATTTAATTTTTCGTAGCTATTAAACGTATTAGTCAGTGAATTATTATTGAAAATGGGCAAGACGATAAAAAGTGGTGCCAGAGAAGTTATTTACAATGTTTTTAAGAGGTGTTTGGCGGAATATCATGCCGGAAAACTTCTAACAGAATTGGATGACCTTTACAAACGAGTTGCTGATATGACAGGTATTTATTCACTCTCATTTTATATAATTTATATAGTTCATGATCTAAGTTACAGTTAAAGTCGGTTAGGTCTTCAAAAAATACCACATCATCGAAGTTTTTTACGGATTTAATATAATTTTAGAGGTTATGTTTACATCGGGTTCACAATGACTTTGTATAGAGCGACTGCATTTTTTGATCGTCACGCACGTCATTCTACATTAATGTTTTATTTTGATTATAGGGAAAATCAGAAAGCACTGTTCGACGCATAATAAACGAAGGCAATAAAAACGAAGGCAAATTCATAACACCAGCCAAGCATAGAAAAGGACGTTCAAAAATAGAGATGGACGATTTTAGTGTCTGTGCGATTCGTCAGAAAATTCAGTTTTCTTACACCGTACAGAAAATAGCACCAACTTTGCGAAAGTTGTTGGCTGTGGCAAAAGAAGAATTAGATTACAAAGGAGGCCGTGAGAAATTAAGGCAAATATTACATGCCATAGGCTTTTCATACAAAAAATGTTCGACAAATAGAGAATCGCTAATAGAAAAACCTAATATAGCAGCAAAAAGAGAAAAATATTTAGAAATTATAAAAAGAAATCGGGATTTGACTGTTGAGCTACAAAAACAAATTGTTTACTTGGATGAAAGTTACATCCATAGTTCTTATAAATTGAGAAAGTGCTGGCAATCCATTAAAATCAAAGGCATAAAACATGATATATCAAAAGGAAAAAGATGGATAATTGTCCATGCTGGAACTGCCAATGGATTTGTACCCAACGCTTTACTAATATTTAGTGGTACTAACAAAATGGAAGACTACCATTCAGAGATGAATTCTCTCAATTTTACCAAGTGGGTGACAGAAAAACTGATCCCAAACCTACATGAGGCCTCTATAATTGTCATGGACAATGCGCCTTATCACAGTGTGGTGCAGAACAAGGCTCCAACATCAGCTTCCCGAGTAGATGAAATAAAACTGTGGCTGTTAGAAAATAACATCCCGTTCGAGCCATCAACAAGAAAGCCAGCATTATTAATGCTTGTTAAAAAGCACAAGCCAGAACCAGTATACCAAATAGATGAGTTGTTGGGGGAACATGGTCATGAAGTGGTACGGCCTCCTCCGTACCACTGTGACCTAAATCCTATCGAGCTCATCTGGGGCATAGCAAAGCAAAAAGTTGCTGCATGTAATGTGGGAGGAGCAATTGACATAAAAAAAGCAACTGAGGAAGCTTTTAATAGCATTGGTCCCGAAACTTGGAATAATTGTGTCGAACACATAAAGAAAATAGAACATAATTACTATGAAAGGGGAAGAACACTCTATGAAGATATAGACAGACTGGTAATTCGTGTTGGTGAGGACAGCAGTGACAGTAGCTCAGATTCTGAAGATGATCAAGAACTTGGATCAGACATGTCAGGTGTAGAGTATTTAGATAGTGACTAGAAAAAATATTGTTACTATACTGCCGTACGTTACTTAAAACACGGTTAAGCCTCAAACTGCCATTTTTTAGTTTTGAATCACACATTACGTTTTGAAAAATTCTCTATCTTTTGTGCTGGGTCCCATTACTGTACGACTTTTACTTTCCGAGATATAGAGCGGGTGTGAACCGTTAAGTAACATATTTTTTACAGTTTACTTTATTATTTAACAGCTATTCCTCAAATTTATGTTATAACACGGCAAAAGGATGGTAACGTTATTATCACGGATCGTTCCAAGCGATATTAATTTATTATAATACAGTTATCACACAATGCTGCACTTAAATTAAGCTATACGACCATAACCGTGTTATAATCAAGTACTTACAGGTGTGTCTGAGAACAAAAACTATGTTATAATAAAGTTACTATAGAATAATACATTACATTATAGTTATAGGCATTTAGCCTTTTTTCAATAAAGTTTATCGATGGATTAAAGTGTAAAATTCTTTACTAAAATACGACTATACAGATATGCTAGATTAAAATCTAGTTAAACCCAGAAACATTTTTGAACCGCGGTCCCCCGCGTTCCCGGTTTCCTCGGCCATTATTTCGCTACCAGCGACGACGGGGAGCGCTCGTGTGTGTGTGGAGCGGAGCGGCGGCGCGCCATAAATGTTTTACCATGTCGCGTCATACGTACTCAAGGTAAGGTTTTTATAATTTCACTAAATAGAATAGATGCATCAGTGAATTTAATAACCTATGTAATTAGTATGTAGATAATCGATATTTATAATATTTTCTTAAAATAAGTATTACATTCATTCAATAATTACGTAGTGGTAGGTGACAGGTATATAACCTTTAGCTTATAAATATTTGATTGGAACGAAATAATCCTTTTTCTTATCGTTCTGAAGCCGCTATGAAATCACACGCATCTCGAGTCAGGGTCAACGATGAGTAGGTGCAGCGCGTTGGGGCGGTATGTTTGAAACGAATACCTATCGGACATGGGCTTTCGCGCGCTTTTTTGCTTTTTACCTTCTTTCCTATTCTTACGCATTATTGCGTTGACGACGAGGATATAGAATAATAAAGTACCTACCTATAAGTTTTTTTTAAATTTTTTTTTTTTTTTAAATTAGGTATTTAACTAATTGTGTCTGTCATTATTGTAGACGCTCCGGGGTTCCACAAAGAATTCAGAACATGATGAGCATTGTGAATAGAGAGGTCGTACCTGTCGAACCACCCAAATTACGTATTCAAGAACAAATCATTGGCTTAACAAGCATGCCAAATTCATTAAATGAAAGTGATCCTTCTAGTCCTTCAGCTAATAATGGCATCGATTTATATGCAAATCCTCAACCTGGTACATCAAAAGTTTCGGATTCCAGTTTCCTGTACTGCGATGAAACTATACCGCCGTCTTTACATTCTCTGTCTCCAATCTTCTGTGACTTTGATTCGGATGATTCGGTTAAGGACAAGGACTACGAGGTTACATCTAATTACGTCGATTCAAGTGAAGAGAGTGATACGGACAGGAATATTAAAAAAACACTTGCTCATAAGTCCCAAATAAAATGCATATCTCAAAGAAAAGGTAAGAGAAGCTCTAAAGCAGAGAAAGAAAAATGTGTGCCTTCCTTTCCCAATAAAGTTATATCTCGACGTCACTCATTTAACAATGGCGAAAGAGCTGCTGTTCACGATCCTGTTTTCAAAAAGAGACGAGCGTCGACTGATGCTGCTGTTATTATATCAATGCCACCATTTGACAACCCAGCCACCAGTGATAATGAAGGTGAAGAAGGTTCAACAGCGCGGAAACGAAAAAAGTACAATAGCAGTGTGAAACAGCGAGAAATCCAAAGAAAAAAACAAAAACTTTTGAAATATACTGTAAAACCTGGATGTGACGAGAAATGTATAAAAAAATGTAGTTCTGTATTTGATGAATCTGAACGTGAGAATATAAATAAAACATATTGGAGTCTGCAACGCGGGGAAATGAGAATGTTTATAAGGTCAAACTATATTGTAGCCATTCCCAAGCGTAAGTACACATCTGACCCTAAAAGAAACCCCAAAAGAACTTTTACGCTGCAGAAAAATGACGGAACCGTAAGACAAGTATGTAAAATTTTTTTTTTAACAACTTTAGGTTTCAATAGAAACAATGATCTTATACTTACCACCTGTCTCGATACTGAAAAAGATACAGATAAACGTGGTAAACATACCAAGAAACCGGCGTTTAATCGTGATTTACTCAACCAACATGTTGAATCATTCAATCCCAGCGCTCCTCATTACCGTAGAGAGCACGCACCAAATCGGCGTTATTTGCCCAATGACATTAATATAAATTTTATGTATAAAGACTTTTGTTCAAAAAATCCCGAGTCAAAACTCAGTTATGACTTATATCGATCTCACTTAAAATCAATGAATATATCTTTCACTCGGCTCGGGAATGAGGAGTGCGAACAGTGCGAATCATACAAACATCACACTAAAGAAACAAGCCATGATGTTCGTAAGCAATGTTTTCCTGATTGTGACACTTGCTTGGCTTGGGCTAAGCATCATGATCGATACAAAAAAGCTAGAGCCCTTTATGATGCTCACAAAGCTATAAAGCAAAACGAAAATAGTATTTATTTCAGCGGCGATCTAGAAAAAGTTATCATGCTGCCTAGAATGGAGATGTTCAAAGCGGTTATATTTTGTCCCCGTTTGACGCTCTTTAACCAATCCTTTGCACCGGTTGGAAAAATATCAAAGGAATCGAAACCTCTTGCTGCAATTTGGCACGACGGAATAGCCGGTAGAAAACAAGAGGATATTATGAGCGCGTACTACAGTTTTTTCCTTCGTCATCGTGACGTTCAGAATGTTAATATCTGGTTAGATAATTGTACATCACAGAACAAGAATTGGCTGTTTTATTCCATGTTAGTCGACCTAGTAAACAGTGACGTTATAAGTACAGAAACAATAACTTTACACTACTTCGAACCCGGCCACACCTTCATGAGCTGCGACCAGTTCCACCATCAAGTGGAACTTGCAATGAAAAAGAAGGGTAAAATATATGACTTTTCAGATTTTGAGGAAGCTGTAGCCTCTGCAAACAATGGCAGAGTAACTGTCAAAGCGCTACAAGCAAATGAATTTCTCAATTTACCCAATAATGTCTCTGAGCGGCGAATTCAGCAAGCATGCCCTAGAGTCTATCTGAAAAATATAACACAAGTCTCGTTTAAGAGGTCAAGTTATGACATGTTGTATAAAAATGATTTTAGTGATGAATACTCAAGTTTTAAATTTTTAAATGACAAGTACTTAAGAAATCCACGTACCAACATAAGCTTCCGGACACAGCCGAAAGGCATTGATGAGGAACGTAAATCTAACTTAATAACTAAATTGTCGCCTATCATTCCAAAACATAAAATGGTATTTTGGAATGGATTGCCTACAAACAATAACACAGAAACGACCAAAAATTCAAGGAGGACTACCTAAACCTAAGAAAGCCATTTTAAATACCCAAGTACCTACAATTCTTTTTTTATTTTAATATAACTACTTAAATGTATATATTACTTAGTGCCATAAGACTAAATAATTATATTATATATTAAATTATTTAGTCTTTATTATTAATAATTATATATTTATTACTAATTATTAATTATATTACATATTAAACCTAATAGGGACCCCTATTAGATTTAATTCTATATAGAGGACTCAGTTGATTACATGATTATGATAATTAGTTAAAGACTGATTATATTGTAAAATTTAGAAAGCTATATAATAGTCTTAAGACTGAAGAAAATTGTTATAGCAGGTTGTTTTATGACAACTGCAGCTAGTGAGATAGATGGTTATATTTTTTTATTATCTTAAGACACTTTTCACTCCAGGGTTTTAAGTTAGAGAATGTTTTGATATTAAGATAATATTGTGATTTAATTATGAATATTACTAAGCCCAAATGTCAAAAATAATTATTTATGTTATTGATAACCATTTAAAATTGTTTGAAATAAATGATTAATAAATAATTTGTTTAATTTGCTTGCTTGTTTTCTTTTTTTTTCTCGAATAATTGTAAGTCATTGCTTATCTATAAAACGGCTAACCGCGAGCGAAGTATGAGTAGCCTTGTTTTAAGTAAGCAATACCGTTTAACTTGACGCCGCTTAATATATTATTACACAATTACTTGATTATAATGATCACTAAGTGCCTTAACTTGTTAATAAACCAAGGGGCTAAACCTTAATTTTACAGTCATTACTTGATTATATCATAGTTATGCAGCTTAGCCGTATTGTAATGACGTATTTTTTGATAACTTTAAATAAAATTTTTAGTAGTACAATTCTAAAGCAATTACTACGTTATAATACCGTTAGAGTAGGGTTAGCCCTATTATTATGCAGTATTTAATTACTAAACTGGGAAGAAATGCTAAGCTTAATTACAAATATCTGTTTTATTGTAAGACTGAAAGATGTTTTCAGTTTTCATACCCCAAAAAAAAATCGTTGATAAACCAGTGACATTTGTCTCTTAGAAAGATTTTTATATCTTTATTCGTTTGGAAGAGACATCATTTCGCAGGTTTTTGTCCGATATCTCTGAAACTACTTTATGGGTTTAACCGTATTTTAAACAATGTACGGCAGTATATTAAAGATGCTTTACTCTCCTATGGTTTTTAATTACTAAATTAAAAAAAAAAAAATTTAGCTTCTGATTTAACGATTTTCCACATTCAGATTTATCATTAAAAATACTTGAAGTATCAAATTCATTTTGGTTGTAGTATAAATGATGCCATATAAACGATAGTGGCGACCTCAATTTTTTTCTACTCTTTCTGGCCAAGCTATACCTTAAAAATGAAAAAATATATAGTTTGTAGTACGACATACACACAATCAATTTCTACCTATTAATTTCTTGTAAAGTGAACATAAAGCATATTTTATTGTTTTAGGTACCTACTTTTTCAGTTTAGAATCTTGTTTACCACTTAAATGGTTACTTGATGTGAATTGTGAATGTAAAATTCAATACAGAAGTTCTGTCTACATAACTAATCTACATCATAATATTTTCATGTAGTTCAGTAAATTCAAAACTTCGTATGTTTTTGTTTTAGGTACTTTACGTACTGCACCTACTCATTCAGTAAAATGTCTAATAAAAACACAATTAACTATGTACCTGTGTACAAAAAGTGTTCGGACCAAACGTCGGTATGGCGGCATTTTTTAAAAGCAGAAACAGGTGACACAGCAAAATGTAAGATCTGCGACAAAGTTATTAAGTGTGTGGGTGGTACAACAACGGGACTTCGCAGTCATTTAAGGTCCTTACATGCCATAAAACTTGACAGCGAAAAGTTTACACCGGAAGAAGGTAGAAGAGAGATTGCTGGGCCTTCAAAAAGAAAAAACGACGGTCCATCTTTGTTATCGTCTTTGGCGTCAATAGATGCTCCTGTATCAGTTAAAAAAAGTAAAATGTCTGATTATTTTACAGAATCAAACAGATCTTTAGATATTATGATATCAAGAATGACAGCTTTAGACGGAATGCCTTTTAGGGCATTTACAGAGTCTGAAGATCTTAGGCATATCTTTAACAAAGCTGGTTATAAATTACCCTCTAGTGCAAATTCTATAAAAGATATAACTGTTAAGTTTTACGATAAAATTAAGAGTAAGGTTATAAAAGAGATACAGGAGCTAAAAAATGAAGGACACAAGTTTTGCTTATCTTTAGATGAGTGGACATCGTCAAGAAATAGGCGATATGTAAATGTAAACATTCACTGTGCATTTTTCCAATGTAAGGATACTGCAAAAAACCTTGGCTTATGTAGAACATATGGCTCTGTAAACGCTGATAAATGTGAAGAATACCTTCGAAAGAGGCTAAATGAATTTGGTATAAACTTTGACACTGATATAATTTGTATAACATCCGATGGAGCTTCAGTCATGACAAAACTTGGCCGAAATCTAAACTGCATTCATCAACTTTGCTTAGCTCACGGCTTGCAACTGGCCATAGTGGATACATTTTATGCCAAATCTCTAGAAGTAACTCATTATAACGAAGCTCAAGATGAGGAGGAAAATGATAATGATGACGCACTTGTTATTAATGATGATGCTGGTGGATTAGAAATAGAGGAAGCGTTTTCATATGTTGAAACAAATATTCAATTCAAACCTATTATAGAGAAGGTTAGAGCAGTCGTACGAATGTTTCGAAAGTCACCTACAAAATCAGATGTTCTTCAGAAATATATAAAAATGGAACTTGGCAAGGAAAACGCATTGTTGTTAGACTGCAAGACACGATGGAGCACACTATGTGATATGATAGGTAGATTCATTAAAGTAAAAGCTGCAATCTTAAAAGCTGTCATTGATGTCCAATGCGCAATTCAAATTTCGGAACAGGAGTGGTCAGTTCTTCGAGACATATATGAGAATCTTGAAATTATTAAGGTCACAGTTGAGGCCCTCTGTCGAGAAGATGCCACTCTAGTTAGTGCGGATGTTGCTACGAATTTTGCTTTAAAGAAACTTGAAGTTCGCAATACGCAACTTAGTCGGGACCTTCATACAAATCTCACAAATAGATTAAAACAAAGACGACTTCCAATTGCTAGTCTTATGCAGTACCTGCATGATCCAAACCGTTATTTTAATGACGACGAATATAATACAGATGTATACCCTCGCTTAACCAATGATCGTTTACAGGACATGATACTAAACCTTTTATCAAAGTATGGTTCTGCTGCAGTGACTGCTTTGGATGTGATTGAAGATGACCACAGTCAAGCTCATTCAAGTGACCAAGTCACTGAAGTCACTGACAGCAATGCCCAATTGACCAATAAAGACTTGCTTGATCAATATATAAATAAAATTAATTATGACTCGAGAGGCCCAGGCATTTCAGCAGCTTCAACGGAGGACACTTTGACACTTCTTAAAGTTGAAATGCTACTATTTGAAAACGGTGGTGATCGTGGTCAACTGCTAACAAAACTATACCGATGGCTTCGCTCAATTAAGCCAACTAGTGTAGAAAGCGAACGTGTCTTTTCCGCAGCTGGAGTACTATGTAATAAGCTGCGTACTAGCCTAAATGACAAAACAATTGATTGTTTGTCATTTCTGCGGACATATTTTCAGCAGCAAAAAAAAACAAAAATCTCTTTGAAATGTGATTATTTCAAATGTGATCTCTTTTAATTATAATACAAAATTACTATTTTAAATGTGATTTCTTTTAATTATAATACGGAATTGTTATATGTTAATTTACCTATTGTCGTTAATTAATCGTTAAGAAATCTTGTTAGGATGTGTGTCTATGTTGTATGACTCAGATGTCCATACTGTACTACGAAATTATTTAAAGTTAATTTAATTATACTAAACGTCCAAAAGTTGCAATATTTAACTCATAATTATTATAATTATTTTAAAGAGTAACTTTTTTTTAAATTAAGCTAGAGGTTTCTAAGATTTTATTTAAAATATCTCTTCAAGAAGAGTTTAGTGAGACAATCCAAAATGTTATGTTATATAATTTAAATATTATAAAGAAATACAAACGTTGATTTAAAAAAAAAAACGCCTTGTTTTATTTATTTTTCAGTATATTATATTGTCCTTTATTTTAGGTAAGTAATTGCATCACTTTATCCCTTTATTTACAAGTAAAAAACAAGTTTAGGTATTTTTTTATAAAAAACGATAATTATCGGTAATTACCGGTTTTTATCGAAAAAAAATCGATATCTTTCATTTTATCGATTATCGGAATATTTCGATAATTGCATGCCCCAGTAGTGTAGCACTCTATCTTTGTTTAGACAGCGCCATCGATTCTTCAGCCTCCCAAACGTATTTTCTATGACAACTCTGGCTGCCACATGCTTATGATTATAATTGGCTTCTAGTGTGTTTGGGGCAGCATCTAAAATCGGAGTCATCAACCATGGCCGTTGTGGATAACCAGAGTCTCCTAAAATTATAACCATCTTTTAGTTGAATCATTGCCCAAGTCTAATGTACTATCGGCCCAAGTTAAGCATGCTCACTTAAGAAAATATTCCTGCGAGAGCGCAGCTAGTGACAAACCACACCCCTTCCTAGTTTCCCCCAATTAGAGACAATATGCATTTGTGTGAGTAATGAGCGAGTAACATAAAATAACAAACAATAGCTAGAGCGCGGCAGTGCCAATTTGCTCTCGCTAATTGTTGACGCTTCCCTTAAATTCCTATCGCCATTTCATTTTACGACCTGTTTATTTCTATCGGACTGATTGCCTGCCTAACTGTGACCTCTGCTTGTATACCGGACTGTGATCGAAAGCCTCTTCTTGACCCTAGCTTGTATCCTGGACTGTGTGTGTATTGTGTGTGGGCTGTGACTAACGTGGTGCAACCATGACGACCCGAAACCTGATTCAGGAAGAAAGGAATCAAATTATTGTTTTGCATAGACAAGGGTTAAATATATCCCAAATAGCAGTGGAGTTGAACATGCAAGTAAGTTATGTTTTTGTATTCAGATAGAGGGAGAGATATAGAAATAAATAAAGTGATAGTAATATTATTATTTCATAGTTTGCATTTTTCCTTATATTGCAATTTAAAAACAAATTCCATGAAAAATATTGGTATTCAGCTGCATCCGGTTAGACTGGAAGCCGACCCCAACATAGTTGGGAAAAGGCTAGGCAGATTTATATAAAAATAATAAAATTATTATAACTTTCAGATGGATTCTTTTTAAAAGTCTCATAAGATATTACCTACTTATAGTAATGCATTCAAATAAGATTGTTCTTTTTATTTATTTTTGCTTTCAAAGACGTTGTTGGAGCCTTTTATGACCCGATAATAAATCCTAAACCAAAACAACCTAAACAATGGTGCCTTATCTCACAGCGTCGTTGCCGCATTTTAATTAGAAAAACCAGAGCGCATTCGTCGCATTTCTAGAGGCTTGATCATTAAATTTAAACTACAATTTTTTTTCGCCCAAGCACAAGATAATTGTTTTTTATAATTATTTTTAACATTTATTTTATCATAATACTGCAGATGGAAAGTAATTGACAATAATGTAAATTTTTGTTAGTAGTGCTCGTAAATACTTACCAAAAAAACTTTTAAATACTAACGATTTAGTGCTTGGCTGGCCGATAAAATAGCAAGTACTTACTATTTTTTCGGCCAAGCACTAGATCGTTGGTATTTAACCACGAAAAACCTTTAGAAATGCCACGTTGCCAGCCCGCACGGGATAAACACTTTTAAATAGTAGAGATAAAGCACAAATTTGCTTGGGACAGTTTCATACAATGTTGGAATTTACGCTATGCCATTTTTCTTACTCATAGGTATACGAGGTGTAAATTGCAATATCTGAAAACCTCTTAAGGGGTCATTGTACTAATCATTATGAACAACTTTTACTACGGGACCAAACCTGAAATCGCGAAAAAAAAACAGCTGTTCCCTACATTTATGTTCGCGTAACTCGTCAAAATGTATGGACCAGCTGCTTTTTTATCGCGATTTCAGGTTTGGTTCTCATAGTAAAAGTTGTTTATAATGATGAGTAATGACCCCTTAAGAGATTTTCAGTTATTGCATTTACAACTTGTATTTTAAAATATAGTTATGAATGTTATAACTACTTAAATTAGTTATACAATAAGTAACAAAAACCCTGTTGTTCCTTTTAGGAACGTATACATTTACCTACGAGCACAACAATGATGAAATTATAATTTAAAAAAAATCAACATTGGCTAGTGGAGAGGTCAAAATCAAATAACTATTAAAAACGACACATTCAAAAAAATGTTTGGAGTATCTGATTTTACAAGTATATCTTTATTTCGCTAAATAGCCTACGAGCTCGGCGGCTTTCTTTGATGCGACAGAAGATGCCGCCAAAACTTACCGCGGCCGGCGGCCGCCTACCTACCCCTTTACCCCGCCACCCGCCGCCCTGCGAATCACTTCCTTAGTCTCCCGCGCAGCTTACTTCCGAACGGATGTTATTGTTGAGTTTGACCTACGTAGTGAGTGAGTGACTTGTGTTTTTTTACGTTAACGTTAACCATGTCTTATTCTAACGTAGAATATTTTAACATGTTGATGTGTCTTGGGAAATGTGACTGCAATTATGCAGAAGCACGCAGACTCTACCAAGAACGTTTTGCGAGTCTACCATTACCGTCGGCGATGGCATTCCAACGTTTGCACATACGTACGTACAATACCGGCAGTGTGCACGGACGAGACCAACATCGAGCTGACGCAGGCAGGCCGAGGACTCAAGACAGTGACATCGAGGAGCAAGTCCTGGATTTGTTTGAGCACGATCCAACGCGAAGTACGCGCTCAGTGGGACGAGAACTAGGAGTAAACCATATGCGCGTTTGGAGAGTACTCAAAGAAGATGGCCAGCACCCATTTCACTATCGTCGCGTCCAATCACTACTTCCCTCCGACTATGAGCCAAGAATAGAATACAGTAGATGGGTACTCGACAAGATCGAACAAGATAGTGATTTCTTGAATTGGATACTGTTCACCGACGAGTGCTCATTTGTTAGAACAGGTGTATTCAATTCGCACAATGAGCACGTGTGGTCGATCACAAACCCGCATGCTATTAAACCAAGTCACTTCCAGCATCGGTGGAGGATTAATGTTTGGGCTGGAATTATTGGTGACAAAATTATTGGACCTTGTTTTTTAGACCAAACAATGAGCGGCGCCAACTATCTTCGTTTCCTGCAAGAACAGCTGAGTGATGAACTTGAGGAATTAGGGCTCCATATCGTGCGACGTATGTGGTTTCAACATGACGGCGCGCCGCCACACTTCTCCCGCCTTGTGAGAAGCTATTTAGATGTTGAATACGGAGAGAGATGGATTGGTCGCGGTGGACCCATCAATTGGCCCGCAAGATCACCTGATCTGACGCCATTAGATTTTTTCCTCTGGGGCACTGTTAAGCAACAGGTGTTCAAAAAATCGTGTGATACGGAGGTCGAAATGCGTTCACGCATAGTAGCAGCATTTGACCACATCAAGTCCGATACGTCCGTTCTGCGAAGTGTACGTGAAAATATGATTAGGCGTTGCAACAAATGTGTCGAGGTACAAGGTGGTCATATTGAACAGCATCTCCGTAGCCGTCAAGTAGACATCATAATAAATTAAGTAGGTACCTACATAAGGTTTTATGTGACAGACGCGGTGACTTTTTTTTCTTTTTATGTAAAAGTGTTAAAATAATGTAGTTTTAACATTATCAATTGTGCTTGTGCAAATACCGTGTAAACCAACATTTTCAAAGATTAATTCGTGTTCAGTGATAAACAACAGCTGACAAGGTCGCGAACTTGTGCAGAAAAATAGGTAGAGCGGCGCGGGTGCACGGGCCAGGGGCTGGACAGTACCATACTAGACAAGATTTTAGTAAAAAATTGGAGAAAAGCGCCATCTGTTATCATCTGCGCAAACTATTTAGTACGTTTAATATATAATAGATGATGCTTTAATCAAAAAAAATATTTCATACAAATATCACCATTTATATGGAAATTTAAAAAAGATTTATTTAGTTTTATGTATGATGATGAGTATCAATAATTATTAATTTAATTAAATAATAAATTTAATGATCAGAGAATTTTTATTTGTTATTTATTTATTTTTTGTATGGCAATAATGATGCTAATTCTGTCAAATCAAATTACAAAGAAATTTGAATTTGAAATTCACAATATGGCGACTACCTACAACTTGCGCGTACGCTGTTTTGTAGTATTTGTCCATTTTGTAACTCTGTTTAAATATAAGCTGCTGATCTGCGTTGATTTGACTTTGTACTCATCCGCACCGTGAAGTGTTTTCGGTGAATTAGTGAGTGAAGTGATTTGAGCTTTGCTCCTCCGTTTCATGTGTTCACCTACTTTGCGAAAAGACGCTATTATTTAGTATTATTTGCGATATAGACGCTGTAATTTTGTGTTAATTGTGATATAAACGCTATTATTCTGTTGTTTGCGATTATAGACGCTTTTGTGTGCGGTTAAAACCATGCCAAGGCGGTGTGAATTGGGATGTTCATACAACCCGGGTAAGTGCTTTCTTCATCAAGTTCATAGTACCTAATAATTGCTTCAAGTTTCACTTCTCATCATGCTGTGGTTAGAAAGCTAGCATAGTCAGCAAGTTTAAATTATTTCACTAGTTGTAATTGGGAGAAGGTAACTTTTGAGTCCGTCTTAAGGCTTCATTGAGAGCATCTATTTCCTTCCCACTGTAAAAATCTTGCTATATTCAATTAATTTAAATAAGACAAACTTTTGAATAAACATCGCATGATCGATTTACATCTTCAGTTGAAAACTAGCGTCAGGCACTAGTGGCCTGGCATTTTTGATGAACTGGACCTATGTAGCGCAGACTTAAGGCACACCAAAATATATTTTCTTTGAGTTTGTATTTCATTGCTAAACATCATTTCTTTCAAAAATCTTGACTGAAATTCAAATGTCTTGAACACAAACTCTTCAAATAGTAACTTCACTGCTAGTGGTGGTTGTCCACCCTTAAGACAACACTCTGACATAATAAATATAGTGAGTTTTCTTATCATTCCTAACAATATCTTCTCTCCCCTTTTTTACTACTACGGCAACTTAGCCAATATCCAACATACAAACTTCATGTTTGATTTTTTTTTCAGGTCTTACGTTCCATCAATTTCCACACCCAGAAAAGAATCCTGAAGGATTCAAAGCCTGGGTTAATATTGTTGGTGGGAAACTGGACACTGCAGATGACATCAAATTTTACAGAAAGAAAGTAATTTGTGACATACATTTTGTCAACCAGTTTAAGAATCGCAATAACCGTTTAAATGTATTAGCTGTTCCTACACTACATCTTCATGGTAAGATTTGCTATTTATACTACCTATATTATATATATATATTTAAACTACTAGCTGCGTCCCGCGGTTTCACCCGCATAAGTCTCGAACCCGTGGGAATATCAAGATAAAGTATCCTATGGCCTAATCCATGTGTCAAATTTCATCGAAATCCGTGTTTAGCGTGAAAACAGTCAGGCTAAAAATGATTTGGATGTAATTTATATATATATGTATAAACAAACAAACTAACTCACTTTCGCATTTATAATATTAGTTAGGATTATAACATAGTTCAGGTGTTGAGTAATGGCTAATTATTAATCTATTATATACTGGAAAGACCTTATATCATACCATTAACATACCTAAAACCCATAATTATGCATACCATAAAATAGCGCCTATAATCTCCGAAGGGTTAGGCAGGGGTCAACCTAATAGTACACCCACATTTTGCCAGTTATGTTTAAGCTCAATATAATACAGACCGAGCCTATTGCTACTAACCGGGCACAAATCCAGGGTCCGTGGCTGGTACTGCAATATTCCTGTTGAAAAAACCCAATAACACTTTGGAAGACGTCCCAAGTCGTTTACCAGTAGCGCTAATGACCACGAGACCTATAATATGAGGCATTATTTTCACATAATTATTAAGTTATTCGTTTTTACCACTTCCAGGCTTTTCTACACAAGCTGCTCCTGTGTCTCCTATAATACCTCCTGACCTTCCCACGCCTGAACATTTATGGAATCGGCCATCTACATCAAAGCAAATATACACTGGTAAGTACTTCCTTGGCTACCTACATTTTCGAATTATGTTTGTTTATATTGATTGTATATACATCATTTTAATATTTAGATATAAAAAAATACACTACCATAACCATGGACAAATAATGATATAATTCATCTATGCCATATCAAAACTTTTTTATTTTGTCTTATTGTTATTAAAGTAATTTTATTACGTAATTAAATCAATGGAACTTATGTCCAAAATAAACACATAATAATACTAAATAATTTGTTTTTACTGTTTCCAGGCTTTCCAACACAAGCTGCTCATATGTCTCCTATAATACCTACTGAACTTCCCATGCCCGAACATCTAAGGAATCAGCTCAGCTCTACATCAAAGCAAATAGCCACTGGTGCGTGCATTTACATTTTCGAATTATGTTTTATAATTTAGTTAAATAATGAGGCGCTCGTGGCTTAGTCATAACAGCCGTACGGGTCGATCGATCAGGTTAAGCTGAGTTTGCTCCTTGGATGGGTGATCATCTTTACATACCGAGACCCCTCCGTGCCTCGGAAAGCATGTTATGCCGTTGGTCCCGGCTGTCATTCGTGGATCTTTGACGGTCGTCAGTAGCCCGAAAGTCTGACAACCAATCTTACCAAGGGATATTGTATAACCCAGTAAAAGGGGTGTTGGAGGTCAGAAAGGTAGTCGCTCCATGTAAAATACTGGTCAGCTGCATCTGGTTAGATTGGAAACCGACCCCAACATAGTTGGGCAAAGGCTAGGCAGATGATGAATTTAGTTAAATAATCCTCATTGTGACTCACACTAATAAAGTTTACATCACTCTGATACAAGGTAAATTTTTATTTTTATTTTATTTTCAGCTGTACCTCCCATTGCTGGTGTTATAGCATCAGAACATAACTATTGCAGAAACAATGGCAGACAACAAAGAAAACTTAAAGGAGATAAAAGTGAGTACCAATGTAGTTACCTAACACTTCAGGGAATAAAGACATGTTGTATGTTATGTTACGAGACCAGTGGTGGCCCAGTGGTAACGACCTCGAGTTACGACTGTAGTAGGTCGTTGGTTCGAACCCAGTCAGGTGCTTTACTTTGTGTAAATAGTTTCATCACCACTGCTCTCAAAACTGTGAAGGAAAACATCGTGAGGAAACCAGTCTGTCTTAGAACTAAAAATTGGAAGACGTGTGACATCCACAAACCAGCACTAGGCCCGCGTGGTAGATTAGGGCCCACTCCCTCTCAGAAGGCCTGTGTCCCAGCAGTGAAAACATTATCGGCTCATTATTTGAGTTATATTACATACTAAACTTATTGTTTTATTTTTAATACAAAATTAGTAATGGAAGATTGGGCTATAGTGTGAATATAAATTATATAAGTACTAATATTATAGAATTTTGTGAGTTTGTGTACGTGTGGAGGGGAATCACTGGAACCACAGCTCCTATTTGAAAAATTATTTCATAATTTGAAAGGTACATTATTCCAGATGGCCTATTAAATACAAAAAGAAGTACCTAATAATACTAATGAAATACTATCTTGAATTTATGAAAGTCTAGAGCTTTTTGTTATGTTGCTGCACTTGGAACTTATGTACAACGTGTCGTGAACCTGAAGAGAACCGTCTTCACATATAAATTGAACCTGCGCAAAGTAAAAGATGTATGTAAAGTTACCATAAAGTTTTATTATGTAATAATTTTTTTCAGAAAAGCAGAAATCTACTTCATCGGTTATGGAGAATCAATTAAAAATATCAAGATTCCAAATGAAGAATTTAAAAAGTGAAATTATACGATTACGTAAGAGGAGTGAAAGTTTCAAAACAAGACTAGCCAGCGCTGATAAAATTAGTAAACAAAATTGTTTCGAAAAAATTACAAGATATATGACGACAGCTGCAAAAATATTTACGACTATGCAGTACACCCAGACGCATAAGAGATCTCGTGGGCGGAGATTTAATTTAAAGGAAAAAGTTTTGTCTCTCTCCATGTACAAGAAGAGTCCCAAGAGTTATACTCTTTTATATAAATATTTTACTTTGCCCTCTGTAAAATCTTTGAAAAGGCTTCTGGCGAAAGTTGAAATAGAATCAGGGTTAAATAAGTCATTATTTATAAAAATGAGAGAGACTGTGAAAGAATTAAGTCCAGAAGATCGCCTCTGCTGCTTAATTTTTGACGAAATGTCAATATCGCCGCAGATCCATTATGATGGATCTAAAGACAAATTAAAAGGATTTTCTTGGCATGGTAAAAAAATTGCTGACCATGTTTTAGTTTTCATGGTCAAAGGAATTAAAAGAAAATTTAAGCAGCCTGTGGCATACTATTTTACGAATTCCTTAAACAAAGTTGAATTAAAAGCCTTGACTGTAAAGGTCATCAAATATGTACAGGGTACGGGGCTTAATATTTTGTGTACAGTATGTGATCAAAGCACTGTAAATGTGAGTGTGATAAATGAAATTGTTGAAGATACTAGAAAAAAGTTCATAAAAGAAAAAAGGGAATGGAGACACGAAACAATGGAAGTAGGGAAATCTAAAATTATTCCATTATTTGATGTTCCTCATTTATTGAAAGGGGTAAGAAACAACTTATTAACAAAAGAAATGAAATATTTCGACTTTGAGGAAAATGTCGAAAAGACCATTAAATGGGAATATTACCAGAAAGTTTATGAAGCAGACAAATTATATGGGGAGTTAAAAATATGTCACAATTTAACTGATGAACATATTTATGTTGAAAAAATAAAAAAAATGAAAGTAAAAGATGCAGCCCAAATTTTTAGCCATAGTGTTGCTGTAGCCACAGAACATTTAACAGGAAGAGGTGATGTACCGAATGAGTGCCGTCAAATAATAAAATTTACCAAAATGATGGATAATGTATTTGATTCTTTGAATGCAAGCACATTTAATATGAGTCATGGAAAAATGTACAAATGTGGTGTAAGAAACAATTCACCTCACCACGAATTATGGATAAATGCGAAAAAAGTTTTAAGATCAATCAAATTTATTAAAGTTAAAAAAGAAAAGAATAATAAAATCCGATTAATTGAAACGACTTCCATACCATCAATAAAAAATTTCATCCGAACTATTGAGGGCATGCAACATTTGTGGAAAATAGTATCTCAAAAATATTTATTTGATTCAATGTTGACTAGAAACTTTAACCAGGACCCACTGGAAAATTTCTTTGGGAACATTAGAAGTTACGGGGTGAGGAATACGGCACCTAACACTATTAGCTTTGAAGGTGCCTTTAAATCACTTCTTTTAAACAACTTTAACTCACCCCATTCTCTAAAAGCTAACTGCGAAAATGATGACAATGAGTGTCTTCAAACTATGAGCTTCTTTTTGGAAGACACAAAAGAACAAGCTTCTAATGTTTCCAATAATGAGGCATTACCATTTCAGCATGAAGAAAATGATGAAATTGTGGTGCCTTTTATAAATCTAAATACTGAGACTGCTGATGCTGGACAGGCTAATTATGTATGTGGGTGGGTGTTGGCTAAATGTTTGAAAAATGTTTCCAAATCATGCAGACACTGCAAAAATGAAATAAATGGCGATAGTCAATTAAAATCAAATGAATATATCAGGGCCAAAGAATATAAAACAGGTAGACATTGTCTGTTGTATCCCACTCAAGAGGCGGAAAAGGCTTTTAAAGAAATCCAAAATATTACAATAGAAATGTTGAAAAAGAATGTGCTAAAAAATAAACTAAAAGAAAAAATTAAAATGTTTTTGGATATATTTGTGGATTATCCTTTCACATGCGAGATCCACAAGAAAGAATTGAAAAATGTTTTTGAAAACACAACAATAAATGTCTTGGTTTATAGTTGGTGCCGATCAATTAATCGGATTTTATCCGGTAAAATCCAATATCGTGGTGAGGATGATGAAGTTAAACTTTCAGCCCAAATATATTTTAATAAACATAAACATAAATATGTATGATTTTTATTTCATTCCAGGTTGCCTACTAAGTACTTTCCAAATGTAAGTACATAATATTGTTCTGTAGCATGTCCGTCTTTATTTCCAATATTGTATTACGCATTGATAAATAATTGCTACAGATCAATTAGTGTGCATTTTGTGAAGTACTTTGTAGGCATGAACGAATATACACCCTATAAATAGGTATCTTTAAATAAAATATCTATAGACGGTATATTGAGGTATAGGTAGGTACTACCTATACATCCAGAATAATTTAAGAGGACGATACCAGATGGCGGTTCAAATGACATACAGAAGGTTGCAGAAAAAATTCAGAGTGGGTTCTCTATTCCCAATCTATTACTATACTCTATGGCACGGGCGCAGCGGCACCGATCAAAGAGAGTGGCGGGAATGTTCTACCTATTTTCTGATTTCGCGGCATCGCTTTCATGCAGAATTGCAGAGGTAAGAAATCAGTTAAACATTTCAAATATTAATAATTAAATATTTATTTTAATTATTTTTGTTGAACAGTTTTTTATAAATGACTTGCTTTATTACGTATGTATACCGATTCTTAAAACGTAGGTAGAAGGAACAACAGGGTTTTTGTTACATATTGTAGAAAAGTTAAGAGTTTATTTATCATGAAGTCAACCAAAATGCACACCTTAAGTATTTCAATACTTATAATTTTTATTTATAGTGTACTAGTTGTGCCCTTTGAATAAGACTTTTGTAGTGTACTCGTATTATTATACTTAGTTCCTATATTATGTAAAAAATCGATGCTGATTGTTTTTTTTTTTTTTTTTTCGTTAGAGAACAACGGTGCGCCGCTGGGTGCGAAGATATGAAGAAGGAGAAATTACAGAACGCGTTCGTGCACCTCGACCCCGGGCTATAAACGAAAACGAGTTAAATAATATGATAGCCACGTATGAAGAGAACCCGTTCACACCCACTCGCAGTTTCGCACAAGAATACGAAGATTCGATGCAAACTATTAGAAACGAGTTGCATCGAGCTGGAGTCCATCACAGACGTCCCGCAAAAAAAATTATTTTGACGCAGGAGCAGAAAGCTGCTCGCGTGCGATTCGCTCGTGACTACAGGGACTTCGATTTCTCTTACGCCATATTTTCTGATGAAAAGTGCTTTAGGTCTAGCCAACAAGGTCGTCGGAATTTATGGCGTGTAGATAACACAAGATACGAACCTCGAAATGTGAACCCAAATGCAGAATCGGGAAGAATTGTAGTGAACATGTGGGGCTGGATGAGTGCTGCTGGACCAGGCGAGCTCGCTTTTATACCAGGGAGGGCAAACGGCCAAACGTATTTAGAGGTGCTACAAACCATCATGGTACCCACAGTGCGCACGGTGTATCCACAACTGGACGTGCCAGAATTTTATTTTTTCCAGGACAATTGCCCGATACACCGTGCGCGGGTTGTTCAAGAGTGGTTGCGAGGGCAACCACAAATTAAAACAGTGCCATGGCCCTCCCGATCACCAGACTTAAACCCCATTGAAAATTTGTGGGGTTTAATGGTCCAGAGATGGGATAGTAGAGCAGAAAGAACGAAGGAAGCACTTGTCACACATTGCGAACAAGTTTGGGACACATTCAGAGGTTCGAATTTGTGCGAAGTCCTGGCTAGGTCCATGCGTAGCCGTTGCGATGCTGTGATAGATGCGGGAGGAGCAGCGACGAAATATTAAGTTAATATAATTTTTAACATGCACTATGTTAATTAACGAAAGGCGTTCCCGTTAACCCGCAATAGTCCAAACATGCTACAATTAATATTACCATTTAAAAATTCGCGAAAAAAAATCAGCTGCTCCCTACATTTTGTTAAGCTAGGTATGCGAACATAAATGTAATGAACAGCAGATTTTTTTTCGTGAATTTTCGAATGGTCATATTTTGGTAGCATGTGGACGCTATACCATTGCGGGTTAACGGGAACGCCTTTCGTTAATTAACATACTGTATAATTACATTATACAGGGTTATTTTTCTAACACCTGGTAGGACTATATTAGTACAACCACTTTTGATCTATGACTTTTTAGAATACCAAAAGTAAACTTTCAAGTTTTTGTTGTAATATTTGTAATAACACTTCTTAGATCTGTATTTTGTAGTAAGTACCGCTGCGACCCTGCATTCGCAACGCACTGTTTGTTTATTTAACTACTTACATAAGTATTTTGGTACCGCGTAGAGTTGTTCAAATTTAGAGCGATCAAAATAAATATTTTTAATTGTATTATGAAATTATTTTTTTATGAATTATTAAAAGTCATACAACAAAAGTTGTTATTTATGATGTTAGTATTATAGTCCTACGAGCTTATTAGTGTTTTATCATCAAATGACTTCTCCCGCTCTGGGCGGAGCGGAAGGTCGTGTCAAACTTTTACTGACTAAAACCCACCCGTGTTCCTTCAGTTGCCTGTGCCAGGGCCATGGTATCTCTTTCGAACAACCCGCGACTCCGGCGGCTTGCAAATAACCCTGTATAGCTATTTTTATTAGGTTTATTTTTATTATTCCAATTTGTATTATATTACTTCGTTGATTAATGTCACAGGGTAGACTGTAGACCGTAATCATAGTTTAAAATATTGCCACCGATTTTGAAGTCTTCTTGTAAAATTATTGATGTCAATTTAGTGTCATGTTGCCTTTATTGGTGGATTTGTTGTTTTATTTACAATCAATGTTGTCGTAAGCCCCGATCTCGTTAGTTTGTTATTTTACATATTCAGTAGTGTCATCATATCCGTCCACCTCATAAATAATTGATCTCATTTGCTTGATAAACCTTGTCTGTAGTGTAATGTAATTATTGCAAATTATAAAAATTATTAAGATTCTTAAATTGTACTAATCTTAAAACTTTTCAATTTCATTAGAACTGCACGAGCAATATTCTCCTAATCTTATTTACTGACAGTGTTGTGTTGTCTGTTTGTCATTGTTGTGTTGATTTCATATTTTGAACTTTATGATATAAGTGTAGATAAATACAGTTTATAAATGATATTATGAGTAAGAATCTTTTTACTTATAATATTTTGCATTTTGATGATAATTTCTGTGTAATTTTTTGTTATAATATGTTAATTTCTGGATGAATCTTTAATGTTTTGAAAAAGTCTATTAAAAATAAATTAAGTTACTTATATTGTTTTTTTTTCTACAACAGCAAATCCTTAAAATTGTTCTCAAGTAGATTTTAACTAACTGTTTATTTTTTCACACTGAGATTACAGCCGATAGTTTCATACAAAAAGCACTTACTATACATCTTTTATTATACAGATAAGATTTAAATATCAACCTAAATAAATCTTTAATCCTGCATAATGTTAAATGAACACAAACTAAAAATATATATTTCACTAGTACCCAACATTTTATTTCAATCCTTTCACTCTCACTGCTGCCAAGGCACAAATTATAGTTTAGTTTAATTACGTGATAAGCTTCTGAATTTTAAAGTGGCGTAGGAACTGAATCATTGTTAGATTTGTCAAAAAAAAACTTGACATGCAATGCCGGTAACGCGCCTGTAGCGTTGATTTCGCTTAAAATCATGAATTGTCAAACTTTGACTAGAGCATGAATTATAAAAGAGTAAAGTGTTGGTTTGATTATAATCCAGTCTTAAAGTGCTCATCCTGCACGGCATGCCTGGGCATTTTAATTGCAACGATACCTTGTTCGTTATACAGGCTGAAATTTAATTCATGGGTATCCTCTTAAGGGGTCATTGTACTCGTCATTATGAACAACTTTGACTATGGGAACAAATATGAAATCGAGAAAAAAAAATTGCTGTTCCCTACATTTTGTCGAGTTATGCAAACATAAATGTAGGGAACAGCTGATTTTTTTTTCGCGATTTCAGGTATGGTCTCATAGTTGAAGTTGTTCATAATGATGAGTACAATGACCCCTTAAAAGGATGCCCGTGAATTCAATTTCACCCTGTATTATTTTAATGAATAAAAGGTAATATTACAATTACCTACTGTTAAAAGTATTAAACCAAATACAAGGAACAACTGCAAAACATTTGAGATAATCCTAAGGTAATAAAAAAACGTATGGCCCTTGTATTAAGCCGTCCTCTATTGTTTAACCGAATTTCCAGACATTCCCATTAAATAACAATGGGTCTTAGATAATGAACTTATTTTTATTTCAGTTGCAAGAGTTGTGCGGCTTGCGGCCTTGCGTTAGCTACAAACAAAAAGCTCTGATAACATTGTATGAACTGCGCAGAGTATTGGTTCAAATATTACTGTAATTTTCAAGTATTCCCAAATTGCCCAAGTATAAACAAACACATAGAAATTTAGATAGTTATTTACTTTTAATAAAGTCGATTAAACACAAAAAATTTCAATATAAACATTTGATACCTTCATGCAGTGCCGGTCAACGCACCTATACCTAACGTATTCAGGGAGCCGTGAGATAAAAGGTAAACAAACCATAAATGTCCGTTCAATCGATTTTGAATGCTATTGTGTTGGTGGCATGACAAATGGCAGCTGCAGTAAACAGTTGGTATTGTAACCACTTTTTTGCCTTTAATGCCATCCATAAGCCTACGGAATAGAAGTCAAAATCGGTGGAACGGACTGTAATAAAACGGTTCGTTTCAATGTCTCATCTTATTGTGAAGGGAATATGGTGCGGTTGCTGCGGCATGCGGCATCACAATCCTATGTGGTGAATGGTGAAAATTGGAGAGGCAGTGAAAGTGTTCATAAATAACCTATATCTATAGACCCGATAGAGAGAGGAAAATATTAAAGTGGATTAATACATATAAATTGTAGTTTATTAGTTATTACAAATTATTTTTGTAAATACTGCAATATCAATAATACATTTTCTAAACCAAACAAACAGAAGATATGAGTACTAAAATTAATTCTTGTCAATAATAAAATAACAATTCAATTCAATAACAAAGAGCTCACGCCGCCGCCGCGCCGCGCTGGCCGTGCCCATTAAAAACTCGTCTCTTAGCAGAAACAAGTGAGCATAGTACGCTCCTAGTGTGAGTGTCACACATTCTATACATGATTATACTAATACGAACACCACTAAAATACGCTTTGTGCATCCTATTGGTCAAAACTCGTGCATTGTGCGATCGAGTCGTGAGTCGTGCTATGCGATTATCGCCTTTAAGGTGAGCATGCGGAACTTTGGCCGATAGTACAATGGTGTTCAAATTATATTTTATTGTTGAGAGCTTACCTAAAAGCCACACTATTTCCCCATTTTGGTGCAACATCTGCACATAATTATTGATGTCGCTGTTTTCCCATATAAATGAGTCGTGATTTGCATCTCCAAATTTGGCATTTACATTCAGAATTCTATATTGGTCATCACATATCTGTAAATCAAAGAAGTACTTAAATTAATAGTTACAAATTAAAGTGGTAAAAGAAAATAAGAATAAATCAAAATTCTTTACCATTTGTACATTAATCGAATGATAGTGCTTGCGGCAATAATAAAGATGTTCTTCAGTTTTAGGTGGTCCAAAAATCCTAAAGTGGCTACAATCAATGCACCCTATTACTCCAGGTATTCTATATTTGGCAGAAAACCTGAAATAAACAACATAGTTATGTTTCCGAATTACACAAATGTTTTGTATTTAGTACTAGGTACCTATTTACAAAAAATCATGGTAAGTACCTTTGACTGACTGCTTGTCGGGCAGATGGAGTGTTAGGAAACTTGATATATTTTTTTATAATATTTTTATGAGTTAGAGCCTTGGTAACCTCTTCAATATAAACACTGCACATTTTTTGTGATATATTTTTAGCAACTCCCACTGGCTGCTGGTAAGACCCAGTTGCATAAAAAAATAGTGCAGTAAGTACCTACAAAAAAAGTTTAATTATGTAAATTATGGATCACTGTGCAGAGGTAGGATGAAGAGTATGTGTCACACAAAATAAATTACCTTAGCTTCCAAGGTTACCCGTTGAGAAGACTTTAAACCAGTCAGTTGTCTCAACTCTCGGCATAAAAACCTGACCACTGTCTTCGGAAGCCGATATCTTCTCTTTAATTCGGCTTCTGGAAGATCTCTTATGGGATTGCTAGAAGTACGGGCTTCTGCACGAACACTGGACATATAATTACGCTCATCTCTTGCCCTAGCGGTTTCAAACATCTTCCAAGCAAAATATAAACGTGATGCCATAGCTAACTTTTATCCACACGACGAATTAAAATAAAATCACTTTGTTATTTCACCACACTCACAAGGCTCTCACTACAAATCCTTAAGTGAACACCTAACGTATTCGAAAGTGAGCAAGTTTCTCAAAAGGAGCTGTCAAAACCAGGCCCAGCCAACTTTGTATGGGCACAGAACAATACCCATTGGGGATTTTTATGTGTTGCCAGCAATTGAAGGTCTATCATCATATTTTAAAATTGTATGGCAACACTGGTCTGTGTTGGCCAAAATGCCAAATTGCGTCACGTCCGCGTCCGTCACTTACAAATGGCCGCCGTTTTTAAGACCGACGTTCTGTTTGTAGTTTTGTTATAAACAAAACCGTTTTGCGATTAACCATTTTTCTTTTTTTCACGTTTACGTCGAGTTAAGCACGTTCTTATCCGTAACTGTGTTGAATTAAAAGTGGCGTTGTCGTGGTTATTTCATTTGTGATAGAGACACTGTTTTTGTGGGTGGTTAAATTTCCAATCATGGGAGACAACCTGAGACGTAAATGTTTCAAATGTGGGAGCTCACCTCGTGCAGACCCTCACATGAAATTGTACCGATTCCCTAAACCTGGGGTAACAAATGCACAGCGGTAAGAACACTTACAATAATCAAACGTAACCTAACAAGCTGTTTGGATAAGGGACCAATTGATAACAAGTATTCATTTATTTTCAGTTGTGAATTGTGGGCTAAATTCTGTTTCCCTGATGGAGCATGGTCTTCTGTAGACTTTCAGCAAAAGTTATATGCCGAACACAGAATGTTGTGTTCCTTACATTTTCAAACAACATCATTTACCGATTTTGCTGGGAAGAAGCTGAATAGATATGCCGTTCCTGACGACGAACAGGTGGAGGTAATTTTAATAGTTTATCTTCACAAATATTATTTATATACTCTGTCAGTTTAGGTAGTATATTAAAGGTAAATAAGTTATTTTAAACGTTTTTCTGTATTTAGTAATACATTATTTACATTAAATAACAATGGTATAAATCATATACTTCAATACAATTTATAATAATATTCTTCAGATACAATCAACTCACGGAATTGATAATTCTTATGCACAACCTGGACCATCACACTATCCCACAGATCCCATTCCTGGGCCATCACGAAAATTAATGGATATCAAAAATATTCCGCAGGTAATTTATTGTTATTATTAACCTAAACATCGATGATAAAATACAACACACACAGTACATTTGATTTAACAAATTTATAATAATATTTTTCAGATACAATCAACTCACGGAATTGATCATTCTTACGCACAACCTGGACCATCACACTTTCCCACAGATCCCATTCCTGCGCCATCACGAAAATTAATGGATATCACAAATATTCAGCAGGTATTTATTGTTATTATTAACCTAAACATCGATGACAAAATACAACACAAACAGCAGGTATATCCAATTTAGATTTGGTAGTAATCTGTGTATAGCCACATATTACGTGTAACTCTTAGTTGTTACTGGCAGTCAAGGGTAAAAAGCACTGACTATTAGAAGACTGCTTTATTTGATATTCAGTCTTAAAAATAAGAAAAACCATTCCTGTTTTTACATAGTAAGTTTTCTTGAGATGATGCAAGTTCTTTTTTATCCCTGTATGTAGTGATTCTAGGGTAATAAAATAATACTTGCTGCAACTACTACATTTCAATATTTTATTTGTTTTTGGTTTAGTACAAAGATGTCTCTGTTCCTGAAGAATTTGTGCATAACTTTCCTTTGGACACCTCCAAAGACTATGCAGCAGTATCTCAGAGGTACCGATTAAGAGCACACAAAAATACAATAATAAGGTAAATATTATGTCCTGTACCATTCATTGTTTTAGTAAATTAGAAATAGAAGATTGGAGTTTAATTTTGTCTTTTTTTTACAGTCAATTGCTGTCTGTAATGACTCTTCTCAGAAAAAAGTAAATGATCCTGTATACAAGAAATGCAGAAATTACTTAAAGAAAATCTGCCAGCTAAAAAATAAAATAAAAAAGTTGAAAGTTAAGAACTCAATAAATATGCTTTGTGATAATGAGGAAGTCCAGAAGTTGAGTGCACGTTTAACTCCTTCATTTGCTCTCATTCTGCAAGGACAGTTAAAAAATACCAAGAGGAAATATAAAGGTCGAAGGTGGACTACTGAACAAAAAATCATAGCATTGAGAATGTATAAAAGGTCTGCAGCATGTTATCGTCTGCTAAGAAGACTATGGTGTCTCCCAGCTCCTTCCACTTTGAAAAATTTATTAGGTCAATTTCAATTAGATGTTGGTCTAAATGACAAGGTCTTTAAAAGTTTGAAAAACCATGTAGAAAGTCAAGAGCCATCAAGTAATGAATATATTTTAATGTTTGATGAAATGGCCATCAAAAAACACTTGTGGTACAATAATAAAGAAGACAGAGTGGATGGATACCAAGACCACGGCGAACATGGAAGGTCCCCACAAGAGGCTACTCATGCCCTTGTGTTTATGGTCTCGGGAATAAGAAAAAGAGTAAAACAACCAGTTGCGTTTTATCTTTCCAGCTCCTATGTGACTGCAGATAGATTAGCTGTACTTATAAAAAATGTAAGTTAATTGGAAGTTGAAGATTTATACTTGAATTTTTGTATTTAACACAATGTATTTAATAATTTTTTCCTTTTTAGGTTTTACGTAAATGTTTTGAAATTAATTTAAAGATATCGGCAACAGTATGTGACATGGGTGGTGTCAATAGGCGAGCATTGACCATTTTGGGGGCTTCCACAGAAACTCCATATTTCAATTTTGAAAACAATGAAGTGGTCACATTGTTTGATCCCCCGCATTTACTGAAGTGTTTCAGAAACATGTTTTTAAAATATAATTTGAAATGTTATTCAAATGTAACATCAAACAATTGCGAAGGACAAGGTATGGTTTTGCTGTTTACATACTTTAATTTTATTATTATTTTTATTCTGAAGTACAGTACAGTGTTCACTGATATAAGAATAAAAGTGGTATGCATTAAAAATATTTTTCCGATTTCATTTAACATATAGGTTGTTTTTAGTGTTCCATAACTCAAAAGGAAAAACGGAACCCTTTTATGATCACTTCGTTGTCCGTCTGCCTGTCTGTCAGTCTGACAAGACTCTTTTTCTTAAGCACATGTGGTGGTATTAAGTTGAAACTACTATCAAATACGAATGTCTACGGTCCCTTGAAATTAAAAAAAAATCAAGCTTCTAAGACTATGCAATAAAAACAGGTATTTATGCGATATAGTTTGATACCCACAAACAAATAAAAACCTATAGGGTACTTCTCGTTGATCTAGCATCATGAAATTTGGCAAGAAGTAAGGTCACACAGCACAAGTAAAGGAAAAAGTCCGACAATCGTTAATTTGTAGTTTTATCACATAAAACATTTTTCTTAGCTATTACAAACTTATATTTACAGTTGGAAAATTGACTATGGCGTTTATCGATATATGGGAGAACATTTTTTTCAGCTACAATGTTAAGTTTGTTTTTGGGATAAATTCATCCTAACTACGGAACCCGTCATTGTGCGTGGTCCGACACGCATTTGGCCGGTCTTTTTGTTGTTGTATTATTTTTGTATATCTTGTTAGTACATACCTAGTGTAAATACATAGGTAGTTGTGTGATCTATTGTATTTATTGTTTTTAATGTAGTTAGTAGGTTTATTATTTTTATCTGGAGAGTAAATTGAGGTTCCTAAAAACTAATTGCTCTGTTTCATCTGGTATAGAGTACCTACTTATATCTTCATGTAGTACAAGCCAATACTATATATAAAATGTTTCAAGTACATTTTTAGTTAACATGAAAACATGTGGTAATTGTAGTAGTCTTAATTAACTAACATTTTTGAATACTTTTCTCATTATTTTATAGGCATTGCCAAATGGAAATATATAGAAGATTTTTACGAAGTGGACAACAGTGATGGGAATTTTGTGTTTGCTCCAAAGTTAAGGAAGGACCATTTGAATCCTAATAATAAACAAAAAATGCGAGTGAATCTTACAGCTCAAGTTCGGAGTCACTCGGTGGCTGCAGGAATGTTTGCCAGAATATCCCAAGGTATTAATCTTAATCATAATTTTAACTATACTTAGTTTAATTTAATTTGGTGATGTAGTTTATTGTTTTAACGACATAGAATTACAATTTGTCTTTTTATTTAAACTACCAAGACCTAGTTCCTATCAGGTAAAGCCGTGGCCAGAAGCATTCATGCGGCTAATAAACTGAATTCCATGTGGGGAAAGCCATGATGGTTAAAACTATTATAAACGTATTTTAAAGACCGAAATTATCAAGAGCATTGTACTACAAATAAATATATTACCTTAATATTACATTCTGTTAATTTCCAGGGCTGCTACCTACAAAAGCAACTGTAACTGCAGAAGTTTTATCCAATATGGACAAATTGTTCGACTGCGTGAATAGCGACTCGGCAGATTTAAAAAAAGGAAAACCTCATTCCACAAATCTAACAGATATGTCTCCACATTTAAAACTATTTGAAAAAATGAAAAAGTTTTTTGAGGCTTCCGTATTTGTGGGGTGTCTAAGCTCGCCGCCATCACAGCAAGGTTGGATATGGACACTAAACGGAATCGAAAAGCTTTTTAATAATTAAAAAAAAAACACGCTATTAGAGCACTCTCAACTCGCCGTCTTCAGCAGGACCCTCTCGAAAATTTGTTTGGCACCATAAGAGGTAACTGTGGTGCCAATTATAATCCAACAACTGGACAATTTATCGCTGGATTGAAGACGGCTATCCTGTCCAACCTTGCTCACTTGGGGTCAGGCAATTGCAAAGAAGATGATTGTAGGACAATGACAAATTTCAAACAAATTTTGACCAAAACCACTGTCACAAACATATGCACAGGAAGTGACACAGAAGGTCCAATTGTTTCAGACATGCTTTCTTTGATTGAGAATTCTTTTGAAGAAAGTGTGTCTGATTCTGAAGAATTACAGGCTTGTGCATATGTTTGTAGCTTTTTATTGAAGTCTTAAAAACAAATGTAAAAACTGTGACTCAATTTTGAAAGCAAAGGATGCTGGGGACTTGTTGTACACTTTTGTAGCGTTCAAAGAATATGATGACATTAAGAAGAGATTGAACTATGCATCTCAAGAATTAGTTAGATGTGTTGAATATTGCGCCACTATCTGCAACAGTTTCTTTTTAACGTCATCATATTCTTTAAATTTAAAACAAAATACGATTAATAAACTTTCAGAACAAGTCAATTTTAGATTTCTAATGAAGTGTGAAGAACATTTTAAAATAAATATTGATTTTATTATGAATAGTGTATTCTATATTACTGTAAAACGATTTTGTGTGCTTAAAAATCGCCAATTTTCAGAAGCAAACACAAACAAAGCATTAAAAAGGAAAATTGATATATTACAACATAAATAATGTAATAATTACATTATGGGGTCATTGTACTCGTCATTATGAACAACTTTTACTATGGGGCCAAACTTGAAACCGCGAAAAAAACCAGCTGTTCCCTACATTTATCATTTTGTCAAAATTTAGGGAACTGCTGATTTTGTTTTCGCGATTTCAGGTTTGGTCCCATAGTAAAAGTTGTTCATAATGATGAATACAATGACCCCTTAAGAGATTTCGTGTATGAATAAGATACACCTTATATATCAATTTTCATGGTTTGTGTGTTCGGAAAATTGGCAATTTTTTATTTATTTTTTTAATCTAAGAAAGGTGGACAAATACAGCAGCAAGTTGTATGTCGAATGCTCATTATACCCGACTGCTCTAGAAGGAGGGTACTGTTTTTCAACTGTATGTATGTACTTCTTTGGCATGTTGTATAGGGTAAACGGCATGATGGATTTAAACAGAAGTATGGGATTTAAATATTACGCAGTTGGGTTTTAGGTTTTTTTAATAGTTTTGTTTGTCTTGTTACTTACATTAATTGTTACTTTAAGACAGCTAGTCTCAAATCGTGTGAAAATAATATAGAATTTAGAATTATGTGTTCATTTATTTATATGAGGAGTAAGTAGATGAAAAGAAGACGTATCTACTTGTCTTGAAAGCTTTTTTTTAAGATGTGTTTGTAAACCTAACTTAAACAACATAATGTAAAATATTAGATTTTTATCTAACCCTTATGGAAATCAATGAACACACTTATTCTGAACCCTACAACACAATGATTTCAAACTTGCTGCCATAGTAACAATAAAACTAACGTACTTATAAGAGTTTACTTCGTTTGAAAAACCACATGCATTACCCATAAATAGTGCAGTTGATAAAAGTAAATTTTTGGTTTCATAAGAAATATTGTTCAATGTCTAAAATGACTGTTCTGAAAGATGGTTTAATAATCATCACTCCTGCTATTGAAATTTATGAAAATTCATATATTGTTGCTGTCAAAAATAAGTTACAATAACAAAACAGTAATTTTCTGTGCATTAATTTTGTAATTTCAAGCAAAACATATATTTTAACAAACATTTATAAGAATTGCAAGTATTCTAAACTGATATGCGATTTTTAATTCCTCTCAAAGTTGTAAATGGATTTGTAACATACAATTTGCTATTTTAATAAAACTAAAAGAAATACCTATGTTTCTTTTAACCCTCCTCAGATCTTGAAGAAATTGGGGACTAGAAACAATTCTGTCTTTTCCGGGTTACTTTGGGAGGGCCTTTGTATTTAAAAGTACTCTGTGGCCTTTCCGAAGTAATTTGGAAGTGCCAGAATTGTTTCTAGTCTCCAAATATATTTTATATCTCATGATCTAGTTCAAATTTTCCGCCTCAATTGTAACACTGGGGAACCACAGAGATGGCGGTAGAGTCGTATTACGTATCCATTTTCTTTATATGAAGTAAACATTCTTCCCGTAGGGTATATCTGTTCTGTGGTCAAAACTGTAAAAAATTGTTACTCACACTCGCGCTACCACAGGGTCACGCTAATTTACGAGCTCACTTTCGAGCGGGAATCGATCGTCACCATAGACAAAGTAAAATAAAAAACTCGCACTCACAATTTTTAGTTCTCGCGTATGACACCAGGTGGCGCTAACTCAGCGCCATACAAATCTGAGTTTACGTTAACGCGATGGTGACGTTAAAAAAACTCACACTAAGCATACAGGATTCGCTTTCCACGCTACTTGACGCACTCCGAGTTATCGTTAAATTCGTTCCGTTATTTTGTTGAGTTTGATTGTTATTTGTTTGCGTTACGTTTGATGGTTATTTATTTTCGTTAAGTTTTTGTTACGAACGTTGACATTTTGTGATTGATTGACAATGGCTTCACGAAAACGTGGAAAGATTCTTCACATTGATGCACGTGAGATTGTTTACAACGTTATAAAATACTTTGACGAAGTGAAGAACTTGGAGCGTTATCATCCGTTAAAGTATAGCGCCGCACGCGCAGCGATGGCGACTAATTTATCGATGGCTACTATATCGAGAATAAAGAAAGAAGGTAATTACATGGTACCTACATATTATTTTACGCGGTTGCTTTATGGGCGTGACCAAGATAGATAGATAAATCAATTTATTTGAAGATGATTAGCCTTACCTCGATCGAGTATGATTTTTTTATATAGATTTTCTGGCCTGGAAACGAGTGTGGTTTTTGTATAAATAGTTTCTGGCCTGGAAACGAGTCCTTTTGGCAGCGAGTATGACTAAGTTCAGTGTTGCTGACCATCAGCCATCGTCATCATCCATCACCATTAACATTCATCATCATCAAACACCATAATCATCGCCCACCATTATCATCATCATCATCCATCGCCAATATCGCCATCATCATACAATCATCAGCATCACCCACCACCCTCATCATCCACCACCATCATCATCCATCATACATTATCATCGACATCATCACCCACCACCATCATCATCATCCATCATTATCATTCAACATCATCCATCACCATCATCAATCCTCATCCATCATCATAGCTGTAGATAGTGTAGATAGTATCATCTTCAAAACTTGAAGCATCTGAAAATACGGGTCCACAGACGCCCCGTATCGATCAAGTCATTCATGGTGTTGATCGTACTCACCGGCGTGTGCGAAACTGCGAACGGCGTCGCTCTATAACGATAACTGACAGTAATAGTAATATTTTACTCTTATTTCAGGTAAACTTGCAGAACAAACCAACACCAAGATCCGTACGCCGAGTAAGGGCAGAAAAGGCAAAAATAATACGCGTGTCCCCATGGACAGCTTCGATATTTGTGCCATTAGAAATATTGTTGCCTCAATATACGACGTTCGAAAGGAGGTACCTACGCTGAACAAGATTCTGGCGTCAGCAAGAGCTGATTTAAACTATAAAGGCTCCAAAACGACATTAAGAAAGATTTTAAAAGAAAAGCTCGGATTTAAATTTAAAAAATGCCGCCAGAACCGAATGGTGCTCATAGAACGCGATAACATAAAAGCGTGGCGAGTTAAATATTTACGCCGCCTCCGACAAAATGATGCCATGGGTGCGGAAAAAAAGAAAGTTGTATATATGGATGAGTCGTGGATCCATGCCCATTATACTGTCAGCAAGTGCTGGCAGTCATCCACCGATAAAGGCGTTCGCAAAAATGATAGTCCCGGACAAAGGTGGGTGATGGTTCATGCCGGCTCAGAGGATGGGTTTGTGGAGGGTGCAGGATTATTATTTAGAGCTAAATCAAAAAAAGGTGACTACCATGACGAGATGGATGGTAATAATTTTACGAAATATTTAAAAGAAAAACTAATACCAAATCTGCCTGAAAACTCCATTCTCGTCATGGATAATGCATCCTACCACAGTATGCAGTTGGATAAAGCGCCAACGACTGCAACCCGCAAAGCGGACATAAAGATATGGATGCAGGAGCACGGTGTCTCATTTGAAGAAGACTGGACTAAAGCAGAGCTGCTCATGCGGCTAAAAAAGCATCGCCCAGAGAAAAAGTATTTGGTGGACGAACTTCTGCGTGAACATGGCCATGAAGTCCTCAGACTCCCTCCTTACAACTGCGACCTGAACCCGATAGAACACGTTTGGAATTTAATAAAACAACGGGTCGCAGATAAAAATGTGGAGCAACACGAAAACAAAATTGAGGAGTTCACAAAAGAGGCCATAGCTTCAATTACGCGAGACGACTGGAAGGAACAAGTAAACCACATCAAAAGAGTCGAAGAAGAATACTGGAATCGCGATGTAGGTAGGGAGAGTGAAATAGAGGACTTCATTATCAGTGTCGGTATGAACAGCGACAGCGAAGATGAATGTGACGACTATGAAGACCAGGACTGTGAAAGTGGCCAGTCCATGGAGGATTATAATGAATTGATGGAGGGAATTGAACCAATTATGGGTTCAGATGACCAGGATACTGCTGGACCAAGCGGTTTATAAAACCTTTTCTCCCCTGTTGGTCGTTTCAAAGCCATAAAAATAAATGAAATTTACTTCAAATTCTCTGTCTGATTCGTACATTTTTAAGCTAAATCCTTTTCTTGTGTCTTGTAGAGAACTAATAATCATTTAGCTAGGCAGGTACCGCCTGTCTTGTTCAAAAACCAGCGTGAAATGATCGCGCAAAATCGCGTCTAGTGTGCAGGCGACGTCTCAGACGTGTGCGTCGGTCTAATATAGTTCCGCCTTTACTTTACTGGCCTAAGGGATAAGAACGTGACTTTATGTATGTATGTGAGGTGGTATTTTTGTAATATGATTCTGATATGTCACAATTAATAAAGACAAATTTTAAAATCCAGTGATATTAACCCTTAATAAAGCCGTGGGAGTATAGCTCCCACATAACTTTAACTTTTCCTAAACAAACCGTGGCTGCTATTTCTCCACAATTTGTCATAGATTATACTCTTAGATACATTTTTGAACGAAGAAAAAAAAGGAGTGTCAAAAGTCTTATGTCAAACTGACACATAAACAATAATTTTTCGTTAACGGTCTTTGTCGTGAGTTTTTGAAGTGCTGTGCAATAAAAAGTTGTATTTAGAAAATAAGAACAGGTGAGTCGTGGTATTTTTTAATATATTATTAATTAGGAATGTGACTTTATAATGCATACAAATTATAATGAATAATGTTACAATCAAGTGTCTTTGGCTCTTGGAAGTATGTGGGAGACATACGGCCATGGTCCGGTCATTGATTCCGTTTTTGTTAGTGGTATTCATAATAAATGTTGTTTTTGTCACTTTTCCAGGCTTTAGAATGTCAAGAAAAAGTATTTCTGAAAAGGATATAGCCAAGGAGTTACATAGATTGTGTGACTCTTCAGAAGATGAAGAGGAACCTGATAATTATATGTTCAATGAGACTGATCTACCCCAAGACATGAATTCAGTTTTAGACAGCATTCAAGGCAGACATATTCTGAGCTGTTGGAATCCTTGGAATCCTCCAATAATGATGATTCCCCAGAGGAACCCATGTCAGTTACTGTTATGAACCAGGCAGACACAAGTGAACCTCCAATAGATCCTTCCCCAGAATCGACAGTGTTGAACCAATCAGATACAAATAATGAGCCTCCAGTAGATCTGCCTATGCCTATTAAAAACATGGATAATGATCAAGAATATTACAGTGAGCTGTTACATGTCTACAGTATATTACAAAACAAACCGCATCAATGGTCCACAAATGTGTCTAATTTTACAGAACATACATTTGAAAAGGATCTAAAATGCAGCTTTGAATCAAATAGCAGGTGCACACCTGTTCACTATTTCTTGAAGTTGTTTCCAGAGGAATTGCTTGAATTACTTGTAATGAATACCAACAAATATGCGCAACATAAACAATCAAAATTTTGGACTACCACTACTAAAGAAGAAATAAGTGCTTTTTTGGGGATATTTATACTGATGGGATTGCATCCATTATCAGACTTTGAACTATATTGGTCTTCAGATAGATTTTATAACAATCAGGAAATTAGCGTTATCATGCCATTGAAAAGGTTCAAGAAAATTTTGGAGAATTTTCATGTCAGTGATATATCCCAAGAGCTTACAAAAACTCACCCACAATATGATAAACTAGAAAAAATAAGACCTGTTGTATCTATTCTGAACCGAACCTTTCAACAATGTGCTGACAACTCTCATAGTCAATCAGTTGATGAAAGTATGGTCAAGTTCAAGGGTAGAGATAGTAAAAACAATACATGCCATTGAAGCCCATAAAACGTGGATATAAAGTTTGGTGTCGTTGTGACTCCAAATCTGGATATCTCTATCAGTTTGATATCTATACAGGTAAATAGAATATTTTTGCCTAAAAAAAGTTCTGATTTGTTCAATAATAAACTGTTTTCATTAGTTCATGATATTCTGTTTGATATTTATTTACAGGAAAGGACAGATCAGGGGCTCCAAGTGAAGAAGGTCTGGGATACAAAGTTGTTTTGAAACTAACTAAAAATGTACCTGCTGGGTCGTTAGTTGTGTTTGACAATTTCTTCACCAGCATTCCCCTAATGGAGATTATATCCTCCTGAGTCCCTGTGGTCATTATAACGGACAAATTATCATCTGTCATTAAGTCCTGACATTATTCACGGTTGCCATTTGTAATAACCGGACGTGCTTCCTAACACACATATTAGTTTTTCGTTTAAAAATCGGCGCTGCTACACCAGATTTCGTCAACCAATGAGAATTCAAATCTTGTATTGTTCCTGTTTCCAATGAGCCAACGACAATACTGATATTCGTTCACTTTGCCGGCGTGCGTGTTTGAAAATGGAAGGCCGTCCGAGTAGAGGTGAGTTAATCTTTGTATAACTTACTGATCTTTAATTCATTTTGGCATAATGCTACGTTTTTAAATTGCTAACATGTTAAGTTTTGTTGTTTTCCCATTTTTTTATGAAAAACTTGTAAGAATTTGTGTAAACTATGCCATTAACAAAATTGTGCTTTTAAACGGAATCTCGGTTTTTACTATATCAAGAGCCTGACATTTTTTGTTCGTTCTATAGTACTCTAGGCTTTTATTAAAATGATCCACTGCTACCTAAATAATCCACATTTCATAATTATTACCACAATTTCGTGGTAAATAAATTATAATTATGTGTTTTATCATTTCAGATTTGACGGAAAGCCAACTGATCGACATTGTTAATCAATCAGATTTTGAGGACATATCGGAAGACGAGGCTGATTTTGGTGACCCTGTTTTTGAAATCCATCAGACTTCTTCCGAATCGGAAAATGAAACTGCGGACACTCCTCACACGGAATTTATTTCAAGAGGAATTCGAACGAGAGGAGGAGGCCGTGTAAGAGGAGGTACAGGTCGTTCACGTGGTGTACGTGGTGTACGTACACGTGGTGGCAGTAGTGTTCGTCTTCGAGACCCTGAGCAAGAAAGTGATTGGAGGAGGAGTTCTTTTACTATATTACCACCCCAACTACAAGAACCGTCTTACTTGCCGCAAAACGTAAGTTCTGATAACTTATTTGATTATTACAAAGAGTACATTGATGACGAAATAATTGAAAAATCTAACCAAACTGCGATAGAAAGGACTGGAAGAAGCCTTAATTTGTCCAAGGCAGAATGTAAAATATATTTTGGGATAACAATGATGATGTCATGTATTCCATTCTCCCAAATAAGGCTGTACTGGAATCGACAGTATACATTGCCAATAATTACACGAGCCATGTCTCGAGACCGATATTTTTTGTTGAGAAATTCTATCAAAGTTGTATTCGATAATGACGTTACGCAGGAGATGAAAAATGGAGATAAATTGTGGAAAGTGCGGCCTCTTTTTGACAGGGTTCTACAAGGTTGTCGTAAACAATTAAGGCAACAGAAAATTTCAATAGACGAAATGATAATTCCCTTCACTGGAGCTTGTCCAATCAGGCAGTTTTGTCCCGGAAAGCCAAATCCAACAGGAATAAAAGCTTTCGTCCTCGCAAATCCAAACGGTCTTGTTTGTGACATAATAATATATCAAGGTAAAGATACCATCATTGATAATGATAACCAATTTCATCTGGGTGAAAAGATTGTGTTGAAGCTCACTGAATCTTTAGTCCCCGGCCACTTATTATATTTTGACCGCTATTTTACAACGGTAAGGCAGGCGAATGAACTTGATTGTAGAGGCTTTAAATGTACCGGGACACTAATGAAGAACAGGGTGCCTGTGGACGTGAAGGAAAACATTACCGATGACAAAACTTTAACGTGGAGAGGGAGAGGAAGCCACGATGTTCTCGTAAGAAGTGATGGTAAAATCGCCATAACCAAATGGATGGATAACAAACCAGTGATAATACTTTCAACGATTCATGCTGCTGAAAATACCGACCATTGCAGAAGATATAATAGGCAATCAAAGACATATATTGACGTCTCTCGCCCAGAAGTCATTAAAGAGTATAACTGCAACATGGGAGGTGTGGACTTAGTCGACAGATTGCTGGCGGTTTGTCCAGCAAGAACAAGAACAAGAAAGTGGACTGTTCGATTTATTTCGCATTTCATGGATCTTGCAGTTACAAATTCTTGGATTAAGTACAAACAAGATCAATTAGAAAAAGGAATAGTACCTCACAAAATATTACAACTACGCGAATTTAAGAGGCAAATTGCTGAAAAGCTCATTGAAGAAAATGTTTACAGAGATTCGTCATGTGATGATGATAATGGTATTCCAGAAACACAAAGAAATGTGAAAATTAGGCGACCGCCGTTAGTACCACTGCCGTCAAAGGCGAAAAGAAAGCATGGAATCGACCATTTACCAGATATGTCTACTGTTCAAAATCGCTGCAGGAATCAAGGATGTACCAAAAAGACCTCGGTTAAATGTATCGGTTGTAATATATCTATATGTTTAACAACAAAAAGAAACTGCTTTAAAATCTTTCACACCAGAGATTGATCTTTCTGAGATCAGTCTCTGACGTCAAAAATTGTTGATTGTTTTTTAAATAAAGTAAGTAAATTAGTTATTGTGATCTCAGTGTTATCTATTATGGAACTTAATTGTTAATGGTGCTGAATGGGGAAATATTTTATTTCTTGCTAAGCACGACGACTGATTTTTTAAGAAAAATAAACAAATTCAAGTTATTTTTATAGAAATATATCGACGCTTGAAAGGCAAAAATTACCAAACGACATTTTGGGCGATATTGAGTTATATATATCATTGAAATCAGAAAAAAAATCCGCGTCGATTGATCATACTCTCGTACCGCTAGGAAGAGTTTTGTTGTCGCTTGGTAATCTATAAAAACACACATTTTCACCGTTTTCGGCGACTAAACGACTAAAATTTTAACGATTTATGAATAACTTTCACTTGGTGGGTATTCGATTTTAACTTTTTACGCTTAGTAATTTTTGCTTTGACTCGAATTAACGCGTTTAAACATAAAGTATTTTTTTCCTTACGGTATCTAGGGTATGAGCATTGCTTAAGAAATTTTACCTGAGTATTATTTTATTTGTTTCTTCATTTAAGACTTTTTAACACACCTTAATTATGGACTCATTTTCATTTAGTATTTTCTTCCTAAATACAATGTACTGTAAAACGTAATATAGTAGTATTTTACCTGCCGTTTTTTTTACTATTTTTGTTACTTAGATATCTCTTTCAGATATGAAATTTGTATAAAAATGAGCTTATCCCCGTTCCACCTATTTTGGGTCGTCGCATAGACGCGTTGTAAAGCAGAATTTGAATGGCTGATGGTAAAAAAAAATCGATTAGTCTTCACTGAATCGTCGCATAGACGACCCGCGTGCTCGCGCGCACCGCACTAAGTACGTCGCCTGCCATGCTATTCTGTAAACACCTCACCGTGAAAACTTGGGTGAAGTGAGCTGTCAATAGTGTCAATCCCTGTGGAATGACAGCTCACTTCACCTAAGTTTTCACGGTGAGATGGTTACAGAATAGCACTGCTGCTCGAGATAGTACCTACTCGGTAAGTGTTTTTATTATAAAGATTGTATGAATGTTATTAGCAACTTATTTAACACGCATTTTATAAATTGCTTTTATATTTATTGTTTTAGATAATGAATCGTAATAGGCGAATAGATAATATAATTAAGCAAGCAATGTCAAACGCGGGTGTGGATAGCAGGGATTTGACCTTGGTAATGTACCTACTTAGTTTACTGTTAAATCATTATTCTCTCAATTGTAACTATTAGAAGCAATTATCCTTAATTTAATTTCTAGGGGCCAAGATATCGAGAATTTGCTCGTACTTACAAAGACAAAAGTCTACAACGATTGGAACAAGTTCGCAAAAAGCTTGTGTTTATTGAACCGGTATGTTTTTAATTTTTTAAACTTGTGACGCACACACATACACTCTTAATGAAGAGTGTATGTGTGTGCGTGTAGGTTAAACACCTATTTATTATTTTACTTTTGACAACCCGAATGGCGCAGCGGTAGCGTGGCTGCCTTGCGTTCTTAGGGTCCCGGATTCGAATCCCGGTAGGAGCAAATGTTTGTGTGATGAGCATGGACATTTGTTTCCGAGTCGTGGATGTTTATTTATGTATAATAAGTAGGTATGTACTTACAAATAAAAAGTACCTATGTAGTATATCAACTATCTGGTGTCCACGATACAAGCCTCGTTGCTTAGTGTGGCACTAGATGGCGCTGTGTGTAATGTCCAGCGATATTTTTTTATTTTTTATTTTATTTTCAGGTTGAGACACTTTCAGGTGAAGGCCCTGCAAGGACATCCTTTCAAAGTACTTCTGAGACTGTTACAGCTGGAAATAACATGGAGATGACTGGCCCACTAAATGACGATCAACAGCAGCAAAATAACATGGAGATGACTGGCCCACTAAATGACGATCAACAGCAGCAAAATTATAGTGAAGCATTGATGGATCAAATTTTCAGTGGCCCATCAGGCCCCACATTAGAACTCGTACCTGCACATCTAGCTGAAGAGAGTACAGTCCCAGTAGATTATTCTGTAGTTCAAATTGGCATACCAGAAAAAGAACCAGATAACGAACCTACAAACATTGAGATTGAATTACATATACCGGAATCATCCTCTGCAAGCAACGCTCTAGAACAAACAGTTAAAAACAGTAACGGTGGATTGACTACACCAGAAATGTCTACTTCAAGCAATTTCCAAGTAAGTGCAAATTCTACAAATTCAACCATTGTGTGATGCTCTCAATCTGGCGGATCAAAAACTATAAACCCTCCAAAAGGTAGTAAACGTAAGTGCAAAACTGATAAAATGTACATTGATTATTTATCAGATGAAGATTACTCAACCTTTATCGATTGTGAAGAAGCTGTAATTTCAGATGAATGGTTAGGATCTACTTCTTCTAATGACGATGAGGTAGTTTCAAAAACAATAAAAAATCTAAAACGTCTAGTAAGAAAAAATCTAAAAAGGTAAATAATACTTTGGTTGACATTGATGAAGAAATAGTTGGAGAAAAAGGCTTGAGAAACAAAAAAATAAACTTGAGAAAGGAACGATCACAAAAAAAAAATCTGGACAAGAATATGTGCGAAGAGATGGCAAAGTCATAAAATCGAAATCAATTCAACCTAACCCGTGCATTGGAAAAAAATGTGGAAATAATTGTGAGAATATTGATACTGAAAAAAGACAGAAAGTATTTGATCATTTTTGGGGACTCTCGGGAGATCGTCGAAGAGATTGGTTAGTAAATATTACGCAGAGAGAAGAGATAAAGCGTAAGCGAGTTGATTCGGGAAAACGCTTGGCAAGCTATAAGTATCATATTAATGAAGGAGAGGGGAGGAGACCAGTGTGTTTGCAATTTCTATCGGCTACGCTAAATATATCGTCAAAAACGATATATCATACTATCAAAAACTCTAGTTGGGGCTGCGCTAAAGAGGATTTACGTGGCAAACACGTACCACCCAATAAAACTAAACCAGCTACAATAGAATCAGTATTAAATTTCTTAAAAAGTTTACCTGCTGTACCGTCGCATTATTGCCGACAGGATTCCACTAGAGTCTACTTGACACATGAATACAAAAATGTTGCTAATCTTTACAGCACTTACAAAAAACGATCTCAAGATAATGGCGTAGATTTTGTTAGCGATAGAGTGTTTCGTAAAATATTTTCTGATGATTTCAATATAGGGTTCCACGTTCCCAAGAAAGATAAATGTTTGAAATGCTTAAAATTCGAACAAACAGATATGTCAGATCCAGCAAAGGCTAAAGAAAAGGATGAACATGAAACTGAGAAAAATGAAAGTTAAAACAGGTTTATTACTCATAAGAATATTCACAAAAGTGACCCTAATACTCTATGTGTAAGTTTTGATTTAGAGAAGGTTTTAAACACCCCACATGGTGAGTCAATGCTTTTATATTATTCGCGCAAATTGGCTGTGTATAATTTGTGCTTTTACGAAAACGGGACGCGCAAAGTTTTTTGCTATTACTGGGATGAAAGTGATGACAAAAGAGGTGCGAACGAAATATCTAGTATCCTGCATAGATATATACTGTCGGTTGACGAAAGGGGTAATGTTAAAAACTTACTTTTGTATTGTGACTGCTGCCCTGGGCAAAACCGGAATCGTACGGTATTGGCAATGATACACTCGACGTTACAGCAATGCAAAAATTTAGAAAACGTACAGATAAATTATTTACTTACTGGACATACATATATGCCAGTCGACAGTGTTCATGCTGTTATTGAAGCTAATCTACGTAAGACAATTATTCATGCACCATCTCAATGGTATACAGTTTTCACCACAGCTAGAAAGGACCCCTTTCCCTACGAGGTAGAAAAACAGACTTTTGAAGATTTTTATAAGTGGGATTCTATTGCTGAAAAGTACTTCAAAGGTAACCTTACCGGAAAAATAAGTAAAATCAGAATTGCAACATTCAAAAAAAGTAATCTAGCAAATATTTCCGTCAAGTATTCCATGGACAAATCTGCTAAGTCTAGCGTGGTTGAAATCCAATCTAAAACCAGGGTACCTCTTATGTCGTGTTACCATTCACGTCTGCCGATAGCAAAGGCAAAATATAATGACCTTGTTAAACTTTGCAAGGACAAAGTTATTCCTGCTCAATTCCATAAAGAGTTCACCGAGATACCTTTTTCTGCATCCGCAAAAGATTCTTTACCAGAATCTGACATCGAAGACATGGCGCCTGATGATGTTTAAATATTTGGAAAAAGCTTGATTTCTGTTTATTACCTTTAATACTATTAAAGGTAATAAACAGAAATCAAGCTTTTTAATATTGTTATTATTATTTTATTTTAGTGGTGTTAATGTTTTTTTTGTAAACCTAATTTTGTGAATTTTAAAGTCGATGGATGGATCTCAATTCTATAATAATTCGTAACCTACATCTACCTCGCTCGTTAAAACTTCATTTTGAACTTGTTAAAACTTCTTGTAAAAATTGTATTGATAAGCTTACATAATAAGCCAAATATACCTTTTAAGTAGTACTTAATCAAAGCTTTAAATTGTTGACTTGATCTCTAAAGTGTTGTTTGATTGATAGACTACCTAAATATTATGTTAAACACTCATGTTGTTTTGGTTGTGAAACGTTTTTGTCATTTAGAATATTTTTTGAGAATTGTATCTCAAATTTGTATCTTTTTATACGTGAATTATATTATGTTAGATAAGTGAAATGACTTTCTGAAAAAAACTATTATTAGTATTATAGTTCATTTCTGAATTCCATAGTAATATAACAATGTAAGACTGCTGAAAGAGACAATTTTTTTTTTAATAGCCTTGAATGTCCCACTGCTGGGCAAAGGTCTTTTTGAATTGTTTTATCTACCTGTACTGATTTTTTAGTTACTAGTATAGTATAACGGGTGTCCGCAACTCCACGTCAAAGCGCATATTTTGCGTATCTACGGGATTTTTTTTAATTTTTGTAATGACTAATAAATACCTTTTAAAATTAAAATGCCTTATTTATTTTAGTTTACCTTTACAAGGACAAGGGCTGTCATGATGATGATGAAAACCTTTGTCTGAAAGTTTTTGATTTTGTGTCTTAAAACCTAAATTCATTGTTACTTAGTCAATAAAATCCTACACTCACCATATTTAATTTGTACTATAATTAAAATTGGCTGACAGAAAAGTGTTTAAGTTTTCTATTTAGATCATTTTACCTATTATGTCAAACATGCGCCACCATGGATGCGTCATTTTTCTTTAAACAAAATTATAAAATAATGGAGTTTAGTTAATTTTACTTGTTTTATAATAAAATTTTGATGTCGGTAAGTAAGTTTTACCTGTTTGTGATTTTGATGAAATTATTACTAACAGACACTATTTCATAACCTATTGAGAAAGTTCATAATCTTTAAATGCCAGTTTATTAAGCCTTTAAACTGCATTTAAAATTCGTTGAAATTAAGTAGTTATGACAAATAGGCGATTTTCTAAGATTTTTTTCTAAAAAAAAAAAACTTTAAAATGCTCTACTGTAAAGTTGCCAATATGTCGCTTGGTCATTTTTGCCTTTCAAGCGTCGATATAATTTTTTTGGTAAAATTTGAAATGTATTTTACTTTATATATTTTGCTAGTTTACATCCCATATTATCCGAAAGTCCGATAAAACGAACAATTTCCGATTACAATGTTTGTCTATTATGACCGGTAGTCCTTTGTATTGGACATTTGCTACATCAAAGCTAAATACGTCAAAAAATAGTAAAAAAAAACACTAAACCTTTTGTTCTGGTAAAAATCATGATATGCAATGGTAACCCTGTAATTATCAAATAAAATCTCAGGACTTAGGGTCTTCTCCCATTTTGTCCGTTATTAAGGACAACCGGTCTTTCCGACATCTTACGGTATAAATATGGCGGACTCAGGAGGTTAAATTAAAGAAACATTTACAGTATTGGCACAGTGCGATTAACAAGAAAAGGAATGCCAGAAGAATTCACTACAAAAAAACCTGGGGACAGTGAAGAGATGAAAATGAAGAAAAAAGAACTGATGAAGCTTGCTCCTGGTGAGTTTACTTTTCGGTATGATTCTCCAGTTGGATGTATAAAATGGCACGATACAAAAGATGTACATGTTTTGTCAACTGCAGTAAATCCATCTGAAGTTTCTGTCATCAAGAGAAGGCAGAAAAATGGGACACTGAAAGACATGTACTGTCCTACTGCAATAAGAACATATACTCAACATATGGGTGGAGTTGACAAATTTGATCACTTTCGCAGCTGTTATCCTATTGGAAGAAAATCAAGAAAAACATGGTTACGTCTATTTTGGTTTATGTATGAAAGTGCTATCATAAATGCATACATTCTATACTGCCAAACTAGACAGAGAGACAACATCCATAGTGATTTTCGACTACGTCTGGCAAGAGCACTAATAAATGGGTATGTAGAATTTTCAACCTGAAATAATGTTTACATTTACTTCCTACACATTGCAACATTTTACATATTGAAATATTTTACCTTTTCAGATATTCACAAAGAAAACATAAGCCAGGCAATTTCATAAAGAAAAAGGGTGGAGTTTTTGGAATACCTGACGAGATTCGGCTCTCAAGGCCTGGTCAGCATCACGGTAAAAAGGGCTCATATAGAAGATGCCGTTTTTGCAGTACGAGACAAAAAGAAGTTAGAACATACTTTGAATGCAAGATATCGTTGGATCACTATTACAAGGTTCTATGTTACAATTTTAGCACTTATTGAGATAAGAATGCTACAAGGTTCTGTGTCATTAGCCACACTTTTCAAAAAACAAACCACTAGATGGCAGCACTATTACTACAAAATATAAATTTTCCATAGTCCTATGTTGTATTTTTACTACGCAAAGAAATAACGAAGTTCCATGTTAAACATAGAACCTTCCAATTTTGATTTTATTCATTTTTACGATAACACGGTTCTATGTTAAACATAGGACTTTGCTTAGAGAAAAAACATCAACGTGTCTATGACCAAAGTTCTATGTCAGCTGTCAGTGTCAAAGTCATCTCAATTTCGCGGTTAATGCTACGGGTTTATTGTGTCATTATAACGGTAATCCCTTCAATTTTGTGTAAAATGGATGAGCGGCGTATAATTATGGACTATTCGAGTGATGACTCAGTGGCAGATAAAGATTTCGTGCCTCCATCACCTCCTTATCGTATATCCTCAAGTTCTATGAGTTCCACAGATTCTGAAGAAGATAGGAGGTGAGTTCATTTCAATTTCATACTAAACAGTTCAAGAAGTTTTTCAATTGATAATTTTCATGAACTAGTTCTTTTATTTTCAGATCTGTACACAATCAATCCAACGTTGATGAAGAAAATGTTGTGTGTGAAGCACAACCTAAAAAACGATCACGTAAGCGACAGAGAAATGAACAAGAATGGAAGGTTAATAAACGAAAAGATGCAAGAAATAAGGGGTTAGAATACGTGTCTAGTCGAAAGAAGCAAAGGAGATAAGAAAAAGCAAGGATTTTCTAAATAAATGTAGCCAAAAGATTACTGATGATGAAAGAAGATCAATTTTTATTAATTATTATAAATTATCTTCAGAAGAAAAACGAATGTTTTTGTTGAATAATACGAATTGTTTACAACCTGACAGGAGACGCAAAGGAAAGAATGATGAAAATTCAAAGAAAAAAGTCAGCTATCAGTTTTTTTTCACTGTGAATTCTGCGAAGATAAAAGTGTGTAAGAATTTCTTCTGTGATACTTTAGTGATTAGCCAGAAACCAATATATAATATACACAAAACAAAGAATAATATCTCAAATACTCCTGTACCCAGTAACCAAGGAAAACATACAAAAAGAGCCACAGCTGAAGAAGATAGACTGCTTGTTAAGGAACACATTAATTCATTTCCCCGGGTTCCATCACATTATTGAAGGAAAGACTCTTCTAGAGAGTATTTAGAACGCTTTTTGACCATCAAAAAAATGTATTCTCTGTATATTGCCTGGATTGCAGAAAAGAACAAGCTTCCAGTTAAGGAAGAAGCATATCGACGTATATTCTGTAATGATTTCAATATCTACTTTCAAAAACCTAAAAAAGACAGATGTGATTTATGTGAGGAGGTTGATATAAATTACAAAGAAGGACATACATTAACATTAGATTTACAAGAGAAGATAAACAGGCACAAAACAGAAAAGATGGCTGCTAGATCAAACCGTGATAAAGACAGAAAAGGTACAATTCCAGTATTGTGCTTTGATCTAGAGAATGTTTTATCTTGTCCCAAGGCAGAAGTAAGCAATTTTTTTTACAAAAGTAAATTTTCTACTTACAACATGACAGGCCATCTTTCTACTAATAAAAAAGTCTACTGTGCCATTTGGAGTGAGAACACTGCTGGAAGAAGTGGAAATGATATAGCAAGTGCAGTCAGTATACAAAATTTTGACACAGTTCTGCTTGACAACCCCCATTTCACATCAATTATATTATGGAGTGATAGTTGTGTTCCACAGAACCGCAACAGCATCATGAGCTTTGCTTTAAGACAGCTTATTGATAAATTTTCTACATTGTAACAAATTACCTTAAAATTTTCAACACCTGGACATTCTTGCATTCAAGAAATTGACAATGTGCATAGCTGTATTGATACAGTCCTCCTAAAAGCTGAATATTATTCACCTGTATCTCTATAAGGCTAAAATATTCACTAGTTCCTTTTTCCAAAGTGACAGAGCTTCGATTTACGAAGTCACAACTAGAAGTGAGTTTTAAATGTTCACACACTGCAGAATCATACACTGTAGCTAATCCGAGACCCCAGAATACCTGAAGGAATGTAAACACAAATTTTTTTACCGAACCAAAACAGTTAAAAAGACCTGTGTTGTGCAAGACTAAAACGGATAATATACGGTCTATGTATCGGTGGATGCCTACATTGGACAAGGAGTACTATGAGGCAATATTCAGAAAATAAAATGTGACTCATAACTTTTTAATATTGTCTAAATTTAACTTTTAGTGACTTATTTTGTCTAAATAAGCATACTTTTTTATGATAAATAAAGATATTTAATGGTATAATGTTTTTTAATGCTACTGTGACATGAAAAAAAGAGAGGCCTATGCTATAGGTACCCAGCAGTGGGTGATTCTGGGCTGAAATGATGATTTCTTTCACTTATTTCAGAGGAACAAAGTCCTAAGTTCTGGTTTAAAATAAATAAATAAATATTTTTTCAATCACAAAGTTCTATGTTATTTTAATTTCGTTAATATTTCAGAGTATAAAAGTCGATATCCAATTTTTTGTTCCTAGAAAGCATTATGTAGTCCTAAATTAAGATATTAAAATGTCACTTAGTGTGAAATTACAGTGGGAGCGGCGCGGGTAGCGGAATCCGCTGGCGTGTAAGACAAGCACATACTTGTGTACCAAGGTGCACCAAGTACGGGCGGGGCGGGCGAGCGGGTATCGCGGCGGGAGAAGCGTGTGTCGCGGGCGGGGTGGGTGGACGCAAGTCAGTTTGCGTTTTCCCCTCGGTTTGTTCAGACGTCATGCCGTTGTCGACAGAAGATTTAATAAGTGCCGTATTGGCTCGGCCACCTTTGTGGAATAGTAGCGATTCAAATCATTCGAATCGTCAAATAATTAAAAAACTATGGGAAGAAATACAAGTAATAAGCGGAGATTCTGATGGTAAATAAAATTTATTGGTTATCTTGATGGTAATTATTAAAGTAATCTTTAAAGTCATTTCGTATTGCTCTAGCTCTAACCGTGGAACTATTGTTTTGTCTTGTACTTGATTCTAAGTTTTGTGAACCTATTTGATTGATTAAATGCAAATGGCGATCGGCGTAAACATCTTTGGCCATAGTAATGTTATGAAGCAAACAAGCAGTTTTTGTTATTAAACGTGCATGTTTGACATTTGTTTCTATAGATTTATTAAGTATTCGCCATTTAGCACATAGAATTCCGAATGCACATTCAATGCACTTTCTGGCCCTTGACAGCCTCTTGTTAAATGTGTCTTTGTTCTGGTCAATATTTCGTTGGGGATATGGGCGCATGAGATATTCTTTTAATGGGTAAGCTTCATCGCCAATTAAGACCATGGGTAGTAGCTGCTTGTCGGTGCTTGGAAGCACTTGAGGAGGTGGCATATTGAACGTTTTGTTTTCTAGTTGTCTATTTAATCTCGAGTAGTGAAACGTGCCACCATCACTTTGTTTGCCTCGACCACCAACTTCAATAACGATGATTTTTTTATCAGCATCAGCAACTGCTTGAAGCACTAAAGAAAAAAACTTTCGGTAGTTAAAGTATTCAGATCCTGAATGTTTAGGTTTCTTTATACGACAGTGCTTCCCGTCAATTGACCCAATGCAGTTAGGAAATTGCCATTTTTCATAATAGTCATTTGCAATTTTCTTCAAATGTTCCATTGTAGGTTGAGGCATGTGTATATGTACTAACTGATCCCATATTGCTTCACATGTAGTATATATAATATTTCCAACAGTAGTAGCTCCTAGTCGGAAGGAAAAAGCTAGTGATTTGAATGACATCCCTGTAGACAAGTACCTGCAAATAAAACGTACAGTTAGTTACAGACTAAATCATATTCATTTTACCATTTTTTTACAGTTAATGTGTTGAAGAGTAAATGGAAGAACATTAAGGACCACTACAGAAAGGAACTAAAAAAAAATCCAGCAACTCGATCTGGGGATGCAGCTACTGATTGTGTATCTACTTGGAAACATTTCCGCCAAATGTCTTTTATGAAAGATCAAACCTAGCCGAAGTGAATCTAATATCACTACTCATCTAACTAGTGACAGTGACGAAAATGACGACACGCAAGACTCCATTATAAGTGATATAAATGTGGCATCGCCTTTATCGAGCATATCAGTATCTTCACCAACACCATCAACATCGGCTCCATCAACATCCAGTCGAGGAAAAAAGAGGAAATCAGCTAACGAACTGCGCTCTGAATTCTTAGAAATAGAAAAAAAACGACTTTTACTACTTCAGAACAAAGAAAGGACGCCTGCACAAGAACCTCCAAAATCAGATGATTATCATTATTTGATGAGTTTACTCCCACAAATGGAACAGGTCAAAGGAATCCAAAAGATGCGAGTGCGAAACAAAATAAATTCAATTATAATGGCCGAGATGCAAGCAGGAAGTATTTCAGATCCATATATTATGACACAATATGGTTATCACAGTGCACCTCCAGATAATATAGATAATTATTGATTACTTTTTATGTCTGGCATTGTTGATTAATAATAAAAATTCATTGATGATTATTATAGTTTTGATTTCTTACCTCAGAGTCAACAAAAGTTTCTGCGCAGGAGATATTGTTAAGGCAATGAAGTTAGTTTCGGGTTTCGATAACTGTGTTTGTACAGCATTTAATATGTAGTCAAAAGTTGTTACGGTCATTCGAGTGTATTCATAAAATTTATCTTCATGGTTTCGTAGCCTTTCGTATAAAGTATGAAATTCACCATGTCTATACCGATCACTATTAATATCGTGACGATTGCTTTTAGAAAAAAAAAGGTCCCACTTTATATAGGCGCTAGCTTCCAAATAATCAGACATTTTAATTTAAGCAAATATTAATTGCACACGAAACATAGAGAAACGTCCAAACCGCTCAAACGCTCCGTTGCTACTGTGTTCATCTATTGAAATGAGCGTTTTCCGCTCGACGCGTCACCCGCTCATCCGCCCCGCCCGCTGCTACTGTAATTTCACACTTAGGCATTAGGGCTACATGTATACATTTTACTAAAGTCAAAAATTTAAAAGTAAAATTACTCAACTTCATTAAAGTTAACTTAGAACCTTGTAATAGTGAGCCAACGATATGTCAAGTACCACTCTGCTTTGTGCCATGTTGGGAGTTGTTCCATACAATAAATAATTAAATACCTATATTTGTCAATAAAATAATTTATTTATTTCTATAATAATTTGCCACCACTTATAACATCTTTACAGACTTTATAGAAGAAAATAAGACACTTGGTAGATATTTGAAAATTTCAATCCCATTAAAATAACTTTGCTCTACTTGGGCAATGGTAGAATAGCTCCCACATAAATTTCCAAAAAAACCCAAAAGCAAAAAAAAAAAAAAAGTTAACGACTTCTGGAACTACTAAAAACAATATACGAAAGTCTGCTCACTCTTAGAACTATCCCATTTGCGATGCCTGATTAAGGGTTACTGTACCCTTGCTCCTTATTTATTTAATTAATGTTTTTGTCATTATTTCTACTATTATTAATTAAATTAAAAAAAAAATTAAAACTAATATTAAAAAAGAATAATATATAACAAAAAAAGTCAATAAAAATCGATGTTTGAGAACTTGTTTTGCCAACCGTACCATGCGTACTCTCTATCTGCGCGGCTTAGGTACCTATTTTGGCTAAAGCAAGGATGCGGTTCTAATAAAATGTTGGCTTCTTTGCATGATTTAAGGGCTTGCACACAAAACTGCGATGCGACGTCGCATCGCAAAAATCAGCGAGCTCCCTCTACGCATCGCAAGAACTTGCGAATTGATTCGCATCGCGCATTCCTGCGATGTTGCGTCACACTTGTTGACGCCATTTTAGTTCGCTCAGGGACAGCGTGTGGGCAAGACGTGTACTTTAAAAATGACAGAATACGACGTTGATTTTTTAATATCACTGATTGAGGAGCGCCCTGTTCTTTGGGACACTAGTAATGAAGATTATAAAAACAAATTCATCAAACAAGATGCTTGGAAGGACGTGTGTAAAAGTTTATTTCCAAATTTCGAGGAAAAAGAAAACAATGAAAAAACTAAACTTGGTAAGTACACAAATACATTTATTAAGTATAACTTCTTTTTACTTTTTACTAAAACTACCTACAAATCAAACATTCTATTCATATAAGCACAAAAAATATTCTTTAAATTGTTTACATGTTTAGGCGTCGACAGCGAGTTACTTTAATGTTTTACGATGTGATCCTTTTGTACCTGTTGTATTGACTTATTACCAAGAACGCGAGCAACAATGCAAGTCGCATTGTATATTCTTAAATTTTTTGTAGTTGCCAGCTTAATGCTCCAACTTCACTAGTAAAGTAATCCGAATATTCGTTTCTAATTATATTTGCACTTACCACCTGACTACCTACATTCAACCCTTGTTGAAGTGGTTGTAGTTCGGAATCATCTATGATCATTTCAATAGGGGTGTCTAATTCATCACGGTTAATTACAAAGTTATGTAGTATGCAACAAGCCTTAACAATATCTATTGCAAAATCATATGAAACGTTAATGGGCCGGTGAAATATTCGCCACTTATTGGCCAGTATGCCGAAAGTACACTCGACATATCTTCTTGCCCTACTCAAACGGTAGTTGAATACTCTTTGTTTAACAGACAAATGCTTGCCAGAATAAGGACGCATGACATTATTCGAAATAGAAAAAGCTTCGTCTCCGACAAAAACAAATGGAACCGGTTCTTGAAAGCCCGGTAACGGCCTTGATGTTGGTGTAGGCAAATCACCTCTCATCAGTAAGTCGTACAGTTTCGTGTTGTGGAAAATAGTGGAGTCACTTTCCTTTCCATATGCTCCTATGTCCACATAGATGAATCTGTATTTCGAGTCCACAATAGCCAACAAAACTATTGAATTGTAGCCCTTGTAATTAAAAAAAAGTGATCCACTTTTTGGGGGACTACGAATACGAATATGTTTCCCATCAACGGCTCCAATACAGTTAGGGAAGTTGGCTTTCTTGTCAAAGTCCGCAGCTATTTCTTCAAACAGCTGTTGTGTTATTTTTGGTATGTTTGCATTTAAACAAAATGTCCATATTGCATTACAAACTACTCGTATGATCTTAGCAACTGTACTTATTCCTCGATAATAATCTAAATGTATATTTCTGATTTCATTTCCGGTCGCTAGGAATCTGTAACATAAATAGAAAAAAAAAAGGATTAATTTATATAACAAACTTGAAAAGTAAAGAACACTAACCTAAAACGACATAAACATACATAAATTATTTTAATTTAATTAATTGGTAGACAACGCTTCTAGCGTTAAGTTCGCCTATTGTTCTGTACAATTGGTATTTGATGAATAATAAAGATTAATAAATAAATGAATAAATTAAATATTGTCTATTATTTTTTTTTGCAGGTAATTCAGTATTACAAAGATGGAGGGGGATTAAGGATACCTTTAATAAATTTGAAAAGAAACTCAAAGATGCCAGTAGGTCAGGGTCTGGATCCAGAAATATAAAAGAATACCATCTGTACAAACAATTACAATTTCTTAAGAAAAATTTGCAAAATGAGACCACTACTAGTATAAATGAGTCAGAAAATGAGCAAGATAATCAAGAAGGTACATCCACCAAGGCAGCATCAAGGCAGCCACCAAAAAGAAAGATGGTTAATAATAAATTTGAAGATGATATTGTAAAGATTTTAAAGGAACCTGAGAATAGACACATATCTTTTTTTAAAGGTATTCTACCATCACTTGAAAGATTAGATGACAATAAAACACTAATCTTTCAGAGTTCTTCAAATTTTAACAGAATTGCATCAACCTCATGGCTACTACTATCCGAATAGCAACTACCAGGGTCCAAACTCAACATTTTGCGACATCTCAACAAACGCCACTGATACGTCCACAGTCATCTAACGTACCAGATCAAATTGATTCACCCAGTAATGATTTTTCTAACTCAAGCATATTAAGCACACTTTCAACTGAAGAAGACTTTGATTTTTCGTAAATTTTATGGATTGTAATATTTTAAAAACTCTTTTCTCAATAAAAACTAATGTAAATAATTATTGTTTTACTTTACTTACCGGATAGTGAGGCCAATCATTTCCAGAGGCATAACAGGAATTCTCCCCTTGTACGATTGTTTCTGAAGATATGGTGATAATAAACTTAAAAGCTCTTCGAATGAAGATATGCTCATTCTAAAATACTCCAAAAATTTTTTTTCGTCGGTTTTCAAAGCTTTATATTTTAGAAGAAAATAGTTTCCATCGGGATTCATAATAGTAATAAATGGATGAACCCAAAATCTTCTTTGTTTCTTTTTCCTGTATCTCCTTTGAAAAGTGCACATTTCTTTTTACGATCCATGTCACGACCTAGTTTTCAATTCAAAATACGTTTAGTACGGTTAACGGTCGTCGAAGGAATGGTCACCCTGGGAGACGCCTTGCCGCACGAAATCGCATCGCAGCAATTCGTGTCGTAATTTTCTGCGTTGCGAATTAGCATCGCGTCGCATCGCAGTTTTGTGTACAAGCCCTAAGGGCCAGGCCACAACAGTGCGTTGCGGCGTCGCATCGCAAAAATCAACGACGCCGCACAACGCATCGTGGAAATTTCCGATGCGCTGCCGCAACGTACAAATCTGCGATGCGACAACGCTTTGCCGTTTAGTCGGTGTCCATACTTTGAACGACCTGCACGTGTTTTTTAAGCGATATGGCGCAGTACGATGTCAACCACCTGATATCTTTAATTTACGAACGTCCCGTCCTTTGGGACAAAACTATATCACAATTCAAAGACAAATTTTTAAAAACAGAAGCATGGAGGGAAGTGTGTACAAGTTTATATTCAAATTTTGAGGAGTTAAATAGTGTTGAAAAAACAAAACTCGGTAAGTACGTATAAACATTTATATTTTTGTTAACTGCCAACTAAGACCTCCAATGTTACTATTAAAATAATTACAAAATTCGTTTCTGATTATGTTAGCTCCTGTTCTACTTTCATGTGTTGTTTCGTGTAAAATTTGCAAAGAATCGTCAATAATCATTTCTTCAAACGTTTGTGCGCCATCTCGATTCAATACAAAGTTGTGTAATACACAGCATGCTTTTATAATGTCTATTGTGAAATCGTAAGAAACATTAATGGGTCGATGAAATATGCGCCATTTATTTGCGAGTATGCCAAAAGCGCTCTCAACATATCGTCTGGCTCGGCTCAAGCGATAATTAAAAACTCGTTTTTCTATCGATAAAAACTTCCCAGAATATGGGCGCATTATATTATTTGTCAGTGGTAATCCTTCATCCGCCACGAAGACAAAAGGAATTTCTTTTTGAAAGCCAGGTAACGGTTTTGGCGGAGGTATAGATAATTGACCTTTTTTTAATAAGTCGTATAGATCTGAGTTCTGAAAAACAGTGGAGTCACATTCCTTACCATATGCACCTATATCGACATATATAAATTTGTAATTCGTATCAACAAGTGCTAATAGAACAATGGAATTATAATTTTTATAATTGAAAAATAGGGATCCACTGTGATCCGGGCTCAATATACGAATGTGTTTTCCATCTAGCGCTCCTATACAATTAGGAAAGTTGGTCTTTTTTTCATACTCTTGAGCAATTTGTTCCATCAGCTCTGTTGTAATTTTTGGTAATTCCAACCTTTTAAGAATGTTCCATACAATACGACAAACAAATTTTATTATTCCTGTTATTGTAGATTTTCCACGATAATATGTGAAATGCATATCTTTAAAAGTATTTCCCGTCGCCAGGTACCTGAAAGAAAACAAAATAAATCATTATTCGTCATATTTTTTTAGGTAACGATGTCATAAAGAAATGGAGAGGAATCAAGGATAATTTTACAAAATACGAAAAAAAATTAAACGAGCAATGTAAATCCGGAGCTGGGGCCAAAAAAATTAAACAATATCATCTATACGACCAGCTCCTATTTCTGAAAAAGAATTCTCAAAATAAAACAACATCAAGTCTTGACGATGAAGAAATAAGACCAAGCACCTCAACCCAACAAAGCCAGCAACCTGTCATGCCACGTTACCAGCCTGCATCGCGTAAAAGAAAAATTGACGAAGACGAATTTGAGAAGAATATTATAGCTGCTTTAAAAACACCTGAAAGTAGACATTTATCTTTTTTTAAAGGAATTTTGCCATCATTGGAAAAATTGAATGATAATCAAACAATAATTTTCCAAAGTCGTGTCCTACAGATATTAAGTGATTTACACCAACCATCATACTATCCCAGCCACTATCAAACTTCACAAACAACTGTTCAGACTGGCTATCAAACAGCTCAAATGTCTATGCAGAGTGGCTACCAATCAGCTCAAATGCCTATGCAGAGTGGCTACCAATCAGCTCAAATGCCTATGCAGAGTGGCTATCAAACATCCATTCAACGCAGTGCCTTCCAAAGCGGATGCGAAACATCACCGGCACCTATGCAATCGTCTCCACAAACGCCAAGGAATGATGATGTAAATGAGCCAGAACAAATTCATTTCGATGAGGAACTAACAAATTTGACGAATGACACACAATCGGAATACGAGTTTTGAATAACACTAAATTATGAAAATGATTAAACAGTATGATTATAGTAAAAATAGTTTATTTTTTTCTTACCTTACAGTTAATCCCAGCATCTCCAGAGGTTCGATGGGTTTTCTAAATATGTAGGGGAAGGTTGCGATCATTGAACCAGCTCTTTCATTGGACCACCAACGTATTTCCAAAACTGTGCATGATACCTGTACCTAAACTAGTCGAAACGAGTCCTTAGCGGCTCAGTTGCACCCCCCTCTTACCTCAGTGACGCTGCGGCACGTGGCGAGGAAGGACGCGCGTTGTTGTGTTTGCGGCGGTCAAAATCTAATAATTTCACTCAGGATAATTTGACGTAAGTATAATTGCATCCATATTTATCTTCAGGCAATGTTATGACATATTAGAGAATTTAATTGTGATTCCAAGAGTGTTATTCAATTTTGTTTTATCGTGATCATGTATATTTTAGTTAGTTTTTTCTTAACGAGTACCTTGTTGCCATCATTGGACTCCAAGAGAGATCCACCATTGGACCGGTCCAATCATAGCAACTTTTTTACTGTTATTTTCTGGTCATAATTATGGGAATAGATTTCGATTATTTAACTTTCTGGAAATAAATCATAGAAAAATCACTGTAAATTTGAAATTCCAGAATGTCGCTAAACAAATGGAAGTACTTCGCATGGAATGAAACGAGTATGAACCTTGCCTTAGAATCAGTAAGGAAACAACGAGTGGGCTTAAATGAAGCAAGCAGAATATACGGAGTCCCGAAAGCGACTCTGAAACGGAGGTTAGATGGTGTAAACCAAAAGGCCAAAGAACACGTCCAAATACCAGGTTCCGAAAGTGACCTCCCTCCAGAATTAGAAGATGAGCTGTGTAAACACGTGCTTGAGATGGAAGGTTGCTTGTATGGCATTACTCCTACAGATATTAGACGACTGGCATTTGAGTTAGCGGAGAAAAATAAAATAAAGCATCGTTTTAACAAAAATAAACAATCTGCGGGAAAAAAATGGTACTACGCGTTTATGAAGCGACATCCCAATTTAAGTTTACGACAACCAAGAGCAACATCCATGAGCAGGGCTACAGGATTCAATAAGCCAGCTGTTGATGATTTTTTTAACAAATTAGAAGCAGTCTTAGACAAACATGACATAAAAGATGCGCAGCGGATATATAATATGGATGAGACAGGCTTGTCAACTGTGCAGAAAAAGACTAGAAAAGTACTGGCGTTAAAAGGTAAACGCCAAGTTGGAGCCATTACTAGTGGAGAACGTGGTGTAACAACAACAGCCGTATGTTGCGCTAATGCTGCTGGAAATTTCGTACCGCCACTCATAATTTTCAAACGCAAACGCGCTAAAGACGAACTGAGGGATGGGGCACCACCTGGCACCATATTTGCTTTCAATCCAGACAGTGGATATATAAACAAAGAGATTTTTAATCTGTGGTTGCAACATTTTGTTGAGACTGTGAAGCCAACACCAGAAAAAAAGGTTTTGCTTCTGATGGATGGCCACGCTAGCCATACTAAAAACCTAGAGGCTATAAATTATGCAAGAAGACATGGCGTAGTTATGTTTTCGTTTCCAGCACACACAACGCACCGGCTGCAACCCGTTGATGTGTCATTCTTCAAACCGTTGAGTCTTTATTACATAGACGAAACTGAAAAATGGCTCCGGCTAAATCCTGGAAGAACTGTGACTGTCTTCCAAGTGTCTATGCTCTTCGGAAAGGCCTATTTTCGAGCTGCTTCCGTAGGCACGGCTGCGAATGGATTTCTGAAAACAGGCATTTACCCTCTCAACAAAGATGTGTTTGCAGACTATGAATTTATAGAAGCAGCCGAACAAGAAAACGCAGAAGATTATTTTGGAACGGTGTTGCATGTCCAAGATCCGATAGACCCATTGTCTGTAAATGCATCATCACAAGAAGAATCTATAGTCCCAATCATAGAAGAACCAATGCCCCATGCAGAGCCGCTACCTACAAAATCGACTGATTACTCACCTAGAGATGCAGAGGTGAGCAACGTAAATGTTGGATCTCCAGCTTCAGCACCAATTCAAATAAGGCGAAGTGACAATGTCCAAACGCCTATAGTGGAGAGTAATTCTACCAACTTTGAATTCCACATTCCACAAATATCTCCTGGAGCCAAGAAGATAGCACAGGAATTACGAAAAAGAAGTCGAAAAGCCCAAAGTAGCATAGAATTGACTTCGTCGCCGTACAAAACTGCCCTAGATGAGACTGCAAAGGTTCCAAAGCAGAAGAAGCCAAAACTGTCCACAAAAGAACCTCAACCATCAACCAGTAAGCAAGCTAACGAGAATATAGAAAAATGGTTTTGCAAAATCTGCTTAAAATGTGAAATAGAAGACATGATTCAATGTATGATCTGTAAAGCCTGGGTACATGTTGATTGTGCTTGTGTTAAGAAACATATAAAAAAGTATCTGTGCCCTCATTGCACATCATAGACATCACTTACAATAATGATTGAAATCTATTGTGCCTTTATAAAATGTGATTTTTATAACCTGTTGATCTTGTTTTATGTGACGTAAGTGACTATATTACCTCAAAGAGTTAGCAGTAGCTACAAATTTAAGACTTTATCTAGATCTTTATAAAAGTTTTGTTGATTTCATTTTCTTTTTTTATAAGATTTAATTTTTAATACTTGTTAACTTGCTATTACTTATATACTACAAGTGACCTTAGATTTTTAATAAGTTGATTTTTATATTTGTTAAATTAATATTAAGCAGAAAATATGATTTATTCACTCTTAATGTTACTTTTATTTAGATTGTTTCTTAATTTTGATGACGCGTTGATCTCATTATGTGCCAAAGTTAAAATTTAATTACTAATTAAGTATTATAAGACTGTAGTTTGTTTGTTTGTCGTATGTGTATGAGTATTGTTTGTCTCTTTTCGGTTGTCATAGTTGTGTAATATTGTTAATTATAATAAGTTGCCTCGATTGGACCTTTAGAACAAATTTCTCGAAGTCCAATGGTGGCAACCTGGTGGTCCATTGAAAGTGCCTATGGTCCAAAGAAGGCGACAGCCCAAGATTTTGTTTTCTTCGTATAAATTAAAAAGTATAAGCCTGAATTGTTAGTGCGTTTGATTATTATAAATAAAGGTTCTACGGAATAAAAATAATGAACTGCTTTCATTTTAATACTAACACTGTTTGACATATGAAGTCGTAAAGTTAAGTGGTCCATTCATAGCAACCTTCCCCTATTTCTTTTGTAAATGAGGCTTTATCAAACTAAGAAGTTCTTCAAAACTTACTACACTCATCCTAAAGTAATCGAAAAATTTAACCTCGTCCACTTTTAGCGCCTCATATTTCCTTTTGAAGTGGTTTCCATCTTTATTCATAATTGTCAGTAATGGGTGCACCCAGTACTTTCTTTTCTGTTTCTTTTTCTTAATACGCCTTAACGCAAGCAGAAGTAGAACACGCGCAGTGCGGTCCATGTCTCACTAGAAACTGAACTGACGGTTAGCGTCTTGTCGTACGATGTCGTATCCGATGAAATTTTTGCGTTGCGACATCGCATCGCATAGCTGTGCAATGTTGTTTTTGCGATGCGACGCCGCAACGCACTGTTGTGGCCTGGCCCTAAGGCCGCGGCCCCATGTCCACGGGCGGCACGGCGCCGGCCGCCGTGTGACGTTGCGGCGCCGCCGCCGTAACACGGCACGACGTCGTGCCGCAGCACGGTGCCGCGGACGGCGTGCGCGGGCGGGGGCGAATTCTCAGTCGACATTTGGCAGTTGGTGTGCAAGCATGCGTGTTAATCAAAATGGTGGAAAATATCGATTTAGATTTCTTTATTTCGTTAGTGGAGGCACGTCCAGTGCTCTGGGATAAGACAAGTCACAATTGTAAGGACAAACATGTAAAAACAGAAGGATGGAAAGACGTTTGCCGAACCATTTTTGAATCATTTGATGACAAGGATATTAAAGAAAAAACTAAACTGGGTGAGTACTAACATTTATTTGTCTTTAATGTTTTAATGATAATCGAGTGCTACAGTGGTCTCATCGAGATATATTTTTATCGAGAAATAGAATGGAACACAATAACTACGAACTTTTCAGAAAAATTACGAAGGAACATCTTTTCAAACCACAAACTATAGTTATTCCGTATATCTAACTAACAAAGAGAACCGTGTAATGGCCGCCCGTGTTTACTTGTCTGTCTCGCACACAGTGATATTTTATATTGACGTCATATCTTCCCCGCAAGAATCCACTTTTGATAAATAGAAGCCAGCTTTAAAAAATCATAGTTTTGAAAATATTATGAGTGAAACGAAACGTCACTCGTAAATTTATTTTATGCATATTTTTGAACGAAATTTTATTTAACATGATGATGTTGGCAGAACCGTTATATTTTAAAATCAAAAATTGTTAGCCAAGACAACACGATGCCACGCAAGGAGGTAAGAATATTGTTTTATTTTTTATTTTTTTACGGGTTCTCTGGGAGTGTTGCTTGTTTTTAGATACCTAACAAAGTACAAATTTGATTCAAGTGTGTTATTCAAACCAAATGTTTATTATTTAGTAAAAAACTAATCGTGTTTGTGCATGTATCTCAAGGTGCAAGTGCCAAGTGCCAAGTTATTACAAAATTAGGTGTTGCATGTTATGTATCTCAGGATGCACACTGCCACATTATTACAGAATTATGTGTTGCATGTTATGTTTCTCAGGGTGCACACTGCCACGTTATTAAAGAATTACTTGTTCCATATTATGTATCTCATGGTGCACATTGCCATATTCAGGGAATATCATGAACTAGTTTTTGCACATGCTCCGCTTGCGTGTATGTCAGATATTTCTGAAAAAAATTAACCTATGTGCTTGCTTATTGTTCTAATGGTATCCCCATGTTAGAAATGGAACTATCGGTCCTTCAAGCTACAGGGGAGATTATAATTATCCTGTGCTTATGCTTGTTTTGGGTGGTGAATGTTTCATTTTTTTGCAGAATATCATGCGACGACGAGTGGGTACCGCGCGAAAAATATTCTAGCTTTAGTACCCAAATCCGGCCGAAAATCAGATTTAGATGAGACTTCAGATTCAGATACTGAAATACATCCTGTCTCCAAAGCAAGGTTGGACAGTCTTTCATCCTCCAATCCACCTTCGTTGCCATCTTCGTTTGAGAATCTCAATTTATTATCCGATGAAGAAATAACTCCCATTCAAGCAGCAGTAACCGAGTCTCCACTTTTGCCGTCGCCGATTATTCAACAGCCATCACCAATTGTTACACAGCCACCGCCGTCAGTTTTGTTTACAAATGTAGCCTCTCCACGTACACCAGATTTATCATCACCAGTAGCGTCGTCTTCTCGATCTAAAAGACCAAGGCTTTTAATTACACGCCCGCGGCCTATTCGCCAGAAGCCCTTACAATTTAAGTGGGCTAACAAACGCTTTCAGCATTGTGCAGAAATAATTGACAAAGAGTTTCCAGAAGAAATGCCCAAGACCCCATTGGAATATTTCAAATGCTTTTTTACCGATGATATCTTATACAGGAAAAGTTTTTAACCAGTACGCAAATTTTTTTTGGTGGTTCTATATCAGTAATAGAACACATTTCCATTATTTATTCAATACTTAAAAAAAAAAAATTTTCCTACTTTAAATCAGCAAAATATGGACACAATCTATTCGTAATAATATCAAATGGCGCGCGCGGCGGCCGCCGCAAGCGGCGGTGTTGCACGGGGGTGAAACCCCCTCCCGGGCGGCAGGGCGGCGCCGGGCGTTGTGGCCGACAGTTCGCTCATCGCACGCGCTGTCGTGTGACGTCGCGTCTAATCGCTTTTCCGCGCAAGCGCCGCGCCGCACGTGTCGTACTTGTACCTACCGGTCACGATGTCGGACTTCAGTAACCGCGAGTTTTACGAGATGGTGCGAGTGTATTTACTGAGTGGTGAAAGTTTGCGAGCAGCTCGCAGAATGTATGCGACGGAGAGCATACCTCGAATGCGAGCCCATGGAATCCTAAACCCCGCGGTCCCTAATGAAAGGACCATTTTAGCCGCCACTCAAAGGCTGCTTGATCACGGACAGTTCAGAACCCCGAATCATGCACGAGGGTCTGGCAGACCCCGACTGGCGATCGAAATCGAAGAAAGCATTTTTGATTTCTTTGAGCGAGATCCAAGAGCCAGTACCTACGATGCGGCACGTCGTTTCGGTGTGAGCCAGCACGCGATATGGAAGTTGCTAAATACAGCCGGACTCCATCCATACCACTTTCAGCCCGTACAGCAGCTCCATGACCCAGACCCAATACCACGTCGAGCCTTGTGCGAGTGGCTTTTAAATCACCGCGATGTCAACATCTTGTGGACGGATGAGGCATTGTTCACACGTGTAGGACTGTACAATGTACATAATGAACATTGGTGGTCATTCAACAATCCCCATTTGGTGCGAGAGACGCATCACCAAGTGCGTTTTAGCGCCAATGTATGGGCTGGGGTTATTAAAAATAAAATAATAGGGCCCGTTTTTATTGACGGCACATTGACCGGTCCAAGGTATTTAGAAATGCTGCAAACGACCATCGAAACTTTAATTGAAGAAGTTCCATTGCCCTACCTTAATAACTTTTACTATCAGCACGATGGCGCTCCACCTCATTACGCCATTCATGTACGGAACTACCTTAATGAAAAATATGGGGAAAATTGGATCGGTCGTGGTGGCCCCGTACCGTGGCGGGCGAGGTCCCCGGATCTTACTCCCTGCGATTTTTTTCTTTGGGGAGAAGTCAAACGCCGAGTTTATGTAGAGGAGGCGGCGGGAAGGCTGCCCCCACCCCCACCCCCGCCTTCCAATTCTTCTCCGGCGGATACCGAATGGCAGGTAGCTGGAGAACAGGAGGGCGGGTAAGGCCAAAAGGGCGGCCAATAGAAAGGAGAGGCGGCAACGGCGCAAGAAGCGAAGCGCCGCGGCTAGGCTCCGCGCCCCGAAGTCCGCGGCTGTAGTAATCACACTACAGCCGGAAGCGGAGAAGAAGGGCGTGACCTACCGGGAGGTGCTCGCTAAGGCGTGGGCGGCAGTGAACCTGGAGGAGATCGGCGTCGCCGATGGCTTCCGAATGAAGGTCACTGCGACGGGGGCCCGGATGCTGGAGATCCCCGGGGCGGCCAGTGGCCCTACCGCTGACGCCCTTGCCGAAAGGCTCAGGGCGTCCTTAAATGCGGAAGAGGCCCGGGTGTCCAGGCCTACCAAGTGCGCTGACATGCGCATTTTGGGCCTGGACGACTGCGTGACGGCGGAAGAAGTTGTGGCCGCCGTGGCTAGGACTGGAGGGTGCTCTGCCGAGCAGGTGAGGGCGGGCACCATCCGTCCTGATAACACGGGGATGCAAACCGTTACGGTGAGCTGCCCCGTGTCGGCGGCCCAAAAGATAGCCGGGGAGGGCCGAAGGCTCCGGGTGGGCTGGGTATCCGCGCAGGTTAAACTGCTGGAACCCAGACCTCTGAGGTGCTTCCGCTGCCGGGTGGGTAACCACGTGGGAGCATGTTGCACCTCGGAGGTGGACCGCAGCGATCACTGTTTCCGCTGTGGTCAGCCCGGTCACAAGGCTGGCTCTTGTAATGCCACGCCGCACTGTTTTGCATGTGCGGCGGCTGGCAAGCCGGCCGATCACCGGGCTGGGGGCAAGGCCTGCGCTCCCCCCCCCAAACCCAGGGGCAGAGGCAAGCCCTCCGCCACCGCCGTCACCACCGCAGCCGCCACTATTGCCGCCGCCGTTGCCGCCACCACCGCCGTCGCTGCCGCCGCTAACACCGCGGCAGGGCCTTCACAGGGGGCCCAGGAGGGGGCTGAAATGGAGTGCCAATAAATGGCCCCATTACGCCTCCTCCAGGCGAACATCAACCACTGCGCCGCTGCTCAGGATCTCTTGCTCCAGAGCGCAGTGGTCGATTAACATCGCCGTGGTCGCTGAGCCGTACTTTGTCCCGCCCAGGGACGACTGGGTGGAGGACCTGAGCGGCTCAGTGACTATTATTTCGTCGGCCGCCGCCGGTACCCCGTCCCTTGAGGCCCTCAAGAGGGGAGGGGGTTGCGTGGCAGCACGGTTCGGGGAGATTGTCGTGGTGGGAGTATACTTCTCCCCGAACCGAACTCTCGCCGAGTTCCACAACTCCCTTGGGGAGTTGAGAATCATCGTCGTCGGGTACCATCCCCTCCCAGTGATCGTCCTCGGGGACTTCAATGCCAAGAACGTGGCTTGGGGTTCTCGGTATACGGACACACGGGGCAGGATGGTGGAGGACTGGGCTCTGGAGACAGGCCTGGTCGTCCTAAACCGGGGTTCTGTTCTGTTCTACGAGGGCGGCACTGAAAATTTCGGGAATCAAGGAAGTGACACAACATTACTATTTAAAAATGTATTTATTGCTTTTCGAAGTATTCTCCGCGAAATTTGACACATTTTTCCATACGATGGAACCAATGATTGAAGCAACCATTCCATTCGGAAGTTGGGGTCTCCAAAATGGCCGTTTTGTAGGCGTCCACAGCTTCTTCAGGTGATGAAAATCTCTGTCCACGCAATTTATTCTTTATTTTAGGGCAAGTATAGAAATCATTAGGGCTTAGGTCGGGGCTGTACGGCGGATGGTCTAATAATTCTATGTTTACTTGCTCTAAAAACTCTTTTGTTCTGTGCGCGGTGTGAGAACTCGCATTGTCGTGATGGAGGATGATGCGGCGGTTGCAGTTCTCTTTACGGAGTTCAGAAACGACCTGTGGCAAACAAATGCTAGCATACCATTCTGCATTAACCGTTCTTTGTCCCTCAAGAGGAATAGTCGTAACATGGCCGGTTTTGGAGACAAACGAGGCCACCATTTTTTTTGCAACACTCCGTGAACGAACAATTTTTGTTGGCTTTAACTCATTTTCGAACACCCAAACTCGTGACTGGTTTTTTGTTTCGGGTTCGTACGCGTATATCCAGGATTCGTCACCTGATACAATGTTGTATACAGCATTTGAGGATCCTGTGTGGAATCTTTCGAGAGTTCTGACGCACCAAGTAACGCGAGCCGCTTTTTGCTCTTCACAGAGCGAATGCGGTATCCATCGGGAAAACAACTTTTTTACACCTAATTGTTCATGCAAGATTATTTGTATTTGACTCATGCCAATGTCTAAAGTTGCTTGAATTTCGCGGTATGTCACATGTCGATCTTCCTCAATCAGCTTACGCACAGCATCAACGTTTTCTTGGGTGACTGCAGTTTTTGGACGACCTTGACGGGGATCATCACTGAGCTTGACACGTCCACGTTGAAATTCAGCAAACCAGCGATAAATTGTGGTTTTGGATGGGGCTTCATCACCAAATGCAGAAATCATCCGGTCAACACACTGTTTTTGTGTTAAACCAGTTCGAACGTCATAATAAATCATCGCTCTTGAATTTTCTCGAGTCAATTCCATTTTCTCAACGACTAAACAAGTTTGACAAAATTTTGTGACAAGACCGAGAATCTTTTTTTAAATAAATAAATGGTATTCGATTTTTAAAACCAAGGAGTTTTCAATTAAAAAGATTTTAATATGACAGGAACCGTGGAAATATTCCATTCCCGATACTTTTAGTGCAGCCCTCGTACCTCTGGCTAAGCAGCTTTTGCAGAAGAAAATCACGATTGTTGGTACTTTGAAAGCAAATAGACCCGAAATTCCTAAGGAGTTCAAAGCTTCGAAGTCTAGGACTATCAAAAGTTCTCTTTTAGGTTTTCAAAAAGACGCTACCCTTGTGTCCTACGTTCCAAAAAGAAATAAATCAGTCAACTTACTATCTACAATGCATTATGATGCAGCTATCGATTCCGATACAAACGAAGACCGCAAGCCGGAGATTATTACTTTTTATAATCGTACTAAATGTGGTGTAGACATTCTAGACAAAATGTGCAAGCAGTATAGTGTTCAGCGTAACTGCCGTCGATGGCCGCTAGTAATATTTTTTGATTTGATGAACATTATTGGAATCAACGCTATGGTAATCAACCAAATGAACGCCCCTGCCGAAAAAAATGTGAGGCGTGACTTTTTGCACGAATTGGCTTTCAATTTGATAAAACCGCTTTTGATTCGCCGGGCATCCATTGAAACACTACCACGACAACTTAAATTAAGGATAGACGCTCTTTTGGGCAACACAATTCAAGAACCCCAAGAGTCTCAACACGACTTGTCTTCAAAGATAGGACGAGTTGGTCGATGTGCACTCTGCTCGAGAGCCCGAAATCGGTCGACAAAAAAGTGGTGCAAGACTTGCAATAAATGGATTTGTCCCGATCACCAAGCAGTAGTGTGTCCTGAATGCTACGAAAACAAAGAAAATAGGAATACAGTTTAGTTTTAAGTTAAAAAAAGTTACGTTGATCTCAGAAGTGCCATTGTTGTTAATTTTTCTTACATATTTACTAAATTGTTGATTATTAATACTTTCTTAAAAATGTATCTAAAAAGTAAGGTTCTAAAACTAAGTAAAATAAACACCTTTTAATATCATTTTGTTGTTTTATTCAGATAATTAGGAATATACAAGTTATTGATATTTTAAAATGGCCTACCATAGTAGGCCACGCGTATAGAGTAAAAAAAAGGGGGCGCGTGTGCTGTAGTGTTAAATGCATAAAGTATCGAAAACGATACTAAGACTTCAGAGCCATCTTCCGATTTTATTTTTAAACTGACCTGTCAGGTAGTATGGCCAATCTTATCGTTGCCTATTACTAAAAATAAAAAAAAGATTTAACATGTGACAGTTCTGACGATTTGCCTTTTTTTTACTCACAATGTCTATGGTCGCAAGCAAGTAGTTGTTGTGAAAATTTCAAATTTGTATCTGGTGCCATACCGGGAAATTACGAATATTTTTTCTTGAAAAAATACCAGGATGGAAGGTAAGTCTGAAATCTATACGCAGATGTTTGTATTTTGCACTTTTATGTTATATTTGTTTCTCAAAAGTTCGTTTTTATCCATGTATCGATTTCGATACATCATGCACTAACTTTCTTTTTTGGGAATCTTAGAAAAAGTGATTGTAGTTTCATTTTGGGTTGCGTTTATTATGTTTTGAGCTTGTTGGAGGTTTGGTTTTGCATGTGATGTGTTGTTTTCAGATAGGGACATAGAAAATCTGCTTCAGCGTTTAGAAAATGGCGAGTTATCAGATGACGGGTTAGAATTAGACGAAGACGATATACCGTACTATACGTCTCGGGAAGAGTTGGTGAGAGAGCTTGAAGATCAGCAAGAAGACGAGGTCATAGATGAACTTCCAACTGGCATCGATGAAGAGACCCTCCTTTGATAAACAATGATGAACAATCACCATTACCAGGTTCTAGTACAGAACTTCCGGCTTTTAGCATGAATACAAGGAATTTAGTATGGAAAAAGCAATCACTTGTTTATAATGAGGATGCAGTCAAATTCGGAGGAAACGAGGAACTTTCTCCAGCGATGATGGAATTGCAAAGTCCATATCAATTTTTTATCTACTTTTTTACAAATGATATTTTGGAAAAAATTGTGACAGAAACTACTCGTTATGCTGTTCAGACAAAACCAGATAGACCGGATTCTCTAACAATATCAGACCTGCGTAAATATTTAGGTATCCTCATATTTATGTCTGTATACCACTATCCCAGCACACGATCCTATTGGTCCGCAAAGTTTGGTTTCAGCCCTATCAAAGATGCAATGCCGGTAAACAAATTTGAGAAAATTAGAAAGATTCTGCATTTCAACAACAATGAAAATCACTTACCTGTGAATCATCCTCACCATGACAAACTTCACAAACTTAGACCAATAATAGAAAATCTCAACGCAAAATTTTCAAGCATTACAATAGAACAAAGATTATCCATAGATGAGCAAATGTGCTCAACCAAAATAGGCCATTTCCTCAAACAGTACCTTCCCAACAAACCCCACAAATGGGGGTTCAAATTGTTTGTCCTCTGTAATTTGATGGACTATGCATACAAATTTCAAATTTATGCTGGAAAAGAGGCTGATGATAGATTGCCAAATGAACCCTATGTTGGAGTGGTTGGGCAAACAGTACTGAATCTTCTCAGAGTAGTTCCAAGGCAACAAAACCACATTGTCTATTTTGACAATTTTTATACGTCCTTGCCTTTGATGTGCGTATTAGCTAAAGAGGGAATTCACTCCTTGGGAACTATACAACGATACCGCTTGGGTAAGTCATGCAAGCTTCCATCAAAACAGGATGTTATGAAAAATACAGTAGACCGAGGTTCGTTCGATGAATATGTCACAAATTTCGAAGGCGTAGATATAACCACTGTAAGCTGGAATATTGATAGGTTCGATAAAAAAGAGAAACGGCGGATTCCCATTCCATGCCCCAAATTGATCAAAGAATATAATGCTCACATGGGGGGCGTTGATTTGATGGACTCCTTTCTAGGAAGATATAAAATCCGAATGAAGAGTAGAAAATGGTACATGCGCATATTTTATCATCTGCTGGATTTATCCGTTATCAATGCCTGGATCCTATACAAAAAAGTTTCCACTAAAAATGGTGTGCCACAGAAAACTATACTGAATCTAGCTGATTTTAGGTCGGAACTGGCCGATACGCTGTGCAAGTATGCTCCAGCTGCTGCCAGAGGGCGCCCGAGCACTAGCAGCCCATCCAGCACATCACAAGGGCCACCACCTAAAATCCGAAGGGGTAAACCGTGCCAAACATTGCCTCCACTTGAAGTCAGATTGGATCAAATGGATCACAGCCAGATAAGGACAGAAACCCGAGGTAGATGTATGATGCCCTCTTGCCATTTACTCAGCATTATAAAATGTGCTAAATGTAACGTCCATTTGTGTTCAAAAAAGTCAAAAGACTGCTACACAGTATTCCACAGCTCTGTCAATATCTAATATGTTTGTCTATATGCACTATATTATACTGTAGTATAATATAGTGTACTAATGCATACTGTATCGAAAACGATACTTGTAGGTTTTTTTTAAAATAAAAGGTATTCAAATTTTTTTTTTTTCTTTAATTTTTCCTGTCTTCTAGACCACTTTTTATAACACATATATTTTTTCCGATTGAAAATACGTTGTTATGCATTTAAGGGTTAATTAGAATAAAACATTCATTAGAACGTGTTATTTTATTTGTCTGCCCAGTTACAATTAGAAGGAATGCTAACTATATTATTTTCAATTTGATAGAATTGTTTAATCATTGTTATAATGGTTTTTTAAATATTTTTATATTTAGTAACATTATTATATGAGGATTTTACAATAATTAATCATAATAGAAAGAAATATAATGGAAAAGTGTTACTATAAAAATTTAAAATTATAATTATCAATGTTCTATTAAAAAAAATTACTTTTCAGAATTTCATGTTATAGTGTAAATAAATATCCACCATTAAGACGTCAAAAGATGGCTCAAAGCACCATGATCTTAAATTCTATTGCGAAAAAGCCCTGCATTTTTTAAATTTAAGCTCCTGTGTAAAATTTTATATTTTCGTTTAGTAACGGTTTGTATTTAAAGGTGCGATATGTGTTTTGCCAAGCAGAAGAACACTGCAAAATTTACTGCACAAGATAAATCTAAAAGCTGGAATCAATGACATAATATTTGAAAATTTGAAAAATAGAGTTACTAAAATGCCTAACAATTATAAATATTGTTCTTTAACATTTGATGAGATGGCAATTGGAGCCGGCATTTCATATGATAGAAGAAATGACAAAATATCAGGAATTGTTGACAATGGTGATATAGTCGAAAAAGAATATTGTGATCATGTATTAGTATTCATGATAAGAGGCATTGTAAAAAAATACAAGCAGCCTTTGGCTTACTATTATTGTAGTGGAAGCACTAAAACAGTAGAATTAAAAAAACAGATAAAGACTATTATAAATAAAGTGCAAGAAGCGGGACTGAAAGTTGTGGCAACAGTATGTGACCAAGGCACCTCCAATGTGGCTGCTATAAATGCATTAGTCAAAGAAACGCGAGAAACATTTTTACGCAATGGACGAGAATATAAAGGGGGTTTTTTCTTATTGAACATGAATAAGATTTTTCCAATCTGTGATCCACCTCACCTAATAAAAGGGATTAGAAATAATCTGATCACAAAAGACCTTAAATTTACCATTAAAGGCCAAGAAGGTATTGCGAAATGGGACCACATTGTGAAGCTGTATAAAAGGTGCCCAGGCTATAAGGGCGTAAAGCTAGTGCCTAAACTAACAGCTCACCACGTGTTGCCTGCATTGATCCCGAAAATGAGGGTTAAACATTGTACTCAGGTATTTAGTCAATCAGTTGGAGTAGCCCTTGGACTTATGGCAGGTAAACAGTATTTTTTTTTTCATTATATAATAGTGAATGTTTGAAAGTTTTGTGGTTTTTTTTTTTTTTTCCAAATGTTTTTCATTTGCTTTATGTCTGTATTGTCAGAATCTTGATAATACGCAGTTTGTATAATCTACACTTGGAAGGCATATTGCTCATTACAATAATTATGTTCTTAGCACAAACAAAGATGCTATTGTCCATCATCTTTACACGATCCCTAAGGGCCGAATCTCACTGGGACGGCATGATCGCGCAGCCAGGCCGCGCTGCCAACAAAATGTATGTATGGAACCAAGCGCACACCAGGTGGTATACTCTATAGAGAGTTGTATACATTTTGCCGGAGGCGGCGTCTAGTTGCGCCGTCATGGTGTGCCGGTGAAACAGCCCTAAGTCCCAAGTGGTAACCCATTATTCATTCCCACCGAGATATTTGTATTAATATTGGTTTATCTCCTTTGCAGGATGTGGAGTCCTTGAAAAAGAAAGTACCGATACCGCAGATCTACTCATGTTCTTCGATGATTTATTCGACAGCGTAAATGGCAGTTTCAGCGCGATAAGAGGAGGAAAAATTTACAGGACTGCAGTGACCCCAACCTCACCTCACCACAAATTGTGGAATTATAGTCTACCTATACTGAAAAGCATGAAATTTAGTAACGCCAATAACCAAGGAGTAGTGCCTTCGTTGTCAAGCTGGATCAAGACCATAGAAGGTTTTAAATTAATAACAAAATATTTAACATCCAAAGGGATTAACTCTTTACTGCTGCGCAATTTAAATCAAGACGCATTGGAAAACTTTTTTGGGGCAATTAGAGCTCATGGTTATAGCAACATTATGCCCACATCATCTGCATTTGAAGGAGCCTTCAAAACTTTATTAATTAATAATATTTCATCTTCACATTCAGTTGGAGCAAACTGTGAAAAAGATGACGGTGTTTGTCTGCAATAGCTGAAATATTTTTTAGAAAATCCAGTAGACACACACAACTGAATGTGAAAATGAAATTGACAGTGCTCATTTAAATATAGAAATGATAAATACAGACGATCTTATACAGGGCCAAACTCCAATGCTTATTGAAAGAACCGCAGCAATAGGGTATTGCAGTGGGTGGATAGCACAACTTGCCAAAAAGCATATTTATAAAAATTGTGTAACCTGCAGAAACTGTATGGAAGCAGAAGAGCTAGAAAGTTTCCATGAATATATAAAAATGAAAGAATTTGGCAGCAAAAAGTGGTTGTGCTATCCCACAAGAGCATTATTTGATTTCTTTGCGCAAGTGGAACATTTATGTATCGAAATTTTAAAAGAGCATAGCAATAAAAAAAATATTTCAGTGTATATAAAATTAATTATAAATATAAATATAAGTGTATCATTTATTAGTTGTCCAGATCACAAAGATAATTTACGTGATTATTTAATAAATAAAAGTACAATGTTTTTTATACACAATTGGTGCAAAGATGTCAATAATGTTCTCACTGGCAAAATAACCTTTTGGGATGTTAATGATCCAATGAAAGAAAAGGCTAATCGACACTACCTAAATCATAAGGGGAGAAAACGGAGAACACAAAATTGTAATTGTGTAATTTTTTTAATATAAGTAAAAATAATATTAAGTAGTTGTGTTTTTCCTTTTTGAATCCCTGTAACGTACCTCCCATGAAAGCCACTTGACATATAGGTACCAAGGAATATACTACTCTCTAACGAGAGATAGGTACGTAGCTGCTATGCTGCGTACCTACAGTACAGCAGCTAGCTATATTAAAATACAGCTACTTATCTGCTAATCTATACGTATACATTTATATTCATTAGTTCCCTTAACGAAAAACTAGATGGCGCTGCGTTCGACCACTTCCTAATATTAAAAAAAAGGTTGAGCTGCCTGTCTATTGCCAGTATACTATAGTAGTCTTTGGTGAACACCTAACGTATTCGAAAGTCAGCAAGTTTCTCAAAACGAGCTGTCAAAACTGTCAAAATTGTTACTCACACTCGCGCTACCACAGGGTCACGCTAATTTACGAGCTCACTTTCGAGCGGGAATCGATCGTCACCATAGACAAAGTAAAATAAAAAACTCGCACTCACAATTTATAGTTCTCGCGTATGACACCAGGTGGCGCTAACTCAGCGCCATACAAATCTGAGTTTACGTTAACGCGATGGTGACGTTAAAAAAACACACTAAGCATACTGATCAAATATACAAGGTGATTGGGAGATGGGTGCAAAGCTTTAAGGCGAAGATAGTACAGACAATTTCGAACCATTTAAGCCATGGTTGTCTTAGATGAAGTCATACCAAATATTTTTAACCAAATTTTTAAGTTTTTTTTCGGAAATTCTCAAAATTTAATGTAAACTGCATAATTATGGCCAAATTGAATGATAAATGAATTCATTTTTTATTTATTTAATTAAAGTAATGTGTAAGCAATCAAGCAAAACATGTTTTAGACTTCTGTGTCATTAGACATTTTTTTTACAGACATTTAAAGCTCAGAAAAAATAAAAAATTTGTACAATACGTCTTTTAAACCTTATTAAAAAAAAACGGAGGGTGCTTTTTTTGTTCAAACCTTTTTGAAGACAAGCTTGATAATCGCTCTTTCTCTTGAGGTATCATTTATGCGAATATCTTACAAATTATTCAAATTAGGGCCTACAAACCAATTTGAGGGAGAATTTTTTTATTTTAGGCAGACTAATTAAAACAACATTTGAATTAAAATTATTTATTTTTCATGTTCAAAATGACGGCCATGATTCCTAATACAAGCACGGCCCCGTCTTCTAACTTCTGTAGTCGTTATTTTCAACATCATCTCCTGCTTCATTGTCTCAAACGCTGAATTTATTCTTTGTATTAATTCTTCTCTAGTGTTTATTTCTATGTTGTTATACACCAGTTCCTTGGCCCGGCCCCACACGAAAAAGTCCAACGGGGTCAGATCTGGGGAGCGAGCGGGCCAAGGGATGGACCCATCCCTTGGCCCGCTCGCTCCCCAGATCTGACACCTGCTTCTTAAAATGTGGATTGTTGTCTGCGTCGGCCCATTCATGGATGTTGTGAAAGTTTGTAATACCTTCCCTTGAAAATTTACTTTCATCCGCCCACAAGATTGATTTCAGAAACCACGCATCTTCGATGTCTCTGTTGAGGAGGAAACGGCAGAACTGAATTTTTCTTTGAGGATCTTGCTCTACTAGACCTTGCACACTCCTGCCATGGAACGGATACTTATCATTTTGGTGCATTGTATGCCACACCTTCCATTGAGAAATGTTTAAATTTCGAGCTACTGCTCTAGTACTGGTAGTAGAATCCGCTTGAAATGCTGCTAAAATGTCTTCGTCGACGGCAGTTTCGTGTCTGCCCGGGGTGACTCCAGGTTCCACGCGGTGAAACCCATCTTGGGCAAGACGACGAAACGTGTTGTAAAACACTCGGACATTCGGTATCCTGCGATTCGGATAGCGCTCTTGATACATCCGTCGCGCCAAAGATCCATTGCACTGTTGCGCACTAAATGTCAACTCAACACAATTAAGTCAAAAATCAACACGTGCGGAGCGCGAGGCTACGACTGGACACGGTGAAACAAAAAAGTTCAAAACTAACGCAAACAACACGTGCAGGAACGCAAAGGGCTACAACTGAACATGGTAAATTGTGAATCAACACGACAACGTCCACTCACAAGGGCAGTAGTTTGACTAATAAGTAAAAGATGTAACGGCTTCATCACAGACCGACTGACCCTGACTAAAGAAAAACGAGTTTGTTGCCTCAGTAACTAAGACCATTTTGCTGTAAAAACCAACTCTTATCGCTTTTTGCTATTCATTGGGCGTTCTACCTGGAAATGCCGTCGCACCGCGCTCGGTGGCCATTGTTTAGAGAATCCCCTCAATTGGTTCCTGCATGTGCCAAAAATTCTTAGAATTGAACAATGTTATCATTTCGAGCACATAAAGTATTCTTTTAAGCAAAAATTTTGTGTTTTGTTAGACTGCCTTTTTTTTTTTTTTTTTTGGGTGGGAAATCATCAAATAACTTCTCCCGCTCTGGGCGGAGCGGGAGGGCGTGTCAGACTTTTACTGACTAAAACCCACCCGTGTTCCTTCCGTTGCCTGTGTGCCAGGGCCACGATATCCCTTTCGGACAAACTCGCAACCCCGGCAGTTGTTAGACTGCCTAAAATTTAAAATTTCTCCCTCGAATTGGTTTGTAGGTCCTAATTTCAATAATTTGTAAGATATCCGCATAAATGATACCTCAAAAGAAAGAGCGATTATCAAGCATGTCTTCAAAAAGGTTTGAACAAAAAAAGCACCCTCCGTTTTTTTTTTAAAAATAAGGTTTAAAAGACGTATTGTACAATTTTTTTATTTTTTCTGAGCTTTAAATATCTGTAAAAAAAATGTCTAATGACACAGAAGCCTAAAACATGTTTTGCTTGGTTGCTTACACATTACTTTAATTAAATAAATAAAAAATTAATTCATTTATCATTCAATTTGGCCATAATTATGCAGTTTACATTAAATTTTGAGAATTTCCGAAAAAAAACTTAAAAATTTGGTTAAAAAAATTTGGTAAGACTTCGTCTAAGACAACCATGGCTTAAATGGTTCTAAATTGTCTATACTATCTTCACCTTAAAGCTTTGCACCCATCTCCCAATCACCTTGTATAATATAATTCTAAACTCCAGTCTCGGGAGAAAAATATATTATGAAAGAATTGGAACTAGGGCTTGCAATCCGGATATTCGGATATCCGTATTATCCGGATATCCACCGATTTTCAAATCCGGATTTTACTTGCATCACCATCCGGATTTTTCGGATGTTACGGATAGTTGTATTTCTCTTTTAAATATTAAATAAAAAGCTGTCTCTGTAAAGTAAATAACTGTTATTACGTTATTTATTATATTAATATAGTTAATCACTCTTGCAATTATTTATCCACTTCAAAAATCAATTAAAACGGCCATCTTCAGCGCAGCGACCGACTTCTTCAACAAATGATTTAGACACCACAATTCGAATAGAGATGGCACTATTTGATGAGAATGGCCAGAGAAGCAGGAATTTAAAAAGGGTTTACAATCTACTTTTATCAATACCACCGACCAGCGTTGAAGTAGAGTGTTATTTATCTAACCATTAAAGAACTTCCATGAAAGAAGATTCATTAGATAGTTTAAGCTTTATAAGATCATATTACCAGAATTTGGATAAAAAATAATTTAAGACTTACCTAATATTATATTATAAAGGGTTATTTGATTATTTTGTTAGTTTTTGTTTTATTATATTTGATATAAACTATTGTTGTTTAAACTACTATTGTGCTGATTTGCCAGCAAAAAATGATACACTTTGTGCTATACGCCATAGAACAGCTATGTTTGACAAGAGTGCATTTTGTATGGGCCCTAGAATATATAATAAATTACCTAATAATATAAAAGAAGCAGATAATTTTACATCATTTAAAAATAAACTAAAGACTTATCTGATCAATAAAGCATATTACAAAGTTATTGATTATTTAAATGATAAATGTAATTAATTTTTTAAGTTAGTAATAATAATAAAATTATATAATTAATAAATTTCATAAATAATTTAATATGAATATTTGTAATTAATGAATAATGTAAGAAATATTTATAATATAATTTGTAGATAATTGCACACCTGTTTAGGTAGGATATGGTTCAAAGAACTTTTTTGTACCTATGTATCAACTCATGTACCCATATTCATGCAAATAAATGATTTGATTTGATTTGAAAGTTATTTTTTTATTTCATTATTATGTTTTAAATTGGTTGGATAGGATTTGATTGGGATGTTGTGATTTGTGTTACATCTGAGATCTCATTTTTAATGAGATTTTTTTTAGTATGAGTGCGGTATCGGTGTTTTATTGTATAATTTTAGAAAGTGGTCTAGTTTTTTTATGTATGTGTTATTTGAAATATTGATATAGTTTATTCTTTCTTTGTCATTTTGCTTGAGATACTGATTAAAACGTGTTACAAAAGCTTATTAGTTTTATTTATAATAAAAACGAAAAATGTAAAAACGTAAAAATGAACAAAACGTAAAAATGAACGGATATTGCAAGCCCTAATTGGAACAAACAGATATTTTAGACAAAAAAATTGGTAAATCCTTTGAATTGGTGTCGCGATATAGATGGGAATACGATCTGGTCTGATGTAATGGAAATTCATGTATCTTCATCTCAACAGGACAAGGTTTTCTTTTTAAATGTGATTTTGTATATTAGTTTATTATATATTATAGTTTTTCGCGGTAATGTGCATCGAAGTTAAGTAGTATCGCAGTGAAAATCTTTCGCGGTAATGTGCATCGAAGTCCAGTAGTATCGCAGTGAATATCTATCGCGGTAACGTGCATCGAAGTGTAGTGGCTTCGCAAAGACAGTCTTTCGCCGTAACGTGCATCGCAATTTTGTAGCATCGTATTAGCATTTATCGATATTTTGTGCGTCGACATTCCGTATTGTATTTACAGTAGATCTTCAAGCAGTTTTAATGGCACCTAAATCGAACGTCAGCATTTTGTACTACAAAACTAAGCTGCAAGTGTCTCTGCTCTTATGATAATATCAGAAATGATGGCTATTGTTTTTTATGGAACGAAGCGGAAGGAGGGCTGAATGCAGATGAGTTTGCCTCTATTTGGACATATTTTATTGAAGAAAAGGTTCTGTCCAAAGTGGAAAACGAAACGGATTTGGTATAGGGTGGAATTTCGTAATGCCACCTGGAGGGAAAGTACTCTTAATACTGCAGATATAAAGTTTTACTCAAAGGAAACATTCCTTTATTTTTGAATAGAATGCAAACTGCATTCAAAGATTTTCGAAAATTCTCTTCTCCCACACCCGGGAATCGAACCGGCTAAAATCTGAAAAAATTATACCCTGTACTTTTATTGCATCGATCGTTAGGGTCAATTATAAGGATGAAATCTCTCTAACAAACATGATAAATTAAATGAAAGGAAAACCAGGAAATCTTAAATTAATTTAATTATTTACAAAAAATGGTAAACTAACTAATTAGTTGCTCGAAATGGGCTCCATTCTCTTGGATACACAAAGAAGGATGGCGAGTTTGGACCCAGATTATTTATAAATTAACGAAGCGTCATTCACTTGCAAGTTCATATTTATTATAAATATGAGTTTTTAAGAGGATTATTTAAAAAAATATTGAGTCACTAGATGATGGGAATTAAAAGTTAGAAAATATTTTTATTTACTTGAAAATAAGTCATCATGCAGTTATTAAACGCACCGTGTTTCGTATTACATTCCAACCATAACATTACATGATTTACGTTCTTACATTTGTAGACGTTTACGCTTGTCTATTATTTTTTAATAAACAAAACTACTAAAATATAAGAAAAAAATACAAAAGTTAATAATTATTAAAAATGCATTCACATTTTTTTTACAAAAAAGTACAATATTGTAATTAATACGATTATTTGGACTATCATAGAATGAAACGTTATACTGTCAACAGGAGTTGGCTGTCAGTGTCAAAACCAATTATTGTTATTCCATTGTTTGTTTTCAACGACTAACGTGGGATAACTATTATTTTCTATGCGATTGTGTGGATTCTTGACGACTTGGCTTTATCTTTGGACTGACTATTCTACATACCGACTTAGACAACCGATTTTACCTTTGGATTCCGATTTGCAAGTGGTTTGGACCTAGTTACCCGTTAAAATGCGTTGTGTGAATTGTCAATTGCGCATTGCCCGATTACGGAGACATCGTTTGTCCGACGAAAGTGCTCAGGTAGTTGAGAGAGTTCAGAGATGGGTTTATCCGCGTGATGTAAGTATTGTAAAATCTATACATAAATTGGTACTTAACTTAAGCGTGGTTTTGTTTCCGTTTGATTGCAAGACTCGCCCTCTATTACAAGTCTCTTAAAAGTATAAATAACCGTCACCCGCAGGATGATAAGAAGTGATCACATTCTTGATTTTGAACCACTGACATGAGTATACTTAACATTAACTTGGTGTATTTGATAACTCTAAAACCATGGTAATAATTATTTTTAGATGACTGGAGATGACTTTATTTGTCATTCCTGTTGGGAGTTGATAAATCATAACCCAAATGAAAATCCTGAACGTAACACCCAACAGCAACTTGGACATCGTAATGTGTGTGCTGGGTGTGGAAGATCTATTTTGAGAATCAGGAGTAGACTGGTCCTCAGACCAGAGATGTCTGAAAGAGAAGTGCAAATAGGAAACGTTGTGTCTGAATGGATAAGACCCCGCCAGGTTAGTAATTAAAATAAAAAAAGACTAATAATGACGTGCATACTCCAGAGATCTGTATTTTTATTATTTTTGTGATTGTTTTTTTTAATCTTTTCACTTGTATTGTTTCAGTTAACCAACACTGATGAAATATGTGTGCCTTGCTATTTACGTGCACAGAGAGTGTTTGATAGCTCTCATAGAAGTTCTGCCCCTGTTGCACCTTCCACATCTAGTGTAGGAGGTAGTGCCGAGCCTATATCTTCGCAACAGATGGAGCAAGTTGTAGAGGTCATTCCGTCGACATCTGGACAGCCACTGAATGAAACATCTGCTGACCAAATATTGCCCACAACACAAGCAGCTGACACAGCAGATATTGAAGAGGTTGGTCTGTCAATCACCAGACCTCCATTGCAGGTAACATCTACTGAACAAATAACGTTGCCTACATTAAGAAGAGCCGCTGATACAGCACGTCGTTGCTTGTTTTTGGAGTGTAATGACACCGAAAAACGACGTGTGCCTGATGGATTGAGAAAACAGATTATTAAAGATTTCAATTTCTATTTACCCAGAAATGCCAGAATTTGCAATTTTCACTTAAGTGCCAACTTATTTCATGAATTGTATGCTAGTGAAAATGCTATATCAACATTTAGTGCTGCACATATAGAAGAAATTGTGTATTTACTAGCAGATGATTCAAAATTGGATTTTCTGAACCCTGAAAGTATTGATGACCATCTTTTTAAGTACTGGTTTGGACGGACAAAAGATGAATATCGTGAGATATTAATAGAAGTACCGCGATTAAATAATCATAAAATAAAAAGCAGTTTTAGTGCACTTCTGTGTAAAATGCGGACTGGAGATAGTGATGAGAGAATCTCAGCATTATTCCAAATACCTAGAAGAACTCTTGAAGACTATATGCAGCAGGCACGAGAAATTCTTTGCCAGGACTACGTGCCTAGACATTTGGGATGGGCACACAAGCCCAGGGAAGAATTTGTTGCCAGAAATTCTTTGCTTGCTGAGCATCTTTTTGGCAATCCTGAAGCGCCAACTGAAGAAAAACGTTTAATTGCCATTGCTGATGGCACATATTTAAGCACTCAAAAGAGTAGTAACTATTTATTTCAAAAAGAAACTTATTCCCTTCACAAATATTATAATTTAGTTAAACCTTTTCTCATAGTTTGCTGCGATGGTTACATCATTGAGGCAGTGGGTCCGTATCCAGCCACCAAAAATGATGCTTCGATCATGAATGACCTTATGTCAGAGCGAGGTGCCTTTACGGATTTATTTAGGGAAGATGATGTTTTTATTTTAGACCGTGGGTTTAGAGACTGTGCAGACAACATGGCAACTAAAGGTTTCTTAGTACATATGCCCGAAACAATTTCGACAGGGGAAAGGCAACTTTCGACTCTCCAAGCCAATATCTCGAGATGTGTGACGATGAATAGATGGGTCGTTGAAGCTGTCAATGGAAGGTTCAATAGGGATTTTAAAATATTCCGTGCAGATTATTTAAATAAAAGGTGCCCTCATATTATGCAAGAGTTTTCAATTGCTGCTGCCTTATTGAACCATTTCGCAGTTCAATTCAGGGAACGAACAAATGTCCATGAAGTCATTCAAACAATTGAAGCAAAAATATTTGAAAATAACGAACTTGCTGAAATTGTTCAACATAATAATTTAAATATGAGACATACAATGTTCCAAAATGTTACACATTCAAATATAGAATTCCCTGAATTGACAACAGATGACCTAGAACTAATCGCTTTGGGTACATATCAAATAAAGCAAGCAAAATCATATGTCGGGGAGCACCTTAGAGCCCACGGAATTTATGCTTTAGAAGTTTGCCAGGACAACACACCTCTAGAAGGGATATATAATGACAGCCAACCATTTATTATACGTGGCAGAATTAAATCTAGGCATATAGGAAGTAAGTCCTATTTTACATATATTGCAGTTGATAGAAGGCTGGAGGGGCGAAGTGCCATATTAGGATATTATTGCCACTGTCCCGTAGGGACACGGACAGTAGGCTGTTGCTCTCACATAATGAGCATATTGTGGTACATGGGTTATGCCAGACACCAAAACTATGTTGCTGCACCAGCTTCATTCTTAGATAACCTTTTAATTCGATAAATAATGTATTAAAGGTTATCTAGGAACGAACAGTAACAAGGTATAACAAAAATACAATTACTGTAAGTATCAGTAATTATTAAAATCATCATCTTCCTGCCCTTATCCTATTTTTTATCACAACCTGTATTTTATAATCACAAACGAAATAAAAGATTTGTTTTTATATCCTAAATATTTGTTTTATTCAACAAACCTCTTGTTTAAACATTCAAGTTCCTAATAGTCTGTGACATCGCATCTTTGCTTAATTCCTTTTCACGGAGGGAGTTCTAGGAGATAGATATTTATTCCTATTGGGTACCTATACTTCGTTTTCGACTGCTTCGTTGGTCTAGTGATCGTTAGCACGACTGCCGAACGTGGGGTCCTGGGTTCGATTCCCAAGTCAGGTAAGGTGGAATTCTTAGTAGGTATCAGCCTGAACTCTGAATAATTGCCCGGTCAGTGACAGTAACTGTCACTGACCGGGCAATTATGTAACTGGTAAAATGTGAGTGTATAGCACGCGACTCCATACGCAGGTGCGACCCGACTTTAGAAAGAATCTCGGTCGCAACTAGACACGTCGCGCCAATAGAGCCTTAAAACTACATAGGTAGGTATTCTGCTAGATATTTACGCTTCTTTCAGCTTACTTTTTTACCAATAATGATTATAGTTTCATCCTATAACAATCTAGTCTATGTTTACAGTATTTCATATCTCGTTTTGACCAGGTGACTGTAGTTCCTAGTTCCCAGACATAGTAGGTATGTATTTTTTATTTTGAGTAGGTAAGTACCTATATTTGGCCAGAGAGATGCAGATCCACGATGGTAGTGTTGGTAAATATCTTTATTCTAAATGAACAGCTTTTTGAAACTACATAATACATAAAAAAAAGATATTGTGTTATTAAATAAGCACTATTAGATTCGTTTTAGGTTATAATCTTTTACCTTGCATATCTTTTTTCTCCCAGCCTCTACAACTTACTGCCCATTTGCTTTTTTGCTAGTTTTATATAGTTCTACAACTAGTTATAAGTTTCCATACTGTACGGTACTCCTAACAGTGGGTCCCATTGTACATGCAACCTCGCCATTCTCCTTTATTCTTTTAACGAATTCATTTCTAGTAACCTTTAATAAAGAGTTGTGGTGAATATTATAAATCGTATTCTGAACTTCAACTCTCAACTCGTTGTCATTCGCATAAGATTTCATGTAAATTTAATTTTTTACATATCCCCACAAAAAAAAATCTAATGGGGTAAGAACTGGCGATCTCGCAGGCCATCTGATTGTGCCGTTTGTACCAATCCAGGTATTAAAATGGTTATTAATGTAGGCAGTAGTGATTCTGCTGTTATGTGCTGAGCACCATCTTGCTGAAGAATTATTTGGTTTCACTCTTCCTCGGGGAAACCATTTAACTCGTTTCTTAAGAGATCCAGTATTTCAATATACTTGACAGTGTTTAAATGACCCTCGTACACGTGGACTAACACTACATTATTTCTCATAATTCCGCACCAAACGTTGAAAGAAAATCTTACTTGATTGTTAGTTTCATGAACACGAACAGGATTCACTCGAGACCAATAATGGTTATTGCGGCGATTGTACATGCCATTATTGCTGAAGTTGGTTTCGTCAGACCATACAATGTTACTCAAAAAATTAGTTTCGATCAATTTCTCCAAGCATGTTTTCACAAAATTGTAATCGTCTGTCACGATCCCCAATATGCAATTTTTGCACCAACCGACCTTCACGATAGCATTTATACTTATACTTTTTCAGCACTTTAAGTACGCGAGTGTGGGTTGTTCCTAATTCATCGGCAGCATCTCTACTCGAAGCCTTTGGAAATGATTCAAAGTATGTTAAAACATCTAGATCAAAATCGAAAGTTTTGCTGAATAGTTTGCCGTCTCTTCTTGAAACCACCCGTATTCTTTAAATTTTCTACCATTCTTTTCAATACGAACCGAGTTGGTGCCTGTCGGTCTTGATATCTCTCTCCATACCACCGCAGAGCTAGATTCACGTTTTTGTTATTTAAAAAATAAGCTTCCATTAAATCAAACTGTTCTTGATAAGCCATTTTCACCGTGAGACAAAATGTGAAATGAGTTGTAAAAACAATTAAATGTGAATAACAACTATGACAATCTAATTTTCAAATTTTAATCTAACATTCCATATTTAAATTACCTCATACACGCAGCTACGAGTATGTCGCAAAGGAGTCTGCATTACAAAAGATGGATGTTAGTTACAGAGCTTTAACTTGACTCATTGAATTTGTTACTTCAGATTTCCTGGTTTTCCTTTCATTTAATTTATCATGTTTGTTAGAGAGATTTCATCCTTATAATTGACCCTAACGATCGATGCAATAAAAGTACAGGGTATAATTTTTTCAGATTTTAGCCGGTTCGATTCCCGGGTGTGGGAGAAGAAAATTTTCGAAAATCTTTGAATGTAGTTTGCTTTCTATTCAAAAATAAAGGAATGTTTCCTTTGAGTAAAATTTTCTATCTGCAGTATTAAGAGTACTTTCCCTCCAGGTGGCATTACAAAATTCCACCCTGTATATCCGATGGCTGTGGTTATAAAAACCGCAATGTGACTATGTCAAATGCCCTTCTAAATATGGCAGTTACAAACAAAATAACCATAGAGCAGAAATATTTAGAAGTAGGCCATACGCATATGGAAGTAGATGCTATGCATTCCTTAATAGAACGGAGAATGCGTAATAGGATCATAAATGTTCCTGCGGACTACGCTCAAAATTATCAAAATGAAAAAAAATCACATCACTACGAGATTAGGTCAGTTTTATTTGCTTATTGAATGCTATTAGTGGTTAGTTTAACTCATAACGAAGCCAGGAAGGTGTAATATACAGGGTGTCCCGTAAATAATGGATCAAACGTAACGGGTAGGTAGCTTACCTCATTTCCAGCAACTAATTTGAACAGCAAAAAAAAAACCGATAAGGTAACCAAGATATTTTTTTTTTCGATTTTTACTATTTTCTGTACCAGCATTCAGTGTTTTTAATGCTGTTGCTGCAAATGGTATCATATTTAGGTGTGATTTTTGTCAAACATTTCTGAATAGTTTACTAATGTTATAAGATACCATTTTTTTAAATAACATTTTATTTGCCTTAGAAAAAAAATCTTGAATTGAAAAGTTTTGTTTTTACGATGAAAAGACCAGAATTGGAAAAATTCTCCTGTAAAAAAAATGTATGACACCAAAGTGTACCATTATTTTAAAAACTTGTAAAATTACTAAGGTTTGCAAATTGGTATAAAACTTACGCCTAGTCTTTGTCTTTACAAAGATTTTGCTATGAATCTGACAGAGGTGCCAAATTACGAAATAAAATAAAATTTGAAAAAGTGTGCACAATTCAACTATTTTCTTAAAAATGTTTAGGTATCTCAGCGTATGAAAAAAATTCGGAGGTTAAATTAAAAAAAAAATACAAATAAATCAATAAACATCCCCAATAAAAAAAATCTAAGGGATTTAAATCCGGAGATCGCGGAGGCCACAAAATTGGTCCTAATCGGCCGATCCATCTGTCAGCGAGCGTGTCTGTGAGCGGGGCAACCATAATTTTGTAACCACATTGCTTGCCGCACGTCTTCTGGAATATCTTCTAATAACGTTGGCAACTCATTCCTTAAAAAATGCAGATAGTATTCGGCGTTTAGAGTTGCTGGTAGTTCAAAGGGCCCTATTATTTGCCCATTTATTATTCCTGCCCATAAATTTATTTTAAATTGATGTTGGCTCCTGTCCTCTCGCATCAAATGTGGGTTTACCAGCTGCCAACTGTGCAAATTATGCAAATTGAGATATCCATCTCGCCGGCATGAAGACTCGTCACTCCATAAAATTTTATTAAAAAACTGTGGGTCCGCCCGTATCATTCTAAGCATCCTTTGGCAAAATGCTACTCTTTGCGGGTAATCACGTGACGTCAGCGTTTGAACACGTTGCACGTGATATGGGTGCAACCGGTGCCTTTTTAGAACTCGATGTACCGTCGATCTTGGAATACCTGAGCGTTGCGCTATGACGCGAATTGAGACCGACGAATCTTTCTCGATTTCTCGAATAATAATTTCGTCATTGACTTGTGACGGTCGCCCTTCACTGGCACCCCCAACTCCGGTGCCAAGAATTCTTCCCTCAAGAAGCGCGTTATGCACTCTAATGAATACGCGATAGTCGGGATGTCGATCCCGGTTCGGGTATCTTTCACGATACAATCTTGCGGCCGCCCTGGCATTACCTCTTGCTTCTCCGTAGATAAAATGCATTTCGGCATACTCCCGTGGCGTGTACTCGTAACGAGGCATCGTACTACTGCACACACGTACAACCTCACACAAACGATTGTTTTCGAAGTCCGTAGGATTGCCAAGTCATTCGTCCAAAACACAAACAGTTCCAAATCGTTAGGCAAAGCAAAGTCCAAATACACAGCACAAGTTTAATTTTAAGGAACACAACAGTTAGGCACAGCGGGAGCGAAAGTAGTCTGACGTACGTATCAACTCGAAGAGAGATTCGTGTCAACTAAACAAATAAAATCATGCAACAATGAAGCCCTGTATGAGTGAAGGGTGAAGGAAAAAAAATACCTGCACAAAGACACCGATTTACCAAAATTACAAAAGCGGCGCTATCTATCCCTTTCACACTGAGTGAGGTGCAACTCCGCAGGTAGCGGTCCCAAATTCCGAACAGATGACGTCATCGGCTCGGAATTACGCTACACGCTTAACCACATGCTTAGATTACAAGCATAAGCCATTACGAGAAAGAAAAGTTAGATTGTACCATTTTAATTTCTGTTCTGTCTTCTTCATCACATTTATAGCAATACTCGTATCTTTGTAACCGCAAGGACTAGACGTAAGGTTTATACCAATTTGCAAACCTTAGTAATTTTACAAGTTTTTAAAATAATGGTACACTTTGGTGTCATACATTTTTTTTTACAGGAGAATTTTTCCAATTCTGGTCTTTTCATCGTAAAAACAAAACTTTTCAATTCAAGATTTTTAAGGCAAATAAAATGTTATTTAAAAAAATGGTATCTTATAACATTAGTAAACTATTCAGAAATGTTTGACAAAAATCACACCTAAATATGATACCATTTGCAGCAACAGCATTAAAAACACTGAATGCTGGTACAGAAAATAGTAAAAATCGAAAAAGCGCCATAAAATAGAAGTAGCCGCGCGCTCTGGTGCTAAGCGTAGGACTGTGGTGGGGTGGGAGATGAAGTGGAGCTATCAGAGCTTGAAGAAAGAGTTGTTGCTTTGTGTGGTGGTGAAAGATTTTCAACAGGAGATGCACATTCAAGCATACAGCCATTTCTGGTAAGAAATTTGGAAATGCAATAGGTGCTAGCTTTTTTGCATCAATCATGTCTGGCTGGTAGTGGCCAAGAACTGTGCATTCTGTCTGTTAAAAATACATATAATGTAAAGTGTATTTTTATTTGAATTATTTGGCAAATTTATTAATATTATTATTACCTGTTTTAGGAAAATGATAGTGCATCTCCATCACATGAAGCGCAACAAATACAAGATGCTGAACCTGACAATGTATGATATTGAAATTTAAACTCATAGTTGTATGTTATTAATTAATGATATACTCATATCTAGCATTTATCTGATTATATTTACTTACGAGGGCGGCACTGATAATTTCGGGAATCAAGGAAGTGACACAACATTACTATTTAAAAATGTATTTATTGCTTTTCGAAGTATTCTCCGCGAAATTCGACACATTTTTCCATACGATGGAACCAATCATTGAAGCAACCATTCCATTCGGAAGTTGGGGTCTCCAAAATGGCCGTTTTGTAGGCGTCCACAGCTTCTTCAGGTGATGAAAATCTCTGTCCTCGCAATTTATTCTTTATTTTAGGGAAAGTATAGAAATCATTAGGGCTTAGGTCGGGGCTGTACGGCGGATGGTCTAATAATTCTATGTTTTCTTGCACTAAAAACTCTTTTGTTCTGTGCGCGGTGTGAGAACTCGCATTGTCGTGATGGAGGATGATGCGGCGGTTGCAGTTCTCTTTACGGAGTTCAGAAACGACCTGTGGCAAACAAATGCTAGCATACCATTCTGCATTAACCGTTCTTTGTCCCTCAAGAGGAATAGTCGTAACATGGCCGGTTTTGGAGACAAACGAGGCCACCATTTTTTTTGCAACACTCCGTGAACGAACAATTTTTGTTGGCTTTAACTCATTTTCGAACACCCAAACTCGTGACTGGTTTTTTGTTTCGGGTTCGTACGCGTATATCCAGGATTCGTCACCTGATACAATGTTGTATACAGCATTTGAGGATCCTGCGTGGAATCTTTCGAGAGTTCTGACGCACCAAGTAACGCGAGCCGCTTTTTGCTCTTCACAGAGCGAATGCGGTATCCATCGGGAAAACAACTTTTTTACACCTAATTGTTCATGCAAGATTATTTGTATTTGACTCATGCCAATGTCTAAAGTTGCCTGAATTTCGCGGTATGTCACATGTCGATCTTCCTCAATCAGCTTACGCACAGCATCAACGTTTTCTTGGGTGACTGCAGTTTTTGGACGACCTTGACGGGGATCATCACTGAGCTTGACACGTCCACGTTGAAATTCAGCAAACCAGCGATAAATTGTGGTTTTGGAGGGGGCTTCATCACCAAATGCAGAAATCATCCGGTCAACACACTGTTTTTGTGTTAAGCCACTTCGAAAGTCATAATAAATCATCGCTCTTGAATTTTCTCGAGTCAATTCCATTTTCTCAACGACTAAACAAGTTTGACAAAACATTGTGACAAGACCGAGAATCTTTTTTTAAATAAATAAATGGTATTCGATTTTTAAAACCAAGGAGTTTTCAATTAAAAAGATTTTAATATGACAGGAACAGTGGAAATATTCCATTCCCGATACTTTTAGTGCAGCCCTCGTATTATAGATTCATGTACCACAACAACGACAGAGTCAGGCACCTACACAGGAACCACCAGCTATTGTGATTTATTTAAGTTATATTACGAGTATTCTACTAACTACTACGTACATACCCATAAATCTGATGTGTCTAGATTCTATTCTATCAGATCTAAATATAGTACCTATATATATGAAAAATTCATTACTAATCTAATTCAAATACTAATTTGTTTTTGTAAAAAATATTTTGGTCTAATTTTATTCCACAAGGAAGATATGGAGTAACATTTTATCCGATTTACTTTTCAGGGATCCGAACTGATTGAGGATAGTCAAGAACACACTCGTAATTACAGACGACCTGATCCTGCAATTTCGAGAAGACTGTTTGCTTCCTCATCCAGCTTAACTGTTGGAACAAGCCAAAGCAGGTTGCGGGTACTCGTATGTCCTGGGTAGAGACACATTTGAGTTGTCACAGTGAGTGTATATTGTAACGACTCAAATCATACCTTGAGAAGTTGAGAACAGATCCGGCACACTCTGACCCATGCTATACTACTAGACTATATATAGTGTTGGGATGTAGCAACTTACCTACTTCAGTTTCTTATTTTTCTTGATTATTATTTAATAGCGGCATGTATTTAATGCGGCAACTAAGTAAAATGAATATAGGTTTAAAAAAAAAATAGAGTGGGTACCATATAATATAATGGGTTGGCAGCTAATAAGGAGTATCGTAATAAGTAATAGGTAGCATATTAATATATCAGTAATAAGCTCCGTTTTAATTTAAACTGGCATCGAATTTTTGTTTTGGTAACTGAATTTACCAACAATAGAGGGGATCTGGCGCTCGGCGGCCGCTACCGCGGCACGCTCGCCTTCGCTTGTTAATGGTTACTGTTCTAACCTAACCTAACCCAAATGATTCAATAACAGTAGATGATTTTGCAGCGATTAAGAAATAATATTTAATCGCTGCCATGTTATTTTTTTTTGCAGCAAATAATTAGTCGCCCTTTAAGTTATTAGTCGCCTGGAAAATTATTATCCTTTAATAACATTAAATAAGATTTTTTTTTTATTTCTTTTTGAAATTTTAAGTGCTTTAATACTATTTACTAGGGCACTTTAGCAACATTCCTTGGAATTGTCAATATTTAATTATAATATAGGTAAGTGGATTAAATCTTTATAAGAAGAGGCTCATGCTTTGGATAAACTAGAAAAGCGTCGACAATCTACCCAAATTCGAAGTTTATCTTTATTAACCAGAGATGAAGACTATGTGAGCGTATATAGATTGTCAAAAGAACTAATTTACCAACTAGAGTATGAGTTACTGCCTCTGATAAAGCCCACAAAACGTCGAGGCAAAGGACTTTCAACTCGTTTAAAAGTAAGTGCTTCATTTTACTAAGTATAAGTATAAAGTTACTTTCGTAAGCATTTACACAGTTTACAGCTGATATATCAAACCAACATAATTTATCTCTTAAAACTCATGAAAACACTTCACAATAAGGAGTATTCCCTTTAGGTTGTTTCCCTGCTAGCTATGTTTTCATGTTAGTCTAAGGACCCTATATTTATAGTTATTATTAGGCATGTAAATAACAAAATTGGTCCCTATTTTGTTTTGACTAGATCTAGATTACTTAATTTTTTATTGATTTATTGTATCACAGATATTATGCACCTTGTCAGTTATCAGAAAATATAAGAACATATTTATCGCAACCATCAGCATCTCGTTGCATAAATGAAGTAGTGGAAGCTCGTAATAATCCGGCAAAAGTAAAAAATATATAAGATTAATGAAAATATACAAGAAAGACAAATTTTAAAAGAAAGGTTAGTAGGTATATTATAATTAATGTGATTAACGATGAAGTTCTTTGATTTTTACATTTGATAGTTAATCATGTTAGTGGTTACTTTAAATTACAGGTTCTACAAAAAGTTTGCTTTCCAGCAGCTCTTGGGTGTGTCGATGGTACTCTGGTGGCATTGAAAAAACCAGTAGAGAATGAAGAACGTTTCTACTGCCGCAAAGATTACCATGCAAGAAATGTGCAAACCTGTCGGGCGCTGGCCCCGCGACGTCGAGGTTTCCAAAAAAATCCGTCATGGACCGGCCCTGCGACCTCGAATGCTAAACTAAACGGCATTAAAAACTCAATTTTCTTCATATATAAGGTCTAATATTGTTTGTGGCGGGTTTACTCGTCGGGCCTGGTCGATATTCTCGTCAATTAAACCATTTTTAGCCAAAAATATGCGAGACCAAGCTTAAAAAAAAAAAGTTGAAACTCATAAATTTCTTTTCATGGTCGGTCGCGCGAGCTGCACGTTGATATTCATAATTTTAGTGTATTTTGGTGTTATATTCAACGGTAAGAGTATAATTTTCATTTAATAACTAATAAATGTGTGTAAATATTATTTAAATGCTTAACGGTGAGCAGAAGCTAAAAGTAAGCACTCTTTGCCGAAAAGTTGGACATGGAGTTTCGCAAATGGCTGTTCAATACCAGTCGCTTAAGCAAAAAGCCATACAAACTCATACCTCCCTTAAAACCATGACTGAAGCTCGAGACCTATCGGACTGTCTGACGGAGATGAACCGGGCGATTCAGGAGTCCTGTACGAACCAGGGTGCGGCTACTTCATCTTTTGCAGATATGGTGAAGAAGGGGTCCAACAGCTTCGTTCGTCCTAATACATTTAGCGCCGTGGCGATTTATCCCTGTGATAACACCAAAACCAGTGACGAAACCAAGAACATGGTCCAAAAAATCATATGCCCTGAAGAAATGAAGCTGAAAGTACGAGGCGTACGTAAAATCGGAAAAGGAGGGCTCATGATCAGCACTGAGACTAAAGATGATCTCGATAAGCTCAAGCAAACTGTCCAACGCGTTTCGTCAGGGCTTACCGTCGACGAACCACAAAAGCGCAAACCTCGCAATATAGTTATACGAGGGCGGCACTGAAAATTTCGGGAATCAAGGAAATGACACAACATTACTATTTAAAAATGTATTTATTGCTTTTCGAAGTATTCTCCGCGAAATTTGACACATTTTTCCATACGATGGAACCAATCATTGAAGCAACCATTCCATTCGGAAGTTGGGGTCTCCAAAATGACCGTTTTGTAGGCGTCCACAGCTTCTTCAGGTGATGAAAATCTCTGTCCACGCAACTTATTCTTTATTTTAGGGAAAGTATAGAAATCATTAGGGCTTAGGTCGGGGCTGTACGGCGGATGGTCTAATAATTCTATGTTTTCTTGCTCTAAAAACTCTTTTGTTCTGTGCGCGGTGTGAGAACTCGCATTGTCGTGATGGAGGATGATGCGGCGGTTGCAGTTCTCTTTACGGAGTTCAGAAACGACCTGTGGCAAACAAATGCTAGCATACCATTCTGCATTAACCGTTCTTTGTCCCTCAAGAGGAATAGTCGTAACATGGCCGGTTTTGGAGACAAACGTGGCCACCATTTTTTTTGCAACACTCCGTGAACGAACAATTTTTGTTGGCTTTAACTCATTTTCGACCACCCAAACTCGTGACCGGTTTTTTGTTTCTGGTTCATACGCGTATATCCAGGATTCGTCACCTGATACAATGTTGTATACAGCATTTGAGGATCCTGCGTGGAATCGTTCGAGAGTTCTGACGCACCAAGTAACGCGAGCCGCTTTTTGCTCTTCACAGAGCGAATGCGGTATCCATCGGGAAAACAACTTTTTTACACCTAATTGTTCATGCAAGATTATTTGTATTTGACTCATGCCAATGTCTAAAGTTGCCTGAATTACGCGGTATGTCACATGTCGATCTTCCTCAATCAGCTTACGCACAGCATCAACGTTTTCTTGGGTGACTGCAGTTTTTGGACGACCTTGACGGGGATCATCACTGAGCTTGACACGTCCACGTTGAAATTCAGCAAACCAGCGATAAATTGTGGTTTTGGATGGGGCTTCATCACCAAATGCAGAAATCATCCGGTCAACACACTGTTTTTGTGTTAAACCACTTCGAAAGTCATAATAAATCATCGCTCTTGAATTTTCTCGAGTCAATTCCATTTTCTCAACGACTAAACAAGTTTGACAAAACCTTGTGACAAGACCGAGAATCTTTTTTAAAATAAATAAATGGTATTCGATTTTTAAAACCAAGGAGTTTTCAATTAAAAAGATTTTAATATGACAGGAACAGTGGAAATATTCCATTCCCGATACTTTTAGTGCAACCCTCGTAGGAGTTCCCACATCAATGGCCGAAAATGAGGTTTATAAATGTATTTATGAACAAAACTTGAGCGAAAAACTGCCGACTATGTCCCAAGATACATTTTTGACCTCAATAAAACTGAGTCACAAATCTAGCAGGAAAGATGCTGATAATTGTAACTATATCATAGAAGTTCCAGCCGTCATTCGTAAGGCCCTCATCACACAGGACAGATTGTTTATAAATTGGACGTCCTGCCCGGTACGAGAGTTCACACTGGTAACTAGATGTTACAAGTGCCAGCAGTACGGTCATGCAGCCAAGTCGTGTAAAATTGCTGCCCCCACATGTGGACATTGCGGAGAAGAAGGGCATCCAATCCAAGACCACGCAAAGAAAGCCAATCCGCCAAAATGTGCTACATGTTCGCGCTTTAAAAAACAAGCAAACCACAAGACGGGAGACACAGATTGCCCGGCTAAAAAAGCTGCCGAATACAGGTACATAAGCCTACAGAAATGAATAAGTTAGATATACATAAGCCTACAGAAATGAATAAGTTAGATGTCATTGCGTCAAAAACCATTTCTTCTGGTGTGTATGAGTTCGGATTATCATCACTTCATGCCCGCATTAATGTGATGGAATGTCTTCTACACATAGCGTATCGTCTCGACTTCAAAAAGTGGTCTGCAAGAGGAGAAGGTCATCAAGAGTTATTGCATTCACGAAAAAAACTCATTTAAGATCGTTAAGCAAGGATCAGGCACAACTAACGACGGGAACACAGCAAGGCGGTTTTTTGAATTTCCTGACAAAACTGCAGCGATCACTGGATTAGATGAAGACCTAATACGCAGATTTGCTGTGATTCTGCAAGCTATCACATCTGGAGAGATTGTAGACGTGCCGAAATTTAAAGAATACGCTAGAACAACCGCTGAAAAATACGTGGAACTGTACGATTGGTACTACATGTCATCAACCGTCCACAAATTGTTGATTCACGGAGGGGACATAATTGCAGAAAATGCTATTGTACCAATTGGAAGTCTTTCGGAAGAAGCTTCAGAGGCCCGAAACAAAGACTTTAGGAGGTTCAGAGAACACCATTCGAGGAAAAATAGTAGACAAGCATCAAACGAGGATATCCTCAATATGCTTATCGTCTCTTCTGATCCTCTAATTTCTTCCACAAGACCAAAATTAAATGCCCACAAGAGGCAGACATACTTTAAGGAAACAGTAGAACTACTGAAACTTCAGGATCAGGAAGCTCCGAGAGAGTTCTTAGAAGTTATATCTATTGTAGAGCCTGATTCTGAAGTGGATTCTTATGGTGACGAAGTATAAAATAAGTTAACTTTTATTATTTATGTTAGGTTAGCTGCCCGCCTAAAGGGCCATCTGCGGAATATCGGGCCGGACTTGTCGGACGCTCAGTTCGGTTTTCGGGCTGAGCGTTCCACGGTGGACGCGCTGGCCTGCCTTAAGGGCCAGGTCAAGGAGGCGATGGAAGCGACGGACGGATTGTTGGCTGTGTCATTCGACATAGCCAACGCCTTCAACTCCGTTCCCCACTCCACCATCCTAGAGGCGCTCCGATTCCACGGAGTGCCTCGACACATGCGCAGTCTGCTGGCCAGCTACCTGGAGGATCGGGCGATCGTCCTGGTGGATAGGAATGGCCAAGTCCGGCGGTACGCCGTTGAGGCCGGCGTTCCGCAGGGGTCAGTCTTGGGACCTCTCCTTTGGAACGTCGGCTACGATTGGCTCTTGCGGGGAACTCTCCTCCGAGGTACGAGTGTTGTCGGCTATGCGGACGACACTGTCCTCACTGCCCGGGGGGGGAGTTTCAGGGAGGCGGCCAACTTGGCATCGGCGGGCGGATCCTTGGTCGCAGGGAGGATCCACCGTCTAGGTTTAACGGTGGCGCTGCACAAGACCGAGGCCGTGTACTTCCACGGCCCTCGGCAGCGCCCCCCACCTGACGCCCACATATTTGTGGCGGGCGCCAGAATTGAGGTGAAGGCCCAGATGAAATATCTGGGCCTTGTACTCGACAGCAGGTGGCGCTTTGGTCCGCATTTTAGCGGACTGTCGTCGCGCCTGCTGAAGGCCGCGGGCGCCCTCTCGTGGCTGCTTCCCAACTTGGGGGGGCCTAGCGCGCGATGCCGGCAACTCTACGCCGGCATCTTGAGGAGTATGGCTCTCTACGGAGCTCCGATCTGGGAGGACTCCCTCCACAGGAGGGAGAACGCCGCGGCCTTGCGGGCACCCCAACGGGCCATAGCCCAGCGTGTGGTGCGGGCCCATCGCACAGTGGGCTTTGCGGCAGCATGCGCTCTGGCCAGCACCCCTCCTTGGGAACTCGAGGCGTGGGTGCTCGCCAGAGTGTATGAATGGACGCGGAGGGCGAGAGGAGAACGCCCAGCCCCGGAAGAGCGGGCTGCAGTCCGGCGGGAGGCGAAAGACGCCATCGTCGTCCATTGGACGGGGGAACTCGCCACTGCAGCCTTCGGCCGCCGAACCCTCGACGCGATTGGGCCAGGCCTGCGAGACTGGCTCGAGCGGTCGCACGGGTTCCTCTCGTTCCGTCTTGTGCAGGTGCTGTCCGGACACGGTTGTTTCGGATCGTACCTGCATCGAATCGGACGGGAGGAGACGCCGTCGTGCCACCACTGTGGCGCGGCGGAGGACACGGCGCAGCACACCCTCGAGGTGTGCCCGTCGTGGTCCGAGCCGCGCCACAGTCTGAACGCGGTGATTGGATCGGACCTCTCACTCCCCGGCTTGGTTAACGCCATGCTGAGGGATGAGGGGTCCTGGGCGGCAGTCGCCTCCTTCTGCGAACACGTCATGTCACAGAAGGAGGCGGCAGAGCGCGCGCGGGAGGACGATCCTGCCGCGACGCCGCTCCGAAGGCGGAGGAGGGGTCGAAGAAGACGTCAGTTTGAACGTCATCTCCGCCTCCTCCCAGGTGGAGGCCAGCAGGCAACGGGTGCGGGGGCACCCTTACCTGTATTGCACAGGCCTCCACCAGTGTCGGACGGGAATGGTCAGGTGTTCCCGGCCATTTCCGTAGCCCCCAGTAACGGGGGGGCACGAGGGGCCCGCCAGCTAGGCGGGCATGCGCTGGGAGGGTTGTGGAAGAAAAGGCTGAGCCGTTATCCCATGGCCCTCCCAACACGGCGATGTGGGAACACCGCTGAGTTTTAGTGGGTATACTGTAGTGACAGGAGTCCCACATACCCCGACTCGTCCCCCACGAGCGGGCATGCGTGAGATTATTAATTAATAAGAGTCAAATAAGGGTACAATGACTGTGATTAATAGACTAATCAATAGTTAAGTTCTATGGATAATTGCAATTACGATTGTTCAAGTTTAGGCAGTAAGAAGATAATCTGTCATTAAAAAGTCTGATTAATATAAAAGTTACTATTTAGAATTCAGAAATTTTGTTACTCTTTTTTGCTATTTGAATAAATATTTTTTAGAAATGCATGATGACGTGTTTTATTTGCTTTGACATAATTGACGAATAAATTATTTTCTAGACCCATAACGTCACTTCTGCGAGGGTTGTAATTTTTAAACGTTTATATCTTCATAATAGTAAACAGTGAAATGTTTGCTTTTATGTTAAAGTAAGGTTTAATGGTTTAGTTTCAATATTATCAATTTATTTTTTTAGTCGAGTAAAACTATACAATTTAATAGGATGTTCAATTTTCAAACGCTTCTCCTGAAAAAATACGTTAGATACATAAGTGACGTTATAGCACCGTAGGTGCGATATCATAAACATTTTTTAATTTTGACGATTTTTTTTTAAAAAGTCGCAAGTGATGGCGCAATATTAAGTATGTCAAAAATTCACAAATAAATAGTACTATAACAGTGTGCAAGGATATAATGGCTATCCTAGCGATTCCAGAGATATCCTCATTTTTCATGTCAGCTCCATACATTTTTTTCTTATAAAAATTATAACTCTTCCATTTGTGCACCCAATTACTTCATATGACATTTTATAGAACAGTAATGATGGGCAGAAGTAATTTCCAGCAAAAAAAAATAACATTTAAGACATCGAGATCCTATGTCTTCTACAGCCGATTTTCGATCCACCGTGCGCCGGAACGTATATCTACGTTCAATTAATTGATAGTGATGACTACTTTCAAGCCACATTTTCTGTTAGTTTTAATTTTAAAACCATGTTTATTCTATATGTAGTGTTATAATTCATGTGATTTAGAAAAGGAAAAAATAAAATTGATTTAATTGTATTGCAACTGTTTATTATTTGATACTTTCTTCATGCCGAAAAAAACCATTCATAAATAATAAATAACTCATCATTTTTTGTTGTAAACTACAATTAAATAAAGTTAAAGTATCTATTTATATATAATAATAACAAAAAACTATGTAAGTTACCTTGTTAGTTTAAAATATATTTTTGAAATATTAACACGGACTGCCGCGCGCGTACTATTTTCCGCGGCAACAGCGCCTTCGGTGCGCATTGTCGATACGAGGTAAGTATTTTTTTTTTGTGATTAAAATTCTGACTAAAGTTGTGATTATTACGATAATCACAACTTTCAGTACCACTGTGCAAAACCATTAAAAGATAATTAATATAATATTTGGTTTTTCTTACCTTAAAGTCATGGTTAGTCGTTCTCCAGCTGATATACATTGTATTTCTGCGTGTCAACTCTGGCTCAACGTGCGTGAGGGCCCTTAGATGTAAAAAGTTTTTTGTTCATTAACAACGGAACGGAACATACTTTTCAATGACAGTTCTGGCTTCTGACAGTGAGTGAGTAGTGGTGAGGTTAGTTTGATTGAATCAGGCTACATCGTTGAGATTTGAATTGAAATTGAGTGAGAAAACAGTTCTAAAATATTTTTACCGAGCGGCTAGCAGATATATTATTAAAGTAAAAATGGATAAGAAACATCGTGAACGCGGGGGACAATTGGACTACGGAGGAAAAAGTTTGTTTAATTTTAAATCACCATGTCTATAATGTACAGTATAACTACCATACTCTTCAATGAAATGTAATTTATCTGGGATTTTAGGAGATCTTCATGGAAATAATGAAAGAATCGGCGGTCATAATAGAAGATAAAAGGACAGACACTAATAGCAACAAACGAAAGGTAGCAGAATGGCAGAATGTTAAGAATAAGTGAGTATACAGTTTTAGTTAACTATTGCATCACATAGAGAATTTGGTTGATTGTGTATAATACCTCATACACACCTATTACAAAACTCTAGGTAATGCCCTAATCACTAAGGTAGGCAGACAGGCAGCCAGCTGATTGCATTTGCTAGGTCCCTTGCATGACGCTTCTGCATGTGGTATTTAGACACAGTTAAATGTATATTTAACTGTGTCCAAATACCACATGCACGATGATGACCGGCAAATGATGGTACAAGATATAACCAGTATTGGTTAAACCTTGTACCACCATTTGCAGGTCATCAGATTGTTGTTAACTAGTTGGTAGAGAGCACTGCAGTCAGGTGTGGTTGACATTTTGAGAAGATCATAGTTAGTTTCTCCATAACACCCCTTTAATATACAGGGTGGATTTTTGAGATGGGGCAGTAAGGGCAGCTACCTTAACCGTTGTAGATACAGGAAAACGGTCTTAAGAGACTGTCCGTAACTTTTTGAGAAATGTTGATCTGCATTCACAGATTTTGAAAAAAATGTACAGTCAGCAGGAAAATGGGCAATTTTCACAAAAACATTTTTTTATACCAATCGATCCTCTTTCTTATAAGGATCAAAAACCTCTACTGGACTAATTGACGTTTGAGTACTAGAAAAGTCATAAATCGCAAAAAACGTTTCCCACACATTTCGTAGGAAATGAGACTCGAATTTAATTTATTTACCATCGTTCTAATGCCCGCTACAAAAAGGACTTATCGAAAAATAAATAAAAAGCAATAACTTCTACTTTGGGTATTATTTCACCTTAAAATAAAAAAAAACTTAAAACTTTACATTTGTAATCTCCTAGAAATTTTACTTTTGAACTAAGATATGATGAGGTGTTCAAAATGGTAGCCGTTTTGACGTAGGCATAGAATTATTCTCTTTACTACGGTACAGAGCGGGTAGCAGCTGATAATGTGCTAGGATTAATTCCATAGGTAATCGTGGGAAATAAATCTTTGAGTTCCTGAACACTTTCGTATTTCTTTTTATAAAGTTTTAAAAAAAATCAAGAGACGTGATATCAGGACTGCGAGGTGGTCACGGGATAGGACCATATGTTTGTCCATGTGTTTGTTGTTTGTCCCTGCCTAGCGAATTGCCAGTTCAAATTACGGGTACGAGTATGGCGGCTGTTGCGCAAAATTCAGAAATTACAATCAACCAAGCAAAAATATATCTAGATTCTGTTTTCAAAGCAAATTAAATTTTATTAAGACGCGTACGTATTCGTTCGAAATTCGAAGTCTTTTTTTTTGGTTTTTTTGGTCAGTCTTCGTTGTAGCGGTCCATCTATCCATCTTAAAAAACTAAGTTGGGTGTCTCATTTCAAACGAATTGTATGCGAAAAGTTTTTTGCGATTTATGACTTTTCTAGTACTCAAACCTCAGTTGGTCCAATAGAGGTTTTTGATCCTTGTAAGAAATAGGATCAATTGGAATAAAAAAGTTTTTCTGAAAATTGCCCATTTTCCTGCTGACTGTACATTTTTTTCAAAATTTGTGAATGCAGATCAAAATTTCTCAAAAAGTTAAGGATAGTCTCTTAAGACCGTTTTCCTGTAGCTACAACGGTTAAGGTAGCTGCCCTTACTGCCCCATCTCAAAAACCCACCCTGTATATCACTTTACAGATTACAAGAATTGACCAGCAAGCGCAGAGATGTTTCTCAAATAAAAGGATTTTGGAGGCGGATAAAAATGGCAGCGAAGAAAAGTGTCTCCGACCACAGAAGTGCACTCCGTGGTACTGGTGGTGGTCCTAGGCCACCATCTCCTAAGGAAGAGGTGCTAATGATTATTAATATGTGCCCGACCGATTTCATTGAAGACAAAAATGAATTTGATAGTGACAGCATATTTGAAAAAGAAGTTTAATTTATTTCAATTATACTTTTTTAATAAGTAACTTCACCTATGAAATGTCTGTTCGGATGAAATCTTGTAATGGTAGTTTTGACCCACTTTTAATTAAAAAATGACCTGAATATTTGCAAGATTTGAATGCATGAGCTCAAAGACAAATAATCAAAATATCTATGTATTGATATAGTCTATACCGTCGGCTTATTGCAAGAACTCATTAACTGCAAAAAATCACTAAATACGTTTTTTTCTACAATGGACTTCTTTTGACACATTCTACAAAACGCAAAATCTCATTAATTTCTATCCAGTCAATTTTAGGCGTTACGGCCTTGTCATAAAATCCATAACTGCAACTTTGGAAGTCAGGTATTTACAAAGAATCACTAAGCTGCACTAGTTATTTTTATTAATACATAATTATTTAAAAAACGACATACATATTATACAGAACTCATTTTCACCATGTAATTAACTTTATCCAAACAAGTATAGCATAAATAGCTTAGAATTAGGTTCGATAAAGTTAATTATTTGCATTTAATTAGTTTCTGTAATTAATAATTTATCAGAAACGCACAATAAATAATCTTAGTGAATTTTATCGAAATTAATTTTATATAAATCATAATATTAAGATTTCCCTAAAACCATTTGTTGTTTTTAGTTACCTTTTATTTTGTCGATCGCATAATTTAATTAAATTATTATCGATGAAAAGAATATAGTAACTTCTTGCAGGCTACACAGATCGTCGATTATAGTTTAGTGAGTTATTCATGGCAAAGTAAATGCGACAAAACAGTTTGTCTAGGGAACGCGGGAACAAGGACGAACGCGGGTGAGGGTGGGTTTGCGCGGGGTGAAAGAGAACTTTGCGTGCGCGCGGCTAAATGGCTCGCTCGCTAGTTCGCGGCGAGATACGTTGACTACCACACGTGTTAGTAGTAAAGTTAATGATTTCTGAAGAAATGCAACGAAATAAATGTTTTAAACCAGGACGAGGAAGCAAGATGTTGGAGCAATTGAACCATAATAAGGAGAATAATAATATTAATATTATTGTAGAGGAAGTTTCTACGGAAAATGTGAGTACTTATCTCTCCACTTACTTTGGCTTTACCATTATTTGCCTATGTACATTTTACGAGATTATCTTTTTTTATCTCATATGGTGGTGGTTTTGTTATATCTAGGTATTTTTTGTTGATAGAACTTACTACCTCCAGTAATAGCACGTCGTGATGCAGAATACCGCGAAGCACATTCACGGAAGGTTTCAAGTGATGACTCAACGTTGAATGTAAGTTTTTTATCTAAATACTGGTACATAATATTTATGGAATGAATTATATCTCTCCCTCAGAGATCGGTGTAACGTGAGTGCATGCAATTTATACTTACCTTTTGCATAATATACCTATAGCTGTCGCCCTTCTCTCAGGGAGGTTGGCAGAGATTAGGAATCTCAGTCCATCTGTTTCGCTTCTATCTTATAAAATGTAATAAATGTACTTACCTCGGTCATTTTGTTTCAGCATTCAAGTGATATTATCGAAAATACGCCATCGCCACGCACAAAGGTCAGCAACATAGGTCGACCAATAAGTAAAACGGTACTATCGTCTGACGAAAGCGACAGCGAAGTCATAGAAAATAATAATATCTTCAAAGAGCTGTCCGATGTAAAGACTTTCATATTTATTATTAAATAACTAATTATGATGTAAAATAGATTAATAGAACTAAGTCATATTATCTTCTCTCTTCCAGATAGACAATGTTTCTGAAAATATCAGCCCACCAGACAAAAATGACAACCATGTTGTGTCCCTTGAAGATGAGTTGTATTTAACAGTAAGTTCCTTCATATTATGATTGTTTTAGTGGTGCATTCAAGTGAACTATGTATGTTGATTGGTAAGTAGCTATTTACATACCCTAATAAGATACTTACCTGGTTTTCATACTTGTAGGATGATTCGGTTGCTGATCCTGACTGGAAGAATCCAGAAGACTTCTTCAAGCTACAGCAAATATAGAAATTGATAGTGACACTGAAACGGTCCAATCCGAAGTTGTCCCGTCAATAAAAAAAATTAAGACAGCAAGGTGGCACAAAAGAAGAATAGATACCTATGACCGAAATGCGCAAAAAAGAAATCGTTCCCAAAGCTTACCTTACAAAAACTACAAAAAGCAGACACAGCCTCCCAAAGCACCTAAATCCGGAGAGTGTAAATGTAAATTAAATTGCTTATTAAATTTTCCTGAAGAAGATCGTAAGGAAATCTGTGAGTCTTACTGGGCACTTTCGGATTACTGTCGACAGAAAGATTTTATACTAATGAATGTTATGGTACAGGCGCCGCAGAGACGTTTTGTAAATGCAACCAGGAAGAGGACTGTATCTCGTTATTATTACTTTAATAAGGACGGCCGAAAGATCAGAAAAAGAAAAAAAAGAAAAGAAAAGAAAACTTATTTATTCTGCACAAACAAAACGCACAGTACAACAAAAAAAGTCCAAAAAAAAAAAAAAAACATACTAAGTAGCCAAAAGCCTCGCATCCAATACTTTAAGCATTCTGACAATCTTGTCCACTGGTTGATGTCAGGGACCAAAGACAATATACAAAGTGTTTACTAAATAGTTTATAATCTCATTCTATACTCTGACTAGTTTATAGTTATCAGGGTTTGTGAATTGTTTTTTAGAAACACTCTTTGTATATCCAATGGACCCATTAATAAGGCATTTTCAGAAGTAGGAACATCAGGCTCTTTTGAAGGTCAGGACAGACGTGGTAAGCATGAACCAGTCAATAAAACAAAAGAAATAGATGTAGAAGTCGTCAAAGAACACATCGAGGCTTTCCCTAAGATGGAGTCGCATTATTGCAGGAAAACATCATCTAAAATGTATTTGGATAGCAATCTTTCCATCTCCAAAATGTATGAACTGTACCAAGAAAAATGTAAAAATGCATCTAAAACGCCTGTTTCCATCAATGTGTATCGCAATATTTTTTGTACTCAGTACAATTTAGATTTTCATAAACCCAAGAAGGACCAATGTTTAATGTGCAATAAATATAACCGAGCCAAAGCTGAAGACGCCTCCGACCTTGCTGTTTTGCAGCAAAAGTATGATGAGCACATGTTTTTAAAACAACAAAGTCGAAAAGCTAAAGAGTGGGATAAAGTTCGGGCGAATGAAGATAACAGCTTTAACTCTATTACGATCGACTTGCAAAAGGTATTGCACTTGCCGACTAGTAATGTTTCTCTACTTTACTACCTGCGTAAATTAAACGTTTACAATGCTACCATTTATGTAGCCCGTTCTCCAAATGATGGCCTTTGTTACCTGTGGTCTGAAGTAGATGGGAAAAAAGGAAGTGATGAAGTGGGAACCGCACTATATCTTTGGATCCAACGTCTACCGCCAACAGTGACCGAAATATCTATATTTTCTGATACTTGCGGAGGTCAAAATCGTAACCAGTTTCTGTTATGCTTAATGTTATACGTAGTTCAAGTTACCCACCTCGAGGTGATCGAACATAAGTATTTAGAATCTGGTCACACGCATATGGAGGTCGATAGTATGCATAGCGCTATCGAAAATCAGATGCGTCTAATGCCAATTTTTTCTATGGTAGACTTATGTAATGTTATAAGATTGGCTAGATCGAACAGAAAGCTAAACAAGAAAAAAACAGCAAAGAAGCCCTATGAACCTATTGTAATGAGCAACTCTGATATCTTGGACCTAAAAGAGCTAATAAACAACTTAATGGTCAATAGGTCAATTGACTCTGAAGGACAAAAGCTGCAGTGGCTGAAGGTTAAATGCTTCAGGTTTGAAAAAAAGCGGCCTAACATAGTCCAATATAGGTATGACTTCGTTTCCGATTATAAAGAACTGGACGTATTGAAAAAAGAAACACCGATTGTTTCTAATACTAAAAACCTGCGAAAGCGCAAGCATGAGGAAACTGAAAGTGTATTTGATTACAATAGCTATTGCCTTAAAAAAGCATATACCAGGAAGCTTCCAATTACAAAATCAAAGAAAAAAGATTTAATAAAAATGTGCAACGAAAGAATTATACCTGCAGAACTACACCATTGGTATAATAATTTACCTGACAAAGAAGGTCCGGATTATCTTCCTGAGGAAGAAATCTCTGATACAGAAAATGTTTAGTATCTAATGTTTTTATATTTTTGTACGGTTTTTACCTCAGTTCCTACTTTCTATTAAAAAAAAAGACTGATAGCAATAGGGAGAAGAAAAACATTTTAATTTTATTATTATGGATTATATGGATGACTTTTGAGATTATGTAAGTTGTCGTCAGTATTTGCAATAGGTACCTACTACCTATTGCAAGTGCTTACGACAACTGTTAAGAAAGAATTGTTTTTGTTTATTTTTCCGAATTTATTTCGTTTTGTTTATTAAACTTCCAATTACTTATTCATTTGAATTGGTCTATAGGTAAACTAGTTAAGTAAGAGCTCTGTTAGTTACCTGTTTATTCGAAGATTGACATACATGGGAAGTTTTTGGTGGTAAAATATTGTTATTTTGTTTGTTTTGAAGAATTTAATTTGTTTTAATGACTGGCATTGTTTTGTTCATTATAATACTGGTTATCCCTTTTTTTAAATAACAGATTGATTGAGTTTCGTTGTTTTTTTTACAATTGAAGAAATAATTAATTCACTTACCGAACAGACTTACAGTAGCCAGAAGTCATACATAACTTTATAGGACTAGCGACTCTCACTCGTTTTTATTAATATCCATATTTAGCTAATTGAAAGCATTAAATTTTTCACCACCGTAATTATATTTCGGATAATATGGGCAAATCAACATAACCACTAACTAATTCGAACTAAAATACCGTTTATCTCAGAATAGTGAATATGTCACATGATGACTTCTTGCAATAAGCCGACGATACCATTATGTCAGAACATTCTTCCTGCTGGTGCACAGTAATACCAATTAAGTTACTACAATATAATAAATAATTTAATTCATACACAGGTGGCAACAAAAGATATAGAAAAGGACGAAATGGTGGTCCACAGCTGATACTCGTAACAACTTAGAGGAAGATGGCCACTCGACCTTATTAGATGTTGAAGCGGTATGAAGATATAAATATAATTATTAATTTTAATGTTTAACATTGGCATGGCTCGAGGACGCCACAAAGAGATTCTTCAGCGACATCTCTATAATTACATATAAATTGCAAAATCTGTTTGTCTGTAATTAGTCTTATCTTTTGTTTCAGGATGTAGAAATTGGAGAATCTTCATTTCTAATTGAAGATGTTGTTATTGATGATATAAAAAATCCAAATAATGAGGTGGTATTCTACATAAAATTTTACTTTTTGCATCTTTATTTTTATTAACAGTGAATATTAAATTAATATTATATTGTACACTTTGTAGATTATCGTAAAACGGACTGCACTCAGTTCCTTAACTAAAACAAGGAATATTGACAACCACATCCCAGTCAAAAGCATCAGGACACATAGAAATCCTAAAAAAGGAACCGAAAATGAAGAGGAATGTGCTCTCAAGATAGCATATCAGAAGCAAGAGTTATGTCACCAGGAGCTAAGACATAAATTAGAAATTGATATTTTAATTCAAGAAAAGGAAAAGAAGGCCTTAGAATTAATTATTTTGAAGAAAAATAATAATATAATTTAATAATTTTTTTATATTTTCCATATAAATGTTATTAAAAATTACATTGTGTGTATCATTTTAGCTTAATTAAAACGTTTAATTCAATCAAAAATTGTTATGTATAAAGTTCCGCCTTACGACATTTCTTCTCAATGTATCGGGAGGGTTTAGAGATCTTGCCCTCTGCGCACATAGCGAACAATGTCCATGCGCTCGTGCATGTCAATCGCAATGTTATGCAGCACCGCTAACGCTACAACTGTGACTTTAGCTTTCTCATGCTTTGTATACATGCCTCTTAAAAGGCATCTGAATATCTGTTTCCATAAGCCAAAGCATCTTTCTATAGTGTTTCTGGTGCGAATGTGTGCCGTATTGTAAGCTTCTTCCTTTGGGCCTCGTGGGTTGAGCAGTGGCGTAAAAAGAATATGGAGTGCATCCATATCCACTATCCCCAAGAGCCTTCCATGGAACTCTCCACTTTCAAAACGTTCTTTGATAGCAATTTCATTGAAAATACGGGAATCGTGTGCACTTCTTCTCCAACGAGCTACAATATCCCTGATTTTTAAATTTGAATCACATACTACTTGGACATTTAAAGAACAGTAGCCTTTTCTATTTACATAAGCTTGACTCAGTTCACCTCCTACTTTCTTAACCCTGATATGGGTACAGTCTATAGCCCCGAAAAACCGAAATAGCTATAAATTCTCTAATTGGGTCTAGTTGCTCGTTGACTGGTGATGGCATATTTATGAACATGTGCGCTTTCTTTGCCAAAGCTATAGCAACATTTTTGCAAGTCTTGCTTACAACATGTTGTGAGATTCCATGTAAGTCACCGGTATCGTCTTGTATCTGAACGGTAAAATAGCAGTAAATACGTTGTACTATCGGCCAAAGTTCCGCATGCTCACCTTAAAGGCGATAATCGCATAGCACGACTCACGACTCGATCGCACAATGCACGAGTTTTGACCAATAGGATGCACAAAGCGTATTTTAGTGGTGTTCGTATTAGTATAATCATGTATAGAATGTGTGACACTCACACTAGGAGCGTACTATGCTCACTTGTTTCTGCTAAGAGACGAGTTTTTAATGGGCACGACCAGCGCGGCGCGGCGGCGGCGTGAGCTCTTTGTTATTGAATTGAATTGTTATTTTATTATTGACAAGAATTAATTTTAGTACTCATATCTTCTGTTTGTTTGGTTTAGAAAATGTATTTATTGATATTGCAGTATTTACAAAAATAATTTGTAATAACTAATAAACTACAATTTATATGTATTAATCCACTTTAATATTTTCCTCTCTCTATCGGGTCTATAGATATAGGTTATTTATGAACACTTTCACTGCCTCTCCAATTTTCACCATATCCTATGTGATGCCGCATGCCGCAGCAACCGCACCATATTCCCTTCACAATAAGATGAGACATTGAAACGAACCGTTTTATTACAGTCCGTTCCACCGATGTTGACTTCTATTCCGTAGGCTTATGGGTGGCATTAAAGGCAAAAAAGTGGTTACAATACCAACTGTTTACTGCAGCTGCCATTTGTCATGCCACCAACACAATAGCATTCAAAATCGATTGAACGGACATTTATGGTTTGTTTACCTTTTATCTCACAGCTCCCTGAATACGTTAGGTATAGGTGCGTTGACCGGCACTGCATGAAGGTATCAAATGTTTATATTGAAATTTTTTGTGTTTAATCGACTTTATTAAAAGTAAATAACTATCTAAATTTCTATGTGTTTGTTTATACTTGGGCAATTTGGGAATACTTGAAAATTACAGTAATATTTGAACCAATACTCTGCGCAGTTCATACAATGTTATCAGAGCTTTTTGTTTGTAGCTAACGCAAGGCCGCAAGCCGCACAACTCTTGCAACTGAAATAAAAATAAGTTCATTATCTAAGACCCATTGTTATTTAGTGGGAATGTCTGGAAATTCGGTTAAACAATAGAGGACGGCTTAATACAAGGGCCATACGTTTTTTTATTACCTTAGGATTATCTCAAATGTTTTGCAGTTGTTCCTTGTATTTGGTTTAATACTTTTAACAGTAGGTAATTGTAATATTACCTTTTATTCATTAAAATAATACAGGGTGAAATTGAATTCATGGGCATCCTTTTAAGGGGTCATTGTACTCATCATTATGAACAACTTCAACTATGAGACCATACCTGAAATCGCGAAAAAAAAATCTGCTGTTCCCTACATTTATGTTTGCATAACTCGACAAAATGTAGGGAACAGCAATTTTTTTTTCTCGATTTCATATTTGTTCCCATAGTCAAAGTTGTTCATAATGACGAGTACAATGACCCCTTAAGAGGATACCCATGAATTAAATTTCAGCCTGTATAACGAACAAGGTATCGTTGCAATTAAAATGCCGTGCAGGATGAGCACTTTAAGACTGGATTATAATCAAACCAACACTTTACTCTTTTATAATTCATGCTCTAGTCAAAGTTTGACAATTCATGATTTTAAGCGAAATCAACGCTACAGGCGCGTTACCGGCATTGCATGTCAAGTTTTTTTTTGACAAATCTAACAATGATTCAGTTCCTACACCACTTTAAAATTCAGAAGCTTATCAAGTAATTAAACTAAACTATAATTTGTGCCTTGGCAGCAGTGAGAGTGAAAGGATTGAAATAAAATGTTGGGTACTAGTGAAATATATATTTTTAGTTTGTGTTCATTTAACATTATGCAGGATTAAAGATTTATTTAGGTTGATATTTAAATCTTATCTGTATAATAAAAGATGCCTTTAAGTAAGTGCCTTTTGTATGAAACTATCGGCTGTAATCTCAGTGTGAAAAAATAAACAGTTAGTTAAAATCTACTTGAGAACAATTTTAAGGATTTGCTGTTGTAGAAAAAAAAACAATATAAGTAACTTAATTTATTTATAATAGACTTTTTCAAAACATTAAAGATTCATCCAGAAATTAACATATTATAACAAAAAATTACACAGAAATTATCATCAAAATGCAAAATATTATAAGTGAAAAGATTCTTACTCATAATATCATTTATAAACTGTATTTATCTACACTTATATCGTAAAGTTCAAAATATGAAATCAACACAACAATGACAAACAGACAACACAACAACAACAGGCAAAAAGCCTGTCAGTAAATAAGATTAGGAGAATATTGCTCGTGCAGTTCTAATGAAATTGAAAAGTTTTAAGATTAGTACAATTTAAGAATCTTAATAATTTTTATAATTTGCAATAATTACATTACACTACAGACTAGGTTTATCAAGCAAATGAGATCAATTATTTATGAGGTGGACGGATATGATGACACTACTGAATATGTAAAATAACAAACTAACGAGATCGGGGCTTACGACAACATTGATTGTAAATAAAACAACAAATCCACCAATAAAGGCAACATGACACTAAATTGACATCAATAATTTTACAAGAAGACTTCAAAATCGTTGGCAATATTTTAAACTATGATTACGGTCTACAGTCTACCCTGTGACATTAATCAACGAAGTAATATAATACAAATTGGAATAATAAAAATAAACCTAATAAAAATAGCTATACAGGGTTATTTGCAAGCCGCCGGAGTCGCGGGTTGTTCGAAAGAGATACCATGGCCCTGGCACAGGCAACTGAAGGAACACGGGTGGGTTTTAGTCAGTAAAAGTTTGACACGACCTTCCGCTCCGCCCAGAGCGGGAGAAGTCATTTGATGATAAAACACTAATAAGCTCGTAGGACTATAATACTAACATCATAAATAACAACTTTTGTTGTATGACTTTTAATAATTCATAAAAAATAATTTCATAATACAATTAAAAATATTTATTTTGATCGCTCTAAATTTGAACAACTCTACGCGGTACCAAAATATGTAAGTAGTTAAATAAACAAACAGTGCGTTGCGAATGCAGGGTCGCAGCGGTACTTACTACAAAATACAGATCTAAAAAGTGTTATTACAAATATTACAACAAAAACTTGAAAGTTTACTTTTGGTATTCTAAAAAGTCATAGATCAAAAGTGGTTGTACTAATATAGTCCTACCAGGTGTTAGAAAAATAACCCTGTATAATGTAATTATACAGTATGTTAATTAACGAAAGGCGTTCCCGTTAACCCGCAATAGTATAGCGTCCACATGCTACCAAAATATGACCATTCGAAAATTCACGAAAAAAAATCTGCTGTTCATTACATTTATGTTCGCATACCTAGCTTAACAAAATGTAGGGAGCAGCTGATTTTTTTTCGCGAATTTTTAAATGGTAATATTAATTGTAGCATGTTTGGACTATTGCGGGTTAACGGGAACGCCTTTCGTTAATTAACATAGTGCATGTTAAAAATTATATTAACTTAATATTTCGTCGCTGCTCCTCCCGCATCTATCACAGCATCGCAACGGCTACGCATGGACCTAGCCAGGACTTCGCACAAATTCGAACCTCTGAATGTGTCCCAAACTTGTTCGCAATGTGTGACAAGTGCTTCCTTCGTTCTTTCTGCTCTACTATCCCATCTCTGGACCATTAAACCCCACAAATTTTCAATGGGGTTTAAGTCTGGCGATCGGGAGGGCCATGGCACTGTTTTAATTTGTGGTTGCCCTCGCAACCACTCTTGAACAACCCGCGCACGGTGTATCGGGCAATTGTCCTGGAAAAAATAAAATTCTGGCACGTCCAGTTGTGGATACACCGTGCGCACTGTGGGTACCATGATGGTTTGTAGCACCTCTAAATACGTTTGGCCGTTTGCCCTCCCTGGTATAAAAGCGAGCTCGCCTGGTCCAGCAGCACTCATCCAGCCCCACATGTTCACTACAATTCTTCCCGATTCTGCATTTGGGTTCACATTTCGAGGTTCGTATCTTGTGTTATCTACACGCCATAAATTCCGACGACCTTGTTGGCTAGACCTAAAGCACTTTTCATCAGAAAATATGGCGTAAGAGAAATCGAAGTCCCTGTAGTCACGAGCGAATCGCACGCGAGCAGCTTTCTGCTCCTGCGTCAAAATATTTTTTTTTGCGGGACGTCTGTGATGGACTCCAGCTCGATGCAACTCGTTTCTAATAGTTTGCATCGAAACTTCGTATTCTTGTGCGAAACTGCGAGTGGGTGTGAACGGGTTCTCTTCATACGTGGCTATCATATTATTTAACTCGTTTTCGTTTATAGCCCGGGGTCGAGGTGCACGAACGCGTTCTGTAATTTCTCCTTCTTCATATCTTCGCACCCAGCGGCGCACCGTTGTTCTCTAACGAAAAAAAAAAAAAAAAACAATCAGCATCGATTTTTTACATAATATAGGAACTAAGTATAATAATACGAGTACACTACAAAAGTCTTATTCAAAGGGCACAACTTGTACACTATAAATAAAAATTATAAGTATTGAAATACTTAAGGTGTGCATTTTGGTTGACTTCATGATAAATAAACTCTTAACTTTTCTATAACTAATTTAAGTAGTTATAACATTCATAACTATATTTTAAAATACAAGTTGTAAATACAATAACTGAAAATCTCTTAAGGGGTCATTACTCATCATTATAAACAACTTTTACTATGAGAACCAAACCTGAAATCGCGATAAAAAAGCAGCTGGTCCATACATTTTGACGAGTTACGCGAACATAAATGTAGGGAACAGCTGTTTTTTTTTCGCGATTTCAGGTTTGGTCCCGTAGTAAAAGTTGTTCATAATGATTAGTACAATGACCCCTTAAGAGGTTTTCAGATATTGCAATTTACACCTCGTATACCTATGAGTAAGAAAAATGGCATAGCGTAAATTCCAACATTGTATGAAACTGTCCCAAGCAAATTTGTGCTTTATCTCTACTATTTAAAAGTGTTTATCCCGTGCGGGCTGGCAACGTGGCATTTCTAAAGGTTTTTCGTGGTTAAATACCAACGATCTAGTGCTTGGCCGAAAAAATAGTAAGTACTTGCTATTTTATCGGCCAGCCAAGCACTAAATCGTTAGTATTTAAAACTATGTGTGCAATTTTTTTTAAGTTTTTTTGGTAAGTATTTACGAGCACTACTAACAAAAATTTACATTATTGTCAATTACTTTCCATCTGCAGTATTATGATAAAATAAATGTTAAAAATAATTATAAAAAACAATTATCTTGTGCTTGGGCGAAAAAAAAATTGTAGTTTGAAATATAATGATCAAGCCTCTAGAAATGCGACGAATGCGCTCTGGTTTTTCTAATTAAAATGCGGCAACGACGCTGTGAGATAAGGCACCATTGTTTAGGTTGTTTTGGTTTAGGATTTATTATCGGGTCATAAAAGGCTCCAACAACGTCTTTGAAAGCAAAAATAAATAAAAAGAACAATCTTATTTGAATGCATTACTATAAGTAGGTAATATCTTATGAGACTTTTAAAAAGAATCCATCTGAAAGTTATAATAATTTTATTATTTTTATATATAAATCTGCCTAGCCTTTTCCCAAATATGTTGGGGTCGGCTTCCAGTCTAACCGGATGCAGCTGAATACCAATATTTTTCATGGAATTTGTTTTTAAATTGCAATATAAGGAAAAATGCAAACTATGAAATAATAATATTACTATCACTTTATTTATTTCTATATCTCTCCCTCTATCTGAATACAAAAACATAACTTACTTGCATGTTCAACTCCACTGCTATTTGGGATATATTTAACCCTTGTCTATGCAAAACAATAATTTGATTCCTTTCTTCCTGAATCAGGTTTCGGGTCGTCATGGTTGCACCACGTTAGTCACAGCCCACACACAATACACACACAGTCCAGGATACATGCTAGGGTCAAGAAGAGGCTTTCGATCACAGTCCGGTATACAAGCAGAGGTCACAGTTAGGCAGGCAATCAGTCCGATAGAAATAAACAGGTCGTAAAATGAAATGGCGATAGGAATTTAAGGGAAGCGTCAACAATTAGCGAGAGCAAATTGGCACTGCCGCGCTCTAGCTAATGTTTGTTATTTTATGTTACTCGCTCATTACTCACACAAATGCATATTGTCTCTAATTGGGGGAAACTAGGAAGGGGTGTGGTTTGTCACTAGCTGCGCTCTCGCAGGAATATTTTCTTAAGTGAGCATGCTTAACTTGGGCCGATAGTACAATGACCACCGGTAACGACCAAAACTAAAGACAATAACGAAAGGGCGCTTACCTGATGGCGGGCCCAGTTCCGTAAGGCACAGGAAACTTGAATTTGAGGATCTAGGCACCTACCACGAGAATCATGTGGAATATCATCTTTTATTAGGTCAACAATCTTTTTTCGGAAAGCTTTGCTGAACCTGTACCGTTTTCTGAAGTTATATTCATTGTAATGTTCGAAAGGATTCACTCGCACTCTGTATACTTGATCACGATAGTTATCCATAAATTCCATGTCGTCCAAATCATTAAAATCAACATAATCGAAGATATCCATTGCAATTTACGTAGTGAGAGAAAGCAATATGGCGACGGTTAAACGCGTGTTAAACAAGGGGTTGATGTTGTTTAAATTTAAACAACGTCTAAACGTTGTCTAACTCTATACAACAGCTAAACATGGTTTTGTGGTATTTTTCGTGAAGAAACTAGAAGCGAACTAAAAAGCGGCAATTATTTCATTGACGGGACATTCTTTGCGTAACCAGCGGCATTTGCACAATTATTGTCAATCCACGCTGATTTTGGAAGTGACTGGAATCATAGCAAAGTGGTGCCAGTGATTTATGCGAATTTATCGAGTAAATCACGGAAAGCGTATTACATTTTATTTGATCTTATTCAAAAAAGGTTACCTGAATGAAGCCCTACTAAATTGACAGTTGAATTTGAAAGGGTTTTGATTTCTGCATTAACAGCAAGTTTTCCTGCAGCTAAAATAAACGGCTGCTATTTTCATTTTGTGAAATCATTGACTAAGAAAGCTAAATCTCTTGGCATGAATAAATCCATCCGCATGACATTGATAATACAACTTACCTACAGACTGCCGCTTTTTCCCAAAAATAAAAAACAAGATGGTTGGAATTACATTTTAGCAGAGATGGGTGACAGTGAAGCCGAAAATAAATTTAAGAACTACATAGAGAACTACTGGATGATAAATAATTTTTCAAGGGTGTGGTGTGTGTTTGGAGAACCAAAAAATGTAAACATTTTTCAATTTTTGCACATAATAAAAGACGGTGATAAATTAAACGATGAGTATTCGTTTAATTTATCACCGTCTTTTATTATGTGCAAAAATTGAAAAAAATTTACATTTTTTGGCACCAGTCTATTTAATTTTCTTACTTCCCTTCCTTTCTTTAACAAATAATTCCCGAAAACGAGTAAAAGCCCAATTGCAAAAAGATGAGATGATCTTAGATGTACAAATGAAATTACTCCAAGGCGATGAAGCACCTTTTTTTTTGTTTTTTTGGGTGGGAAATTATTAAATAACTTCTCCCGCTATGGGCGGAGCGGGAGGGCGTGTCAGACTTTTACTGACTAAAACCCACCCGTGTTCCTTCCGTTGCCTGTGTGCCAGGGCCACGATATCCCTTTCGGACAAACTCGCAACCGACAACCATATGAGGTTGATTTATTTTTAACCGACTTCTAAAAAAGGAGGAGGTTCTTAATTCGGATGTTTGTATTTTTTTTTTAATGTTTGTTCGCGCATAACTCCGTTGCTTACCAACCGATTTCAAAAATTCTTTTTTTGTTGGAAAGGGTATACTTTCCAAATGGTCCCATGAAAATTTTTAACCGACTTCTAAAAAAGGAGGAGGTTCTTAATTCGGATGTTTGTATTTTTTTTTTTTTTTATGTTTGTTCGCGCACAACTCAGTCGCTTGCCAACCGATTTGAAAAATTATTTTTTTGTTGGAAAGGGTATACTTTCCAAATGGTCCCATGATTTTATCGCAATCGGACAAGCGGTTTTAAAAAAATCAACAAACATCTAAAAAATTATCTATATTGTCTACTTAACGATTTTTTCGTTTACTCTGCATTGCGTTTTTTGTTCGCGCATAACTCCGTCATTTACGAACCGATTTGGAAAATTCTTTTTCGGCACTAAAAAGTGAAAAATAAAAAACTTTTTACAAAAAAAAATAACCGACTTCCAAAAAACACTACAAAGTCAAAAATAACTTTAATTTCGGAAGTCGGTGGCATAAAACTAAAATACAGATCCAAAGAAACCGACTTCCGAAATTAAAGTTATTTTTCACTTTCTAGTGTTTTTTTGGAGTCGGTTTTTTATTAAAAGTAATACCAGACGGAATAATATCGTTAAGCGATGAAGGAATGATGCCAATGGAAACATGTGAGGAGTACAGTCACAAACAATCATCCATACATCTGCGTAGTGACGAGCTGGCTTTGTGTGATTTGTACTGTAGAGTATGTGATTGAGAATTATTTAAAAAAAAGTTTGGCTTTTTAATGATTTGGTAATTTTCCATAGCGAGTAGTCATCTGCTTTGTATGGTGATAGTCTGCAGTTGGTCTTGGAGGGTGGTATTTTCATATTCTTCGAGCATTTGTTTTAATTCTTTCTGCGCTCTATTTAGGGCTCTTTTATTATGTGCATTCCTGCCTGTTTGCCATTGTCGACGCAGCTTTCTTTTTTCAGCTATTTTCCTGAGTATCACTAACGTATGGTCCTGATTTTGTGGGTCGTACTCAACATACGGCGTAGACATCCAGGCAGCTGATTGAATCAGGTTGGTCGTATACCAAGCAGCATTTTCTTGTCTTGAGGGGTATATTCAAGTTAGCATTTTCTTGTATATACTCTTGGAATGCCACCCAGTCAGTTTTTTTATTGTTTAAGGTATCACGAGGTTCTTGGCAGATGATAGTGGTGCTCAACGTACATATCACCGGTGTGTGGTCAGAAGAGCCATCTAGGCAAGACTCTATTTTGTTGGCTCAAATTAGCTGCTCAAATTTGTTGGCTGAGATTGTGAGTTCTCTGGTTTTTTGTCCCAGTAGCCAGTGTTTCTTGGCTCTGTAGTATGGGCGCTTATTGGGCGTTCTCTAGCATATCTGCTTGGTTTTAACTGCGGGAATCCGTCTATTTGAGGAGGGGGGGCTATATCATTTTTGTATGCTGCATGTTTGTTGTAGTGAGTTTTCTTGTCAATATTATCCAAGAAATATATAAAGAAAACCCATCAACAGTCAATGAAGACCAGTCAGCAACGTCGAATTTCGAACCACAAACGGATAACGAAAAAGGCCAATAAACACTGCCTTACTGAGCAAAGCAAGTCTTAGCTAGTCCTTCTTTTCCTTCTTCAAGTTCTAATAGTAGCTCTAGTAGTAGTTCGTTATGTACTGCAAGTTCTACCAGTAGTTCTGAAACTCAGACCAGAGCCGAAAACGAGAACTGAATCTTGTTATTGAAAATGCTATACAGACTCAAAGTCAAAGCGTTGTGTCTCTGAAGATCGCAATGATCAACCTAATGAAGAGGTAAACCGAGAAAAGAAGAGGCTAAGAAAGTAATCAACATGGATGGTGAATATTGCAAAAGTTCTGAGGATTTCCGGTAAAGCCTATCAAATAATATTTTGTATGACACCACAAAAAAGGTTTTTTTTTTTAAAAAAAAGCATAATTAAAAGTTTCAAAGAAACCAAAGACGAATGTAAACGTGGTAATCGAAAAAAGATAAAGTAAAATTTTCGGAAAACCTCCCGACTAAATGGTAGAAATAAAAAGCATTTTAAAAAGGTTTTGATTTGTCGCGAAATCTGTCATTTAGTTTCTGCGTTGACCTACGGAGTGACATCGTGGTGCACCCTAAAGAAGTTTCGTAACTTCAAAAACTATTTAGGTATTTATTTATGTACACACAAAACAGTTAACAGAGGAAAATACATACATACACCATCAACTGTACTTACACCAGATCATTTATTGTCATCATGCGATACCGCCTTACCGTAGCCTTTGTTGATCTGCCAATTCCTTCTATTAATAGTTCCAATGAACAATGTTACCAAATTGTAAATAATGATATAAGAGTTTTTTGTGATGAGATTGGAAACGACTAAGGCGCCACCTCCACAGACGAAGAGAATCGCGGCAATAGTCACGCTGTGCCTCCAAATTATCGCCGCGATGATATAGCTGTGTAGAGATTGGTTCTTAGACTTTCTATTGAATATTTGTGCGAAAGTTAAGTTGCCAAAGTCGGTTATAGAACTTAGCGATGGAAAGTTCAATACCCACATCAAACGTGTCCTAATAAAAAAAGTTTATTATAAGATTAAGGACGACGTTGAAGACAAGGAAGTTTGGCAATAATTCCTTCTGCACATGTGGCTTCCGTGGTACCTCATTAACAGCATAACTATGTAAATGTCTATTAACTGCTCCCAAATTACGATGTTTATTTTTTATTTCTTACATACCTTGACATAGTCTCTTCATTATTTGACACTAAATACCTACAATTTTAATTTAAAGTATTTATTAGTGACTTGTGGGCAGGGTATAAATTCAGATTTGATGGCAATCTTGTCATTTGGTTTAAATAGGTTACTATTTTTATTATTTTGTAATATTTTATATTCTTTTTAATTTGTGAATGTGATAACGTTGTAGGCTTAATTGACTGCAGCTTTGTAAACCATTTTCTATTTTGTTAAGTACTTGTTGACGGGCCTATACTGTCCGCCCTTAATACCTATTAACACTGTAACTTGAAAACATTGTAAAAGCCCATTATTTTTAAAAGAGTAACCGTGGAATTTCTTGCCGGCTCTTATAGGAAACGACCAATTGGAACCGTGCACCTAGCTTCTGACGTTTCATAAGTGCCCATGTAGGTTTATGTGAAATAAAATATTTTGATTTGATTTGAATTGATTTGATTGAATATGATGGCACGGCGAGACTACTGCCGCGATTTTCTCGCCCGTGGATTTGGCGCCTTAGGCCACTTGTTGGCGGAGGAATATCCTGGTCACTCAATAATAAATTACTGTACGCCTGTAAGTGTAACTTTAACTTAACATTATTATATTTTATGAGTAATAGAGGAAATGTGAACAAAGGAGAATAATGGCTCCAAGAACATTGTGCATCCTTACTTCAAGAAAAATTGTTTTGTTTACATTCTCATTATAGTAATAGTTTGCCACACGAAGAAAATAACTTAAGATTTGAAATTAATATGACAGACCCCATCCATCTTCCATCAGATCTATTCCATTTAATTGATACTAAAAATTATGTTCGCAATAATTTGTATTTGACAAAGGTAGATATAATATTGCTATGCACTATCTTTCAAAAGATTATAAAAGACAGATTTGGCTAAACAAATTGCTTCTTCTGAGCAATGCAATGACATTTTAAACAATTCTGCCAATAATTTGGTCACAATTAATGACAAAGATTATCAGTTAAATTAGAAATTAAGACAATAGAGGCAACGTCTTGCAAAAATGTAACGAAGGCAAATATAAAATCACAAATTAAATTCGAACGTCAAAATTACATAAGACAGTCTCACAAAAACGGTCGCCTCTTTACCACTTCTTAGGCGCTGGCTCCACGAGCGAGAGAATCGCGGCGATATTATCGTCGTGCCACGTATTTCTATACACTCTCTATGGAACCGTCTCCACACGGCGATATTATCGCCGCGATGCGACGAGTGGCAATGAGCGCGCGAAACGTCATTACATCGTCGCTAGCCCGCCGCGACTAGCAGCGGGCCCGCCGCGCGCTCGCGACGAGCGCGCTGTCAAACGCAGCGTCATTTCAGCGTTGCCTCTCGTTAAGCAAGGACGTTTCGAGAAGCTTTTTAAACAATAGTACAATGTTTGACATTGAAAAGTTTATTCTTGAAGTGAGAGAGAGACCTGCCCTTTACGATGTTCAGTTGGCCGAGTATCGAAACAGAGAAATAAAAGCAAAGTATTGGTATGATGTGGGAAGTGCTATGTTCACAGAGTGGGATGACCTAACCTCTAAAGAAAAAAAAGAAGAAGGTAAGCGTACAATATTATTTATTTAGGTAATTTTTGTTGTTATAATTGTTAGTTTTTATTGTCTATGGTAGGTATAACAAAATAATATACATTCGTCGGTACAAAACCGTTGTTTCAACAATAATTATAAGAAAGATAATTTTCATTAAACGATGTAATCATTTTGCCAAGGAACCGCGCCCACTGTGTTAAAATAATCTTTAAATAAGTTTCGAATTTGCAACCCCGAATTCCTTGTCCTTTGAAATACGGGTGTCATATTTTGTTGATTGTATATGTCTTCATTTTCCCCGTCAGTGGCATTTAATGCTCGACGCTTTATGAAGTTGTGCAAAACGCAAGCTGCTTTTATTACAAGAATTGAACTGTCCGGTTGAAGATTTATTGTACCTATTATGAAATATGCGAAATTTTGAGGTGATTTGTCCAAAGACACATTCCATGTAACGTCTCGCACGAGACAGTCTGTAGTTGAAAATCTTTTTGTCCGTAGGAAGACATCGACCTGGATACGGTCGCATTAAATTTCGATGAATACCGAAGGCCTCATCAGCTACAATCACATATGGCATTTTGGGTCCGCCAAATACCAGTTCTTCTTCTTCCGGCAAATCAAGGGCTTCTTTATTTAGCTTCTGGCCTAGAATTGAAGATTGAAAAATGGTAGAATCATTTTCACGGCCGTAAGAACCTACGTCAATCACAGTAAATAAATAATTCGAATCCACCAAAGCCAATAAAACGATTGAGTTGTACTTTTTATAATTAAAGTATAGAGAGCCGGAATTCCGGGGGCACTGAATTCGAATGTGTTTGCCGTCTAGCGCTCCCAAGCAATGTGGGAAATTCGCGTTGTCTTTAAATCCCTCTGAGATTCTTTTCCATGATTCTTTGTTCGGGGCTGCCATTTCTGTAGGTGCTAGCACTTTCCATATGTTTCTTTTATTAATTTAGACAACGTTTTTTTCGAAATTCTGTACTTATTCTGAAGGCGTTTATAACTTGTTCCAGAAGCGAGATATCTGGAAAATGACATTATTATTTAAAAAATATACTTTATCATATATTTTTTTTAATATAAAATAGGCTCGCGTTTTTTTGCAATCACAACTGATGGAGTTTTTCTTTAAATGGGATGTAAAACGAAGACTCCATCAAAGCGTTCGGATTTATTAATCTGTGTTGTTTTTTTTTATTAAAATACATAATAATTATCTCTTTGCTTCAGGACTTGAGTTAATGACAAAATGGAAATCTTTAAGGGATCAATTTCGTAAGGAGTTAAAGTTGCAGCAATGTTCAAAATCCGGTCAAGCTGCCACAAAACGACGAAAGTATATTCATTATGATGCATTACTTTTTTTAAAGAAATACACAGAACACGCTTCAACATCGTCAAACATGTTCAATGAGGACAGTCAAGATGTTTTTGAGGATAACGACAGTTCGGTTAATACCACCCCTAATGTTACGGAACCATCCACGTCTAATAAAAAGAAAACATTAGTCCAAATGTTTCTGGAATCCGGTTATGCGCGAGAGTATAGATATACAAAGAAATAATGTTCAACCACAGTATCGCGACGAGCATGGAAATGAGGCATTTTTCCGTTCGTTGCTACCACTTATGGACAAAATAAAAGAAGACTGTTTAATTGATGCCAGAACTGAGATTATGGCCGTAATTAAGAAATACACACCATCATCACATACATTGCTAGACTCTTATTCTCGTACATCCACACCAACAAGCGAGGATGATATTGCTCAAATGTTAGAACACTTTGATGGAATGTAAACTTTAAGTTTTAATTTGATGTAAGCGTTTAAGTAAAATAAATCTGCTTTAAACTTACTGTAGTGTTACTGCTAATCTTTCACATGGCCCGATACTTTTCCTCATATTAGTATCTTGCTTTGATAAGTGTCTTGATAGTAAACTTAACAGTTCATCGAAAACAGGAATTGGCATTAAATATTCATCTTCAAACCATTCTGGATGATTTCGATATTCTTCATAATTCACATGGAAATGTCCATGACTTTCACGACGTAGCAACATGGGATGTGTCCACCAACGGCGCTTTTTTTCCCTTCTTAACAATAACAATAACTGCATATTCACTAGCGTACTTGCAGAAGCACCCTACAACACTATATCCATAATAAAGAATTATTTTATCGACTGAGACACTACTTATTTCGCTCTCGTCTGGCACGTAACTGAATTCTTTCTTTCGCAACGCGTCGTCAAGGAAACGCGGCGATACCGTTACGAGTCGCCGCGGAAACGCTGCGATTCCGTTACGACTCGCGACGATACGCGGCGGAATTATCGCTCGTTCGTGGAGATTATCCGACGATATAAGGGCGGACTCGTCGCGATTCTCTCGCTCGTGGAGCCAGCGCCTTAGTGCTTTAGCTAGGAAGCAAAAGCGGCGCAAGAAACTCCCCATCAGCACAGCTGTCTTTTCAGTTAGAAAAACCTGATTCTATACAATAGTATGTAAAAAAACTTTTTCCAAAAAAAATAACAGGCTTCCAAAAAAACACTACAAAGTGAAAAATAACTTTAATTTCGGAAGTCGGTGTCTTTGTCTGTATTTTAGTTTTATGCCACCGACTTACGAAATTCACTTTGTAGTGTTTTTTTGGAAGTCTGTTATTTTTTTTTGTAAAAAGATTTTTTTTTTTCACTTTTTAGTGCCGAAAAAGAATTTTCCAAATCGGTTCGTAAATGACGGAGCTGTGCGCGAACAAAAAACGCAATGCAGAGTAAACGAAAAGATCGTTAATATAGACAATGTAGATACATTTTTAGATCTTTGTTGATTTTTCAAAAACCGCTTGTCCGATTTCGATAATTTTTTTCATGGGACCATTTGGGAAGTATACCCTTTCCAACAAAAAAAATATTTTTCAAATCGGTTGGCAAGCGACGGAGTTATGCGCGAACAAACATTAAAAATCAACAAATCGATGGCCCCACCGAATAAACGTGCAAGAGTTCTTACACGTTTTTTTTTTTTTTTCATTTTTCGTTTCTTTTGCCTATCCTGCACCCACTTCATTTTTTTCATGAATTTTAGACTCAAAACACGCCTATTATAATAGTAAATATCTTTATTCTAGGGAAATAATTAATTTTAAAATTATAGGAATAATAGTTTATGATATAATTACATGCTTTTTGAGTCGCTAAGTACACAAGAATAAACATGTTAAAACCTACAGACGTTTGAGAAGATATGTGATGGTTTTTGAATTTGGGTAATGTCTTCTTACACGTTTATTCGTGTAGAAATGTATGCAAATTTTATTACTAATGTTTGATTCCACAAAATAGAAGTTTGAATATAAATAGTTTATTAAAATTAAAGTATTGCATTGTCTCTTACTACAATTATTTTTTTCTAACAATTGTGTTAAAGATTCAAACATTAATATTCTTTGCTTTCTTAGTTTAAGTTTAAAGCTAGTAACGGAAAATAAACAAATGTTTACGCGATAAATTATATTGCAATCGTACGTAACATTAGAAAGGGGTACGGGGGGTAAGATGCGAGTGAAATTAGGTGACTAGCTCGGAAGGTCAGTCTTGTTGTGATTGTATGCGGGCTATTACGTAATTTTGTTTCGCGCAATTACATTCAATTATATTGTTATTATAGTCAAATTGTTGTTTTATAATTAAGTGTAACAATGAGTATGTACCGGGATGCTTCTAATCGCTGCAAAAGGATATTAGAATTAGCGAACTGTCATAAAGGTAAGAACCAACTATAATATTAGGTACCTAAGTATTATTATCAAATATTTTAGCTAAGACCGATGTAAAAAGACTCCGGTGCTAATTTAAAGCTTATAATAATATTAGGGTGACCTTGAGCTAACGATGTGCCAATGAATATAGCATGTAATGTGCCTAACTGCTAAACTAATCGCAGAAACCATGTACCTACATGGCTTTTTAATTCGGTTTCGATGAGTAAATAAACAAGGTAGTCGCATGTTTTACAGAGTTTTCTTATTTATTTTCAGATAATAATAATAAGGGTGATAATAGTATTGTATTTGAAGAACAAAACGAAAATATATTCGGAGAACAGATTACTTCTTCACCATCAGGTAAAAATTAAGTTTCATAATATTATTTTATCAATCATTGATACCTACTTTCTTATTAGAGTTCCGTGCTAAAATAGTCACGGGATTCTATTATTCAGGAAAAATATAATCCAAAACTACTTATGACTACAAATGCCGTGGACCTCTCAAGGGCATTTGTAGTTTCATCCACTTGTATGTTTCGCCCCGCAGTTGGATATGGGGTCACCATGTTTTGCACTACAAACTTGTTGATAATGGAAGACGCCACTATTCAGGGTGTGCTACGGGAAGGCACCTGTTTAGGGTTCCGTAGTCAACAAGGAACCCTTAGTTTCTCCATGTCCGTCTGTCTGTCTGTCTGTCTGGCTATCCGCGGCTTAGCTTAGAGACTGTTAGTACTAGAAAGCTGTAATTTGGCATGAGTATACATATTAATTACGCCGACAAAGTGGTAAAATAAAATCATGAAAAAAAATTATGAGAATGATTAAAAACTACAATGCTAAGTTCTTTCTTGGGATAAATTCATCCCAGCTACGGAACCCTTCAATGTGCGTGGTCCGACACGCATTTGGCCGGTTTTTAGCTCCTTCAATATCTCCTACTCCGCGATTAGTAGGTACGGTAAGGAGAAGATTGCTACACCTTGTTCATACATTATAGGGATTTGATTGTTGAAAAGTGTTGCAGTTAGTAAATAGTAATCTCTTTCATTTGTTTCAGAAAGTTTCACATATCTATCACGAAGTTCTTTTCCTATTGATGGTATATTAGATTTCAATGGAGTCAACTCTGATGATTTTATTTCCGAGACCCAACTGGTAACTAGTGTATCGCTACAAGAAACTAATAATTTGTCACCAAATGTTCCAGCAATTGAACTTCTAGATATTTCTCATAATCATGTTATTGAACCATTCATACCGGCGATAAAATGTCCTACATCGCAATCTTTGAATCATAATGATGTACAGACTAATAATAATCCAATGTTAATGACGCCGTCAAATCAGCAAAAAATTAATTTTATAGCTTCGCCAAGTGTTTTATACGTAAATGAGGATTATGATTTGAGAAGTATTTCCGATTTAGAGGGTATTTTAAGTAATATTGAAACCCAGAACAGAGCCGGAAAAAAGAATCATGACTCCTACCGAAATACTCACAAGAAAAAGAAACATAAATCGTGATTTATGGAAAGATCGCAAAAACAAAGCACTAAAAAATTCTGGTCAAAGCTATGAAAGTGTCAGAACTAACAAAAAAAACCCAGAAAAATCTATTGGACCACCTTGTAACTGCAAATTGAAATGTTATGAAAAGATAAATTAAGATATGAGGAAGAACATCTTTAAGAAATTTTGGGATATCGGCGACCATGAAAGACAATGGGATTTCATTAATTGTTACGTAAAGAAGGAACACGTTAAAAAAATTACAGTAGAACGTAAAAATAATCGTACTCAAACATTAATATACCAACTTCCTGATGATACTAATTTGAATATTAAAATTTGTAAAACCATGTTTTTAAATACTTTGTCTGTTACGCAGCAAGTAGTTTATACAGCTATTGAGAAATTAGGGGGTAGTAATAATATGAAAGATAACAGAGGAAATCATAAAAATAGGCCAAGTAAGATGTCAGAGGAGACTGAGAAAAGCATAACTGACCATATAAACCTCTTCGAAAGAGTTGAAGCACACTACGTTCGGAAAGATAGCCAGAAAGAATACCTTTGTGAAACATTAAATATATCAAAAATGCATCGGCTGTACTTAGAATGGATGGACACAAACACGCAGTATAATATTACATGCAAAGCAACTAAACGCCAGTACGAAATCATATTTAACACCAAATTTAATATTTCCTTCCATAAACCTAAAAAAGATTTATGTGAAGTATGTTCGATTTACAAAACGTCTGATAGTTACGACACGAAAAGAACAGTTAAAAGCTGATTATGAAAAGCATTTGAGAGAAAAGGAATTGGTAAGGCAGTTAAAGGAACAAGAAAAAGAAAATTTTGATGGAAAGGACAGTGTTGTAGCATGTTTTGATCTCGAAAAAGTGTTAAGTATCCCTCAAAGTGAAGTAGGAATATTTCATTATAAACGTAAGTATCCTGTATATAATTTTACAGTTTATAATATTTTAGAGAAAAAAGGATACTGTTTCGTTTGGCATTGTCAGATTGCGAAGAGAGGAGCTATAGAAATAGCCAGTTGCCTGTGGTTATTTATCCAAGCTCACGTTGAGTTAGGAATCAAAAATATATCTTTTTACTCCGATTCATGCACTGGGCAAAATCGTAACCGATTTGTGTTTGCCATGTTCTCTTTAGCGTCGAAGAAATTTAACATCAAAATAACTCATCGATTTTTAGAGAAGGGCCATAGCCAATCGGAGGGTGACTCTATGCATGCTACTATCGAGCGTTCAAAGAAAAGACATACTATATACACTCCCGATCAAATATATTACTTGATAGAGAATGCTAAAGTTACTGGGCACAAGTACCAAGTAAAACAAATGACACAAAATGATTTTATGGATTTTAAAGAGTGAATAAAGGGGAAGAATTGGTTAAAGGACACAAACGGCGATAAAATTTACTGGAGCAAAATAAAAGAAGTAAACTTCGCTCATGATCATCCTCATACAATTTACTTCAGGTATAGTTTGGAAGACAAATTACGAGAGATGCAAATCATGACAAGGACTAATTCAATACGGCGGCGTGGAGAACCTACAGAAGATGCTGAAAGCTTAAAACTAGCGTACGCTGGAATGTTACCTATACCACTTCCGTTATTTAAGGATTTGATAAGTCTCTGTGATTCAGGAGCAATACCAAACCATTATCAAAGTTTTTATAAAAATCTACTGCCATTGGAAAACTCCACCTCGGTCTCCAATGACAGTGAGGAGGAAGATTAGTGTTTCTAATATTGCAATTCTTATTTTTTTATTTTTATAAAGGAGACTGATTATATTGATTACTTTGTGTTCACGTGGATAAATACATAATTATATTTTTTTTATTCTATAATGTCTGATTTTATTTCATCCTTTTACAAAATTGTTTATATTATTATACCATGCATTAACAAAGATGTATTACATAAATGAAAACTGATCTTATTAACACTAATATAAATGCATACGATCTTTCCAATCATAAATAGCAGAACAATGTACTGTAAACAAGCGTGTAAATAGTTAGAGCTGGGTTCAAAAATAAACTTGATTTACGGAGAATAATAGTGTAACATTACAGTACGTTTTATTCGTTGAGTAGTATTACACGAATAAACGTGTAATGATATATTACTGTGACCTAGTCATGCAAATTTCACAAGAGTAAAAACATTAAATAGTTTTTCATGAATTTCCTGAAATTCGTTGATGTTTAAAAAAAAGTAAATATACAAGTCTTTAGTTTATTTTTTTACCTATAATTCGATTATACATTATTTATACATATTTACAATGAAATGAGCGTTATTGAAGTTTAAACGTTTTTATTTTTTCCTGAAAAGTTGTCGTTTTTCTCTTATACGTTTATTCGTTGGGGCCATCGAAATAATTCTTCCTTCATTGAGAACCTCCTCCTTTTTTAGAAGTCGGTTAAAATTAATTTATATTACGCAACACAAAACATTAAATAAAATTATTTGCCATATGTTAGCTAGCACACGCCACTATACCAACCAAAAAAAAAAAGAATCCTCGAAAACTATACTCAAGCAGAAATAAAAAATTAAAACTAAAAAACGTAAACAGAACGTACCTAAATTAAAGCCTCCAGGCATAATAGGCGTGCCCGCTTACATAAATCTATAGCTGTAACTCGAAGTCACAAATGATAAACTAGCACAGAAATCTGTTGTACCTACAACAAGGTTTAACAAATAGGAGGCTCGTTTAGATATCAATGTATACGCTTTTATAATCAACTTCCAAGCCACGTTCTAAAACTAACCTTTGGAGAAGGGGCAGCAAGGGCAGGTACCTTAACCGCTATAACTACTGGAAATATTGGAGCGTTCTTAGTAATCAAATACAATATTGTCACTTGTCAGTTAATCAGTAAATGTCAAGTAAACGTCATTTTGAGTTTGAAGTTTAGGATACTTACTCTCCCCTAATGTCCGTCGATGTGAAATACTATCTGTGCTCTTGGAGACTAAAATCGGAAATAACCTTGGAATCTTGTTCTCTTTTCGCCCTAAATCCATCAGAAAACGAACGGAGATTGTCCTTAATTTTTTGAGATTTTTTGATTTGCATTTACAAATTTAAAAATGTACAATCAGCAAAAAAATGGGCATTTTCACAAAAAGTTTTTTTGATGCCATTCGATCCTGTTTCTTATAAGGATCAAACAACTCTATTTTCAATCATTTATTAAACAATCTGATTTCAAATACTTTTTCTTCAACTAAAAGGAAGTCAATCAAAACAATGCAAGCGACATTCGTGTTCATGTCTGATAATGACACCAGCATACGGGGCTCTGCAGTAGATGCTCAATCATTCTATCAATCATCAATCGCTACGTAGTCCTACTTCAGACACTACCTGTTGGTATAGGGAGTGACATTATGGTGCATCATAAAGAAGTTTCGTGATTATAGAAATTTTATGTTTCCCAACGCGAACTTATAAAAGGCATATTTCGGTGGATTTGTACTGAAGGAACAATACCAACGAGAACATACTTAACCTACCGTAATTACGGCGACTTGTGAACTTACCTGCTTATTGTGTTAATTTACGTTACTTGTGGAGCTGAGTTATTGATACGATGGAAGTTCTAATTGTGCAACGAATTGAGCTATTGGAAAACTTAAAGCAGGCAAAAAGCAACAATAAGAACTATAAGAAATCTCCGAGATACTCGTAGAATAAAGCGACCTTATTTGGAAAAGAGGTAAAACCTAATAGAAGAACTGTGGAAAGAATTCAAAGAAGGTCACAATTGACAAGTTGCTGATGCGAAAAGAGAAGACCCTTATTTTGAGCAAGATATTTATCCCTATAGTGCACGATTTTTTTTTCAGTAACGAAATATACATATATGTGGTTGTAAACAGTATTCCTAATTTGGGAAAAATTGTAGAAAAAAAATGCAACCCATTATTTACCTATGAAATTCAGTTTTTGTAGTATGACCCTTATGTGTCGCAAATACAATGAGTTGTCAATTTTTACCGTTTATGGGGTAACTTTAATGTAGAAATTATATATTAGGTTGGGGAAAAAGTCTTTTCGCATTATAGTATGTATGAACTTGTAATAAAATCTCTTTGGCTATGCTATTTGAATCTGGCTGGTTTTGGTATCATTGAAAGTTTAAATTTTAAAGAACATAATTCCAAATTCAAATAATGTGTGATTTTCATTTGTTTTTCGTACTGTCAAGATGAGTGAATCTAATGAAGAAATTCGATACATTTTAAAATTTTACTACAAAAAAGGTAAAAATGCAACGCAAGCCGCGAAAAAAATTTGCGATGTTTATGGACCTAGTGCAGTGTCTGTGAGAGTAGCACAAATCTGGTTTAAGCGTTTTGAATCCGGAAATTTTGATGTCAATGATGCACGTCGCTCTGGTCGCCCTATTACGGATAAAATTGATGCCATTTTTGAAAAAGTGGAGCAAGATCGGCTGAGATGTCAGTAGTTACGATGTAGCTGCTGGGAATTGACCACAAAACAGTTTTGGCACATTTGAAAAAAACTGGGTACACAAAAAGCTCGATATTTGGGTACCTCACGAGCTCACTGAAAGAAACCTAATGAACCGTGTACTCATTTGTGATTCTTTATTACGACGTAATGAAACCGAACCATTTTTTAAGAAGCTGATAACTGGTGATGAAAATTGGATCACGTACGACAAGAACGTGCGAAAAAGGTCGTGGTCAAAGGCCGGTCAGGCTTCACAGACTGTGGCGAAACCCAGGTTAACTCGCAACAAGGTGATGCTGTGTGTGTGGTGGGATTGGAAGGGCATTATTCATTATAAGCTGTTACCACCAGGCAGGACCATCGATTCTGAACTCTACTGCGAACAACTGATGAGATTAAAGCAAGAAGTTGAGAGAAATCGGGCGGAATTAATCAACAGAAGGGGTGTAGTTTTTCATCATGATAACGCTAGACCTCACACATCTTTAGCCAGTCAGCAAAAATTAGGTTGCGATATCTTTTCTAGGAAACAAAAGGCCGGGCCGGCCGGGGCGGGGGCACGTAAGCATTTTTCTTTAGAATGTTTAGTGTTCTTTAGTGACTCGCTTCCTGCCTGAGAGTACGCACGTGTTCTTTTTCTCGGTTTTACGACGACTTGTGATCAGTTTCTTTCCTTTGACCTACGCTTTGTTTTTCGGACTTGTGATAGATTGCCTACCTGTGACCAGTGCTGTGTGAATCGGACTAGATTCGGAATCGGACGGATTGGCTACAAAAGTGGACAGATGGCTGCTGCGAGGAGAGAATACACCCAACGGGAGTATGCAGAAATGCATTACCTGTATGGCTTTTGCGACGGTAATGCCCGGGAATATCGTCAACGCTACCCTAACCATGATCGTTTTCCGGACTACAGGGTCTTTATGCGCGTACATAATTCGTACATGGAGGGAGTCTTACCCGGTCAGCATGCTCCGAGAGCAGGCAGACCAGTGGTGCAATTTGAAAATGAAGATAAAGTCCTGAGAGAATTAAGATTGGATCCTAGTATAAGTCAACGCCAAATATCCTGTAATCTCGGGATTCCAAGATTGACGGTGCAACGTGTCATTAACAGAAACAAATATCACGCCTACCACGTGCAAAGGGTGCAAGCTTTGCTGCCCGCTGACTATGACCTAGAGTGCGGTTTTGCAGAGAGATGTTAAGATACCACAGAGAGGATCCGCAGTTTTTCAACAAGGTTTTATGGACGGATGAGTCAACTTTTAGAAGAATGGGAGTATTCAATATCCACAATCTACTTTTTTACTCCAGAGTGAACCCCCATATCATAAGAAATGATCGATTCCAGCATCTGTTTGGTATTAACATGTGGGCTGGTATAAATTGGCCAGCAGTTGGTGCTGCATGAAATGCCAGCAAGGCTGAATGGTGCTCAGTATTTAATTTTTTTGCAAAATAATTTAAACCACATTCTTAACGAAGCTGAAGTTCCAGAAGAAAGAATAGCAGAAATGTGGCTGCAACATGATGGCGCCCCGCACCACTACTCTCGAGCAGTTAGAGATCATTTGAACGAGCGCTTTTCCAACCGGTGGATTGGTCGAGGCGGACATATTGCGTGGCCACCCCGGTCGCCCGATTTAAATCCATTAGATTTTTTTCTTTGGGGCTATTTTAAAGAAATAGTTTACCAAGGAGAGAACAATAGCGAACAAGAACTACGACAAAAGCTCGAATTTGCTAGGGTACAAGTCACTAACAACAGAGGTGCATTCCGTAGGTTACGTAGGAATTTTATTAGACGGTGCAGATTATACAACGTGTCCCAGAAATCAACGTCAAGCCGAAAACGGTCAATAGGCCAAGTCGTGACAGTTCTTAGAAAAATATAAAAAAAAATCTTAGTCATGTACTTTTCAAATTTTATGGATTCAAAAATAAATCTCAAAAAGTGACACCCTGTGATGATCTTTCAAGTCCTGTGACTACAAATATTAACTTTTCGTCAGTTTTTTTTCTGTGACGTAACCATGAATAACCCTTCTGTAAATGACAGTTAAAAGTTAAAACATAACTACCTCAGTTTTAAATAAAATGTTAGATTTTTGCCCAACATTGAATTCAAAATTATTACATCACCGAACTTTAACCACGTGTAGTGTAAAAAAAATGTACTACATTATTTTGGCAAGTAACTTTAAAAGATGGCGTGTTTAGTCTGGATTCCAAAATGGTATGCCACTTACTAATTGCTACTTCTTAATTGAGGAAAAACATTTTTTTTAATGAAGTCGGATTTCATACAAGTTCGATTGAGACAAAGAGTGACGTTATTTGACTAGTGCGAGCGAAATAGATGGTGACGCTACTTTGTTGAGTGTGAGCGAGATAGATAGTGACGCTACTTTTATCTAAGAGCGAGACGGATTGACACATTATTTCGTCTGTGTGAGTGAAACAGATAGAGACGCCACTCTGGCGAAACAGGGATGCGTTAGGGGGTAAATTGTGCAATACTGCAGTACGTTACGCTCTTTCGTTTACTACGCATCTTTCCGTATTTGTATTGACTTCGTACTTACAACTGTGGCTTTGTTTATTGGACTTGATTTGCATTGTGATTTGGATTTATCTGCACTGTTATCGTAATCCCGTGTTTTGTGAAGTGTGTTATCATGCCATCTCGATACACCGCACAGGAATACGCCAACATGCATCTCATTTATGGAGAATGCTTATACAACGCCAATGCTGCAGCAAGAATGTATCGTGAGAGATACCCAAATGCTGTGCGTTATCCCGATCATCGAGTATTTATCAATGTGCATCGGTCACTATCAGAGGGTCGATTCCCTAGTCAAATGGTTAGCGAGGGTAGACCCGTATTGCCCTACGAGGCCGAAGTCCTGCAAGCAGTTGAAGAAGACCCAAGTATCTCAGTACGTGGAATTCAACAGAGCATAGGAGTCCCCAAAAGTACTGCACAGCGTATTTTAAAAAAAACCGGTTTCACCCATACCATGTACGACGAATACAAAGTCTGCTACCCCGAGACTACCCAGAGAGAGTGCGATTTTGTCAAACGATGTTGCAGAAGCACCGAGAGGATCCGCGATTCTTTGAAAAAATTCTATGGTCAGATGAATCAACATTTAAAAAGGACGGTTACATGAACCTCCACAATTTGCACGAATGGCACGTGGAAAATCCAAATTTGATGCGGGAAGACAGATCGCAGTACCAGTTTAAAGTTAACATGTGGACGGGAATTTTGAATGGTAAAGTTATTGGTCCAATCGAGCTGCCGGAGAACTTAAATGCCCAGGGGTATTTGGACCTTCTACAAAACCAATTACCAGAATTGTTGGAAGAAGTACCACTGAACATTTACGGCAGGATGTGGTACCAACACGATGGCTGCCCAGCGCATTATGCTCTAACAGTACGTGAGTTTCTCAATCGATAGGTGGATTGGGCGCGGTGGTACAATTTCGTGGCCTGCCCGTTCACCCGATTTAAACCCCTTAGATTTCTTTTACTGGGGTACGATAAAGGATATCGTGTACTCTAAACCAATCCAAAATTTAGACGAGCTGCGCCAAAGAATTGCAGAAGCCGCTGAATCCATCAACTCGAGAAGACACGCCCGTCTTATTACGCGATCATTTTTAAAGAGATGTAGAGCTTGCATTGCAACTGAAGGCGAACAGTTCAAACATTTATAAACATGGAAAATCTGATTTAATAAAAATTATAACTAAAGAAATCCAACAACTGAATTTTATTTCAAACGCACCTGAAACTAACAAATAATTTTGTTTTCCTCAATTAAGAAGTAGCAATTAGTAAGTGGCTTACCATTTTGGAATCCAGACTAAACACGCCATCTTTTAAAGTTACTTGCCAAAATAGTGTAGTATATTTTTTTTACACTACACGCGGTTAAAGTTGGGTGATGTAATAATTTTGAATTCAATGTTGGGCAAAAATCTAACATTTTATTTAAAACTGAGGTAGATATGTTTTAACTTTTAACTGTCATTTACAGAAGGGTTATTCATGGTTACGTCACAGAAAAAAAAATGACGAAAAGTTAATATTTGTAGTCACATGACTTGAAAGATCATCACAGGGTGTCACTTTTTGAGATTTATTTTTGAATCCATAAAATTTTAAAAGTACATGACTAAGATTTTTTTTTAATTTTTCTAAGAACTGTCACGACTTGGCCTATTGACCGTTTTCGGCTTGACGTTGATTTCTAGGACACGTTGTATATTATGGTCAGAGGCAGGAATTTTGAGCATTTATTGTAAAATGTTTTGCTTAATAAAACAATTATTTCACAATCGTTGTTTTGTTTTTTCGTCCTAGAAAGATATTAGAGCCACTCATGGCCATGTGTAATACCTTTTCAGAATCCCTATTAAATGCGCCAAAACTTGTAATACAGGGTCAGTTTTCGGTAGAGTATTTTTTTTTCACAGTGGGGTCCGAAGTAAATAAAAAGTTATGATTTGAGAAAAAAAAAATCGTAAATCTTAATATTATCTCCAACACACCCAATAAACAACCATAAATAGCATGTCTAACGCAAGGACTCATCAGTACCGAATTAGTGAAAATTATAAAAATGATACAGCATGTAGATTTTTTCGAATTTTAATAAGAATTAGTTAAAAAAAGTCAATTTTCTCATAAAAACACAAAATAAATTATAACTCTGCAGGGGTTGACCTTAAGGACCTCAGTAGAACAACTTTTTGCAGCTGATGACCCCATCTAACCCCTAGTTGCGTTTCATCCACGTATTTTAGACCGTGTCCTTCAGCATATCTATCTGCCTAGCCTTTTCCCAAGTATTTTGGGGTTCGGCTTCCAGACTAACCTAACCTAACTGTCCTTCAGCATATGCCTCACAAATCTGCAACAATGCTCTAAAACAATGATCTAAATGCTCAGCAGCACCATGTCGTCCGCATAGCTGATATTATTCAGGCAAACTCCATCAATATGATACCCAACATGATGACTGATAATTGGTCGGATGACTGTGGTGTATAGCCAGTAGGTGACCTTGGGGCTAATCCCCTAGTTTCTTCGAAGCAGTCGCTTGCACTGCCATAGGGATATGCTTGCTTTTGTGGTGATGTAGTTGGTATGTTTTGCCCAATTCAGCTGTTTGTCTAAAAATATGCCCAAGTATTAGGTTTCAGTTGATAGGCTTAGGGTAGTTCCAAAGAATTGTAGTAGTTGTAGCGTCGCCAACTTCCTCTTTTTTGTGAAGAGAATCAGTTCGGTTTTTGTATGGTTCACCGATAGTTGGAGTTTATTCCACCAGTGCTCTACTATTTTCAAAGCTTGGCGCATTATTTTTATTTTATTTATTATGGAAAACAAACGTATGTATGTATGTACGTCCCAATGTTCCCTTGTAACTACTAAACGGCTGAACCGATTTTGATGAATGATATGTCGTTAGATTCGTCTTTATTGCGCGAGTATCATAGGGTATATTAAAATGATTAAAAATCAAAATGGCGAATTTGTGTTAAATGTAATTTAAATGAGAAATGATAAAAAACTATCCCAAACTTTTGGAGTGAGAGAGTAAGAGGCCGGTTATCACATGATTATAAGTGAGTAAATAACCTAATTTACCGTCTTATAATCCTAACTAAAAAGTGTAAAATAAAAAAAGGTCATTAAAAATCAAAAACCCGGCTGAGTAAAAAGTGAACTTAAAAAAAGATAGAAACAAGATTTATATAAACTAACTCTAAGCAATCTCATGCAGTCGGAGGCATCTTCTTAACAATAACGACCTATTGCCTATTTACTAGTATTATCACTAGTATTCACTTTTTACGCAGTCGGGTTTTTGATTTTTAATAAAATTTTTTTTCGTCCTTGTATTATTAAAACACTGTTTAGCTACACAAGAAGTCATTTTGATGCGTATTTATCACAAAAAACTGTAATTATGGAGCTGTTTGATCAACGATATCCCGTGCGCGAATGAGTGCCAACTACGGGCCATCACTTAGTTTGATAGGACCAGGCGCTGTTACTAAGTCCCGTATCTACCGCATTAACCTTTTAACCGCCTACGTCGGATTAATCCGACAAATATTTTCGGGCCCATTTCGCCAGAGTCGTATATTTACGACCAAAATATCACTGCTCGTTTAATCAGCTTTTTTATTTAATTACGCTGTATTCTATCAAAAATATGTTTATATTAGGTAAATAGTTAACTAAGTAATCATTTACAGTTTAATACACTTTAGTCTCTTAATTAGAAGTCCTAAAAATAAAGTCCAAAGTTAGATGAATTACTAACATTATTTTTAGAAAATTGTATTGATGTGCAACGTCCATGACGACAAAATCCGACATAAGGGACGGGACATATGCCAAGATTTACTGATACAAAAATAAACATAAAACAAAATATTAACTTTAAAACAAATACAGCAATTGTTATTAAAGCATGTTTTTACCAATATTTGTGAGTATTTCATTTAATTCCTTTAAAATTAAGTAAATTTACTTGTGAAATGTCAGCGACTGAATTGATGGTTCCCATCCCTAGCCTACATGTTCCGAAACTTACTTTGTTAGTACGCCCTGCGCCACGGTCGGATAAAGACGACCGCTTCTTACGTCATAAACGAGTGCCGACTTCTGGAATTTCCCATCAGTGTTGTGTTTGTGCATGTAGTTTTACGTTCATATGTCGATAAATGTACATGACAGAAATTTATCATGACAACTACTGATGAATTATTACGAATTCTAGAAGGCGATGAAAATTAAGAATTTTTGTCAGACGAAGAGTTTGACATTGATGTAGAGGCAATTATTTTTTTTATTACATACCTAGTTATATTTTAATTTATTGTGTAGTATGGTGGTGATGTCTGAATGGAAACTTTAAACCTAATAAGAGTGAGTGAGATGGCGAGAGCGCACCGTGCGATGAGAATGCGCGCGCGGCCACTCTGTAACGGTGATTCTGATTGGTTGCAGCGCAAGTCGCGTGTGTGCTCGCTGACTCGTTCGTAGATACGTAGGTAGTTTATTTTGTGCGTGCCGCCGCGGTGCCACACACCGCACTGAATCACAATACTAATTTTGCTTTTGTAGGCTATTCAAATTTCCTACCTTGGAGACCGTTGTGTGTGTTTTCCACTCACACAATTTATTACTCTACAATTATTTTTTGGTATTATTGCAGATTCAAGGAAACAATGTCACAACCACTAATTGGACAACGCAAATTGCTACCCCAATGTTAGAAGAATTCGACGACTTTGTTTGTGGACTGTCGCCTGCTGTCAAATTAGATGGTACATCCACGGAATTCGAATTTTTCGAACATTTTTGTAGCAAAGACTTGTTACAGAAAATAGCCAATTGTACGAATAAATACCATCAACACTTCGTAAGGGCGCGTTCCCACCGTGTCGTGACGACAGATAATCGTGTAGTTTTAAGTGTCGTGGCTTATATGTTTAAATGGAGGTGTTCACATTTAGAACGACACAATTTACTGTCGTCTACGACATTTTTGCAGTGACGACACTTTGTCGTGACAGTGGGAACGGCAAGCACGACAGTCGTAAAACGATAAAAAATCGTGGACGGCAACTCTATGTAGACGAACACGTGTTTTCCCTTCCCTCTCGCACCCGCGCGCCCCTCGCGTCTGTACTCGATTTGCTTTGTGCGTGTTAGAACTTGTCAGACTCCTGCGCATGGTGGACGTATAACAATGGCTAATAATATAACACTGGAAGTTTTAATTCCACTTGTGGAACAAAGGGCTGTCCTTTGGGACAAAACTTTAGACATTTATAAAGACAAAGGTTTGAAATTAGCCGCGTGGAGAGAAATTTGTTGCGTTTTTGAACCTAATTTTGACAAGTTGGAGGAAAAGGAAAGAAAAGATTTCGGTAAGTTTCTGAAAATTTTATTTATTATGATACGTGTGCTGTAATGTTTTGCCAAGGTACGGAGCCTATTTCAGATACAAAATAGTCGGAAAATTGTAAGCGCACTGCGTTTCCACCACCTTCGTTTGAACGCAGCTGTGTTGCAGGCATGTTTACCAGGGGCATAACGGTTGGGGTATTCTCCAAGTATATAGCGTCTTTTTTTATTAAAAAATTATGTAATACCGTACAAGCCTTTACAACTTCAATAGCTGTTTCTGCACATACATCCAATGGTCTATGCAAGATCCTCCATTTATTGGATAAGATACCAAAAGTGCATTCAACATATCTTCTCGCGCGGCTTAGACGGTAATTAAATATCTTTTTCTTATTGTCTAAATGAGTACCGCCATAAGGTCGCAATAAATTTTGTGACAATGTAAAGGCTTCGTCTCCAACAAATACATATGGTATTTCTTCTTGCATATTTTCTTGTAATGGTGTGGGTCTTGGTATATTTAAAGTACCATCATTTAGTTTCTTCCAAAAATTGGATTGTTTTAGGATAGATGAATCACACTCTTTTCCGTATGAACCAATACTAACGTAAATGAAACGGTATTCTGAATCAACAATTGCAAATAAAATAAAAGAAAAATAATCCTTATAGTTAAAAAACATAGAACCACTATTTATTGGCTTTGCAATCCTTATGTGCTTGCCATCCAGCGCACCGAGGCAATGAGGAAAATTTGCTTTCGTTTTAAAAGCTTCAGCGATCGCTTTCCATTCTTCTTCGGTATTGGGCAACTTTAAATATTCTGCACTTAATACGCTCCAAATAACAGAACACGTTTCTTTGATTATTTTGCTGATGGTTGACATTCCCACTCTAAAATTATAATGCAGTTGTTTAAACGAACATCCCGACGCCAAATATCTGTAAATAAATACAACAGCTATTATAATACGCTTATATTCGAGGACCAATGCCCTAACATTATAATTATGTATAAACATATAATCAGTCTAATACGTAGTCCCTTACTTGTTCACGGAAACATCCGGGGATACTAGTGGAAAAACTCGATCTTAGTATAGTTTTTTAAACTCTGAAAAACGTGCAGATGTTTGCGTGAACAATAATTTGACTACGTATTAGACTGATTATATGTTAATACATATAATGTTAAATCTATACACAAACAAATTTTAATTTTAAGTCTATTTTACTTTTACAGCTACACAGATATCTACAAAGTGGACACATATTCGAGATGCATTTATGAGATCCCTGAAAAATGAAAAAGAAAAAAAGCGATCTGGTGCAGGCGCAAAAACAACTAGGCCGTATGTTTATAAGAATCAGCTGTCTTTTTTATTAAAAGTTACTGAGCCCCGTATGACCTCTGATTCATCTAATGAGCCTAATAATTCTATCTCTGATACATTAAGTGATGCAGCACCTTCTACTCAAAAAAAAACTAAGACTGACAAATTAGATGATAAAATGTCACAATTTCTAGATTATAAATTAAATAATCAAGAACACCCACATGTGTCCTTTATTAAAGGAATTTTACCATCTTTGGCATCATTCGACATTGATGACAATTTTGAATTCCAAACGGGTATTATGCAACTGATCCAAAAAATTAAAAAGAAACGCCTTCGTAATAATTTATATGATACTTATGCAAACTATGGTGACTATCAAAACCATTTATCACAACCGACAGGATATTTTACACAAGATCCAGGTGCATCAACTTCGACTAGCAATCAAGTTATGGAACCGGCTGCATCACCAAATTCAGTCTATACTAATTTGTCTGATAGCACACAAGATTCTTTTAATTTTGACAATATATAATTTAAAGATGTCTTTACTTATAAAACGTGTAACTCTAAAATAAATCTCTAAATAAATAAATGTATACATTAATAAAGAATTTTCATTTTATTTACTTACCTTAAAGTTATCACTAGTCTTTCTTCGGCACTTATACAATTTCTGAAATGTGTGTTTTCTCTTCTAAGATTGTCTGCAAGTCGTGCCAGTAGGCTATCAAAGGTGGAGACAGTCATTCTTAAATACTCATAAAACTTTCCATCATCACTTTTTAATTCTTCTATATAACTCTGACATAATCCTAATGCAATTCTTTTCATTAACATTGGATGTACCCAGTACTTTCTTTTCATTGCTTGCTTCATTTTCCTTCTTTTCAAAAAGTAATACATTATTAAAATTTCATCTTCGTCCATTGAACTCAGGAGAGTAAACGCACTAGTGATCACCAAGCGAACGCAGAGGCGACTAGATTTGTAGCTTGCTGATGATGTGTAAACGACAAAGCGACTGCCGGGAAACGATAAAATGTCGTCGCGATCCAATGGGAACAGCTAGATACGACAGTCGCTAAACGATAAAAAATGTTGACGACAAACAATCGTTATAATGGGAACAGGTAGAGACGACAGTCGTCGAACGATAAATTAGTCGTTACGACATAGTGGGAACGCGCCCTAAGACATACCGATCTCAGAAAAAAATCAAGACTGCAACAATGGCGCGACGTGACTATTGACGACCTTTATATTTTCCTAGCAGTAACAATGCTTTTCACTAGAAACAAAAGAATAACAATAGAAGAACACTGGTCTACAGACCCGTTATTACATAGTACGGTGTTCCGTAATAATATGTTTCGAAATAAATATATTGCTCAATTCTAGCAATGTTATCTTTTTATGAAGCGCCTGCAGGGACAAGTAGTGTACCGAGATTGCACAAAATAAAAATGATGATTGACCACGCTCGTGAAACTTTCAAAACAACATTTATCCCGGGTAAAAAAATGTGCATTGATGAAAGTATTGTGCCTTTTAAAGGTCGCCTAATTATCAAACAATATTTACCTAAAAAACATAATAGATTTGGCATTAAGCTATTTGTTTTATGTGATGTCGAAACCGGTTATATCGTGGATTTTATAGTGTACTGTGGATCGGAAACAGAAATAGAGACCGTACCAAATTTAGGCTTAACTGGATCACTTGTGACTGAACTTTTAAAAGACTACTATTTATGCAACCGAGTGTTGTATGTAGATAACTGGTATTCCAGTCCTCAGCTTTTTATATATTTAAAATAAAGGGCCACTTATGCATGTGGTACCTACCGTAAGATCAAATAGAAAAGGGGATGCCGAAATTCCAAAAACTGAAACGTGGACAAATAGCCGCTTACTCGTCCCCTCTTAGCCCTAAAATGGCAAGATAAGAAACCGGTCTTAATGTTGTCTACAGTACACGATGACAAAATAATACCATCAGACAATGTAGACTACTGAACTGGGCTACCCAAAATGAAACCACAGTGTGTGGTAGACTACACAAAAAATATGGGGTCGGTTGACACAGCTGATATGATGACTAGCACATTGGGCTGTATAATGCCCGGTTTCTGAAGTTCCCAAATAAACTCTCACTAACTATTGATTCAATAAAGTTAAGCGTAAGATAAACGTCGGTTAACTGTCACTGCGTTTCTGAATACGAAACAAACCATTCAATAACTATGAAACCGATAACTAGTTCCTTAGTTGCCGCTAGATGGGTCTGTATAATAGATCGCGTCTAAAATTGGTTTTATTATTTTAATTCGTCTATAATTAATAGTTTTATTTATAATAATATATTTTTCGAGGATAAATAAGTGGCTTAACACTATTTTAGTTAATAAGTATGATAAGTCGTTACTTATGGACGGATCAATGAACAACATCATTGCCATTAAAAAAAAAAGTTCACTTCATCGTTTTCGTTTCGCATGGTATTATTTTTGCTTTACCGTTTGATTTTAAGTTTTATGTCGACAGTCTATTTCGTATTTCCAATCGTTTGTGCCAGTGCTGCCATTTTAGCGCTTTCGGCGCTAGATCTAGCGCTTTTTTGCTATGTTCAGCGGGCACTTGATCTTTTTAGCGCCTAACGGATAATTTAGCGCTTTCTTAATTTTTAATATGGCAGCACTATTTGTTCCGTGGAGAATAAAATTATTGTCTATGTTCAATTTTGTGCTCTATGCCAGCTGGGTTTTAATATGGCAATAGAGCACGGGGAATCCCATGAACATTAAGTACGGTTTGTTTCATGTTTGGTTGATTGACTTTGCTTCTTTCATTTTCATTCTGTCTATGTGAACGCACTGAAGTTCAAGTTTAGAAATAACGTTTTAAGCACTGATTTTATTAGTTACTCTTGTGAGTGTTCCATAGTGTTGTGTTGGTTAACTCTTTTGAAATGGATGTACCATTATCAAAAAAAACTGTGTACAAACAAAGATATAAAGTCGAATGGGAGAAATCGCCCAACTTTAAACAATGGTTGAAACCTGTGCCTGGAGATGATACAAGGGCAATGTGTTTGTATTGTAGGAGGTATTTTCTTGCCAAATTAAGCGATATCCAGAGACATTGTGATTCAGTTCATCACAAGAAGCAGGCGAAACCTTTCTTGGACAAAAAACAAACACAAATCTCTTCAATGCTGCAAAAACCCGTCGATAAGCTCTGTGTTGAGGCTGAAGGTGCTCTCTCAATGTATGTTGCAGAACACACAGCTATACAAGCAATTGATCACCTTACCGAATTATGTGAGAATAAATTTTCGGATTCTAAGGCTACTACAGAAATGAAACTGCACCGAACGAAATGTACAGCAATAATTTAGGAAGTATTAGCACCTCATTTTAAAGATTCTTTGAGAAATGATATTGGTGATAATTCGTATAGCTTGATTATAGATGAATCTACTGATGTTTCTGTTCGAAAATATCTCGGTATTGTTGTTAAATATTTTAGCAGCAGTCGCAACGAAATAGTTTCCACATTCTTAGGGCTGGTTGAATTGGAATCTGCAGATGCCGAAGGAATAGTTTCGGCGTTAACAGCACAACTTGAAGCTTTTAAACTTGATAAAAGCAAGTTAATTGGGATCGGAACAGATAATGCTTCGGTTATGACTGGAGTAAACGCAGGTGTCCATAAAATATTGCAGGAAAGGTATGCTTTACCCAATCTAGTGTTGATAAGATGTGTCTGCCATTCGATTCAATTGGCAGTGTCACATGCGTCATGTGAGACTATACCAAGAAATATAGAATTTATGATAAGAGAAACTCACAATTGGTTCAAGCTTTCACCGAAACGAAAAAACGAATATAAAAAAATATATGAAGCGATAAACTGTGGAGAGGAGCCACTTAAGATCTTAAAAGCTTGTGATACACGATGGCTGTCAATTGAACCCGCGGTAACTAGAATCTTAAGTCAATGGATAGAACTAAAATTACACTTTCAATTAATGAGAACTCGTGAAAATTGCTACCAAGCCGAATTATTATATAACATGTACAACGACGAAAGAAACAAAATTTATTTGCAGTTTTTGTGTGGAATACTTAATAATTTACAAGGGGCAATAAAAACTTTTGAAAACAAAACTTCTGACCTATGTCTGCTCTACAATACGCTACATGATTTGATACGAAACATGTGCACGAAAATAATAATAGCGCAACCGAGAATGCAATTCGAAAGCATTAATGTGAAAGAACATCTGTCTCTGTCACCATACCTTGGTTATTTATTTGAGAAAGAGATGAACGAGTCTTCATTGAATGAGGATGAAAAAAATGCAATGAAGACGAGGTGTGTTGATTTTATTATTAAACTAATAAATGAGCTGCAACAAAGTCTGCCTGAAAATTTAAAACTACTTAAAAACTCTATGGCATTATCTGTTTCCGTCATTTTAAAACCAAACAGAAATATTGATAACTTTATACAAGTTTTGGAAAGTCTGGGTTACACAGAAAATATGGATAATGTTATACAGCAGTGGCAAACTGTTATCCTACAAAACTGGGAAAATACCGAAGATACGGTGAAGTTCTGGATAGAAGTTCAACAGTCGAGGGACGCAGCTGGATGTTGTCCATATAAAGACTTATTCAATGTCGCGACAAAAATAATGAGTTTGCCACATTCAAATGCTGATATTGAGCGGGTGTTCAGCTTAATGAATGTGGTTAAAAGCAAGTTGCGAAATGCATTGCATTTAAAAACTATTAACGCCATCCTATTAATAAGAACAGGATTAACCGCGGTTAACAGCAACTGTTATAATTATCAACTACCAATATTTTAAGTAAGATAGTATCATCCGAAAAATATAAAGTAAATACTACTGAACCTAACCAGCCTGGACCCTCGAGTTCAGCTATGATGGAAGAAGAATTTTAATTTTTTTTTAACTTGTTTTTTACTTAAAGTTGACTTTACTATACCCAAACTGTAGGTATAGAATAATATTATTATGTTTTCTCTTCTAAATTGTATTATTGTAATAAATAGTTGTTTTTCACTACAATCACTTCGTATTTTATTTTATTTTTGTCGTGCGTATGACGCTTTTTCCACGATCAACGAGATGCGTTTATACGAGTCGCAATCTGCGTCTCGCTTCCAAACCTTTATCAGAATTGTTTTAAGAGTTCATGGTAACAGCCCATGTTTAGTATGGGAGATTATTTAATCACACTGATCGTCTAAAAAGCGCTTCAGTTAAAAGTTCGAATTTAGCGCTTTATTGACTCGTTTGAGCCGATTTAGCGCTTTAATGGCTCGTGAATATATTCGAATCTAGCGCTTAGTGCACCGCTGTTAGCGCTGATTAGAGTTTTTCATCTGGCAGCACTGGTTTCTGCTTTTGGTGAACATTCTTTTGTAAAATAACATATTATAACTGGAAAATGCAGTAAAAAAAATTACTGAAAGAGAAGATGCTTGATATAGAAGTGGCTAAAGAATTTGTTTATTTAAGCAACAATACAAGAACATTTTGAAAGGAATTCTACTACGTCTTAAGTTTCTGGGTACTGATTTATTAGAAATAAACTCCAGTACTTCCAAATCAGACTCTGATGAGCTGCTCGTATTCATTATGCTAACACTCATTGTTTTTTCCTATGAATAATTTTATTAAATAACTTTCACTGGTATTTTAATTGAAATAATACAGGCTATAATTATGTATAACCTAAAAGTTGATGTAGTTTGCTATGAAATGAAACGTCAGTTAGAGTTATAGAGCCGATAAACGGCACACATTGGTCAGTCAAGTTAACTTGAGTTTAAACTGAGTTTATCTTACATTGCGGTGTTCGGAAACGCACTTTCACAAGTTATCGAACCGATAGCGCTATTGAATAGATAAACTACCGATAAAAGTACCTCAGAAACCGGGCATAAGAAAATCAACAAAATGGCATAAAAAGGTTGGGTTTCACATAATTGACATGTTTTTACTTAATGCATTCTATTTGATTAAAGTGATAAAAAATAAACAAAATTATAGTTTAGCTGATTTCCAATTAAACGTTATCAGGCAAATAATAGAAAAATACAAACAATGTTCTTTAACTCAACAGTCAACTTCGCGCGGCGTCCTTGACCCGTCCTTTAACCGTTTTTTACATAATGGTGCCTTAGAGCATTTTCCTGTTAGAATACCAACCGGCAAAAGTCAGCGATGCAAAATGTGCGCAGCAAAAAGAAAACGGTCTGAGACTCGTTTTATGTGCCAAAAATGCAAAGTTTATCTGTGCATAGATTCATGTGCTGTTGAGTACCACAATTCTACAAAACAATTGGTATCGTGATCCCACATCACTATTTTTGTGTTTAGTCTATTATGTTTATGGTCGGCTAGACGTTGTCGACACTCGACAATATTCATTATTCCATATTCGACAGTGACGACTATTTGTGGCACGACGACGTTTGTAAAATCGTGAACATTTCACAATTTTTTAATATCAAGATGGGGTCCAAAAGTAAGTGGTTTTCGAAACGTATTGCATCTAATGTAAATAGTGATATCATTACAAAAACTCATGTTTGATTTGTTTTATAGGGAAGTTTGAAGAGAACCAGTCAATTTTGGCTCCCTTTGACTATAGCCAAGACGAAGTAGACATAGAACGTTGGTCAGCGTTGATGGAAGGTTAACATCTTGGCTACAGCAAGATGTTAACCTTCCATCAACGCTGACCAACGACGAATATATCGCATATAAGAAGCTCTGATAGTACGCCAGATTTACTGTAGTAAAAAAAACAAATGCAAGTACACAATACGAGCAAATTGATAATCCAGTAAAAGAAAGAGCCAAAATTTTAGCGGACAGTTATTTTGTTGGCGATGAAACTCATAAAAATAAGTTTATCGCATGTTACACAAATGTGGTCTCGTCAATAATTCGCCTCGTCGATAGCGAGCATAAATAATTTTTCGACTGATCATACTATTATTGAAAAATCTTACCTCTGATTGTTAGACTGATTTTAGTAATAAGAAATTATATCTGTGATTATTTGACTGATTTTATTGAAATTAGTGTTATACAAATTGTGATTGTGATATCGTTACATCTAAGTCAATAGGTGAACTGATAATGACATTGTCCAAGTAAAATTTTTATTTTTATATTTGTTATTAATTAGTGTGATACAAATTGTGATTGTGATAAATATCGTTACCATCTAAGTCATTATGTAAACTGATAATGACATTGTCCAAGTAAAATTTTTATTCTTATATTTGTTGTTAATTAGTGTGATGCAAATTGTGATTGTGATAAATATCGTTACCTAAAATCCTAATCTTATTTCAAATGGAGTATAGATATACTCCATTTGAAATAAGATTAGAAATTTAAATAAACCTTTTTTACAGTCCATTCAACCGATTTTGACTTCTATTGCGTTAGTAGCATGACAAATGGCAGCTGCAGCAAATAGTTGGTATTGTAACCACGTTTTTGCTTTTAATGCCATCCTTATGAAAACGGAATAGAAGTCAAAATCGGTTGAACGAACAGTAAAAAAGGTTTATTACAATTTCTAATCTTATTTCAAATGAAGTATAAGTCATTATGTAAACTGATAATGACATGTCCAAGTAAAATTTTTATTTTTACGTTTGTTGTTTAGTAGGATAACTGGAGTTTAAATGAATACAAATAAGAACTCATTACCTGCACCTACTTCCTATTGAGGATTAAAAATGGCGAGGTTTATCTCTGGACTGATTTTATTGTGAATAGCCTAAGTACTAATTAATAAATCGTTAAAAATTTGAACGATTTATTAATTAGTACTTTAAACACTTTTTGTTTTACTGGCTTACGAAAAATGCCGGATAATTTCGTAAGGTAAGTAGTATTCAAGTAGGTACCTAAATCTTCACCAAGCTAAGTTTGCACTTCACTGGAATGCGGCGTGTACCCGTGTACCTATCTATACTAATATTATAAAGAGGAAAGATTTGTATTTTTGTATGTAACGAATAAACTTAAAAACTACTGGACCGATTAGAAAAATTCTTTCAGCAATGGATAGCTACATTATCAGCGAGTAACATAGGCTATATTTTATCCCCGTACTCCCACGGGAACGGGAACTACGCGGACGAAACCGCGTGACGTCCGCTAGTGTATGATATAATGTTAAAAATAACAATAACTGCAAAGTAAAATCTAACAAACATTTGTTTACTTTTTAAAGTCACAGCGAATCTTTTTTTGCAGCCCGTACCTAAGCGTCAGTGAGACGTAATCGACGCGAGGTGCAAACTTAGCTTGGTCGAGTTGTAGTTGTTAGTTAACCACGCTCGCAAATGCAAATGTCGTTATTAAAACGAAATATCGACATCGAAAAGTCAAGTATTGCACATCCCTCTTTGTTGTAAGTATTTTTCGATTCACTGTGCCGGGCGCTGGGGGCATGCCAACTGATATGAAGTCGGGGGGTTGAAAGGTTAATACATTAATGGTCTGGACCATATTCAGCTCGTACCAATGACGCCACTATAATGAACAGTATCTTAGTTAATGAAGACGAAGATGGTGATGTGATGTTTAGTTGGCGCTACAAAAATTGCGATGTTATTATTGTAGACCGTGGATTCAGAGACGGTGTCCATAACATGGAATCGCATGGCTTCACAGTGCAAATGCCTGAAACAATGCACCCTAGGGAAACCCAATTAACGACTGAACGGGCAAACAAATCTCGCCTTGTGACCATTTGCCGATGGGTGGCCGAAGTGATGAATAGTCGGTACAATAGACGAAGAACTATAAAAACAACTACGAACGAAGAACGACGAAGAACTATAGTAATATAACACAACGATAAACCAAGGCTCACAGAAGAAGATCTAACGTTGTTTAGTTTTGGCTCCTATCAATTAAAGCAAGCAAGGAGTTATTACGCTGAGCACATTAAAGCCGACACGACGGCACATATACGATAGAGTTAGGAAACGCTCGGCCAGAAGTACACGCAAGGGAGCTAGAAGAAAATGTTGTCGTTTTTCGAGAAAGAATTCAATCCCGACGTTACTGCGAAAAGCTATTACCTCAAAGAAAAAGTGGTGTACAGCCAAAGACTTGGGGGGCTGAATTGGAATCACTGCACCCAGACAGGATTGCAATTAGCGCACGCAAGTATGAAGACTTGCAAGTGGTAAAAACAACGCTGCAGTCAGATTTTAGAGAATTTTACGATAATCTGCTACATAATTAGAGAATACTTGAATTAGTCATTTGTTTGAAATTCTCATTAACTGACTTTGTGTTTTTTAATACATAAATCTCTATAGATACAAAATCAGGAAGATTGGACTTATTCTTAATGGCATGGTCACAACTTTTACTTAAAATTTTAGTTTTCTCACAGGCTCCACTGTAATTTTCTCTGTGTAGTGTCCCAGAACCATGCTCTTTGGAAACCATCACTTCGCTTTGGTTCTCTGTATATGAACCATACATTTCTTCATAAATTTTCTAGTCTGAAATTTTGTCTTTTCTCTTACAATTTCTTATTGACCAATTGAAATAACTTAAAAAGGTGACAGTTTTGTTCTTGAACTTTGAAGCAGTTTGTAGCAATGAAATTGTAATTTTGTTTAAGTTCTAAAATTAACTAACCTAATTTTAAAACTAAAATGGAATTGCCATAATTAACCCTTCGGGGATTACGAGTGTGATGTTAACCAACACTGCTGATGACTAAATTGGACATTCATTACTAATGTTTGTGATTCTGTGCCTTGGATATTCCTTATTTTTTACTTGTGTCGTTAGATTTCAAATCGCATCAAGTCCACTTTTGGCATGAAGTTAGCTTTTATTCTTATTTAAAAGGCAGGGGAAGTATCTTTTACAATATGTTATCAAATTGAAACAAGTCCCTGTAGTTTTCAAGCAAAATAAGTTTAAAACACATCCCTTTTTTCAAATTGAACCAAGTCCATTTGACATCTTATATCAAAACGCAGCAAGTCGCATTGAGCCAATCAGAGCGACGCGATCGTTCAAAATGGCGCCCAGTTGTGTGTTGATTGTCGCCACGCATGTGAAGTCGTGTCGTGTTTTTAATAAATTTGTTCAGATATTTGAAGAAAATCAATGGAGAAAATACAAATCGTGCCTCCTGATAAGGCACGGAAGCGAATAGTGCAAAAGAATCAAACCAAACGCGAGCAACTGAAGCAAAAACGGTAAGTTCTTGGAGTAAGCAACCATTCTTATCAGCCATTATCCAGGGCCGCAATGAACACGTGGTGTTCGTATGCAATCAGATATTATATTTTATTATAATAATATATTATTAATGTTTGTGTGTTACGATCATCATTTTATTTTTTGAGCGAATTTATCAACATAATCAGCATGAAACAACTATTTGCAAAACTGTGATAGAAACTGTAGGCATAGAAGGGTGATGTAGGTACATTGAAAACACTCTCACAAGAAAGATAGCGAAACTATCATATTGCCTCGGTTCCCTCTGAGACCAAATTAATCACCATTTATAGATTTTAATTCCTTTGTTAGTGTGATAAAAAAAAATAGATTTTCAATATATTGGTCGGTTTTTTGAAATAGAAAACTTGATGAATTTTAAACCATTTTGTGCTTAAAAGTTTTTATTTTTTTAAAGCTGTGGTTCATAAAATGGACCGTCTAATCTAAATATATGCTTTTATTTTCAAAATATTATTTGGGTGCATATAATATTCATCATCATCATCATCATCATCATCATATCAGCCGTTGGACGTCCACTGCTGAACATAGGCATAGCATATAATATTAATTTTATTGATTTCAGGTATAAGGCACCTGGTCTTCCAGTCATACCAGTATGTAATCACAATCTTAAACAAAAATACCAATGCAGAAAATTGACATGCAATTGACATACACAAACATGTTCAATTTTCATAGAAATTTCTATTACACCAAAAACAAGATAGATCAAGACAAAACATTGTAAAACATCACAGACTCAAAGAAAGCGTCGAAGAGATAACAGCAGGGTCACGAAACGGATGTCAGTACAATATTATGTCAGAAAACATCAAACAGGTGCCTTAGTCAATGTTTGCAAAAAAGCATTTCTATGCATTCTTCGCATTAGACCGACTCGACTGAGAGGAGTACTAGCACGACATCATGAATGTGGTTTGATGGCTGAAGAGCGGATGGGGGGGAGATCGTAAAGAATTCGAATTCAGAGCTAGGAAGGAGGCGGTTCAAAAATTTATTCAAGGATTCAGACCTTTGGAAGTTCACTATACTCGAGGAAAGGATAGCAAACGTGTTTACTTAGATCCATCTTTAAATATTACGAAAATGTTCCAACTCTATAATGATCAAGCTCCTCCAGGGATGTCTGTGACACACGCGTTTTTTAAAAAATCTTTACCAGATCTTTTAATATCGGTTTCGGTACACCTCGACAGGATGTCTGCTCAACTTGCCTTCAATTGACTGAGCAAATAAAGCATGCAAAAATTGCAGCTGAAAAACAAACTCTGATGACTACACTGCGTATCCATAAATTACGTGCGAATGCGTTTTTTGCCAAATTAAGGGAAGAGAGGGATGATATGATTACGCTAAGCTTTGACTGCCAAAAAAATCTTCCTCTTCCCAAAGTGCCGGATCAGGCAACTTATTACTCCAGGCAGCTGTATCTTTATAATTTCACGGTAGTCATAGGTTCTTCTCATAGTTGTCTTAACAAAGAAAATGTAATGTCTTACCTGTGGACAGAAAATGTCACTTCGAAATCAGCGAACGAAATTTGCAGTGCAGTACAGCATTGCTTAAATTCTCTTGATCTTCGAAATATAAAAACTATCAGGTTAATGGCAGACGGGTGTGGGGGGCAAAATAAAAATAGCTTTTTAATCGGTATGGCCAGTAAGTGGCTTTCAGAGGCACCATCAACATTGAAAACGGTAGAAATAATATTTCCGGTAACGGGCCATTCGTTTTTACCTGCAGATCGAGTTTTTGCTATGACCGAGAAACAGATCAGAAAATTGGAATCAATTGTTGAGCCAAGAGAATACGAGGAGATTATAGCTAACCATGCTCGTGTTTACAATTTGGGCACAGAAATACCAGTATACGACTTTCGTTCAGTTGTTAGAGACACTTTCAAAAACTGCAACCAATGGCATTTTCAAATAAGTAAAACTAAACGCGTGATACTGAGAAGAGGTAAAACCACACGAAGAATTGTAGCACGAGAAGAAATATCATACCAAAGCGATACCGGCGTCAGTAAAGTTTTGCTACGACGTAACAAAAACTTAAGAGACATGATACCAGAGCAATTAAATACAGGCATTGCTGTGAACCATTTAAAATTGAGAGACGTAAAAAATTTACTAACGAAACATTATGGGCCTGATTGGTCTAAATTTGAATTTTTATAAAAATGTTTTGGAGAGTAACACAGAAAATTTAGAAGCTCGAGAAAGTGATGTCTGCTGTGAACAGGATATTGAGGAAGTATTAAACTTTGTATAAATTAAGTATTTTGTGAAATTAATATTCTAAATAGTGCTATTTATAGAGCTTAGTAAAATATGGTATTGTACTGTATAAAACTATTACATATAAGTATATACAGGGTGTACAAATGTAAGCATGTCTTATTCACGGAGTTTACTATTTTGCTGATACTGAACAACTTTCACCAAAGAAAACAACAAATTCGCAAAAAAAAAAACTGACAAGTCCGAAGGACTTTGTTCATATTGACAAAATAAACCTAAATCCAAATTAGAAATTCGTTTTTCTCCTAATCTAGAAACATTTCATAGGAACAATGATAGAAAGGATGATAGAGAATCCGATTTTTGATAGTCACACCATCCTCAAAATGAGATCATAAAAAGCCTTACTTGAACAGAAAAAAACCGCTTTTTATGAGTTTCATCATTTTGGACTTACATCAATTTGAAATCTAACAACACACTTGTTAAAAGATGTAGGTTCTAGAGGTTAATTTTCTAATTTTATATTGCTTTAAAAACATTAAAAGTCTACATTATCCAAAAATATGTTTAAGAATAACTCACTATTACGTAGTTTTTAATTAAAGTTACCACATTCTTTTATTTCAATAAAACTTATTTATTCAAACTTAAAACTGTGTTTTTCTTATTATCAGCTAGCTTGTGTCCGTGGCACCACCCGTGTGGAGGTCCCATGGAGACATGCTACCGTAATGTGCACACCAGTAAAGCTCCCCATGACTTTTTCAGACATCTTCAACAATCATCATCATATTTCATCCAGTTTACACAAAACTTTAATGAGTTATACACATAAACCTTTTTCATGAATTACTCCATTGGTTAAAACAGTATGAAAATCTGTTTGGTCGTATTTGAGTTTATCGCATTCAGATAGACAAAACTAAATAAATCAGTTCATTTTATATTAGACCCTCCCACACCCGCTATCTATTGTTATTAAGTCTGTAGCACTTGTACCTGGTTCACTTTCACTACACACTGAACATGGACACTAAACTTGCTGCCAGTTTGGAGGACCTCGAGCGATTGTTTGGCTCCCGAATGCAGGAATACGAAGCAAAATTGCAGCAGGCTACCACTAGCACTGCATCAGCTTCACCAGACATTGCATCAATCGCACATGAGTTCTCCGAGTTTAAGCTGTTTGTCTGCCAAGCACTATCTACATTAAAAACTCAAATTGAGCTGCTTGCTGCTGGGTTTGATAGGCATGAAACCACCATGCGGAGAAAGGTCCTGCTGTTCCATGGTGTTCCAGAGAAGGATAATGAAAAGTTGCTTGATGTGGTCCACAACATCCATACCAACAACATAATACTGTAAACGCTCCTTAGACAACTGTCACCATTTCGATATTTGAAAGTCCTCACAAAAAGCTGGGCATTTGCAAAAAAGCCCAGACATTTTATTTAAATCTTTCTTTTTTCAGTAACCATTTAACAATTTTTATTTACCTACACTGCAGTATATAAACAAGGGCAAATGGCAATGACAGTCTGGACGGGAGGCCAAAAAGACATGTCCAGACAAATCCGTGACGGATGGTACCATACTCTAGATCTAGACCAATACAACTTTTTCAACAAACTTTGACAACAAAACGAGACAATGCTGTTGTCACAACCAATCATTTGAGAGAAAACCAAAACTGCAACAACGTGAATTTCACAAGTGTAGGTTACTATTAATTACAAATCTTATTCCAAAAGATGGAATAAAAAGGAACTTATGTTTTTATTTTCCTTAGAATTGACAAAATAATGACCTTACCATTCCACTTTCCAAGCATTGGCAACAAAGCTAAAGTCACGCCTTTACATCAATGAGATTGGCACATTTGTGTGACGGAACACAAAAGTTTTAAGTTTTCAGAATGCTTACAAAGAAGTAATATTGGTCTGGAAACTTATCTGACCAAACACAAAACCATTAACCACGCCTACGCTCTCATAATGCCGCAAATCATTTAGGATTATCACAGTCGATCACAGAATAAGGCAAGGTTTTAGGCAATATTGTAACTAACATTGGTTAATATAATAAACCACCTGTAAGTGTACAATATGGATTGCAATTAACGATTTGAGTTACTATTACTATTTCCCAAAAAATACTGTGAAATAACCAAAAAACCAAACAACCTAATAAAAACCCATCCATTAATATATAACCCCAATATATTACTTTCCTCTATGTATAACCCTCTCGTTACAGAGTAGTATATTCCTTGTAATATAACCCAAACCTTTTTGACTGTTGTTATCTTGTTATGTGTTGTTTTTTTTGTTAATAATATTTTAATGGCCTGGTTGCTGAGACCTTTTAGCCAAGTCTTTATTTAGTTACAAGGTTTAAATATTGATGAAATGAAAAATTCAAATTCAAAACGTTTATTGCGAACTAGGTGTACAATGTAGGTGTTAATTATGTTATGTTAGTACTTATGACTTAGCAGCCTTTTACAAGCATTGCAATTATTATTCGCCTGCCCTTATCATCCTAAATTAGCATGCATTAAACATTATTATTACTTAATTATTTCCTTTTATATTAGTACAATTAAATTGAGAAATTATAGTTATGTCAAAATTAAAATGTCAATAATGAATTTAATACAATTATTCAGCAATAAATGTCGGTAGTACAATTTAAATTATAATTTTATATAAAGTTAAATAGGATAGATTAAATTGTATTGTTTTATACGACTGATCGCCAACTTTGTACATGGGAGAATATCGCTATTTTAAGCTAGACTCTAAATATTCTTTTACTGAGTAGAAACAATTTTGGATTAGGTATAGTTTTAGCCTTTGGAATAATGTTACAGATTTTTCAGTTTTAAACATGTTGGGCAACTTATTATATATTTTTATTGCCATATAATATGGGCTATCGCTTAACATATTAATTCTTGAGGATGGAGCGAATAACCTCTTTTTATGGCGAGTGTTGACATTGTGCGTATCAAAGTCAAAGTCAAAGGTTTATTTGCAAACTAAGTGTACATTTTGGTGTTATTTTATACTGTAGGTACTTACAACTTAGCGGCCTTTTCCAGGCATCGCAAATGTGAGGGTTATTTAACATTACAAATTAAAATTAAAATAACTATGCTATTGACAAATTTAGTATTACTCATTCAAATAACAATATAAATACATTTTTATAATTCAATATTAATATAAATACATTTTTTATGAATTTGATCGTCTTATTAATTTATTTCGAATAGGATGTCATGTAGGTAGTGGTGTAAGTGTGTGGAATGTATGTGTACAAGAATGCGTGTGTAGTAGTTATTGATTTATTTTTGGTGTAAAAATTCTTCAATTGAATAGTAGCAATTTTTTAAAAGGTAGGTTTTTAATTTATTGTTAAATGGAGCAAGCCTGGTTTCATTTTTAATCTCTTGAGGCAGCTTATTATAAATTCTTATTGCCATGTATTGTGGGCTTTGGTGTAGCATTTTTAGTCGTGACGGTGGTTGGTATAGGTTATGTTTGTGCCGGGTGTTGTAAGTGTGTATGTCCTGTACTTTAGTGAATGTGTGCATGTTTTTGAATACGTAGATACATATATCGTGTAAATATATACAAGGAAGCGTGAGTAATTTATATTTCAGAAAATAGGGTTCTCCATCTTCTACTTTAGTGAACTTTTTTATATTTTTAAAAACAAATACACAAATGGCAAGTATATATATTGACGGCAGAGTTAGAATTTGATATTTTATTAAGTATTATGAATTCAATGCATTATGATGATTTAACCTTTAGAAAAAAAAAAAAAAACTTTTTACTATCATTTCGTGATTATGGGGGATGCGCTGAGGTAGCCCGCGAAATTGAAATTTTATTACGTTTTTTGCAATTTGCAAGTCAGTAACAGGTTGTATCTTGATCTAAATATAATTCGCGGCCGTAACAAATATGGCTTTACAGAATTGTAATCATTAGAATCAGCATTACAACTCTCTAAGTTCATAAAATCCTACTGAATGATTATTTAAGAAATAGTCATTAAATAGGATTTTACGAAGAGAGTTACTTGTATTGCCGATTCTAATCATTATAATTCTGTAAAGCCATATTTTTTACGGCCGCGAATCATATTTACATATTTAGATCAACATACAACCTGTTACTTACATGCAAATTGCAAAAAACTTAATAAAATTTGAATTTCGCGGGCTACCTTAGCGAATCCCTCTTAACGAACATTTTTTTTAACGAAATGACGGTAAGAAGTGTGATTGTACTGCAGCTAGAGTGTGTTCATTTTATCTTGACGCTTGACACTATTGGTAGCACTGAACTTTGTTCGTTTAGAGTTCAAAATGGCGACTGACAAGAACTACCATTCACATAACTGCAAAATTCAGTGCTACCAATCGCGTCACGCATCAATCTATCTAATTAAATTAAAATCTAATGACCGCACATTAAGGAGCGTTACTTTAGCTCATCCTTAAGGGGGATGCGCTAAGGTAGCCCGCATAAAAAATTTCAATTTTGTTTTTTTTTTAATTTAAATTTCGCGGGCTACCTTAGCGCATCCCCCTTAAGGATGAGCTAAAGTAGCCCACATAAAAAAATTCTTACGTTTATTTGCAATTTGCAGGTCAGTAACAGGTTGTATGTTGATATAAATATGATTCGCGGTCGTAAAAAATATGGCTTTACAGTATTATAATTATAAGAATCAGCAGTACCGGTATATTTCATGTTAGTTACATGAAATATACCGGTAGTTATATAGTAATATTGTTCTCTGTTCACAACTGTAGACAGTTAATTTCGCTAGTATTGATTAGATTATAATTATGTTGAAATTCGTAAGGATTCCGGGGAATCCTTGCATAACCTTCAAGGCCTATTTTTTTTTAATAAATAAATAATAGGGTATCCCCTCGGGTAATTTTGACGATTAAGCGTTTCGGTGTAGAGTAATCAAACGTTTTACGGGAAATGCGCGTTTACGTAAAGGGCGAATAAAAAGATTAATCGTATAAATAAAACGAACTTTCCGAGTTTGGCTGACTGCTGTCTATTGAAAATTCCTCAGACTCGGAAAATTCGATTGACTCCAGAGAGGGTATCCTGCTATACGTGACTGTACCAAAAACCTGTAAATCATAAAATAAACTTCAGACAGCAATAGCCTCTGTAGACAGGTCCATACATTAAAAAAACCGGCCAAGTGCGTGTCGGACCACGCACAATGAAGGGTTCCGTAGTTAGGATGAATTTATACAAACTTAACATTGTAGTTGAAAAACATGTTCTCCCATACATCGATATACGCCACGGTCAACTTTCCAACTGAAAATTTAAGTTTGTAATCGCAAAAAAATGATTTTTTTTATGTAATAAAACTACAAATTTACAATTTTCGGACTTTTTCCTTTACTTGTGCTGTAAGACCTTGCTTCTTGCCAAAGGACATGTCCAAAAATGGTTTTTTATTATTCAATAATTCTAACCAGGATCAGTTAAATATATTTGGATAGACAACCCAAAAGCTAGTGTTTCTAACTATAACATACATTTTTAAAGGCCTCCATTTTTAAGAAAAATCTTTTTTTGTTTTAGTGTGAATTTACTCCTAAAACGAACAAACATTTCTAACTAACTAGTATATTAAAGTGAACACACCCTAAACAAATACAAAACTTGTCAAAATTGACACATGGCACTGTCATTATTGTCTTTAGATATTTGATGGATGATTATGACAAAGTAAACAATAAGAAATAGGATGAAATGGGGTATTTTCAGTCAAAAATGTTTAGTCTAACCTTTTAGAACTGAAAGGGCACTCTATAGGTATGATCATGGCTACTTAGAATGTTTATGTGCAAGTTGTAATAAGTAATTATTTTAATATGTTAATAGTATCTACTAATTGAGAACATTTTTTAATTACGTAGGAGAATTCCTTTTTTATGACTTGGAATCGAGATCGGAAGTAGATGAAAAGCTTTTCAGCAAAATATGCTTTTGAAAAACTGAATTATTATGCTATAATTGGACGTACGCATGAACGTAAAAATACCACGACGGTTTTTTTTGGCGCACTGCAGTTTCACCTCTCGGTGTTGAAAATCCAACAGAGTGTATCCCAGCGCGTCAAGAAACACACTGTTGGATTTTCAACTCTCGGCGCCAAGCAGAGCATTGAAAATGCACTGCGCGATAAAATCCCGTCGCGATATTTTTATGTCCGAGCGAACGTCGGCTTACAGTTTTGGTATGAAATAAAACTTTGTATAGTCTTAGATATTCATTTATTGATTTTCTTCATTTTCAATGTCTTCTCTTGTTAAAATATTGTCGAGAAACTGAGCAGGTGGAGATATTTATATCATTTTGATGCCGGACCCATCCAAGATACCAGACAATTGTCATCACATGAGCACAGCTTCCAACAGGTCTTTTTCCAATTATGCAACTGCAATAATAGTCAGATAAACAGCTTTGCCAACTAGTCTCTGCCACTTTGAGTAAAATATATGTGTAATACACTCTATTACTATAGTGGCGTGACTTTATTCGTCCTCTGATCAAAGCTGTTTCATGTGATGACGAAATGCCTGGAATGTTTATTAATAGTAAATCTTCACTTACTTCTACAGTAAAAGTACCGTTCGGCCGAATATGTTCCCCATAATAAGAGCGAGCCTGTTTAATTTGATAAATTCCTAAGCTAAATAGAACTAAATCTGACATGTCCATCATAGGGAACATATTCAGCTGTGGTATTTGAGCATTTATCTGTACGAAACTGGCTCGGCGTCTATTAAGCTGATGCAGAATCACATAGGCAGTTAAATAATTTGGCTTGGCCATTCTCTGATTAGCTCTGTCCAGTATAGCTTGGGCATCAGGACGGTCAGTCAAAACGGGATGGAAATGGTTTAAAATGGCTCCTACAATTTTAAAATCATCCATAAGATTTCTAGACCCAATATTTATTTCTAAAGATTTTAAAATCCCGTTTAAACCAACCATTTACAACTTCTACCACCCACCTGCACAGTGTCACTAGTCGAGATCTATTGGCTTTTTCAGTTGATAATTGAGTTTTGCCTTCACTTAGGGTCTCTGGCTTGTAGACAGAATATCCCAAAGATCTGAGCAGTGGGATAGAGTCTCTAAAGCCGCGGTCAAGAATAAATACATCATTCTGTCCAAAACATTGCCTTAAATTAGAATTTTCATTTTGGAACAGCAGTTTCATAATTGTAGCATCAGATGTTGTGGCTGCGTATGGACCAAATATGTTTACAATGTGGCCATCGGTGGCCACCAGCAAAAAAGGTTTAACAAGATTTGCAAACTTGTGTAAACTGTATGATTTTTTTTGGAACAGATAATTTGACGATTTCTGTAAGTATACATAGGTTCCATCGCAAATAACTATGGGGTTATTTTCTGCTGTTCCAAAAAGACCCTGTGGGATTAAAAGATTTCTACTGGACAGGCTTGCTCGAGAAATACGATTGACACCTAAATGTATTGGTACAAATGATAAATGATAAATGATTTAATATTTTATTTAATTTTTTTATTGATTAAATTGCGTTGTGAACTGAAATTCATTCAACAATTCCCAATTATAAACACTTAAATGTCCTTCACATACTCGGGCATTAGGTGAGACATATAATTTATAGTCAATTAATATTCGTTTTCTAAGGTACATGGGTACTCTCAAACGTTTCAGATTTATACACTCGGGAACAAAACAATGATTTGATGAATCCGGTGTCCGACTGTAACCATCTAGTTCTACATACCTGTTCTCATTTTGAACTACATTGACAAAATCAATTTCTGAACTGAGTGCACTTACAGGTTCAGCCACAGAGCTAGACCTACTTTCTACATTGTCTTGAGTCACTTGAGCCTCTCTTGGTGGTTCCATCAATTCGTGAATATTGTTATGAGCTTGTTGCCAGCAGGCATTACATGCTCGAGCATTAGCAGGGATCTGAAATTAAGTTTTCATTTATTGTGTGTTCCAGTAATCAGTAATACAATATTATCAAGTGAAAATATTTAATTTACGTATTTACCTGACGGGAGTTGATGATACTAGCTAAATAAGCCCGCTCAGGATGACCATCAGGTAAGGGACGAGAGCGCCTGCCTGTTTTTCTTGAGATAGAAACACCACAATACACACATACTGATTGATCACCCAGCAGTCGGTCACCAATGTTATGGTCGTTTCTGTTACTCTGTTCTATCAGCAAAAGGTTGATGCATTCATGCAAAATGCAATCTCCGTCTGTTACCTAAAAACAAAATAATTTATGTTTAGAACACAATATCGTTTTTCTGCATGAGCAAATTAGTGCTGTATAATCTTTTTCAACATAAGACTGGTACCAAAATATTTAAAAAAAAGTTACATTTAGGTAATTTACATTACCTCCTGAGCAGTCCATTCTTCAATTATTGAGACTATCTCAGGGCTCATGCTTAAAGCGTTATATTCCTACTGCTGATTAACATGTGTGGCTATGTTGCAATTCATGCAGAGAGCCATAACTGTAGCAATAATCTGAAAATAGAAATGGATGTTAATGATTGCAGACTGTCAGTGGACTTAAAAGAAGCAAAGGTTATGCAAATAAAACCCATAGGGAGCTAAATAAGAATAAAGAACAGTACTTACATTGGGGGTTTTAAATCCGAAGTCCTAAACGCGTGCAGTATCAAATAACCGTTATGAAAAAGCAATGTTGTCAGGGTTAAAGGTTCATAAGCTACTGGTATCCTAATCATGTGCAAAGTAGAAGAATCCGTTGTGAAAAGCCAAGTCAGTAAAATCAATGAGAGCACAAATTAAAATACGAGAACACTGGTTATCACGAATGCACGAGACGAGACAGTGTGACCTGTGACAAGTGTGGCAGCATCACAGCACTTGACAGCAGACGGATCAGACGGATGATGCCTGTCAGTCAACACTTTATGTCATATTTTGACAGACAAATATAATCAGCTGTCAAATTAGACATTGTCAAAGTGTGTGGGAGATTTTATTTAGGTTGCCATCAACAAATAACATATATGTACTAACATTAAATATTTTATATTTTTTCTCTTAAATGGAGGGGTCTAAAAATATTATTTCAGTGGTTACAAATTTCATATTTATGTCGCTTTTATTTAAGTGTAGTTTGGCACTGGTTAGATTTTTCTCGGAATAAAAAACCAACGCCCATACAAAAAGCGGACATCTCCTTTAATGATTCTAGGTCAACGGGAAGTACCCTATAGGTTTTGATTTACTTGCGAGTATCGAAATATGTCGCAATAATGTCGTTTATATCGCCGTATTTTTTTATTGCGTTGACTTGGAAGCTTGATTTTTTTAGAGCTTCAAGGGACCATAGACTTACGTATTCGATATTAATTTCAACTTGTTACCTCTACGCGTTCCTGAGAAAAATGGTCTTGACAGACTGACAGACAGACGGACAACGAAGTGATCCTATAAGGGTTCCTTTTTCCTTTTGAGGTACGGAACCCTAAAAAAGATACGGCTGGCATGTATGTACTGAGGGCACTGATCTATATTAAATTTATTATCAGTAATGGTAAAGGAAACATATTATGTGATGCTTAGAGCATTTATCCTCCATGTGATATGATAAATAAATAAATATTTTCTAAGAGTATGAAAATTCTTTGGTATGCCACGTCGCGGCCGCACTGTGTGTTTGTGTATAGCTGCCGTTAAAGTGACTGTGTGTACTCAGCATTTGAATAATTTGTGGCTAGTGGTACTCCACTAGCGCTAGGCGCATGTTTTAAGATTGTAGACGATTCTAACTGTGCGTTCGCACTGGGGAAACGTTTACAAAAGTACATGCTGTAATCTTTGTTTTCTGTCAATGTATTGTGTCGCGTTCGCATTGTCACTTAGCTTGTTGATCCGAAACACCGAAATTTGTTTGACTATTCATATCTCTGACATGTTTTACGCAAAGGCATGTGTATTGAATAAGTTTCTAGACAGACGTTGCGAACGCAGCTAACAACAAATCTTGAGATTTGTCCACAAACATGTTAGGAGATTTGTTTCTTGTGATAATTTTCGAAACATCTGCGTGTTGAATATTTTCTGGTGCGAATATTTGTCACGGCAAACAAATCTCACAAATGAATAATATAAAAAAAAACTAACCATTAATGTTAAAATATTTTTTTGATGATTTTTTCGTCAAAGCGATAATTTCGACGTGGAATTTCAAACATTTGAACTTTTGGTGTTGGCAGCACTGACGCTGAGGCTAATCCACAGAATGCTTATGACAGAACCGACTAAGCTCATAAGCTGTGACACTAAGTTGGAAAGGCAACTGGGTCCCAGCCACAGAAAACAGAGGTCCCAGCAACCAGGCCATTAAAATAATATTTAAAAAAAAAGTTTAACTAAAAAAAACACAAAATGTCAAATATAACTACTAAAAGTAGCGTTTTCTTTCGTTTTACATTTTAGCTATATTGGCTATCATCTCTCACAATCTAAGTAGTCTGTGATCAATGAGTATAATAATAATATGTCTGTGATCAATAATTCTACAATGCACGTACCCAAAACCTGTGGTACGGACAGTACGGAGTACGCACAATCGTCCCTGAATAGTCGCTCCTATTGATGTTCGGCTCTTTCACTATTGTTTTCTTATTGTTTTTTTTTCGTTAAGACAGCAAGCTTGATTGGAATCAGTTTTCTAACTTCTTTGGGGTGTTCGCTATTCGCTAATTGTCGAGGTCGGTCAACTTAATGGTTGTGTGGTATTTGTTTTTGTAGTTTTTGAGTGTTTGGCAAAGATGTGGAGTTGTGGTCAGTTTCAAGTCAATGTCTCAACCATTGAGATAGTCCTAGCAGGTCTCAACAAGTTTTGTAGTATTTTCTCCTTGTTATTCATTTTACATTGGTCTGTGCTTTGTTATTTTTATTCCAATGTTGCGGTAATCATGTCCTATAGTCCTAACCACGAATTGAGCTTCAACCTGATTGAAACAAAATAATGTCAAAATGGAGGAAGGCACATAAACACTCAGTCTATGCTGTAGATGCAGTTGTGTTTTCAGCACAATTAAAAATGGTAAATTTCAGGGTGTCATCCAGCCGATGGCCCAGTGGGGGTCAAGTTGATTTATGGAGGGTGGGAAAATTATGAATATTGTAGGTACTTGCACTCAAGAGCACATGAAGCACATTTACATTTGAAGGGTACAGGGGCAAAACAAGGAATGTTACTAAAACAGGATAGTAAGAATTGTAGGTACTTACACATATCGACGATGAAGTGACATGAACCTCTATCTACCAAAACATAATTTTACAGGAAACGAAAAAAACGTTTCATTTTTTTTAAACACAAGGTATGAATAAAACTAATATTGGTTGTATATTATATAAGAAGCGTGTATCGAGGGATGTGTGAGACTTGTAGATATCCAATCAACTTTTTGATTTAGGCATAGATAGGTGATATTGGCAACCTAGGCTTTAAAAATATACATATTAATAGCCAAGATAGAAGATCTTTCTAGTAAGGAAATGCTAAGATATTTTAAATAAAAGGCGTGATTTTTATAGAAATTTTGAGTTTTTTAACATTTAATGAACTTTAACATTATTTCAAATGTTTACAAAATAATAGTGGCGTATTGTCGTACTATTACAATAGGTGATAGAACATAAAAATGGCTACATTGCTTTCGACACGTAATTAAAAGACAAGAGAATAATCAGTTTATAACAAATTAAGTTTTATAATGAAAAAGAAGAAATATTTCAAACAAATGGCAAAGTGTCATAAAAATTATGGCAGTCTTTAGGTAATACTGCTTTAAGTTGTTGCAGGTGGTTGTACTTCGTTGCTTTAATTGGAATTTTGTTGGGATGCAGTTGAGGATAGGTCGCTTCCGAAGCTAGTAACCTAGGTCTGTTCGGTAGAGGAATCCACTCTCCGTCAAAATCCAGTTTAACTTCGATTGTCATCGTATTGTACTTTATATAAAAACGGTAAAATTATGGCACGTTAACTTTGTCTTGAAATACAAAGCACTAGCAGTAAGGTAAGGGCAAACCTTCACAGCTTCTAAATCCATAGTCAAAAGAATAAATTCTCCGGCAGCTGCTTTTTTCTTGTCCTCTTCTTTTTCTTTTCTAGCCCTTTCTTTCTTAATTATATGTATTTGGTAATCTGTTTCATTTAAATTACCTGAATTGTAACTAGAACAGGTGTCACACATGTCCTTTTTAAGCGTGAATAGTGACAAATTTTTTTCACGAAAATTCTTTTTAAATGTAAATCTACTAACATGTGGTTGACTAGTTTCAGTGCAATATTTCTGATAAGCTTTGTATAAATCGGTAAGTGAACGATAGTTTGGTTCTATGAAGAGTTTAGATGTGTCTTTTCTAGCGTAATGAGATGGCAATTTCGGCAAACTTGTAAAAAAAATATCTAAAATTGAAAGTTTTCTTTCTACTTCTGCTCTTGGAGTCTTGGTTTTTGAATCATAAATTGCCTCATGGTTTGAAGTCATACCAAACTCACTCTTTTTGACCCATGCTTGAACAGTGAACGATCCCAGTGAAAAAGTGTTTAAAAACATTTGTTTACATACCTGTACTTTATTCGAACAGTCTTTCTCAATTGGCAAAAAATATGATAGAGTTCCTTCCCGCCTAGATCTTTCACTAGCTGATTTTGTCTTCCGAGATGTAATGGATCGTGTCACCAATCCCGTAACATAAACTCTTCTTTGGTCCCAGGTCATTTTCTTCCAAAAACTGCTATGTAAGTCCTTTCGACAATCCTCGGTAAACCTATCACAGCCTCTTACCTTACTCTTCTTACAAAAATCGGAAACGCATGTTGGTCCCATTTGTCTTGCCTGTCTTATAGTATCTTGCTGGAACTTCCTATCTTTTGGTTTAGAGTAGCCTAGATACTCTTCACCTCGCATTCGCTTCAATAGGGCTTTATTCTTTTTCCAAGATTTAGGATCAGCAATGTGACGACGTTTTCGACCTTCTTCCATATCTCCATAATCTTGTAGGTTCTCAGTCACCAATTCTTCAGCAGAACTCCTGTCATCAGGAATTTGACAAACATCATCCGATATAAATTCGATCCGATCCGGTCTGGCAAATGCAATGAAATCAAGACTAATGGTCATGTCCAACATCGCCGGGACCGACGGCGATTTTTTTAAGGAATTAATCGTATTGTTGGTATGCTGTGTTAAATCAGATAATGACCAAGACCTTACTTCGAGACGACGACGGCCGCATGAACGTAAGGAAGTAGATTCATAGTAAGTATTGTCAAGGATTTCTGTGGGCTCAAAGTTACAGACATTTGGTGGACTTAAAACATCAACGTTGGTGATGATAGCTTCCTTTGGATTAGCATTAGGGGTGAGATCGCTTTGATTAGGACTACAGCAATTGCCAGAAAAAGGCGTGTTGAAATCTTCTTCAGGCTAAAAAGAAAAATTGTAATCTTTATAAAATGTACAATAAAGGAGTTCTTACAAACGTCCTGCAAAGCGGGAGAACTTTACAAGCAATATTTTCACCTGACTTTTAATATCTTACCATTTCGTGTTGATTTCCAAATATCTCTTCATATTCCTCAGCAGTAGAATGTCTTAGGTTTGTTACCAAACTATCTTTTTGAAGTTCGTTAAGAATCCTTTTACCTCTCACTCCTTGAAGAAATCGAGCCATAGCGGTAATTTTGTTTCTCTATAAAAATTATAATAATTATTATTATTATTGCTGATTAAACATCAGTAATTTTTTGTCAGTGCGAAATAGTAGTTATGGTTCCATACTGATTAAACGAGAACAATTGCTTATCTACTTAAAATATACAAATAAAAATTGTACGCTCAAACAATAACTTCTATCTTCTTGAAACATACAAATAAAAATTAAGATTACACAAAAATATTATGATATTATTTAAGTATACAACTTTATATAAGTAAATAAACAACAAAAGCAACTATTTTATTAATACAGGACGAAAAAAAAAACAATAAAACATCAGTGATAAAAAACACTGTTATTTGAACATTATTAACGATTTCAATAATCGTCGTAAATAATAAATTCAAAAAAAACAATACTTCTGTATAGGTTTTAACTGTATTAGCGTACTGTTAGACATAAAATAATTACCTGGTATAATAAAAATCCCACTTTTTACACTAAAAACAACAAAAACACTCCTTCCGCAAACTTTCACGTTGCAACTTGCACCAAATTTAAACGAAATGACAGAAGAAAATAGGTAAAACGAATATCGCATGGTGATTCTATCTCCGTCTCGTACTCCCACAAATCACCGTCTAGCTCACGCATTATTAGCCTATGAAATTATCCTTCCTAGATGTCAGCAAGACCAGCCAGTCGGCCGGGAGCAGCGCGAGAGTATAGACGTAATCTAGCAGGAGTGAAGATAGGAGGTCTTGACAGAAATAATTACGCTAACGTCATTTAGGTGTTATTGTTATTAGTCCATTAGGTGATACTGCCAGCAAATGTAACGCACATTTGCTTAATAGTTATTGTCAATTATCAATAGTTCGTTAAAAAATAAGATAATCAGTTATCTGTTATTGCCAGCTCACGTAAACGATTATTTAAAGTCTATCTACGTAAAAAAACTAAAATCGCCAAAATGTCAGTTAGGAGTTCATGTCACTTCATCGTCGATATAAAAACAATCTGATCAAGTGGCTATACATGTCTGTTACAGCATTGTCATATGTAGGCCAGTCAAAACGCTCAGCAACCATAACCAGGACAGCATTGGAGCTGGCCCGCACCCTGCGCACTGCTTGTGCATGGTGGTGTGAAAACAGTCTGCGCGCGTCTGCAAACATGCCCGAGGTGCTGCAGAAGCGGGGCAGCCTCAACACTGCTCTGGACGCATTGTTTTACTGGAGGGCGCTGTAGCACGCTTGTGTGTAGCGAGCCCACTGGCTGCACGTGTACAGTAGAGGTGCAATACGCCTTGAAAAGGGTGATCTTAACTTGATCGGAGCAATGTGCAAACCTGCGAGCCAGCATATTTGTTCTTTTCAACAAGGCCCTCCGCTGCCGTTCAATGTCAGCATCATCCTTGAGGTCAGCCGTGACTACATGCCCTAGGTATTTCAAATGTTCCACTCTGTCTAGGGGAACACCATTGAGAAAGACCGGTGGTACATTTTCCAGGCATTTTGCACTGCTGGCTCCAAAGACCATGCATTGACTCTTGCCAACATTATATTTAACCCTTAATTCGACACTGGGAAGTATACTGGACATCGACTTTGAAAAAATCTGCAGCATTTTTTTTTAACAATATTTGTTTTTTTTTATATATGGAATAACTTGGTTATGTCCTACATTATAACATAAAAAATAACTGTCAATGAGCGCGTGCGCTCGGCCGGTCAGTCGACGCCGCAACGTCAGGGAGGATGAACGCGTCACGACCGCTCTCGGTAAGTCTCGTTTTTTTTTTTTTTTTGTTCTAAAATAAATAATTATTTCTTTTCTGTATATTCCGTAACGTATTTTTATATGTACGTGTATACTAAAATCATAATATTACTTATAGATTTTTCGTTATTCTCTGCGAAACTTGTGTGTCCAGTATACTTCCCATTGCCGGATTCTCGAGGGTTTAGTATGGTTTTGTGATGTGCAGTATACTGGACATTGCCAATGAGACAGAAAACTAACAATTATTATAATATTATGAACTATTATCTATATTATGTATGATAAATGTTATTTATGATACCTAACAATATTATTATTTACAGGTCTTCAAAAAAACATCACGTGCCTCAAAATTATTAGCTTTAGTGCCACCAATTAACGCTCTATCGGACGTAGAAGGCCAGACCAGTTCAGATGAAGAACCAGATTTGCACCATGACCAGGAAATTGATGATGTCTCATCAGATGCACCATCCATACCATCGTCATTGGAAAACCTGAATATTTTGGACAGCAACAATGGCAGTGACGATTCTTCTAACGACGAAATACCCAACAGCGAGCCAGAAGTCGAAGAAGAACTACCAGTGCCTCTCACACCAATTATGAGGGAAGTGTTGCCATCAACCAGCCAGGTAAACTATGATGTTATTCCGACCTTATCATCAATCCAGTCTGTTGTGGACATGTCACCGGCTCTTAATATTGTCAATACCAGGTCAAAACGAAAAAAACCCGTCCATACCAACACTCGCATTAGACACGTCAAATCAAAAAAGCGTAAGACAACCAATTACAATTGGAAAAAAGGCAAGTTCCTGCACAAGGCTGAAATTATGGATTGTGAATTCGTTTTTGACATGCCTAACGACGACTCACCTATAGTTTATTTTCATAAATATTTTTCTGTGGACATAATCCAAGATATAGTCCATAACACAAACCTCTACGCAGTGCAAAGAACTGGACGGTCAATAAATGTTACCGAAGACGAATTTAATGATTTCCTGTCCATACTTCTACTTATGGGTGTTGTTAATTTGCCATCTTACGTGGATTATTGGGCCAAAGAACTGCGATACCCAGCAATAGCAGACATTATGCCTCTGAAAAAGTTCGAGTGCATACGCAGGAATATCCATTTCGTAGACAATTCCTGTCCCGATTTGGATCGATACTTCAAGGTGAGGCCGTTTGTAGAGAAGGTGAGGATGAACTGCCTAGCTACTGAAGAGGAGATGAGGTATAGCATTGATGAAATGACAATACCGTATAAAGGGACAAAGGCGGGAAATAGAAGACAATATAACCCCATGAAACCCAATAAGTGGGGTTTTAAAAATTTTGTCCGGGCAGGTATGTCGGGTATTGTTTACGACTTCCTGCTATATGGGGGTGAAGATACATTTAAAAATATTCAGTTTTCTCAAGACGAAGAGACCTTAACCTTAGGAGCCAAAGTAGTAGTCGCCCTTTGCAAAACCATACAGACGCGCGCATGTGTCGTATATTTTGATAATTATTTTTCTACATTAGATTTGGCGACACATCTCAGAGAAAATTACGGCATTTTCAGTCTTGGGACCATACGCCAAAACAGGCTAAAGGGATGTGAGAAACTACTCGTGGACGACAAAACCTTGAAGAAAAAAGGTAGAGGATCTTATTGCCAACTAGTTGACAATAGTAATAAGCTCGCAGTGATCAAATGGTTCGACAATAAGGTAGTCACTTTAATCAGTACCTATGCCGATGCCTACCCAGTGGGAAAGATAAAACGCTATAGTAAGGAAGTGAAGGCTCGCGTTGACGTGGACTGTCCTGAGCTTATAAAACATTACAATAACCACATGGGGGGCGTCGACCTTGCCGACATGCTCATAGCACTATACCGGACTACTTACAAAAGTCGACGCTGGTACACTGCCATTTTTGCTCAAATGATCGACATTTGTATAAATAACGCTTGGTTATTATACCGAAGAAATTGTAATCGGCTGGCAGTAAGGTATATGCCGTTAAAGTTGTTTCGCTGTCAAGTAGCCAGAGAGCTGCAAAATAAGGGGAGATCTAGATTACCTATAAGAAAATATATGAACAGTAGAACTGATGATAGCGTCCGTTTTGACGGCGTAGGACATTGGCCGCGCTTTGGAGAATCCTATGGTCGCTGTAAATACTGCACCAAAAATAAGACTGATGTATATTGCGCTAAGTGCAATCAAAGGTTGTGTTTAGTACGTAAGAGAAATTGTTTTTATGATTACCATAGCAAGTAAGTGAAATATTAATTGTTTTAGAAAAGTTTGACTGATTAGATATTATAACTATTGATTTTTGAATAATATTGATGTCAAGACGGGTTGTCATGTTATAATAATAAAGAAGATTTAGACTTTTTACGTTTTATACAATTTTATAGAAGCCAAATAAGTAACAATAATGTCATTTTAAATTTTAAAATTGTACAACAATACATTTTTTCATTATACACATGCATTTTATTTTTGTTTATTTCCTAATTGCATAAATAAAGTTTTTATAAAAATTCTCGAACGATTCTTTAATTCGGCCATGTCCAATATACTGGACATCGATATTTACAGTTACTCTATGGAGAACCTGGCAATGTCCTGTATACTGGACATGCATTTTCTCAAAATCGAGATATACTAGATTTTTTTAATTATTTTTCCCCGTTTTAGGAACATCTAACGATGACAAAAACATATAAAAAAAATAAAATTTCAAGAGTTTTTTCTCTTGCCAGATTAAGGGTTAAGACCCATGCCTAATGGTATGGAACTTCCTTGTAGGTTATTTTTATCAGGCCCATATTCTTGTCTTATTCTAAACATGAATGTCCTCTGATTGGGTATGTTATTTTAATGGAGTCCAAAATTTTTATTAGAGATAAAGATATATATTTATTGCTTAGCTGTGAGCTATTATTTTTAACATACAATTATTTAGGCTCAACAGTCAGTATGCAAATAGATTACAGACAAATTACAAATAAATTATAATATAAGGTCAATGGGGCTTTATTAAAAATTCAATTCATTTGCCAAAAATGGCCATCTCTTTCATATTTAAGGCAAATTTTATTATATTGGGTGATCGAACATTTAGTTGACTATTAATAGAAACTATCAAATTTACTTTAACGTTATCAGTTTATAAAATAAACACTAGTTTTAAAAAAATGGCGAAATAGACGGATTTCTCTACCATGTCGGATAAAACCGTCTAATGGGAAAAAAACCTAGAAATAGACGGTTTACACGAATACAGACATTGAGTCAGCGTTGCCAGAACGTAACTTTTGTAACGTTTTACGTTACTTTTTGAACCTCTTACGTTACATTTACGTTACACGGCTGAAAACGTTACTTTTCGGTGTAAATATAATTGCATATAGTTAAATCAAAAACTAGGTGAAACGGAACGCAAAGATGTGTCGTGCCGTACACGACGTGCGTAATGTTGGCAATTCGGCATTGCAACTAAACTAAAATGAAATATAAGTAATGTTTCTCTCTCTCTCTCTCTATCGCACTGCTAGAATGAGCAAACAGAAAGAGCGAGTTGTATGAATGCAAGTTTGTGTGTATGTAGGCTATATGCACTTCACTTTCATTCATTGGTTTTCCGCGGTGTTCAAAACTTCAAATGTTTGTGCGTGCAAGTTTTGTTACAAATTGATTTATTTGAGTGGATGATATAGGCCAAAGTAAAACTGAAAGGATCAAAGAAAAACTGAAAGGATCAAAGAAAAGAAATATCTTTTCCGTTCATAAGGTAAGTACCTACCTACATTCAACACTGGGTGTCGTATCGTATTCGTCGCGCGAGACGTTTTAGTATAATACATAGGTACTAAACTAGTGAACGTAGTTGTAGGTACAACTGCGTTCACTAGTTTAGTACCATGCACTACTAGGAACATAATAGTGTAGTACAATCACAAAGTATTATAAATTATGTCTTACTCTCAAAAGTGATTTGTGTCATATTTTTGTGTCTGTAAGGTAAATGGCGGAAATTTCGTAGCCGACAAACGAACGTCGAACAACAGTTGACGGCAGTGCTGCCAACTCCTAAAATATTTCATTCTAATAAGTTCTAAACCTTCGTTTAGAAAATTCCAAAAATAGGCTAAAATTTATTTATTTAAGCGACTCAAAAAAATAGTCACTTAATTTTCACGTTTATCAGAGGTGCACGTAAAATGTGCAGCGATGACTTCTGCGGCCACTGGATGTGTGTTGAACGCTCAGAACAATTAAACCTACGGCCAACGTCAAAAGTTACTCGCTGCCTATGTCGACGCTTGTCAAAGTCATTGAAATGGTCGTTTTAAACTCTTTAAAGCACGATCCACAAGTCATCGCTGAAAAGATGCAGATCTATTAAGGGGGCTGCGCTAAGGTAGCCCGCGAAATTCAAATTTTCTTACGTTTTTGGCAATTTGCAGGTCAGTAACAGGTTGTATGTTGATCTAAATATGATTCGCGGCAATTAGAATTAAGGCTTCACAGAATTATAATCATTAGAATCAGCATTACAATTTAACCCTCTAAGTTCAAAAATGCAACTGAATGATTATTTCAGAAATTATTATTCAGTAGTATTTTTTGAACTTAGAGAGTTGTAATGCTGATTCTAATGATTATAATTCTGTGAACTGAATTTCGCGGGTTACCCTAGCACATCCCCCCTATACGCGGCAAATGACGTAGTAGTAGTAATTTAGGGATACCATCCTAAGTAAAATTGATCAAATTAAATTAGGTAGTTTTAAATTGATTTATAATAAATAGGGTTTGTAGCTGAGCATAAAAATTTAGAATACTTTTTAATGATTAATAACTGTTTTGACCAATTTATTGTATTCTAAGTTAGGAAGGTATAATTATGAGCATCACTAACATCTGATTATTTGCTTTTTTTACATGGTTTTGGTGCTGATATAACATGGTTGTGGTGCATGTGTTTATGCAAATGCTTGGTACACGGATAGGGTTTGCTTTAAAATAGTAGTGTTAGACAAAAATGTATAAGTATTTGAAGGTGACGCCTAAAGCTAAACCTAAGGCATCGACTTCAAGGGAAGAAAATGATGTAAGTGATAAAAATGACGATGTCGAATCAACATCGACTATCGACAATGTCAATAGTAATAGTATGGAAGAAGAGATGCCTCCTCCAAAAAAACAAAAAAAGTTATACAAATTTAGTGATAAATGGCTTGCCGACATAGAGTTTAAAAATTGGATCTCAAAGAAAGATCAAGAAAATGGATCAATTACTGCCTTTTGTAAAGTGTGCAATTGCATTGTACTAAATCATAGACCAGCTCTTGTAAAGCACATGATGACTTCGAAACACACACAAATTGTAAACTCCATAAGTAATACAACACTTATCGAGCAATCGTTTAAACCTAAAAAAGAAGAAGAACTAAAGAAAAGAGCGGAGTTAAAATTATGCGCTTTCATTGCACAACATAATTTGCCACTCGTTGTCAGATGATATGATACCTTTTCTAGTGAATACTTTTCCCGATTCTGCTATTTTAAAATCGGTTAGCTTAGGGAGGACGAAAACAACCAACACTATAACAAGTGTACTAGGACCATTATCAACACAAGAACTAGTATCAAAATTGAAAGCAACACCATTTAGTATTATAATGGATGAAACAACTGATGTAAGTGTAAAAAAACAGTGTGCACTGGCAGTCATATTTTGTGACGAGGATGACTTAGTAGTTCGCACACAATTTCTTGATATGTATGAAGCAAAATCCGGGAAAGCCGAAGATCTTACAAAAGGTTTACTAACTTGGCTTGAAAACAGACAAATTCCGTTAAAAAACTTTGTAGGCTTCGCTTCAGACACAACCAACAGCATGGTCGGCCCACACAATTCTGTATTTAGCCATTTAAAAGAAAGAGTACCACACATTGTGTGTATTAAATGTAGCTGTCACATGATGCATCTCGTAGCTTCAAAATCATGCCTCAAGTTGCCAAGATCTGTAGAAGACTTATTGAGAAGTGTGGGTTCCCATTTTAATCGCAGTTCTTCAAGACAGGACAAGCTGAGAGATTTCCAAAATCAAAATTTTAAGTCCAGCAACAACAAGATTGCTATCTCTAGAGGCATGTGTAAAAAGAACGTTAGAACAGTATGAAGTTCTCAAAGAATACTTTAAAGTCGACATTTTTGAGGATCCGAGTAAAATTTCAGAAGACACTAATTACACTCAATAACAAATTCACAAAAATTTATTTAGAATTCATGTCATACGCACCTACGGTGCTATAACGTCACTTATGTATGAATCTAACGTATTTTTTCAGGAGAAGCGTTTGAAAATTGAACATCCTATTAAATTGTATAGTTTTACTCGACTAAAAAAATAAATTGATAATATTGAAACTAAACCATTAAACCTTACTTTAACATAAAAGCAAACATTTCACTGTTTACTATTATGAAGATATAAACGTAAGCAAACATTTCACTGTTTACTATTATGAAGATATAAACGTTTAAAAATTACAACCCTCGCAGAAGTGACGTTATGGGTCTAGAAAATAATTTATTCGTCAATTATGTCAAAGCAAATAAAACACGTCATCATGCATTTCTAAAAAATATTTATTCAAATAGCAAAAAAGAGTAACAAAATTTCTGAATTCTAAATAGTAACTTTTATATTAATCAGACTTTTTAATGACAGATTATCTTCTTACTGCCTAAACTTGAACAATCGTAATTGCAATTATCCATAGAACTTAACTATTGATTAGTCTATTAATCACAGTCATTGTACCCTTATTTGACTCTTATTAATTAATAATCAACAGTAGGTATCACATACCAATAAAATTACTTCACTTATCCTATACCTACAAAAAAAATACTGTTTACTTTTAACTTAGAATCACAGGCTTGGTAAACCTTAAGGTAAAATACAAAAATTAAATTAAATCATTATAAAAACTTTCATAGTATCTTGGCACAAGATTAGCCTCCAATAATTGCAATAAATCACGCTTTTTACGTTCTGAAATTGGTATTTTGTTGTTGTAAGCTTGCTTCAATGTAATTTCGTCTATTTTTCGATTGCCTCTATTGCCGCTGAAAAAGTTGTGTTGAATGGAGTTAATATTTAAGCGAGTCACTGCATAGTAGTACATAGCAAAAACAAATCTATTTTTTTGCTGACCACAGCAATTGTCAGAGTAAATAATGACATCGCAGCCTGGTTTTTCGAATGCAATCTGCTCTAAGTATTTATACACACACGACCCTATTTCGATGGCTCCTCTATTGGCCAACCCTTCATGCCAAAAATAACAGGTGGTTTCTTGCTTGTTTGCATTAGATATCGTTAAATTATAACAATTCAGTCTTGATTTGTAGTAAAAAGAGCTTGATTTGCCAACAGGGCATGGTAACACCGCTTGTAAGTCATAGGTGAAAACAATTGTGTTGTTGTCAGGTTCATGACATCTTTTCATATCCTTTTCTTTCTCAAGTCTACTTAAGCTTTTTTCTTCTTGATGCAATTTGAAACTATCACGTAATTTATTTTTTTCTTCTTCAGAGGCATTTTCGTATGCTTCACACTCATCGCACCGATCTTTTTTAGGTTTAAAAAATCCAATGTTAAAATCTTGGTTGAAAATTCGTGAGTAAGCGTCATAGTTCACAATAGGCTTGTTCTGTTGTTTCTGAATTTCTGAATAATTTCTATGTAATTCTGCCACTGTCAAACCCCCATCAATGAATTGTCTGCTAGTACTAGCCCTAAGATAGTGACTCTCAACCCTTGGAATTGATTCGATATGATCCTTTACTGCTTGTATAACTTCAGGTTCCAAGGTACATTGTTTTCCGTGTTTTCCTCGCTGATCAGGTGGAATGAAACCATCATTCTGAGCTTTGCCGTCGATAACAGTCCGTATAATCCGTTGTGTGATACCCAAAGTGTTGATGAGAAAAGTTTTACAGACGCGGATTTCTTTATTCTCATTTAGCAAGTAATATGCAGTGTTTGCTTTTCTGTCGTACCTTTTGTCAGTCTTTATGCGGCGGTAAGCACATTTTAGTGGTCTTGTACAGGCGTTTAAAAAACCCCGTTGCCTCTCTAAACTCCCCAACTTCCAGTAAGACTCAAAGATTTCCGTCCTTTTTTGTTCAGTAAATTTAGCAGCACAGGACAACCGACATTTAGTTGTACATGTAGGTCCTATTGTTTTACTTTGGTTTAGTTTTTTGGTCTTTACTGAGATATACGTTTGTCCAGAGTTTTTCAATTGCTTAGCAACATTCTTTTTCCAGATTGTTGGATTACGCGTACGCTTTTTGCCTCTCGGTTTAGTTATCGGTTCCGCTGGTTGGTTATACTCGTGAACTAGACTCTCATTATTAGAATTATTGTTTTCAGCAGGAGAATCACTGGAACTACTACTGGAGCTACTGCTACTGGAGCTACTGCTACTGGAGCTACTGCTACTGGAGCTACTGGTAGAACTGCTACTGGAGCTACTGGATGAAGACGATCTTGAACGAGGGCCAGGCCTGTATTCATCTCCTGAATCAGTGCCGGAGAAATCGCCTGTTTGAAAGTCGATACCCTCTTGTTCATACGATTTATTAGTCGCAAATAAAATAGATGGAGAGTTACCGGGGTTCTCGAAAGTAGTATCATCCTGCTCTGGAGTAGTTGTTGTTGGGTCTTCTAGGTTGGATGGTGATACTGGACACTCGGAATTTGTAAGAGATAATGCATTTTCTGGTTTTGAATATGGTAATTTTGTAGAGTTGGCTAAATTTTGAACTTCAATCGAGTTTTTGTTACCATCGGAAAGTGCAAGTAGCACTAGGTGTTTGCTGCGTTGGTTCATTCTGAAAAAAAAAAAGAAAATACAAAATAATGGTAATAAATAGGTGCTCAATAAAAAAATATGATAACGAAATAAATTATTGACTGATTTATCAAAATTAGGATTTTAAATTCCCATGAAATAATTACTTATTAGATTGCTTAAAAGCAGTGACGGCTGTCCTTTTAGTGCGCCAAACCACCACATTAATAATACAAATAGGTACTAATTATAATACAATTTCAAACGAAACAAACTGATCACTTTAAATTAAAGAAAATCAATAAAATAAAATTGTCTTAAAATTAGCGGGACCGACAATTTAACGCAGGAATGTAATTTCAAAATCTAAACATCTCACATCAACTAAACAACTTATTAAAAAAACTTATTTATTTAAAAATTCGGGATAAAAAAGAGAAAAGATGTCATATTCATACTATTATCTATTTATCATGTTGGAATAATTATCATAAAAAAAATAATCAAAAACAATAATCCTACTACTATACTGGAGCAATATTGTCACAAGTGTTAATCTAACGTTAAACTTTACACCATGAAATACAAATATTGGGGAAATAACGTCATTACTTCACTACCTCACTACACAAGTGTCGTTATTGCTCCAAAAACATAAAAAATAATTGTCACAATTACCTTAGTAACGTTGTAGCTCCAGAAGACAACTACTCGTGCGGGGGGCCGCGCGCAACTGACCAATGAAACGTTGTTTCTCCCAGTGCCGTCCAGATTCGCGCCAAAACCGTAACGACACTAATGCCCTCACGAGGAAAGTTTGCGCACTACACAAATGACAATAACGCACCAAGTAAAGAGGTGGATTTGGAGTATTTTCTCATAATCAGTTAAGTTTTGACAAAAATTGCATAAGTGACGTTATTGCACCGTAGGTGCGATATGTTCTAGAAGAATTTAACGATTTTAACAAATTATTTCAATCAGAAAAACCATTGCTTCATCAGCTGCAACCTGAGGTACACAAATTGATAAAAACTCTAGCTAGCAATTACATGGAATTCAATTATGTCAAAACTACAGATGCCTACAAAATTGAGTATTCCAATCCACGATTCTTTGTGCCATTAGAGAAATTATATTTGGGTATGACAGCAAAGGAATCAATGGATGAATTATCTCAAGAAATTCCAGAACCTAAAACTCAAATTATTGACTTCAAAAAAACATGCTTATCATTTTACATAGAAGCACTAAAACAAATAACACAGCGCTTTGATTTCTCTGACCCACTCTTTAGTATAATAGGAGAAGTCATCGATTATAACAGAGCTCAAACATTCGAAATAAAAGATCTATCAAACGTAATCAAAAGATTTCCAAACATTAAAAGTGATATTGATGTGGAGGAGCTGCATAGAGATTGGAAGAAGCATGCCTTCTTAGATCATACTCAGATAAAATTATACCCGAATTTAAATATCCCCGTGGAGGAATACTGGATGAATATTTTCAAGATGAAAAATGTAACTGGGGAACCACTATTTCCTAACTTAAAAAAAGTTATAATGCTTTTGCTCGTGTTGCCATATTCGAACGCCAGCGTCGAACGAGTTTTCAGTCAGTTAAAATTAATTAAATGTGATAATAGAAATAGACTTCACACGGAAACTATTTCAGCTTTGATGGCTACTAAAAGAACAATCAGGGATGCCACTAAATTTGAGCCATCAAGAGCCATGTTGCTTGCAAAAATAAAATACAGCAAAGATGGTAAAGGTATTGGTGATGGTGAAGGTATAGCTTAATATTTAACAAATTAAAGTCTGAAATATTAAGACTTTTGTTTACAACTTTTTTATATAATTAAAATTTGGTTTCAGATTAGGTAATTAACTACAATAAGAAAAAAATCTGTTGAAGATTTATTACAATTTAATTATATAATTATGCCTGGTAAGTTTCTAGGTTCATAATCACGTAAGTAACAATAATTTACTGTTTTTACTGTACTTTTATCTTCCTTTGCAGGATTACACCCGTCGATAAAAAAAAAACATTAAAAATGCTGAAATAGTGATTGAAGTGTCTTAAAACTAAACTGTTCTAAATACAATTTTACTTGTTTATATAGAATTAAAATACAAAATTTAAAAAAAGCGTTACTTTTTTTGTGAAAACGTTACTTTTCGAACATTCTTGGGTAACTTTTGACGACAGGGCACTGGCAACACTGCATTTGAGTACGCGTGTGTGTGTGCAACAGCAGTTCAATGTGTGCTGTCGATATTCTTATTAAAGGTTCCAATCTGCATACATTGCAAAATGAAGCGTTTGTCGGGTAAGTTATATTATAGTTTTATTTCGCCATTCAGGGGTAAAAAACAATTTTGATCACTTTAAATAAAATGCATTTTTTGGTAAATCAGCTTTTATTTTCATATATAATATTTTCAGGAAGAAGTTTAGAAAATAGAAACCACGAAAGTTTACATAATTAACCCTTTACCGCATGAATTTTTTATTTTTTTTCAAATTAATATATGCTACTTTACAGGCTTAGTATGATTCAAGAAAAATATTCAAAAAAATAAAAACATACTTTCAGGAAAGTTACAGTCAAAAAACCTTTAGTTCCAAATCTGGAACAACATGCAACACTGCTTACGAAAGTTATAGTTCCAGATTTGGAACATCATGCAGTTTACATATTTTGGAATTGGTGGGGTACTTACAATAAAAAAAAAACACATTATTTTATACAGAAATAACAAAATATAATATAGTTCTAAGTATGAAAGTGAGCAAAACAATTACGATCTTTGTTCAAGCACAAGTAACATTTGCACTTTTGGCAATATATTTGGGATTTTTGCTTACATCCAATCATCTTACACCTTTGACGCTCAGACTTCCACTCGGGCCAGTGGTTAAATCCATCCCCAGCTACTTCGATTGGAGGCATTTCCAGGCGTCGACGTCTTTTTATGTTATTGATATTATCAATGTCTTGGTTCAAAGGGCGTCCTCTTTTACGTGTTGTAGGTGTAAAAACTCTTGTATCTTCTTGCATTAAAATATCCGCCAACATTAATTTGAAATCTAGTAAAGGCAAATAAACTTGCTCATCTTTCTGTTTCATACGTCGTCTCCATAATAACCAACTATTTACACAGACGAGGTCAATGAAATGGAAAAATAATCGGTGGTACCATTTTTTGCTCCTAATCTTTATTCTGTAAAACCCTAACATTGAATCAAGCAAATCCACCCCACCCATGTATTTATTATAAATTGATATAGACTTTGGGCAAGGAATGTCAATTCTAGTCTTATGTTTTCTTACGAATCTATTGACTGTCTCCATTGGTTCTTTACCGACATAAGATGAACATAAGCTAACTACCTTATTGTCGACCCAAGTAGTAACCGATAATTGGACGTCATCTACGACTGTAGATTTCTCCACACAATAACCACGTTCACTTTTCATCAAGGCTTTTTTCTGCAAATCAAGACCTGGTGCTCGATTCAGCTGGATAGTGCCTAAAGGAAGGTAGCCTTTTTGATGTAAAGTAGCCATTAGTTGCAAACTTGTGTACCAGTTGTCCACAAAATTTTTGTTATTTAAGTTATTTGGAACGGTCTGCAACAACCTTTGAACGATATTTCCCGGTACTCCTAAATCTGAACAATTTTCTGGTGGCCCAGGATGCTTTCCCGTGAAAACTTCAAAGTCATAACTAAATCCACTAGATCCACTCAATACGTAATTCAAGTAACCCCACTTATGTGGTTTTTTGGCATTATACTGTCTTATACCTGAAGTACGAGCTTTAGTAGGGATCATTTGCTCATCAATAGCTAAAAATTCTTCCTTTGGGACTTTTAAAAGCCTATCGCGTAATATATTCAAGAATGGGCGTATTTTCTGAAGCTTGTCATAATTGGGATCATCAGGTTTCCGCTCTTCATTTTTGTCAAAAAAATGTAAGAATCTTTTTATCTGCTCGAATTTATTGCATGTCATTACGGATGCCACCTTTTCAATAAATGTCCCATCTTTCCAATAATGACGCGTGGTAGGAAGATGTACTACTGACATATAAATTAAAATTCCAATAAATTTCCGGATGTCTTCATGGGTCACTTCAGTCAAATTTTCTGGTGCAATTTGTCTTGCATATATATTACTCTGAGTTTCTATTAGGTTTATCACTGATGATGGAAAAAGAAACTTGAAAAAATCCATGGGTGTTTCTAGCCGCATAATTTCGCCAGGAAGGGATTCACATCCAAGAAAAACGTTACTAGATTCATTATAATGAATGCCTTCATCTGTCCACACTGCCTTATCCTTCTTAGTTTTTTTTACTGTCGAAGATGAAGAAGTAGAAGGTTGATTCCTCATAACATGTTCTTCAGCGCCAGAATCAGTATCGCTGCTGCTTACTTCGCTTTCTGGTAAATAAACACTTTCTAATGGCTTAGGAATTCTGTAGTCATCATCATCTGAAATATCTTCATCCTCACTAGTGTCTGGGACAAAGGTCACAACACGAGGTCGAGTAGACATTTTGTCTGTAACAAAATATTTAATAAGTTACTTAATGCATGATGTTCCAAATATGGCCATAAGCATTTTAGTGTGTATTTTTCCCGAACTGCATGATGTTCCATATTTGAAAATAAAAAAAACATGTTACTGCATGTTGTTCCAAATTTAGCACAAACTTCGAAATACATTATAATCAAGATATTCATGTCATTACTTACGTTTCTTTCCATAGAAGTGTTGGGGATCCATTTTTCTATGTCGTTAATCACTTAATTATTTTATTTTAAACTTTAAATGACTTTAAATCTCTCTCCGTAACTTTGCAAACTCACGAAAGGGCAAAATGGCGGAATCGACTGTTTTACCGATCGAGTATGGTGATAAAGCAGTACAACAAAACTGCCATCTGTTATTTTTTTGATAAAACAGTCCATGAACTAACATATTAATGGCAAACAAGAAACAAAGATGGCATCACTAGTCCTCTGCAACGAATGTAAGTTAGTGTGACAAATTTGGCACTGTATGCGGTAAAGGGTTAAGTACGAAAAACTGAGACGTAACTCGTATCTAAATGTACTGACAAAAATAAACAATAACAATTTGTTTTATTGAGGTACTATCGGCCCAAGTTAAGCATGCTCACTTAAGAAAATATTCCTGCGAGAGCGCAGCTAGTGACAAACCACACCCCTTCCTAGTTTCCCCCAATTAGAGACAATATGCATTTGTGTGAGTAATGAGCGAGTAACATAAAATAACAAACATTAGCTAGAGCGCGGCAGTGCCAATTTGCTCTCGCTAATTGTTGACGCTTCCCTTAAATTTCTATCGCCATTTCATTTTACGACCTGTTTATTTCTATCGGACTGATTGCCTGCCTAACTGTGACCTCTGCTTGTATACCGGATTGTGATCGAAAGCCTCTTCTTGACCCTAGCTTGTATCCTGGACTGTGTGTGTATTGTGTGTGGGCTGTGACTAACGTGGTGCAACCATGACGACCCGAAACCTGATTCAGGAAGAAAGGAATCAAATTATTGTTTTGCATAGACAAGGGTTAAATATATCCCAAATAGCAGTGGAGTTGAACATGCAAGTAAGTTATGTTTTTGTATTCAGATAGAGGGAGAGATATAGAAATAAATAAAGTGATAGTAATATTATTATTTCATAGTTTGCATTTTTCCTTATATTGCAATTTAAAAACAAATTCCATGAAAAATATTGGTATTCAGCTGCATCCGGTTAGACTGGAAGCCGACCCCAACATAGTTGGGAAAAGGCTAGGCAGATTTATATAAAAATAATAAAATTATTATAACTTTCAGATGGATTCTTTTTAAAAATCTCATAAGATATTACCTACTTAAAGTAATGCATTCAAATAAGATTGTTCTTTTTATTTATTTTTGCTTTCAAAGACGTTGTTGGAGCCTTTTATGACCCGATAATAAATCCTAAACCAAAACAACCTAAACAATGGTGCCTTATCTCACAGCGTCGTTGCCGCATTTTAATTAGAAAAACCAGAGCGCATTCGTCGCATTTCTAGAGGCTTGATCATTATATTTCAAACTACAATTTTTTTTCGCCCAAGCACAAGATAATTGTTTTTTATAATTATTTTTAACATTTATTTTATCATAATACTGCAGATGGAAAGTAATTGACAATAATGTAAATTTTTGTTAGTAGTGCTCGTAAATACTTACCAAAAAAACTTAAAAAAAATTGCACACAGTTTTAAATAATAACGATTTAGTGCTTGGCTGGCCGATAAAATAGCAAGTACTTACTATTTTTTCGGCCAAGCACTAGATCGTTGGTATTTAACCACGAAAAACCTTTAGAAATGCCACGTTGCCAGCCCGCACGGGATAAACACTTTTAAATAGTAGAGATAAAGCACAAATTTGCTTGGGACAGTTTCATACAATGTTGGAATTTACGCTATGCCATTTTTCTTACTCATAGGTATACGAGGTGTAAATTGCAATATCTGAAAACCTCTTAAGGGGTCATTGTACTAATCATTATGAACAACTTTTACTACGGGACCAAACCTGAAATCGCGAAAAAAAAACAGCTGTTCCCTACATTTATGTTCGCGTAACTCGTCAAAATGTATGGACCAGCTGCTTTTTTATCGCGATTTCAGGTTTGGTTCTCATAGTAAAAGTTGTTTATAATGATGAGTAATGACCCCTTAAGAGATTTTCAGTTATTGTATTTACAACTTGTATTTTAAAATATAGTTATGAATGTTATAACTACTTAAATTAGTTATAGAAAAGTTAAGAGTTTATTTATCATGAAGTCAACCAAAATGCACACCTTAAGTATTTCAATACTTATAATTTTTATTTATAGTGTACAAGTTGTGCCCTTTGAATAAGACTTTTGTAGTGTACTCGTATTATTATACTTAGTTCCTATATTATGTAAAAAATCGATGCTGATTGTTTTTTTTTTTTTTTTTCGTTAGAGAACAACGGTGCGCCGCTGGGTGCGAAGATATGAAGAAGGAGAAATTACAGAACGCGTTCGTGCACCTCGACCCCGGGCTATAAACGAAAACGAGTTAAATAATATGATAGCCACGTATGAAGAGAACCCGTTCACACCCACTCGCAGTTTCGCACAAGAATACGAAGTTTCGATGCAAACTATTAGAAACGAGTTGCATCGAGCTGGAGTCCATCACAGACGTCCCGCAAAAAAAAATATTTTGACGCAGGAGCAGAAAGCTGCTCGCGTGCGATTCGCTCGTGACTACAGGGACTTCGATTTCTCTTACGCCATATTTTCTGATGAAAAGTGCTTTAGGTCTAGCCAACAAGGTCGTCGGAATTTATGGCGTGTAGATAACACAAGATACGAACCTCGAAATGTGAACCCAAATGCAGAATCGGGAAGAATTGTAGTGAACATGTGGGGCTGGATGAGTGCTGCTGGACCAGGCGAGCTCGCTTTTATACCAGGGAGGGCAAACGGCCAAACGTATTTAGAGGTGCTACAAACCATCATGGTACCCATAGTGCGCACGGTGTATCCACAACTGGACGTGCCAGAATTTTATTTTTTCCAGGACAATTGCCCGATACACCGTGCGCGGGTTGTTCAAGAGTGGTTGCGAGGGCAACCACAAATTAAAACAGTGCCATGGCCCTCTCGATCGCCAGACTTAAACCCCATTGAAAATTTGTGGGGTTTAATGGTCCAGAGATGGGATAGTAGAGCAGAAAGAACGAAGGAAGCACTTGTCACACATTGCGAACAAGTTTGGGACACATTCAGAGGTTCGAATTTGTGCGAAGTCCTGGCTAGGTCCATGCGTAGCCGTTGCGATGCTGTGATAGATGCGGGAGGAGCAGCGACGAAATATTAAGTTAATATAATTTTTAACATGCACTATGTTAATTAACGAAAGGCGTTCCCGTTAACCCGCAATAGTCCAAACATGCTACAATTAATATTACCATTTAAAAATTCGCGAAAAAAAATCAGCTGCTCCCTACATTTTGTTAAGCTAGGTATGCGAACATAAATGTAATGAACAGCAGATTTTTTTTCGTGAATTTTCGAATGGTCATATTTTGGTAGCATGTGGACGCTATACTATTGCGGGTTAACGGGAACGCCTTTCGTTAATTAACATACTGTATAATTACATTATACAGGGTTATTTTTCTAACACCTGGTAGGACTATATTAGTACAACCACTTTTGATCTATGACTTTTTAGAATACCAAAAGTAAACTTTCAAGTTTTTGTTGTAATATTTGTAATAACACTTTTTAGATCTGTATTTTGTAGTAAGTACCGCTGCGACCCTGCATTCGCAACGCACTGTTTGTTTATTTAACTACTTACATATTTTGGTACCGCGTAGAGTTGTTCAAATTTAGAGCGATCAAAATAAATATTTTTAATTGTATTATGAAATTATTTTTTTATGAATTATTAAAAGTCATACAACAAAAGTTGTTATTTATGATGTTAGTATTATAGTCCTACGAGCTTATTAGTGTTTTATCATCAAATGACTTCTCCCGCTCTGGGCGGAGCGGAAGGTCGTGTCAAACTTTTACTGACTAAAACCCACCCGTGTTCCTTCAGTTGCCTGTGCCAGGGCCATGGTATCTCTTTCGAACAACCCGCGACTCCGGCGGCTTGCAAATAACCCTGTATAGCTATTTTTATTAGGTTTATTTTTATTATTCCAATTTGTATTATATTACTTCGTTGATTAATGTCACAGGGTAGACTGTAGACCGTAATCATAGTTTAAAATATTGCCAACGATTTTGAAGTCTTCTTGTAAAAAAAGTTTGTTATTTTACATATTCAGTAGTGTCATCATATCCGTCCACCTCATAAATAATTGATCTCATTTGCTTGATAAACCTAGTCTGTAGTGTAATGTAATTATTGCAAATTATAAAAATTATTAAGATTCTTAAATTGTACTAATCTTAAAACTTTTCAATTTCATTAGAACTGCACGAGCAATATTCTCCTAATCTTATTTACTGACAGGCTTTTTGCCTGTTGTTGTTGTGTTGTCTGTTTGTCATTGTTGTGTTGATTTCATATTTTGAACTTTACGATATAAGTGTAGATAAATACAGTTTATAAATGATATTATGAGTAAGAATATTTTCACTTATAATATTTTGCATTTTCATGATAATTTCTGTGTAATTTTTTGTTATAATATGTTAATTTCTGGATGAATCTTTAATGTTTTGAAAAAGTCTATTAAAAATAAATTAAGTTACTTATATTGTTTTTTTTTCTACAACAGCAAATCCTTAAAATTGTTCTCAAGTAGATTTTAACTAACTGTTTATTTTTTCACACTGAGATTACAGCCGATAGTTTCATACAAAAAGCACTTACTATACATCTTTTATTATACATATAAGATTTAAATATCAACCTAAATAAATCTTTAATCCTGCATAATGTTAAATGAACACAAACTAAAAATATATATTTCACTAGTACCCAACATTTTATTTCAATCCTTTCACTCTCACTGCTGCCAAGGCACAAATTATAGTTTAGTTTAATTACTTGATAAGCTTCTGAATTTTAAAGTGGCGTAGGAACTGAATCATTGTTAGATTTGTCAAAAAAAAACTTGACATGCAATGCCGGTAACGCGCCTGTAGCGTTGATTTCGCTTAAAATCATGAATTGTCAAACTTTGACTAGAGCATGAATTATAAAAGAGTAAAGGGTTTGATTATAATCCAGTCTTAAAGTGCTCATCCTGCACGGCATGCCTGGGCATTTTAATTGCAACGATACCTTGTTCGTTATACAGGCTGAAATTTAATTCATGGGTATCCTCTTAAGGGGTCATTGTACTCGTCATTATGAACAACTTTGACTATGGGAACAAATATGAAATCGAGAAAAAAAAATTGCTGTTCCCTACATTTTGTCGAGTTATGCAAACATAAATGTAGGGAACAGCTGATTTTTTTTTCGCGATTTCAGGTTTGGTCCCATAGTAAATGTTGTTCATAATGATGAGTACAATGACCCCTTAAAAGGATGCCCATGAATTCAATTTCACCCTGTATTATTTTAATGAATAAAAGGTAATATTACAATTACCTACTGTTAAAAGTATTAAACCAAATACAAGGAACAACTGCAAAACATTTGAGATAATCCTAAGGTAATAAAAAAACGTATGGCCCTTGTATTAAGCCGTCCTCTATTGTTTAACCGAATTTCCAGACATTCCCACTAAATAACAATGGGTCTTAGATAATGAACTTATTTTTATTTCAGTTGCAAGAGTTGTGCGGCTTGCGGCCTTGCGTTAGCTACAAACAAAAAGCTCTGATAACATTGTATGAACTGCGCAGAGTATTGGTTCAAATATTACTGTAATTTTCACAAATTGCCCAAGTATAAACAAACACATAGAAATTTAGATAGTTATTTACTTTTAATAAAGTCGATTAAACACAAAAAATTTCAATATAAACATTTGATACCTTCATGCAGTGCCGGTCAACGCACCTATACCTAACGTATTCAGGGAGCCGTGAGATAAAAGGTAAACAAACCATAAATGTCCGTTCAATCGATTTTGAATGCTATTGTGTTGGTGGCATGACAAATGGCAGCTGCAGTAAACAGTTGGTATTGTAACCACTTTTTTGCCTTTAATGCCATTCATAAGCCTACGGAATAGAAGTCAAAATCGGTGGAACGGACTGTAATAAAACGGTTCGTTTCAATGTCTCATCTTATTGTGAAGGGAATATGGTGCGGTTGCTGCGGCATGCGGCATCACATAGGATATGGTGAAAATTGGAGAGGCAGTGAAAGTGTTCATAAATAACCTATATCTATAGACCCGATAGAGAGAGGAAAATATTAAAGTGGATTAATACATATAAATTGTAGTTTATTAGTTATTACAAATTATTTTTGTAAATACTGCAATATCAATAATACATTTACTAAACCAAACAAACAGAAGATATGAGTACTAAAATTAATTCTTGTCAATAATAAAATAACAATTCAATTCAATAACAAAGAGCTCACGCCGCCGCCGCGCCGCGCTGGCCGTGCCCATTAAAAACTCGTCTCTTAGCAGAAACAAGTGAGCATAGTACGCTCCTAGTGTGAGTGTCACACATTCTATACATGATTATACTAATACGAACACCACTAAAATACGCTTTGTGCATCCTATTGGTCAAAACTCGTGCATTGTGCGATCGAGTCGTGAGTCGTGCTATGCGATTATTGCCTTTAAGGTGAGCATGCGGAACTTTGGCCGATAGTACCTAGCCTCTTTATTAATAAATATCGAATGTGAAATAATAAAAAATATTATTGCAACAGCTTTGGTAATGGTAAAAGTTTTACTTAAATTTAGTTTCACTTTTTACTTAAGTCTACTATTTAAGAGATCTAAAAAAACTTATTTAAACATTATTTAGAAAAAGATTCAAATAAATTACCACTAAATTAAATTAGTCAGATATATTGCGTAAAATAATAAAAAATATAATATTTGCACCGGTTTTGGAAGTGATGGTAATATCTACCTATTTTTTTACTGACTATTACGGCATAGTCAGTAAAAAATACCTACTCCCTATTTTTACTGACTATAACGGAATAGTCAGTAAAAAAAGGTAGTTTTTTTTTTTATTCGGTTTTATTTTAAGTTCTAATTACAGAATTATACCTTAAGAGTAAACTGAATCCACATCAAAATGCGATAAAAGTAGTTCAAATCACGAAAGTTTACATAATTAACTACGAAAAACTGAGACACAATTCGTACCTATACGTAAATATACTAACAAAATTAAACAACATTTTTTTTTTAATTCAGGTAGCCTCCTTTCTTAAGAAATAGGTACCTAATGTGCAATAATTAAAAATATAATTGCAACAGCTTTGGTATTGGTAAAAGTTTCACTACTTTAGTTTCACTTTTTATTAAGTCTTCACTTTAAGAGATCACAAAAACGTACTTATTTAAATGTTCTTTATAAAAATCGGATTCAAATAAGTAACTACTAAAATAAATCAGTGATATAGATTACGTAAAATAATAAAAAATATAATATTTGCACCAGCATTGGCAGTTATCGAAATACCTACCTATTTTTTTTTTTATTAGTCCTGAAAAGTAAACCGAATCCTCATCAAAATGCGTTAAAAAGTAGTTCAAGGTTATGGGATCTTGTGTGAAATCTATTTTTTTCACTATCAATATTGCAGGAACATCATCATCGCGATCGAATTTCTTTGTCATTCTAAATGTTAGTTTTGGTTTCTTAATTGTTTTATAAAATTGTATTGAGTAAACGAATTCCTTGTCTATTATTTTAATATTTTCAATTCGCCCCACATATTTATTTATTTATTTAAACTTTTCACACACAATAATGTACAAAGGCGGACTTAATGCCTTAGGCATTCTCTACCAGTCAACCAAAGGTGGTGAAGAGATAAGATGGCGGGTGCTCTGATTGAGAGAAAATAATAATATTATAAAATATTAAAATATAACATAATTAAATATAAATATAATAGGTACAAAATTACATAAATAGGTTATAAACTTAGTTATAATACACATATATTTACTATAATATATCCCTACATTATATATATATATACATAAATATACATACAAGTTCAATGAAAAGACATTAAATTGAGATGACTCTACACTATTTGTTTTGACAAATAACTCTGCAATTTTCGCTTAAATGCAAACCGACTGGTGGCCGTCCTGATATCGAGAGGAAGCGCATTCCAGAGAAGAATGGACTGAATATGAAAGGAAGAATGAACAAAGTCAGAAGTATGAGAAGGACAGAGTAGAAGAAGATTGTTGGAAGAACGCAGGTTCTTAGCGTGTGAAGAACATAGATATTGGAAGTGAGACATAAGATAAGAAGGAGGGCTCGGAGAGTTGAGAAGGGAAAAAAGTGTGGTCAAAGCGCGCAAACTTCTTCTCTGGCGAATGGACATCCATTTGAGCTCAGACCTATAACTTGACACATGGTCATATTTTCTTAAATTAAATATGAACCGGATACCATTGTTGAGTAGTCTATCGAGCTTATCTAGCAAAACCGCATTTAAATCAAAGTAGCACACGTCAGCATAGTCGATGATAGGAAAAATCAAAGTCTGCACAAGCATAGTCTTCGTCTTAGCGGGCAAAAAGTTTCTCAGACGATACAGGGATCGTAGAGTACCGTTGACCCTTTGACTAACACTAGAAACCTGGCGTTGCCAGCCTAGCGTTGAGTCAAGATGCAAACCGAGATCTTTCACCGTAGGGGTAATGGGTATGACAGTACCATTAAAAATAAGAGAAGGAAGAGATGTAAGAGCCACCCTACCCATCATGCGCGGGCTACCAATTACAATGGCCTGACACTTTGAGGGGTTTACTGACACCCCAAAACTATCTGACCACTGCTTGATAGAGTCTAAGTCTTGGTTTACATCTGCTATAGCGTCCGATAAACCCTCCACCCGCCCAGCTGCATACAACTGAAGATCATCAGCATAAAGATGATACGAACATCGAAGACAAAGAGTTATAAAATTAATGAAGATGGAGAATAACAATGGAGAAAGAATACCGCCTTGTGGAACGCCAGCATCCAGGTCACGCCAACTCGATGAGCTCTCATCAACGCGAACCGACTGCTGACGTCCTCGAAGATAAGAAGAGAACCATTCCAGGGCCTCGGGCGAAACCATAAGATGAGAGAGGATAGAAAGGAGAATATCATGGCTGACGGCATTAAAGGCATTGGAGAAGTCAATTAATACCAAAACGGTAACCTTGGTATCCTCCATTGCTTCTCTAATGTCACCAGTCACTTTAAGGAGAGCGGAGGCTGTACTGTGCCCAGGCCTGAATCCAGACTGAAAATAACTAACAAGGTTGTTCTGGTGAACAAACCCCGTAAACTGCTTGTGTACGCAGGCCTCAAGCACTTTAGACAGGAATGGGAGAATGGAAATAGGTCGGAAGTGGCTAAGTAGTGAGGGATTTGAAATGTTAGGGAGTGGGCGGACATAGGCCATATGCCACAGGGATGGGAATTGTCCGGAATCAAGAGAAAAGTTGATGATGTGAGTAATCGGAGGGAGAAGGATATCAAGGATCCAAACGACCATACTACGACTGATGCCGTCATAGCCCACAGCCTTGGATTTTATGGAAAGGATAATCTTTTTAATCTCGTCCAAGGTGACCGGAGAGAAGTGAAATGGTTCTATGATGGGACTAGCTAGGCCAGTAATGAAATTGACCGTCTGGGACAACACTTGGGAATCCAAATGACAAGTGGTTGTGAAGTGACGGTTGATATCATCAAGGCCAAACGTATTAGGAAAATCCACATGACGTGGTCTACCGATACCAAGAGTGCCAAGGAACTTCCAGATATCAGCAGGTGAAGAAGAAGATAATTATGTTCTCTAGAATATGGCGGCGTTTAGCGTTGCGTATCATCTGATTACACCGATTTCTAGCAGTTTTGAAAAAGCCGCGATTTTCTTCACTGCGATCCTTTTTAAATTTGCGAAAGGCCCGATCCCTGCGCCTCATCGCCATCCGAACCCCTGTTGTCATCCAAGGAGCAGGAGAACGCCGAAGTTTAACCTTCTTACGAGGGCGGCACTGAAAATTTCGGGAATCAAGGAAGTGACACAACATTACTATTTAAAAATGTATTTATTGCTTTTCGAAGTATTCTCCGCGAAATTTGACACATTTTTCCATACGATGGAACCAATCATTGAAGCAACCATTCCATTCGGAAGTTCGGGTCTCCAAAATGGCCGTTTTGTAGGCGTCCACAGCTTCTTCAGGTGATGAAAATCTCTGTCCACGCAATTTATTCTTTATTTTAGGGAAAGTATAGAAATCATTAGGGCTTAGGTCGGGGCTGTACGGCGGATGGTCTAATAATTCTATGTTTTCTTGCTCTAAAAACTCTTTTGTTCTGTGCGCGGTGTGAGAACTCGCATTGTCGTGATGGAGGATGATGCGGCGGTTGCAGTTCTCTTTACGGAGTTCAGAAACGACCTGTGGCAAACAAATGCTAGCGTTCCATTCTGCATTAACCGTTCTTTGTCCCTCAAGAGGAATAGTCGTAACATGGCCGGTTTTGGAGACAAACGTGGCCACCATTTTTTTTGCAACACTCCGTGAACGAACAATTTTTGTTGGCTTTAACTCATTTTCGAACACCCAAACTCGTGACTGGTTTTTGTTTCGGGTTCGTACGCGTATATCCAGGATTCGTTACCTGATACAATGTTGTATACAGCATTTGAGGATCCTGCGTGGAATCTTTCGAGAGTTCTGACGCACCAAGTAACGCGAGCCGCTTTTTGCTCTTCACAGAGCGAATGCGGTATCCATCGGGAAAACAACTTTTTTACACCTAATTGTTCATGCAAGATTATTTGTATTTGACTCATGGCAATGTCTAAAGTTTCCTGAATTTCGCGGTATGTCACATGTCGATCTTCCTCAATCAGCTTACGCACAGCATCAACGTTTTCTTGGGTGACTGCAGTTTTTGGACGACCTTGACGGGGATCATCACTGAGCTTGACACGTCCACGTTGAAATTCAGCAAACCAGCGATAAATTGTAGTTTTGGATGGGGCTTCATCACCAAATGCAGAAATCATCCGGTCAACACACTGTTTTTGTGTTAAACCACTTCGAAAGTCATAATAAATCATCGCTCTGGAATTTTCGCGAGTCAATTCCATTTTCTCAACGACTAAACAAGTTTGACAAAACCTTGTGACAAGACCGAGAATCTTTTTTTAAATAAATAAATGGTATTCGATTTTTAAAACCAAGGAGTTTTCAATTAAAAAGATTTTAATATGACAGGAACAGTGGAAATATTCCATTCCCGATACTTTTAGTGCAGCCCTCGTAACAGGAGCGTGTTTGTCGTAGAGAGCAAGGACCGTCCGATCGAAAATACGCAGCTTCTCGTCCACAGCTGTCGCCGCTGCCAGGTGTTCCCAACTGAGGTCTGACGCATCCTGACGAAGCTTCTCAATGTCCATGCGCGCAAAACACCGCATGTGCAGAACTTTTGGGACAGGTTTAGGTGGTTTTAGGACATACGAGAGGAAAATGAGGTCATGATGGGAAAAACCAGGAGCAGGACACTGACCATGAGAGGAAACAAGGGAGGGAGTGGATGTAAGGATTAGGTCGAGCCAAGTGTCATCGCCTGAGATATTAAAATGGGTAGGTTGCAGTGAAAGTATATGGAGACTAACAGACTCGATGATGCTAAGGAGTTTACGGGAACGAGGGGTGTGGTGAGCAAGGTCGGTGTTAAAATCGCCCATGATGACGCAATGTGCAAACTCTGACCCTACGGATTCCAGTGCCAATTCGAGATTGGAGAAGTAGTCAACAGCGGGTGGACAATACACAACACCAAGTAGGGTCTTCAAGCCTTTGATGTAGACCTCTAAAAAGAGGTACTCAGCGGAAGCATGATAGATTGAGGGAGATGAGGCAATGATTTTGAAAGGGAAATCGCTACGAAGATAGATGGCAACACCACCTCCTCCCTTACCAATTCTATCGTTGCGGATAAGAATGAAACCTGGGAGAGAGTAGGCGGTGGAGAGAAGATGAGGTTTGAGCCAACTCTCGGAAACCAGAACGGCATGAACATTAGCGTCGGAAAAGGTGTCCAAAAGATCACTGTAGTGACTTGGCACACTTTGCGCATTTATATGGCAGATATTGAATAAGTGACCTTTCTGTTGACTGAAACTTCGACGCACAAAGTCACCAATGGTGTCAGTCAAGGAACTAAAACTTGCATTAGCGGATGAGCTAGAGGAATCAATAGCAGAGTAAAAAGAATCATGGACAGTTAACATAAAATACAAATAAAAATAATAAAAATAACTGATAAATATACAAATAAACTATGGCTAAGATAGCTTACGCTTTAGGTGCAACACCACTTTCTTTGCACCACCCACCAGCAGCACCAGTATGGTTGTACATGGATCCTTTGGCGCGTGGTCAATATCAGAACTACGCTACCAATCGCAAATAAGCGTTTTGTTTTCCAAAACACGAAATAACACTGCAGAGTTATCAAGCGCCAAAAGATCCCTGTAACACTGTACAGTAGTATAATACAAAAACAAAATAAAGTAAAATAAAAAAATTGAAGAGAAAACAGTATCACAAACATACATAAAATATTATGAACAAACCTAGAACAAAACGTTACATGATAAAGTTACGTGAGCAAAACGGAACGCAATTAACGAAACATCACAAACGTGGGACAAGGAACATGGGACGTCAAAAAACAAAATTGAAAACAAACAAAAATTCAAGGCTGGTGGCAGGTGACAGTGACAATTATTGACCAAACAAAACAAATTATTTTTTACAAACAACTGAGCTTATTGCCGGTAGAATGTGATTTACGTAGTTTTGATGTGGAAATAAGAAATAGTAAGCAGGTAGACGTGTACGATAACTATAATAATAACGTGAACTGACGTCCCAAGCACATAAAACTGATAAGACGGAGAAACAAACACTAGGTTGCAAACATTTAGATTTTACGCACTGCACTATCAAGCTGGCCTCCTGTGACAGCAGATGATTCCCCGGTTTTCTTCGGGTACTTAGCCAACAAAGGATTGAGTTCCTCTAAAGAACAAATCTTATACCGTGCTCCATCGGGGGATCTGATGACAATGACTCCGTCCTGAGTCCAGCATGCCGGCATTCCGAAATGCAGGCGCGCCCTGCCGAATACGGTTTGCCTAGACCTGGTCAAGAATTCCTTGACAGTGACAGCGGAGCCCTTCAATGCAGACTTAGCCTTCCAAACAGTGGATTTCTGGTCAACATTGGAGAACCTTACCAATATAGGTCTGCTGATTGTTGGCCCCTTGCTTGATGCTCCAAGTCTGTGACACACTTTGATGGACGATGCAGTGATGTCAGGCAGTGCTAATTTATTCTTCAGAACGTCTAACACAAGAGCCTTACAATCCTCTTTGTCCGCTTCAGCAAACCCAGTGAAAATGAGAGCTTTCCGACGAGATCTTGTCTCCAAGCCATCAACTAATCTAGAGCACTCCATGATCTGCTTCCTAAGAAGTCCCAGTACGCCGAACATAAGCTCACGAAATGACCGGAACTCTTCAGCAATCTTTGCTACCGTGTCCTTTGCGGGTCCAGCACAATGGATCTGTGCCTCAAGCTCGCCCATCTTTTTGAGGAAGCAGTCCTCGAGGTTCTTCTGGGCCGATTGGATATCATCCAGTTGAGATGACATGGTGAAGTAGTCAGAACTTGTAGTGACTATAACAGTGAACTAGTGAGAAGCTGGCAGGTGGTGTAGTTTTAAGTGCTTATGTGCATGGAATGTTTCACCAATGTAAGTACAGCCTATTTAGCAGAATATGCAACAAATATTGTACTCGAAAATAAGTTAAAATACTTAATAATATTTTTAATTACAATAGATATATGAAATTACGTGTTAACTTAAATAGTATGTCCATTTTTGTCTGACATGGTATCTTACTAAGACGTCGTCCCCAGCATAATATGTGCCAACTTGCTGATCTTCATTAGTATGTTCTTCATTAGTATGTTCTTCATTAGTTTGTTCTTCATTAGCATGTTCTTCATTAGTATGTTCTACATTAGTATGGTCTATTTCAGGTATGAAATCTATTGCCGTGTCAATATCATTCAACATATTAAATGTTTCTTCATCGTTGTCTAAAGTATTATCTGATACTATATCCATTACTTCTGAATCGCTATGGCTGCTGATCGTAACAGAAACACTAGTTGTAGAGGAAGAACGTCGTCTATATCTGGCTTTGCATAGTCCCGATGGTCCTGGGTTGGGATTCTCGTACAGGTTCCCAGAATCGAAAACCTGACTTTTCCGTGTACTCGGTTTGACTTTTTTCCGTTGTTGAATCCTGGTATTCAATACCTTATTTTCTGAATTGATGTGCTTGGCTAGTTGGATACTACTGTCTAAAAACTTATTTTCAGTTAAACTTAGTTTGGCAGTCTTGTTATATTTTTGATTTCTAGTATTGTAAACTTTCACTTCTTCTTCGGTATTGGCTTGTTTAATTACTAAATTAGAAATTATTTTTATCTTTGATGAATTAGGTTTTTGTTTCTGTAAACATGGAGGTAGATTACTTACATCTTTAGCTGTAAATGGTCGCAACTGACTATCATTTTTGGAAGCATTAGCCAAGTAAACAACATCATCATTGATTTTGGGAGAAGATTGTGATTGTGTGTCTTTTTTACCTTTTTTCAGATTCTTTTTTATATGGGTTTTAGCTTTATGTATTTGTTCTTCCCTTATCTTTTCCAGAACATCATTGTGAGTTATTACCTCAGCACCTGGAGCTACTTTTCGGCGCGGTGGTTTTGGTGAGCTTTCGCCACGTTTAACTTTTTCTAGAAGTAGTTCTTCAAACGTAATTACCTGGTCTCGTGTATGATTTCCCAACGATTCATTAACATTATTATTTACTACTACAACTTCAAGGCTCTCGCGCATCCGGATGTCATTGAACAAATTAAGTACTAACGTCAACAAACTTTTTGGGTTCCTCTTTATGATTTCGTCCTGCACAATATTTCGTGAACTTTCGTGTTCTCTCCAATGTCTTAGTTTTAAGCTATCAAACTGATTTTCTTTAATTTCTTCGCGGTTTACAGGGTATATACCCGCTTGTCGGAATCAATTACATAGCACCTGAGGATCTATCTCAGCCCATACTTGTCCAATTAGTCTCGCGAACTCACTTCACTGTTAAGGCGCTGCCAACGAACCAATAAAGGATCCCAGCGGTCTTTAAATGACTTCATTACTGCAATGTCCAATGGTTGCAAGATATGACTGGTGTGCGGCGGCAATTTTAAGATTGTTATATTTTCTTTGCGGGCCTCTTCAATAATATTCAGCCCTACGTATGTGGAATGCCCATCGTATATAAGAAGCACCGGGCGTTGGTGTTGGACAGCAGGTAAAAAGGTCTTCTTAAAAAATGCTTCAAATACCTCTGTCTCCATCCAGCCATTTTTTGTTGCGGCGTAAGATGTCCCTGGATATGCTTGGGAAGAGGTCCATGTATCCCAAACATTCCTGACCTTATATACTATTAGTGGCGGTGTCTTTTCTCCTGAAGCGCTAGCACCAAGTAGCACTGTAGTATTATCTCTTCCAGGAGAAGAGATTACTCTGGTTGCTGCATGACCTTTAGCACCAACGATTTTAGTCTTAGACGGGTCCTTAGAAAAGCTTGTTTCGTCGAGGTTCCATATGGCAGGTGGTTTGTTTTTTAAGTTTAAGTCACTTATTGTCTTTTCCAGGAGATCAAAATAGGGGTTAATAATAAATGGGTCAACAGCCCTCTTTCGGGCGTACTCTACAGCTTGAGGCTTTTTCATGGATAGACCATGACGTCCTTTAAAAGCCAAGAACCAGTCTTTTCCTGGTATACCGTTTTTAAACGGTGTAATCAGGTCATTTTGATTAACATAATCTCCAACCATCTGCAAAACTTCTTTTCTGCTAAGCCCAAAGCCATATTTTTCCATTACATGGAGACTCGTAGCCAACTTAAATTCAATTTCGAGTGACAGAGCTGTATTCCGCCCAAGTGTTACAGATTTTGTTATTTTCATATTTACGTGATCCATGATAGTCATACGTGGTATTTGGTATATTTTTGAGGCACTATACCCACTCATTCTACCGCACTCAACTTCTCGTATAGCTTCTTTTAATTTTTCCTTACAGTATGCTCCTCTATTGGATTTTCTTTGGTACTTGCCCATATTGATAAAAGAAATACCTGAAAAAAGCATGAATACCTATATAAATACATTCTTATTAAACGTAATATTTAAGAATAAACAACAAGTGGTGAGCCTACAGCCTAAAGCAGAAAACATAATATGCGATACAAATCACTTATTAGATAATTTGAAAATTTGTTTAGGTGTAAAAGGTTTATGATATCTGAAATCGGCGAAGACGTATGCCGATCTTCGCCTCCAAGAACTAGACGGACTTCTCCACTATTGCTCTTAAGTTTTTTTCATCAGGTGTAATTTCGTGAAAAATGTGTTAAATTCAATTCTAATATAGTAATTAGGTAAATATATTAATCATTAATGAACTTACCTTCACAAATCCTTAGAAAACTCTTAAAATACTACTAAAAACATTTTTTTTCGACAGTGTGTACTGGTCGTAATGAAAGTTGATAACCCGACTAAATTTAAAATGTGATTTTTTCACTATGCGTCATAAATAGCGCCATCTGTGTTAAAAAATATAAACTAAAACAATTTTACATTTAAGTATCTTGGGTTGCCATCTTTGTAATTATTCAGAATTCATCGTATCTTTTACTGTTTGGTCTTGCCCGACAGACGGTCTTCGACCCATTGACCTTACGTATATAATTTTGGGTTGGATCTAGTATCGTTTGGCAGGAGTTGGGGTTAAATGGGGTTAAAACTGGTAGGGGTTGGGTCCCCGATTATAACGCTACCACTCTCATTAAAAGGTAATGCATATTTTTCGAGAAATTAATTAAATTAAAAAATGTTTCTAACCTCAAATCAGATAAACAGCTAAAACGAAACGTTAAAATTGGCGATTGACAACCAAATCTGTCTTAATATATTGTTCGTGGTGTACAATGTCGTGAAACGGAACGTAAAAAAAACCTGTACGTATGCCATACGCATTCGGCATTTTACAATAATCTACAAAATGACAATTACAATAATCGTGCTAATAATAATGATTTAATTTATGAATATCTGTGGAGAAGAAATGTAGAAAGAAATAAAAGAGATCCTTATGGAACTAATTACAGTTGTAAATTATGGATTTTTAAATGAAAAATTTACGAATGTTTTGTTTTTATAACAACTTAAAAATCCTGATCAGAAGAAAGTTGGTGTACCTCCACTGATATGTGTATGTGTACAAAAGGCAATGTTACTACTGTTAGAGCCAGTCCACACGGCGCGTTGCGTTGCGTTGCGTCGTCGCAACGCAAATATTTTGACGCATAGCCGGCCACACGGGCGCTGCGCCATCGCAGCGTTACTATGACGCAGTCTTAACGTTCCGTCGGCGCAGCGGCGACGCACAGTTGCGGCAAGCATTTTGAAAAAATATCGCAGTCAGTCTATAGCAAATCATGGATCAGAAAAGACGTCTAGCATTGCTCCTATTACTACGTCACCGCCGAAATCGACGCAAGATCACAAGACGGTACTGGATCTGTCCTTTCATTTCATTAAGAAATCGTGATGGACAGTTTTTTTTGTTAGAATATCGGGAGTTGCTATTAGACGAAAAGAAGTTTTATAATTTTTTTAGAATGAGTGTATCCAGCTTCGAATGTTTATTGAAGTCCTTAGAACCACACATACGAAAAAACTATACTAATATGAGGAATCCAGTGGAACCAGTAGAAATGCTGGGAATTACTTTAAGGTAACTATATAAATATTTAAGTAATAAAAATATAACAGTTTTTTTTTGATACCCATTTTGCTGTTTGATACCCATATGATGGTTGGTGAGACGTTGATGGGCCACTCACATATGATGATGTTTGTCCATACCGCATTTCATCTATAATTTGTATAACTTTACTTTGGAAACGGAGAGTTTCTCGGTCGGAAAATTCTTGAATAGATGGCAATATAGCTCTGAAAAAGGACATATGGCGATTTTCCGGCTCCTTGAGAAGTTTTAGTCCTTCTCTTTCAAACTCATCCATTTGCATTGCCCTTTTGCGCGCGACTGGAACATAGCGCGGAGTGTTGTCTGTGGTAATTTCATCATTTGTAGACGTAGATTCATTGTTGATTTCTCTAGGCGAGTCTAAGCTAGATTCGGTGGCATTTTGTTCCACTTTTCTCAAAAAAAGAAGTTGATTATATAAATGATACTTCTTCAGTTTCGTAGCGCCCGAGCCCGATTTTGATGCTTCTTTTATTTTTTTTGAATATCTGAAGTAATTATCTTTTACACTTCTCCATTTCTTTATTAAATCATTACCTGCAAAACCAATAGTAAACATGATTTAATAATTTATACATAGTGAATTACTCGATAAAATTTAATGACATATTCAGATATCGTTAACAAACACTATGTGACCAACTCTGGAATCGTGAAAATATAACAGCTGTTACATACAAAAAGCAATACCTACTGAATCAAAATGTATGCAACAGCTGTTATTTTTTTCGCGATTCCAGAATTAATTGGTTACATAGAGAAAGTTATTTGCTATCGATGTCTGAATATGTCAGTATTTTTTTTCGGGTATCTATCTATCTCATAAATGCATATTATAATAATTATTTTCGTTTCAGATACCTAGGAATTGGAAATTCAATAACTGATTTACATTTCAAATTCAAACGGGGAAAATCTACTATTGCATATATGATACAAAGAGTTTGTCGTGCTATATGGACCAATCTTCTTCGAGACAACATCCCTGAACTGACAACTGAAAGTTTCCAAACAATAGCGAGGGGTTTTGATGTAAAGGCAAATTTTCCTCACTGTGTTGGTGCCATCGACGGCAAACACATCCGCGTGTGTAATCCTGCAAATAGTGGCTCACTTTTTTTTAATTATAAAGACTTTTTTTCGATTGTGTTGCTAGCTATTGTGGATTCAAATTACAAATTCGTATTTGTCGACATCGGTGCATACGGAAAAGAATGCGATTCAACCATATTACAAAATTCTAAACTGTACGAGCTAATGATTAACAACAACTTACGACTACCTCAACCCCAGCCACTCTCTGGTAGCAATATACCAACCCCGTATGTATTTGTGGGTGACGAAGCTTTTGGACTGAGCAAACATATTATGCGTCCATATGGCGGTCAAAATCTCGACTTACAACAAAAGGTTTTCAATTACCGTCTAAGCAGAGCCAGAAGATATGTCGAATGCGCTTTTGGGATTATGGCTAACAAATGGCGCATTTTTCACAGACCGATAGACGTGTCCTATGACTTCGCTACTGACATTATAAAAGCATGTTGTGTATTACACAATTTTGTCGCTGATCGAGATGGTTTTAGACAAAGAGATAAATTTGCTATAAGTGTTGATGAATTTCTCCCAATACAACCCGCACATGAAGAACAGACAGCACCGAATGTCATAAGACAGCAATATGCGACCTATTTTATGACTAGAGGAACTCTGCCTTGGCAGCTAAACAAGGGTTTTCAAGATTTTCTTGCACCGCCAATTCCGCGATCAGTAAAAAAATAATATTTTATACCTACTCAGCGTAGTCTAGGTTAGTTTTGAGCTAAGTAATAAAATAGTACTCACGCTAATCTAGATTCCCTTAGTTTTAAAATTTTAGAGTGTCGAGATATTAATTTTGTACTGATCGCGGAATTGGCGGTGCAAGAAAATCTTGAAAGCCCTCTTAAATAAAAAAAAACATAAATATCTGTACTGTGAACTCACCAACTTTGTTTTTTCGTTCAGCTGTGAAATTCTCGTAATCAGGAAATAAAACTTTTGATATGTCTTCCCAGGCTTTTGTTTTTAAATTTTTATTTTTAAAATCTACGTTTGACTTGTCCCATATAATTTCCCTTTCCTGTATCAATGTAATCAAGTAATCTATGTCAAGTTCTTCAATGGTATTCATTTTACCCTGCAAATAAAACTAAATACAAAAACGTAAACGTAAAACGAAATGAGCTTCCGTGTATCCTCTCTGTCAACGCACAAGCAACTGAGCGCTGCCGCTCCGACGTCGCACGAGTACACCCCCTCTCGCTTCGTCTCGGGGGCTGCTGTCCGTCATGTGTGCGTTGCGACGACGCAACGCGCCGTGTGAACACCTTGGTTATTTGTATGTAAAACAACGCAAGGACAGCGCTGCGACGACGCAACGCAACGCAACGCGCCGTGTGGACTGGCTCTAAGGGCCAGGCCACAACAGTGCGTTGCGGCGTCGCATCGCAAAAACAACATTGCACAGCTATGTGATGCGATGTCGCAACGCAAAAATTTCATCGGATACGACATCGTACGACAAGACGCTAACCGTCAGTTCAGTTTCTAGTGAGACATGGACCGCACTGCGCGTGTTCTACTTCTGCTTGCGTTAAGGCGTATTAAGAAAAAGAAACAGAAAAGAAAGTACTGGGTGCACCCATTACTGACAATTATGAATAAAGATGGAAACCACTTCAAAAGGAAATATGAGGCGCTAAAAGTGGACGAGGTTAAATTTTTCGATTACTTTAGGATGAGTGTAGTAAGTTTTGAAGAACTTCTTAGTTTGATAAAGCCTCATTTACAAAAGAAATACATATTTAGAAAACCCATCGAACCTCTTAAGATGCTGGGATTAACTGTAAGGTAAGAAAAAAATAAACTATTTTTACTATAATCATACTGTTTAATCATTTTCATAATTTAGTGTTATTCAAAACTCGTATTCCGATTGTGTGTCATTCGTCAAATTTGTTAGTTCCTCATCGAAATGAATTTGTTCTGGCTCATTTACATCATCATTCCTTGGCGTTTGTGGAGACGATTGCATAGGTGCCGGTGATGTTTCGCATCCGCTTTGGAAGGCACTGCGTTGAATGGATGTTTGATAGCCACTCTGCATAGGCATTTGAGCTGATTGGTAGCCACTCTGCATAGGCATTTGAGCTGATTGGTAGCCACTCTGCATAGACATTTGAGCTGTTTGATAGCCAGTCTGAACAGTTGTTTGTGAAGTTTGATAGTGGCTGGGATAGTATGATGGTTGGTGTAAATCACTTAATATCTGTAGGACACGACTTTGGAAAATTATTGTTTGATTATCATTCAATTTTTCCAATGATGGCAAAATTCCTTTAAAAAAAGATAAATGTCTACTTTCAGGTGTTTTTAAAGCAGCTATAATATTCTTCTCAAATTCGTCTTCGTCAATTTTTCTTTTACGCGATGCAGGCTGGTAACGTGGCATGACAGGTTGCTGGCTTTGTTGGGTTGAGGTGCTTGGTCTTATTTCTTCATCGTCAAGACTTGATGTTGTTTTATTTTGAGAATTCTTTTTCAGAAATAGGAGCTGGTCGTATAGATGATATTGTTTAATTTTTTTGGCCCCAGCTCCGGATTTATATTGCTCGTTTAATTTTTTTTCGTATTTTGTAAAATTATCCTTGATTCCTCTCCATTTCTTTATGACATCGTTACCTAAAAAAATATGACGAATAATGATTTATTTTGTTTTCTTTCAGGTACCTGGCGACGGGAAATACTTTTAAATATATGCATTTCACATATTATCGTGGAAAATCTACAATAACAGGAATAATAAAATTTGTTTGTCGTATTGTATGGAACATTCTTAAAAGGTTGGAATTACCAAAAATTACAACAGAGCTGATGGAACAAATTGCTCAAGAGTATGAAAAAAAGACCAACTTTCCTAATTGTATAAATGATAAATGATAAATGATAAATGATTTTTATTTCTGTAAGTAGGTTTGTACAAACACTTTTACACGTCAGTCATATTTTTAAAACTAGATGAGGTCGGCGTTTCCTATCTGACTACTCTGAGAAGAAAGGCCGAAACAAACTCAGAGGTCACAGTCTCTTTTAAAGTCCAGACATAATCTTGGTCAGATCATGTGAAGGCCATGTAGATTGGTGTCTGAAATGGTCTTTTGAGGAAAGAACCACGCAGATTGAGTGGACCTGACCAGTCAGTGCACGCATTTGTCAGTAATCGTGCAGCTCTACTCAGAACTTAAGGAGCTCAACGATGCGACGATCAATACCAAAGAAAGGACATTTGGGTAGGCCGCTTAAATGACTCAAACTGCCAGACCATGATTAACACTTACTGAGAATAAAAGACAAAGTGAAAATAAAAATAAAAGAGCAATAACCCACATAGTCTTCACATTCACAATAATTAAAATAATATAATACTTTACAAGTAAATAATCATGTCATTACGTATATATTACGTTACGTATATAAAATAATAAAAGTTAGCAAAAAAAACATCAAACAATAAAAATAAACCACTTCAATAATTAAAAATTGGAGCATCTCAATCCCAAGCCTTTTTGTCCTCAATATAATCTTTAACGGTATAAAAAGCTTTCTGACACAACTTACGTTTAATGAATGATTTGAATTTATTAAGGCTTAGATCTTGAACGTGGCTTGGAAGTTTATTATAAAAGCGTATACATTGACATATATTACGTTACGTATATAAAATAATAAAAGTTAGCAAAAAAAACATCAAACAATAAAAATAAACCACTTCAATAATTAAAAATTGGAGCATCTCAATCCCAAGCCTTTTTGTCCTCAATATAATCTTTAACGGTATAAAAAGCTTTCTGACACAACTTACGTTTAATGAATGATTTGAATTTATTAAGGCTTAGATCTTGAACGTGGCTTGGAAGTTTATTATAAAAGCGTATACATTGACATCGGAACGAGCCACCTATTTTCTTGAGCCTTGTTGTAGGTACAACAAATTTATGTTTGTTTCTAGTATTTATATTATGGATATCACTGTATTTTATATGTATGTATAGGAGCGCTAGATGGAAAACACATTCGTATATTGAGCCCGGATCACAGTGGATCCCTATTTTTCAATTATAAAAATTATAATTCCATTGTTCTATTAGCACTTGTTGATACGAATTATAAATTTATATATGTCGATATAGGTGCATATGGTAAGGAATGTGACTCCACTGTTTTTCAGAACTCAAATCTATACGACTTATTAAAAAAAGGTCAATTATCTATACCTCCGCCAAAACCGTTACCTGGCTTTCAAAAAGAAATTCCTTTTGTCTTCGTGGCGGATGAAGGATTACCACTGACAAATAATATAATGCGCCCATATTCTGGGAAGTTTTTATCGATAGAAAAACGAGTTTTTAATTATCGTTTGAGCCGAGCCAGACGATATGTTGAGAGCGCTTTTGGCATACTCGCAAATAAATGGCGCATATTTCATCGACCCATTAATGTTTCTTACGATTTCACAATAGACATTATAAAAGCATGCTGTGTATTACACAACTTTGTATTGAATCGAGATGGCGCACAAACGTTTGAAGAAATGATTATTGACGATTCTTTGCAAATTTTACACGAAACAACACATGAAAGTAGAACAGGAGCTAACATAATCAGAAACGAATTTTGTAATTATTTTAATAGTAACATTGGAGGTCTTAGGTGGCAGTTAACAAAAATATAAATGTTTATAAGTACTTACCGAGTTTTGTTTTTTCAACACTATTTAACTCCTCAAAATTTGAATATAAACTTGTACACACTTCCCTCCATGCTTCTGTTTTTTAAAATTTGTCTTTGAATTGTGATATAGTTTTGTCCCAAAGGACGGGACGTTCGTAAATTAAAGATATCAGGTGGTCGACATCGTACTGCGCCATATCGCTTAAAAAACACGTGCAGGTCGTTCAAAGTATGGACACCGAATAAACGGCAAAGCGTTGTCGCATCGCAGATTTGTACGTTGCGGCAGCGCATCGGAAATTTCCACGATGCGTTGTGCGGCGTCGTTGATTTTTGCGATGCGACGCCGCAACGCACTGTTGTGGCCTGGCCCTTAGAGCCAGTCCACACGGCGCGTTGTAATTTTGTAACCTGTACGTATGCCATACGCATTCGGCATTTTACAATAATCTACAAAATGACAATTACAATAATCGTGCTAATAATAATGATTTAATTTATGAATATCTGTGGAGAAGAAATGTAGAAAGAAATAAAAGAGATCCTTATGGAACTAATTACAGTTGTAAATTATGGATTTTTAAATGAAAAATTTACGAATGTTTTGTTTTTATAACAACTTAAAAATCCTGATCAGAAGAAAGTTGGTGTACCTCCACTGATATGTGTATGTGTACAAAAGGCAATGTTACTACTGTTAGTCGTCGCAACGGAACAACGCATTGTATGCTACACCTGCGTTGCGTTGACGCTGCGCCAACGCAACGCAAGAGGGTATGCACGCCGTCGCAGCTGCGTCTCAGTTCAGCCTTTGCAATGGATAGATACAAACGGTTTCTTTTGTTGCTTTTATTACGGCACCGCCGAAATAAACGTAGAAACCATAGAAGATTCTGGATATCTCCTTTGATAGCATTAAGAAATAGTGATGATCAGTTTTTTATGCAGGAATATAAGGAGTTGTTGTTAGATGAAAAGCCTTTTTTCATTTTTTTTAGAATGAGTGTGGCCAGCTTTAATAATTTGGTTGAAACCTTAAAACCACATTTAAAGAAGCAGCATACCAAATTCAGGAACCCTTTAGAACCAATTGAAATGATTGGTATTACATTGAAATAAGTAATTCAAATATCATAATAATGTTAATCAGTTACTCATTTATTATCTTTAAAAACAGTTTAATTTAAGTATTACTATTAGACACAAAGCAAAGTTATAATCTTCTTCTTGACTATCATCAGTAAAATTATTAATCGTAGTGTTGGCTGAGTAGGTAGCTTCGAATTCATCTGTTCGATACGACGATGGCGATGGTGACTGGGCATGTTGTCCAGTTTGATATCCGCGTGACTGCAATGGTGTTGCTTGATACTTTGGTCCAGTTTGATATCCGCGTGACTGCAATGGTGTTGCTTGATACTTTGGTCCAGTTTGATATCCGCGTGACTGCAATGGTGTTGCTTGATACTGTGGTCCAGTTTGATAATTGTCCCGTGGCTGTCATGTTGTAAGAGTCTGTTCCCCGAACCGCATTTCGGCAATGATATTTATAACTTTCCTTTGGAATCTCAAAGTTTGTAATTCCGTAAAGCCGTCCAAAGAAGGCAAAATTCCTTTGAAAAATGATAAGTGGCGGTTTTCTTTCTCTTGCAACGCTTCTAATGTTTGCGCCTTGAAATCATCTATTGCTTGTTTTGATCTCTTACGGCTTGCAGGCACGTAGCGAGAAGGACCTGGGGGTAACGAGGACATTTCTTTTGTAGGAAATGGAGATGATGTTGTGTTTTCATTTCGTTCCGTTTCTTCAGACACCATTTCAAGGCTACTGTCAGTTTTATTTTGGGCAACTTTCATCAAAAACAGCAACTGATTGTAATAATGATATTTTTTCAATTGTTTTGCCCCTGATCCAGACGATGTTTTCTTTTATTTTTTTTTACGTATCGAAAAAAGTTGTCCTTCACGCTTCTCCATTTTTTCACAACCTCGTTACCTGCAAAGAAAGAAAAAAATAGGTAAGTACCTAACTTGTCTACACTGACCAAACTAAATGGGCCACCCTGTTTATTTTTTGTGTTTCTATTTCAGGTACTTGGGCAGCGGAAATTCGATAAACGACTTGCATTTCAAATTTAAACGTGGAAGAGCTACAATTTCTAGAACTATTTTGTCAGTTTGTCAAGCTATATGGAAATTTGTTCGGCCACAGTACATAGAAGAGATCACAGTAGAAAAACTACAAAATATTGCATTAGATTTTGATCTCAAAGCTAACTTTCCTCATTGCTTCGGGGCAATTGATGGGAAACATATACGTTTAATAAAACCAAACAAAAGTGGCTCTCTGTTTTATAATTATAAAAATTATTTTTCAATTGTTTTGCTGGCGGTTGTTGACTCAAATTATAAGTTTGTTTTTGTCGACGTGGGTGCATATGGAAAGGAAAGTGATTCTACTATTTTTAGAAATTCGACACTATACAAGATTTTAATGAGAAATGAATTACCATTGACTGATCCTCAACCACTTGGAAATGATCATAATAACGAGCCACCAATCCCTTATGTACTCGTCGGTGATGAAGCTTTTGGTTTAAGTAAGCATGTTATGCGCCCATACGGCGGATCCAATCTCAATGTGAAACAAAGAGTTTATAATTATCGCCTTAGCAGAGCTCGTAGATAAGTGGAATGTGCATTTGGGATCATGGCAAATAAATGGCGCATTTTACATAGGCCAATTGATACGTCATATGATTTAACTATTAATATTGCGAAAGCATGTTGTGTTTTACACAATTTTGTTATACAACACTATGGTTTAAACAACAAGACAATATGGCAATAAGTAGGTTCCCACAATTGAGACCCCCATAGCAATGAAGAATCATTAGCCGAAAATTTTATCAGAAATGAATTTGCTAATTACTTTATGAGTCCAGAAGGGGCTTTACCATGGCAGTTGAAAAAGATATAAATTAACTTATGTATTGAATTTAGAAATAACATAATAAATAACAACTCACCAATCTTGTTCTTTTTTTGGTCCTCAAACTCCTCGTAATCTTGAAATATTTTTTTACAAACAGCTACCCATTGATTCGCTTTACGAATTTTATCACTGTAATGTTCGTGTGATTTATCCCATAAAATGGGTCTTTCTTGGACCAAGGATATGAGAAAATCTATATCAATATCCTGCTCACTCATGGTAAGATAAAAATGTCGTTACGCTCGTCTAGCTTCCTCCTCTAGCGGAGCTCCGACAACGCAGCGCATACCCTCCCTCCCGCTTCGTCTCTTGTCCGTCGATCCGTTGAAACGTCGCGCGCGACGACGCATCGGTCTAATGGGGCATGTCATAAAAAATGTATGGAAAACGACGCAGCGACGACGCAACGCAGCGCAACGCACTAGTGGGGCTTCGCCCTTACTAGGAGAACTTAGGATGCAAGAGCGAGCGAAGCGAGCTCGGGACTTGGGGCAACCCGACTCGGACAGGTTAGGTTCGTTAGTTTTTTTTAAACCCTTGAGCCCCGCGAAGCGGGGCTCCCCCAACTACGCCTTATAAGCAACTTTAATGTGTTTTGAGGTTAGGTGACAATAATTCGTTTTTCTCAAGAACGGTGCGTTACCTTTTCATGGGAGTAGTGCCAGAGGAAAGAAGGAACACCCCCCTTCCCTTTCCCCCCCCTACCCCCCTCCTCCTGCCAAAGGATACTAAATTTTTACCTTTAATTGATAAATTATTTATTTTTGTAAGTAGGTTTGTACAAACACTTTTACACTTGAATTATATTTCGACACCAGCAATTTATACTACGCTAACTCAAAAAAGCGTACTTTACAGTAGAGGCGTTTAAAGAGAAAAACGTGATAACTTTTACATTAATTAAGATACTTATTTGAAATTTGGTATGCTTAGTAGTTAATTTATTCATTGTAATATCTCATATTTATTTTTCCTTAATTATTTATATTTTTTGATTTAGCGCGAGTTAGCCGTATATAAACGTAATTCATCAATAAAATGTTACATGTTATACACATCTAACTAATGTTAGCGTAGTGTAGCACGGGAGGTCGTAGTGCTAAAGAAGTGTTATTTTTATTACATTGCAATAATAAAATTACAGTTTTTGTGTATTAATCATAATTTTAGGGTATTATACAGTATGGAACTCACATATATGTAATCATTTGAACCACAAGAAATACTAGTCCACAGAAGTATAGCAAAATTAAATATTTAATTAAAAACCGTAAATTAAAAAAGTTAAATTTTCAAACAAAATAAATATCAAAATAAATTCGGTTAAAGTAAACACTCTGTTTGGACAACGTACCTTGACCCCAGGGAGAGCGGCAACGATGCACGTGGGCAGCATGGCGGCTTTTTTGTCGGCGGCGCCGTTCTGGCGGCTCTTTGATTCGTTTGACAATGTGCGACAAAAACAAAAAATGTACTAAGTTTTTTTTTCACCGCCACGTATTTATTTGGCGATAACTGAACTAACTAAATGAATTCATTATTGCACATTAGTTCCAAAAATAATAGATATTTAAATTTTTAAATTTTCAAAATGTCCACCACGTTTTTGAATGCACAAGTTACATCGCCGCACAATGTTGTCCCGAAGCCTCCTCAGCAAATTTCGTTCAGGATCCAGAGCCATGGCTTTTAATTTGTCAAAGGCGGCGACAATACGATTGCGCCGTTCCTCTTCTGTTTCGGAGACCCGCGAGTAAACTTCATTTTTAATAAAGCCCCATAAAAAGAAGTCAAGAGGAGTAAGGTCGGGGGATCGAGCTGGCCACCTGCGGGGGCCATAGCGACCAATCCATTGCTCGCCAAACATGGTGTTAAGCCGCTCTCTTGCGAGGAGTACTGAGTGTGGAGGAGCTCTGTCTAGCTGGAACCATACCCGCTTGTAAGCTGCCACAGACAGTTCTTCTTCTAAATATTCTGAGATTGGGCCGTCAAGAAGATCTAGAAACTTCTGTGCATTCAGGTTTCCGTTGATAAAAACAGGACCGATTATTTGATTTCCGTGAATACCTGCCCACACATTAACGGAACAGCGGTATTGATGAGCGGATTCCCTAAATAGATGGGGATTCGTGTGGCTCCAGTGACGCATGGTTTGTCGGTTCCACATGCCATTTCGAGTAAACGTGCTTTCATCTGTCCAAAACACATCTGATAAAAAACGTTGGTCTGAAATTATTTTTTCCAGTGGCAGTAAAACTCTCTAATCGGCTTATCACGGGGCAGCAGCGCCTGCACCTTTGCGTATTTATAAGGACGTATTTTGTTCCTTTTCAGCACTCGATGTATATATGGCTCACTCTAAACACACGCCCAGCTTGTCTGAGGCTGCAGGTTGGGTTCCGATCGAAATGTTCTAAAATTCGTTGTTCAGATGAGGATGGAACGTGACGCGGAGCAACTCCTTCATGAGTGTTGGGCACTATGTGCTGATTTTCCCTGATCCTTTGTACAGCTCCCAGGATTGTCCGGACACTACTAGGGCAGACGCGAGTTGCGCCGTACCTCTCACGGTAGATACGTAAAGTTAAGGCTGAATTTTGGCGGCATTCTCCATACAATAATACCATGTCTGTGTACTCTGCAGCACTATAAAAATGCTGTTGTCTTGGCGTCTTGTTACAAAAACGCAGGCGTACACAAAAGTCAAGTGTCAATTTCACCGTAAAAAATGAATACAAATAAACTTAAAAACACAATTTACACACACACAAAGTCAAATAGCATAAGACTTATGCTATTTGACTTTGTGTGTGTGTAAAATGCTTTTGTAACAATTTGTCAACGTCGGTTATTTTCGCACGCGTCACAGGCGCTCCCAATGAAATGGTGGTAGGTCGAAGCATGCTTGTTTTTTGACCGGTTTTACAAACATTTGAAGATTTACTTAAATTGCTTAAATAAAACAGCTCGCCGCGGATAAGTGTGTTTCCTGGCGTCTTTGATCTTTTTATAACAAATCTCTTGCATTGCTTTATTTTGAATGGTCATTTTGCTGTCGGTTTAAAAACCTTTTGAGTGGCGCTTTTGAAGTCGAATATTTCAATATCCCTTAGATTCGTGACCGTCGTATTACTGGAAATAACGTTGCAATATTCTTCTGGTTGTATGATTACTTCTCGTTTCTTTATGACCTTTTCTATGTTACCGAAGACTCTGTCCGGAGGCATAAAACTATGTCCGGTTACGGGAAATATTATTTCAATACTTTTGACAGTCGTGTGGTCCAATAGCCATTTAGATAGCATACCTAGCATTATGCTATTTTTATTTTGGCCACCACATCCGTCGGCAAATAAGCGTATGACGGTGATACCTGCTAAATTAGTTTTGTTTAATCGATCATAAACGGCTGATGATATCTGATTAGCTGTTTTACCAAATTCGTTTTCAGTCCAGGTGTAGGCGAAGGTTGTATCCTTGTTAAGTTTGTCTTTAGAGGTTCCTTGTACAATGGTAAAATTATAAAGGTAAAATTGTCGACTATAATAAGCGCTCTGGTCTGGAATTCGAGGTAGTGGACTGTTTTTCTGACAGTCAAAGGAAAATGTTATCATGTCGTCTTTTTTTTTCCTGCATCATTTTGAAGAACGCCTTTGCTCGTAGTTTATGCACTCTCAGTGACGTCATGAGTTCATTTTTCTTGGCTGGATCGTTTTCTGCTTTGATTTTCTCGTTTGATTCTATACAAGTTGAGCAGACGTCAGTCTTAGGGTTACCGAAACCCAAATTAAACTCTCTATTAAAAATATGGCGAAAGTATGATTGTTTTACAGGAGACTGAGGATTTTCATCTTTAAACATGTTGTACAGCTTGTTAATATTCAAGTCACTAGATAAATATTTGCGTTCTTGAGTAGCCGAGCGACAATAATGCGACTCTATACATTTTAGTTTCATAATATATTGACGAACGGATTTCTTCTGATCTTTATATTTATTTATCTTTCGGTTACCCCCCCGTCGTTCCTTGGCAATCTCTCCTGTATAAAATAAATGTTTCAAAACATACTCTACACGATATTTCGTAATGCCAAGTATTTTCAAAAATGCTTTTTGGCAAACAGGAACAAACTCATGGCGTTCTCTTATAATATGATACTTGATATTAAAGTCTCTGCCCCATCTTTCATTTTTGGTAGGACGCCTTCTTTTTACCTTCTTGGCTTTACAACACTTCAGTATCAAAGCATCTTGTACGCTCTTTTCAGTTGTGGAATAAAAAGAGCGATGGAATTTTATAATGTCAGGCATTGTCAAAGTAGAACATTTTAGTTTTGTACTTTTATGTGTACAGATTATTCGTTCTGGTGCTTCCTTTGGCATGTACCTGTAAAACAAAAAATATATGGCTGTAGTAGTATTAAAGAGCTTGAGCATCATGCACTATTTTAAAAGTGCGGAAAAGTATACCTACCTATACATACACGACTTTATTCCGTTTAATAAAATAGTGTTTATGTTGTGTAATAGGTTGTAAGAATCCAAGAAAATACTTTGTCTTTACAACGTTTAATAAATTTAATATTATGATATCGGAATAGTATCGAATCAGTCACATCACTAACCTCATTTTCTTAGCTATGTTAGCCTTCCATTTCTCGGGGTTTTTTGTACTTTTACGAACCTTGCCCGCACTTGCTGGTGTTACTGGGACCTCCATGGGTATCCAAACTCGTGTTTTAATATAAAATTAATCACGTTAATTCACTAAAACCACAAGATATTAGCCAAAAACTGGACTTAACGTGCACACAAAATGTATGGCGGCGGCCATGATGAATCTTATAAATCCTGTTCTCTGATTGGCCGGCGTGACTCCTAGCTGTATTTAATCCTTATTGGTTGAAACGTAGCTGTTTTTGATGCCAACATCAGTTTTCGAATTGAATTTATAGGGAGTTTAGCTGCATTTGTTAATAAAATGAAGATATCAAAGCGTGCGTAACTAACCAAAGCAGATGGCGCCATAGATAACTCATTTTACGAATGTATGGCGCTTAGCTGCCTTTGATTTTATAAGCCTCATAGTGTCCATTCCACTGTAAAAAAATAAACTAATTGTACTCGTATTTATTCGTTAAATCAATTGAAGCAATGCGCGCAAGTAGCTCGAAATCTCTGCGAAAGGCACACTATCCCAGAAGGAAGACTAGCGGTGAACTGACAAAGCGGGACTTCCCAAATGGCGAAAAAAATAAAAGTAATAAATAGGGCAAACGGCGCAATTATCGTAATTGATTATCGTTCATCGATTTTTTTTTAAGACTAAGAATAAGTATTTTTGTGTAATTCGAATGTTTTAATATTTCTAACAATTAAAAAATCATTGATACACATAAACTATAAAAAAAGATTATTTTTCTACGATTGAACTTACGAAATTACCGTTTTGTAAGTGACTGCCTGAGTATGAAGGCTCTTACAAACACACGCGATATCGCGGGCGCGACATGCACCGACAAAGGAATTGTCTTTGTCGGTGCCTGTCGCGCCCGCGATATCGCGTGAGTGTGTAAGAGCCTTAAAAAGGGTAAGTAGTTACGATTTTATGGTTGTTGTTCTTACTTACTTAACTTCTACTTTGTTCATTTTATCTCTAAATCTACTTAATAATATTTAATATCAAAATAGCTGTGTAGCTTTAAATACTTAGGGCATAGTATAAAAACACAATAGCACCACCTAACTATTAAAAGCTAATAAACAGCTGTTTTGTTTATCTATCATTATTCCCTTAAATAAGAAGCTGATATTCGATAACAGGTGTCCTTCCCACAGTGGCGCGTGCGCTCCCCGTGCCCCCCCCGATGACCGTCCTTTGATGAAAACCGCGTGACTCGTGCCGCCTGTTAGATCAAACCGCCAAAGGACACCGCTGCCAACGTACACCCGCAGGAAATTAAGGCGCATGTTAGTGATAGATTGTGTTGGTGTAAATTATTAAAAAACGAAATTTTGACCGTGACAGGTCAAGGACGTTGTTCAATAACCAATTGAAAGTCTAGTATACCAAAAAACACAAATTCAATTCGAACAACATTAAATTGAATAATCAACCTGTAATGGTCTCCTGCCTTACCGTCACAGTATTAAAATCCATACAGTAGCAAAACGAATGTACTTGCGTAGAACAAAGACGGGGATCTCGTGGACAGGGCGGCGCGCGCCGTAGACCGCGGCGTCCATACATACACGTTTAGTTTGCGTAGGGTAAAGATGCCGAATATGGGATACCATTTATATTTTTGACTATAAAAAAATTGTTTCCGCAGTTGGAGCTCCACTAGCTACAATATTGAGTCAGGAATTTAATGTACTTCGAAAAAATAATTGTTATTTAGTCCTATATTTAATACATTTTTAGATATAGATAGATAAAACGAAAAAGTCAGAAATTGCGTTGCAGGCTAATGGTCTCATAATATGAGATACGAGGGGTTCCTAATTTGAGATAGTATCTCATGTTAGGGTTTGAGGTTCAGACAAATAAAAACGGTTGTTGATCAAATTTTTAATTTGCATTTTTAAATAAATATAGACTAACTTCAGTCTTTACCAATAAAGGAAATAACAAAAACTTTTTCTTAATCTTATAAAGTTATTAAACTAATTAGTTCATATCTTTCATATCTTTTCTTATAGTTAGTACATATCTCTTATTACAACACACAGAAATTTCACAAAATGGCTGCCTATTTTTTGTTGACAAAGAAGACACAGTAATATCGCACTCATATCGTGAAATTGATCGTATAATTGATATAATGACCGTAAATCTATAACATTTAGCACGAAAATCATGTTGTTACATACCTCGTAAAGATGTAATGCCAAACTTTATGTTTTCTGCTTCACAAAAAATCACATGCCCACGATCTATCATGGCCGCTGGCTGGCGCGCACCAAAGAGTATAATAATATAGAGGAGTAAGAGAGCCCTCTTGTGCTAATTTTGGGCATATCGGTTGAAAGCGCCACCTGGTTTTTTTAACTAGAACTAACACCAATATATATACCTATAACGTAGCTATAGAATGTGTATGACTATAGTCCTATTAATTAGAGATATCAATGTTACTTCTTTTAGAAGCTATTTTGGTTTAGCACATGTATTATAAATTACTAAAACAAAACAGCTTCTAAGGGAAGTAACATTGATATCTCTAATTAATAGGACTATAGTCATATTATTACAACAATATTTCTAATAGAAATGAAGTTTAGTAATATAATTAATATTAATAATAGAAATAAAACTCAATAAATAACAAAATAATTATTTATTATTATTTCAAGCATGTTGACATTGATTACAATTTATACATAGCAAAGTAGATAAGTACTTATTTTCTATTTTTATAATTCTTGTGTTTATCATAATAAATTTGGGCAGCAATTTTAATTTCGTCCTCACCTTCATAATTAATTAGCTTGCCTGATAAAATTCGATTGACGGATCGGCACCAACTGTATACAAGAATATTAACCATAGTATTTAAAAACATTTCTTTTAAGTTATTTTTATGTTTTGGACAGCTGAAATGACAATCTACAAACATATCTATAAATGATAATATTGTCCGTTTTAAATTAGTTTTTGGAACATTCTTTTTTAAAAATGAGCAAACAATATTTTGGGAATCTCTGAAGAATGTTTCTGTTTCTTTGCTAGGATAGACAAGCCATTTTTTATTTTGATATTCTTTCTCTTTGATAAATGTATTATTAGTATTCCTTGATGTGTTGTCTAGTAAATTTAATTTACAATGTTGACATCCTTTTACAATTCTTGTAAGACATTTTTTTATTACCCAACCACATACATAATTGATTTGACCCGCATCCTTTTCCGAAGATTGTTCTAAACATAATTCAGTATCGAAATGAATCTCTTTATTTTCTGTAGGTGCATCAGGAGTTACAATTTTTTCTTTTAAAAAAAAGTCTAGCGTTTGTAGGCACTCATTGGAGTCCTCTTCACAATTGGCCCTCTTTGAATGTGGGGAATTAATATTATTTAGCATTAAGGCTTTATACGCTCCTTCAAAGGCTACTGTATTCGGTGCAATATTTCGTGCCCCATAACTCCTGATGCTCCCAAAGAAATTCACTACAGGGTCTTGATTGAGATTTCTAGTCATCATTGCATCTAAACCGTATTTATTAGACAACACTTTCCATAGAGATTCCATTCCCTCTATAGTTTTAATTAAATTTGTTATTGATGGCACAACTGTCTCCGTCAATTGAACTTTATCACCAACTTTATTTTTCTTTAGATATTTGACACTTTTTAGTATATTTTTGGCTTTTTGCCACAACTCATGGTGAGGCGAATTCCTTTTCACAGGCCCTTTAAAAATTTTACCGTCTGGTATGGAGAAACTACTCACATTTAACGAATCAAACAGATTATCTATTAAAATAGTAAAGTCTATTAATTGACGGCATTCCTCAGGAAGATCTCCTCTAGCCGTTAAATGGTTTGTTACGACAGCAACACTATGGCTAAATAATTGTGTAGCAGATTTTACACGCATTTTATTTATTTTTAATGGATTAATATGCTCTTCTGTTATTTTGTTTAGCAACCGCAGCTCTCCATGCATCTTATCTGCTACATATACCATTTGGTAATAGTCCCATTTAATATATTTTTTTTCATTGCCTATAAAATATATAAGGTCTTTAGTAATTAAATTATTTCTAATACCTTTTATTAAGTGTGGTGTGTCAAAAAGTGGAATGATGTTTTGGCCATTTATGCGTATTAAATCACTACGCCACTCTTTTTGCTGTCGTAAAAAACTGGCTTTTGTGTCATTGACCAATTCTGTGATGGCACCAACATTAGTCTGGCTTTGGTCACACACGGTGCAAACAATTACTAACCCCGACTTAATGCATTGTTGAATTACAGTTTTAATAATTGTTTTTAAATCTATTTTATTTAAAGAATTCGTGAAATAGTATGCTATCGGTTGCTTAAAACTACGCTTAATGCCCTTAACCATAAAAACAAGGACATGGTCTGAGAACTTGTTCTCTTGGTTGGATGCAAAACCTTCTAATTGATCTTTATGTACGTTGTAGTTTATCTGAGGCGTTATTGACATTTCGTCAAAGATAAGGCTGCACAAGCGGTCGGAAGTATCTTTATGCTGCAGTGTACTTTTTATTCGTTCGAATATTATTGGATTAATTCCGGGAGACACTTTTATTTCACTAAGTAGGCATTACATTGCCTTTGCAGATGGCAGTGTGAAATAATTACTTAATAGTCTGTAACACTTAGGGCTCTTTTTAAACAGGGACAAAGATAAGATTTTCTCCTCTATTGAGAAACGCCTACCCTTAGGCTTCTTTGTTGATTGGAGTTGCATTTTTATAAACAACTGTGCTGGTTTTGTCATCTGTTTGGTAATACGTTGAAATGCAAGGTCTTTGGATGTTTTTTCTGCATTAGCCAATCGTTCGGTAAAGGACATGCCTTTTTTGCGTAAACGGCACAACTCCGTTCGTAAATATTTAATTTTCGTCTGCAATGGTTTCATCTCCACACGTTTGTAAGCTGCAGTTGTTGTGGGACCACCTGAAATAGTATTTTTTTTAATTATAATGCGGTATTTTTATAAAATAGTCACCAAAGAATAATAATTTACTTTTATATCCAATGTACAACTTGATTAAAAGATGTTTAAGTGAAAACCACACACCCAACGCTTTAGGGTTAATTATTATTATAATAATACTTTTTCCCCCGCGTTCATTTGCTGCCCCACTACTGTAGGTCAAAGCGTGGTGTTTTATAGCCTATGTCACCCGGGGATAGCGTAGCTTTACAAAAGTGCAAGAGTTATTTAGCCTATTCCATGCAAACAAACAAACAATCAAATCTTTCCCTGTTTATAATTTGTATAAACTAGAATAAGTACCTTTAACGAACGGTGTTTGTCTAGGTCTGCTTAACACACTATAATTATGCTCCTTTATCACAGTAGCTGTTGTAACGTCATGATGCCGCAAACCTGCAAAGTAGTTTTTTTAAGGGATAAATAAATAATAATTTTTGAAAATAATAAAATTTTTACAAAATATTTACATTTCAATATTTTTATGTTTGATACAAATGAATATCATAAGTCATGTAAAGCTATTATACAGGCTGAAATTAAATTGCTTGTTTTGCTATTGCTCAGACCGTGGTCTATTACTATTTTTTTTCAAAGCAGTCCATTAGTTTCGGAGCCTATTTAATGCAAACAATCAAATCTTCCCTCTTTCATGAGAGAAAAATAACGTTTTTAAAGCTCAGAAGAGGTGCATTAGATCGATGTGTAATTTAAAACAAACAGATAGTTGTAAACCTCATTTTAAATCCCTTAGGATATTGACATTACCTTGCCTTTATATATACGAGACTGCATTGTTCGTCAAGAAAAACAGTAAATTATTTAAAAAAGCTTCTGAGGAACGTTATAGATCAACAAGACCGGAATATCGACACGAACTATGTCTAAGAGCCTCAAAGACGGCCCTTATGCATAAAAGCATTATCTGCATGGCACCAAAAATATATAATAAAATACCAAATGCTATCAAAGATTTGAATTTGATACAATTTAAACGAAAACTGAATGATTTTTTAATTGAAAAATGCTACTATACCATTGGCGAATTCCTTCTTGACAAAGTGTAAAAACTGACAATTATATATTTATGCTTGACTAACTGATTGTATTTTAATTTTTGTAATAATAATTAATTGTAGGTATTCTAATATGATGTTATCTCAATTTTGACATTTTTATTTAATATATCAATTCTCTTTTGTTTGCATTTCAATGTAAATCAATTTTGACATTTTTGTTTGTATTTCAATGTAAATCAATTTTAATTTCTGATATTGTTAAAACGTGTATGCCTAATGGGTAGCTTTTTGAGTTTCCATAAAATTACTGTAAGACCTGTTGTATCACCAAAAAGCACACGAATAAATACTTTGACTTTGACTTTGACTTTGACTTTATAATATTAGTATAGACAAAAAATACCTGAAGGTACAGTTGAATTGCCAGGGTGAGGTTCACGTCTGATCTCCGACTCCTGAATAATAGATGAACCTGAAATAGAAAAACAAATATATTTAGAACAAATGGTAGGTCTGAAAAATGCATCGGAGAACTTTCTAGAACTTTTTTTTTTAAGTAATGCATTTGCCATTCTGAAGTTTTTGAAGTAATTAATTTATTAAAATTAAATGACTAAAAATATAATATTTATTAACTTGAATAAAAAAATAATATTACTAACTTGTTAGGCTGAAAATGGTAGGTTGCATCACTACCACACTGTTCTCCGACTCTCGAGGGACACCTAGAAAAAAATAAGAAAAACAGTTACACACAGAAAGTCTTTTATTCTATCATCAATACACAGACACTAGGTTTAATTAGGAAATGAAGTGAACTAAATGATTTGTACAAAGTGCCCTGAATTGTCTTTAGTACACTTAAAATATTTAGGTGAGATTTGAAATCTAATGTAATAGATGCATGACGTGGATAAGTATGCTAACATTATCAATTCCTACTGTCTTAATAATAAGTAAGCTATACCTGATGTAATAACAGCTGCAGCAAATGAAGTACCAGGTTGATTATCAGCACTGTTCTCAGATTCCTGAGACTTAGGCAAACCTGGAATAGAATAAGAAATATTAAACTCTAAAGATCTCTCTATGTACACAATTTCATAGTATTTTCAAATGTAGCAATGAATATCAATTAGTAAAATACCTAGTACTTAATTATTATAAAAATAATGATGAAATAAATTAAAAATGTTCTTGTTTTTAATTTAGTGTGCAAGTTCATAAATGTCATTCTGTCATGTCTCATTATGGTAAACCCTGTAATGATAGTACCTATAAGCTGTGTTAAACAAATAAATAACTCACCTGGCAAATTTAATAATGGTATTGCTAATGCATTCAGACGTTTATTTCGATTTCTGTGTTCAGGAATGAAGTGAATATCACAAATTCTCTTTTTCTTGAAATATTCCACGTCCAAGGGTATTTCTGGTTTCTCTCCAACAAGATCAACCCAAGCTTTGAAGCGCTCAGGAAATTTGACAGGATTTGGAAACACGTGCATTATAACATCTGAAAAAAACAAAAGTAATCAAAATATGTAGGTGATAAGTCTGTTAATTAATTCTGTCTAGTGTGTACTATCTGGTCTGTTTATTTAATTCAAGAAGCATGATATATGTTAGTTAGTTATTAATTAGTAGTAGGTCTAATTTGGCGATAGATATTAAACTGGGGATGGCCGTTAGCGGAAACCTACCAAATATTGAGACCTGCATAAATTTTTACCTTCATGTCATGTTAAATCAAGAAAGTTTAGACTTCTACTTCGTGTAGAACTTACAAATATGAAATATTTATTACTGCCCAAGCTATAATAAATATTTGTTACAAATTTTGTAATAAGTTATATTTTAAAAACTTCATACAGTGGCCATTTTCCCAATCGTCCTTGAACTGTTACATTTTGGTGATAAAGTTGAAATCACAGAAATTTTATATTTGACAGATTGTGGCAGGTGATAGCTTGATGTGCTGGCCACCGTACCATATCCCCAAGAAAAATGTGATAGATGAAAAATATCACAACTAAATGACAGAATGTACCCATTTATTAGAGTTTTTGGGTCCTGGACCTGGAGGCGACTAGTCAGTGAGTTCTCATAAGGAAACTGGACATAGACAGCTTTTTCGAGGGCTCTACTGTTTTTGGATCGCTAACAGAGATCACCTAAGAAAAAAAAAGTGCCGGTTAGCGGTTAGCAGAGTTATAAATTACTTACCAGTGTTCTTACATCCCAGCGCACAGCGATGAGGCATTTTGTCTGTATTCAAAGACACACTCACACAGAATACAAGCGTCTTTTCGCAATTCTAATAATAGTAAATAGTGTTTTTCACAATTTCTTGTGGAATCACTAATAAACAAATCACAGCGCACAGGTGTAACACTGCGAAGCTTGAACTGGTTTCCAGGTAATAGTCTATCAGGACGGAGGAGGTCGCGAGAGATCTCAACTCGACGTCTGTAACTCAGAAAAATACACTCGAAAACCAAGAAATACACAACAAATGAATACGAAACAAACAAACGCAAGCGCAAGCCGTGACGACCATATTGTGTGTGCAGTGTTTACATAACCAAAAAATATTTTACAAATTTAAGAAGACATTGCCATTACAATAAAAAAATATAATTGGGTTTTAAATTTTAATACAGCGACATCTATCGACGCTTTAGAGTACTAATGCTTACTAACTCTAGTTAAAAATAATAGATGGCACTAGCTTCTTTGATTTTGTTGCTTATGTTCTAACTGTACCCCCCCTGGCGCGCACTGTCACACATTTCAAATCGTTGCTATGACACTTCGGGCGACACTAGCGCCAAGCGGTTGCCGTGAATAGTTTAGCCAATACCATGCTATCTCATATTTGGCGCCTATCTCATAATAGGCATCTTTACCCTACTACCTACAACGTTGAATTAAAATTACATTAAATACCAGCCTGTCGTTTAGGTGTACCGATTTTACGTTTAGGCACAATAAATAAGTAGAAGTAGCAACGTCGTGATAGTTTGCACTACGTGGCAACGTCGCTTTTCAGTGTTCAAGGATTCAAGTTCATTGAATCATTGACCTAGTGATCCAATTCTACAGTGTTCAAATTTGCTCAAAATTAAAACTCTACTTTTTGACCTAATGACTGGGCCGATTTCGTTAATTTTTTGTATATCGTCAGAAAAGGCGATAACAAGTATGTGATTTAATGTATTGCCTATAAGTGAGTTACATACTGTATACACCCACAAGATATATTATTTTAATTTATCATGCTGAATAACAAGTTATTTAAGTTAGCTTTTTTAACCGGTACATGCGTCTCTGGCGGATTTCGTATTAAAGGCCGTCAAATTATATATAGCGTACTATACATCGCCCTGTGCCACAAGTTAGCGTATCATCTAACTTTCCGTTCAGCTATAATACACGTAGAATTTTATAAATTCCAGATAAAATTTTGTAGGTACCTAGATACATAATTAAAACAAAATTAGTGTAGTAGGTAATCAACAGTTTATTATAGGTAAGTACTTACTTATTAATTAACGATAAGAGATCAGATCAATCACTATTCGACTTCGAATAATTATAATTTTAAATCAAGATTGCACTTGGAACACACACGGAGAAAACAGAAACTTCCAATTTGTAAATATAAATCACATAATTTAAACAATATTATAAGTTGTAATTTAACCTCTTAATCTTCATCACTTGCATTGTCCACATCATGTTCAGTTTTTAATAAATTTCTATAAAATGTATGATACTTTTCGGGTATAATATTCTTATCACAATAATATTTTAAATCTTTATATTTTGCCACATTAATTTTTAACAAAGCTTTGTATGCTTGTTCGGGAAAAGGCTCCAACTGGGATAATCTAGTTGTCTTTTTAAAACATTGTATTTGTTTGCTTTCACTATCACCTAAACTATATTTATATTCCAACAAACCATAATTATCAGGAGAAACTTAAATTTTTTTTTTTTAATTTTATTCCACATAATTTTATCGTTATTTATATTTTTAGTCCAATTTTTGTTGCTTATATTACTTTTAAAATCAAAAATCATGTTTTGATTGGCCTCGATAACAATATAAGGATTCCCATTGACTTTTGCCCATCGCACTAGTGAATACCATTCATCTGGCGAATATACCTCTCTACCTCTTGCAGTCTTTTCTATTAAAGCATGAACTGAGTCGCCCTCATTCTGTGTATGGCCCTTTTCCATAAAATGGTGGCTAATCTTCATTTTAAACATTTTTGCAGCTAATAAATACATGTAGTATACGATACGATTACGATTTTGTCCCCCACAGTTGTCTGACCATAGGTTGACTTCGTTAACTCCATTAGAAGCTAATTTATTAAAAAAATCATATAAACAACTGGCAACTTCATTGGCCCCCCTCTTAGCCGTTCGCTCGTCCCACATATAACAAAATGCTTCCTTTGATCCCATATCGTAAATTGTAAAATTGTATACATTGAGTTTACGCTTATAGTAATAAACAGTTATATTACCATGTGGTGAGCTTAAAACTTTTTGAAAATCAAATACAATACAAGCTACATTGTTACTAGAGATAGCTAACAGTTTATTTTCTAATTTTAACTTACGGGAAATTTCTTTTTCTGTCTGATGTTTAGTGAAGTTTTCTTTCAATTCATCTGTAGGGCTAGGTGTATTTTTATACTGATGACAGAGGTCGCATTGGTCTTTTTTTTGGTAAATGAAAGCCTATCTTCAAATTAGTATTAACTATATCCCTATACTGTCTTACTGTCTGTACTCTAACATTATAATTATTATCAGCACACCACTCAACATACAATTTAAACATTTTCGAAAAAGATAACGAAGGATCTAAGTATTTTTTACTCGTACGTTTTCTAACGTAGTGAGACTCGACAGGGGTAAAAGAATTGACGTGATCTATGACACTCTGCTTCATTTCATTTGAAATTATATATTTATGGTTTTTATGCCGACCTCTGTCATCAGTAACATCACTCCAATCCTGTGTTACACAAACGTTTTCTCTTTCTAGCTATCCATTCATTTTCAAGTTTAAGACGTTTGAGACCCACATCAGTCCTTTTTTTTTTTTTATCTACGTTTCGTATTTTTTGGGGTCCATACTGCAGAATAGTCACTATCATTGAACGTTGCAGGCGAGGAAATTGAATTACACGGAGTAGATATTGCCGATACTGAATCTGTATTTTTGGTGAGGCCGTTATCCATATGCGAATCAGGAAGACTTTCTTGGGCGGATGTACCGACTTCAGGTGTCAGTGTTCTATCTTCAGTCTCTTTGTAGCAAGAGGTCGGCATCAAATTAGCGTTTAAACTTTGTGAAGATTCCGAAAAATCACAATAGGGTGAAGGTACGGGGGTTATTATCTATGCTGTCAGAAGGATCATTAGTGACGACCGAAAACAAAGGTTCAATACTTGCTGGAGTTAATGTCAATGGAGAAGGTTTTTGGATAGAAGTCATTACCACCTTTGGTAAATAAATATTAAGTGGAGAGCTAGGAGCCCCCAAGTCGTTTAAATTTATATCTTGTAATACGGCATCATATTTATAACTGACCATATCTCGGCTTGCAGAACTGGACATAGAATAATCATGCTCTTGAATAGGCTCATCAAACATGACGTGCTCATATAAAGACACGAATTCAGGATTATCAACTTCAGCAGGTAATGGCGACGATTCTAAAACAATAGGTATAATATATTGAAATCATATTTCAATATTTAAAAAAAAAAACATGTACTTACAAAAAAAAAAAATATAGTCGACGTACCATTAATAAACTAATTAATACGTTAACACAAGTATTTATTACGTAAAAGTCGCTAAGTAGTTCATTTTACAAACGAACAAGTATACATACGAACGCACTAAACTACGCTAACTATGAGTTAGCGTAGTGTTGCACGGACTTTGACCAAAGTGGCTCCAATTTTCAAAAAAACCTAGCGTATTACTATAAAACATATTTATATACTTTAACATACGTTAATAGTCCTTAATAACACATTAAACTAACCTCTTTCGACAGTATGAAGCGATATCTCACTATTTTTATCAACACTCATCAATTAATATTCTTCCTTTTTTGTTAATTCCACTAAATGTTTAGCTCGTTGTCGAGACATTTTTGTAATAATAAAATAACACTAACAATAGTTTAAATAATTGGTTACAATAACACTATCTATTATGATTTACTGCTAAAGTTTTAAAACCGCGCAATCACATCTAATACAGCGACCTGTGTCATTAGACTAATGTAGACAAACAAGCGGTGCGTCCCCTCCCCGCGCACACTCCGCTAATAATAGTTGGCGTAATATAAATCGAGTGATTTCAAAAAGTACCTTTACTTAGCGTTTTATAAGGTTTGTAACTTTCTTATTTTTGTATATTTCTTTACGATTTTTTATGACATATATAAAAACACATTTTAAGCAACTTGGCATAAAAAAACGTTTTTACCTAAACTTCGAGTTAGCGTAGTATAAATTGCTGGTGTCGATTTTAAAACAATCGCTCCTGGCTGGAGGCTTTAAGCTAATACCTTAGGGCACCCACAGGAAAGACCGGTTAAGCAGTCACGGCCTCTCAAGGTCAACTGCGAGATGCCATATACAAAAAAAAAAAAAAAAAATTTAAAACAACTATACTGCGTTCGGATCTCGCTGCGGACGGTCGTGTTGTGTGCTGCTATCGGTGTGCTCCCGCCCTCCTGCCGCTCTCTCGTGCCCGGTATTGTTACGCTTGCGTAACGCTCTCGTAGTCGCCCCGACTACATCCGATCGTCGATTGATTGGGTCGATTAATTTATTAATCAATCCAATCGAAAGACCTGGATCACAAAAATTGTCTTTTTCAAGACAGGTGTTTCTATAACAGGAAAACGTTATTAAATTCATTAGGCCCCTTCTGGGTAAAACCACAGTTTCGTGGTCCTCGGTGGATACCTTACGGTGCCAACGAAACCGAGTGGGGTGCTGACCCAAACGCACCCGCCGAACCCCCTCAGGGAGAGGCAATAATTTGGACGGGTCCCAGAGTTAACCGGCCTTGGGGGATCTCCTAGTCGGCTCTGGTGACAGTTTTTCTCCCACAGCGACTCACCTAGTGTCTTTAGGGTGTGTCTACACCCTTCGCGCTAGACCAAATAGGGCCCCCTTGCACAATAAGATTGGCAACGGGATCACAAGCTCAGGGCTCACCACAGGTACTCATCCTCCCTGTCTACACCCGACAGGGAGCGAAACTCATCCCCGGGCCAATCCACCCGGGGAGTTAGGCGTAGGGCCACGATAGGCTTCATTTTCTTGTAGTGGAGTCCGGCTCCAAAATTCCTCCGATAGGATCCCCCCTCTCGGTAGAATGGAGGACGACCTCTTACTGACGTTCGTCAGAGAGGTCCTCCTCAAGGACCAGGACTTCCTCAGGAAGTACGCTTCCCAGATTAGTGGGTTGAGGGCTACGCCATCAGCGAGCCTCTCACAATTCAGCGATGCGCTCGCTTCAAACTCAGACGACTCTGACTCACAGAGTCGTTCGGAAAGTCCGATAGTGTCGATGGACACCACCGCCCCCGCGGACAATAACGCGGCGGCGGCGAACTCAGACTCCTCGGATGCGGAGTCAGGTTCTTGTTCTTCCTCCTCTGGACCAGAGGAAGGGGGCATCACCTCAGGCCCTGGCAAGAGGAAGAAGAACAAGAGCAGGTCTTCGCAACCTACTAAAATGGTTGCGATCGAGGCTCCCTCGACCTCCGCTCCCTCTACCCCCGCGGTAGTCGCCACTAGGGCCCCTACCCCGGCTCCGTCCGCGCCGTCGCAAGCTACCACTTCCGGTACTGCGACCGCGTCCGCCAAGACTCCTTCTGCCTCCAAGAAGGCATCCCGTCCCCCACCCATTATCATTCAAGATAAGGGCAGGTGGACGGAAGTTTCACAAAGGTGCAGTGATCTTAGGATCAATTTCACCAGTGCCGTCAGCACACAGCCAGGAATCAAAGTTTCCGTTCCTACGTCGAACGATTACAGGGAACTTACTAAACTCCTTCGGGCGAGAGGAATCTCATTCCACTCGTACACCCTCCCCGAGGATCGTCAGATACGCGTGGTGATCCGTAGGATCCCCAGTGAGATCGCCACGGACGACATAAAGGCAGACCTAGAGAGACAGGGGATCCCTGTCCTCGAAGTGCACAGGATGCACCGATCCAGAGGTGGATCCGCATACGACATGGTCCTTGTCGTATGCCCACAAACTGAAGGGCATCACCCAATCTTCAAGGTTAGCTCGATATGCTACCTTAAGGGCTTCGACGTCCAGAAGCCCCACAAATCAAGCATCATAGGCCAATGCCACAGATGCCAGCTATACGGACACGCGCAAAAGAACTGCTTTGCGAAACCCAGGTGCGTCAAGTGCCTGGGCGAGCACGGCACTTCTGAGTGCACCCGTCCAAAGGACCGTGCCCTCTGCACCGAACCTCCCAGCTGCGTCCTATGCGGCCAACAGGGTCACCCAGCCAATTACCGTGGCTGTCCTAAAGCCCCGAAGTCATCTTCCTCGAAGCTGACCAAGCGTTTCGACGCGAGGCAGCAACGAGAGCACCCCGGGTACCCCGCTACCCTGTCTCAACCTCCGCAGCGTCTGAGCCCTCAAAGGTCCAGTCCGTGGAATTATTTCAACCACCAGCAGGCCTTCCCTGCCTTCGGCCAATATATGGCCCCTCCTCTCCATCCTCAACCTCTGATGATGGACCCCAATATTCGCGCTCAACGCGCTCAACTGGCACCCGCCGCTAATACCGCGCTTCCCGCGGCTCGCGCGCCTCTCGCACCCCGCGCGGCTCCCGCGCCCGCCGCGCCCCGCGCGCCTCTCGCGCCCCGTGTACCCGAGCCAGCTCCTAAAGCCGCTCCCGTCGCCGCTCCCGTCGCCACCACTCGCGCGCCCCCTAAACCCGCGACTTCTTCAGTTGGCGCCGTCGCTAACGCACTAGACGCGTTTAATGTGATCACGAGCACATTCAACGTGTTCATGTCTCCTCGCGCCATTCAAATGGCCGGGGAATTAGTCAAGGCTCAATCCTCTGGCAATCTTTATCAGATCCAGAGCATATTCAATGCGTACCCGGAAATTACGCAAGTCCTCAACACCTTCGCGAAACGGCCCTAATATGTATAATACGGCCCCCGCAAGAACTAAACTCAGATCCCTCAAGTTAGGCTTTTTCAATGCCAACGGCATTAGGGGACAACGCGACGAAGTCGCCGAGTTCCTCCGCGTCCACAAGTTAGACATTCTCCTAGTACAGGAAACCTTCCTCAAGCCGAGTCATCGAAACCCGTCAATTGCGAACTATCGCATAGTTCGCAACGACAGGTCTCGATGCCACAAGGGCGGCACCTTGATCTATTATAGAACCCCTCTATACTGTATTCCTCTTGATCCTCCAACTCTCTCGTGTCTTGAAGTGTCTGCATGTAGACTAGGCATGTCAGGTCATAGACCGATTACGATAGTTTCGGCTTACATGCCGCCCACCGCGACCTCGTCAGCAGACGGTCTCAAACTGCTCTCTGACGATCTTTCAATTCTTTTTGGCCTGAGCGAATCCGTTATCATAGCGGGTGACCTCAACGCCAAACACCCGGCCTGGAATAGTACCAGTACCACGTTCCGAGGCAGACACTTGTTTGACCTCTGCCCCGTCCTAAACTTTGACGTCATCGCCCCGATGACGCCCACCCACTACCCCCACGACCCCAACCATACCCCTGACGTATTGGACATAGCGCTCCTAAAGAATATCAACCTCCGGTTGGATTCGATAGAGGCGATGGACGAACTGACTTCCGACCACCGACCAGTCGTCATGAGACTGGTCCCTCGCGACGGACTCCCTGACCCGGACGAACCCTCTCGTAACAAAGTAGTCACGGACTGGAGGAAAGTAAGCGATCGCTTGAAATCCACCACTTCCCCTCTACTAGACTCTATACCAGATCAGTTTACCTCAATCGCTGACACGACGGCCGCGATCGGCTCACTCACGGAACACGTACAATCGGTCCTGAACGATTGTTCAAGGCAAGCTCCGGCGATGGACGAACATCGCTTGAGGCTGCCGGACGATGTGCGTGAACTGCTGACTGAGAAGAACGCGGCTACTCGTGCCTACGACGTCTTCCCCTGTGACGCCAACAAAGCTCACATGCGCTATTTGCAGAGATCTGTAAGGACACGCATGGCTGAGCTGCGTGACGGTAACTGGGACAAGATGTTGAGCGAGCTAGAGCCCACTCATCTGGCATTCTGGGAACTTCAGAGGAAACTCAAGTCCCAGCAAGTAGTCTCTATGCCTCCCCTGACACGACCCGACAGGACGATAGCATTCGACGACATCGACAGGGCTGAATGCCTAGCTGACAGCCTCGAGACCCAGTGCTCGCCCAGCTCTCAACCAGTAGACCAGGCTCACCTCGCCGAGGTGGATGCCGAAGTCGAGCGTAGAGCCTCTCTCCCTCCGGTCGAAGACCCTGATTGTCCTCTAGACCCCGTCTCCCCGGACGAGGTTCACGATATAATCAAGGGTCTGAAACCCCGTAAAGCCCCTGGATCAGACGGTATCACCAATAGGGTGGTCCAGTTGTTCCCGGCTCACCTGATCATGCTAATGACCACCATCTTCAATGGTGCTCTTAGTAATAACATTTTTCCACAATCGTGGAAAAATGCCACCGTCATCGGTATCCCGAAGCCCGGCAAGCCTAAGACCGAGCCTTCCAGTTACCGTCCCATCAGTTTGCTCGACGTTTTCGGCAAGGTCTATGAGAGGCTTATTTATAAGCGTCTCAGAGACTACGCCGAGACGAAGGGGCTCATCCCCAACGAACAGTTCGGTTTTAGAACCCAACATTCTTGCGTACAACAGGTCCACCGTATCATAGAACACATAAGCGCCGGTTTCCAGCGCGGGTTCATGACGGGTGCTGTGTTCTTCGATATCGCGAAAGCGTTCGACAAAGTCTGGCACAACGGCTTATTGTATAAGCTATACAAATTCGGTGTGCCAGATCGTCTCGTGCTCATCTTACGGGACTATTTGTTGAACCGCACCTTCCGCTATCGCATCGAGGGTGCGCTCTCTTCCCCTCATCCGATCCGCGCAGGCGTCCCTCAGGGGTCTGTGCTGGCTCCGCTCATTTTTACGCTGTTCTCCAGTGACATCCCGAAAAGTAGAAAGGCGCAGTTAGCTCTGTTCGCAGACGACACGGCCATCTACTACACCGGCCGCAGTCAAGACCAGATCTCCCGCATCCTACAGACCGAAGTCAACAGACTCGGTGACTGGTTCAGGAAGTGGAGGATCGAGGTCAATCCTGATAAGAGCCAAGCGGTCCTCTTTTCTAGGCCCCGGCGTAGACCGGACCTACCACGACAGATCAAGATGTTCGGCAAGCCTATCCCTTGGGAGAAGCGAGCCAAATATCTCGGTGTGATCTTAGATCACCACATTTCGTTCGCTGAGCACATAAAGCAAGTGCGTTCGCGCGCTGCTTTCGCTCTCGGTAGGCTTCATTGCGTTCTGAACTCACGCAGCAAGTTGTCCCTTAAGGGCAAATTGCGTATTTACACAGCGTGCATCCGGCCGATTATGACGTACGCGTGTGCCGCTTTCGCACACGCCCGTCCCCATCTCATTCACAGAATGCAGGCACTTCAAAACCGATTTCTCCGTAAAATTACGGACGCTCCATGGTTCGTTCCGAACGAAACCCTACACGTAGATCTTAGAATCCCCACCATCAAGCAGTTTTTGAAACGCGCGACAAAGCGGTTCTTCGAGTCCGCAGATAGACATCGCAACCCCTTGGTTGTGCAGGCAGCTAGCTATAGGCCATCTCAAATCAGTAAGACTCGCCGACCTAGGCATACTCTCTTAGACCCGGATGACCCCATTACTCTCCTTCAGGAAAGCAATAGGGCCACAAGTACAGTGCACAAACACAAACCGTCATTCCGTCCTCGCCGCCGAGGTACCACGCGAAGATCAAGAATAAATTGTTCCCCCCGTCCCTTGCACGTCGAACCGCCAGCCCCGAGGCTGAGTGAGCCGTAGCATTTAATAGTAATCCCCGTTAATAATCATGAATTTAAACTTTTGATCCAGCCCGTCCCCAATTTGCTTTGTTTTTCCCCAACGACGCCCTAAGCCGAGGTTCGTACCCCACAGGGGGTGCCCTTAGAGCGCTGTCGTTTAGTTTTTAATACTTTTATTTACGCTCCTGGCTGGAGGCTTTAAGCTAATACCTTAGGGCAGCCACAGGAAAGACCGGTTAAGCAGTCACGGCCTCTCAAGGTCAACTGCGAGATGCCATATACAAAAAAAAAAAAAAAAAATTAAAACAACTAGATGAGGTCGGCATTTCGTATCTGACTACTCTGAGAAAAAAGGCCGAAACAAACTCAGAGGTCAGTATCTTTTAAAGTCCAGACATAGTCTTGATCAGATCATGTGAAGACCATGTAGATAGGTGTCTGAAATGGTATTTTGACAGTGGTCTCGAATCGGTAGAGTTACCAGCTAAAATCGTTATATTTGTACCCAAAATCGGTATTTGACAAAAAAAAAAACAGTATTCAATCAAATTCGTTAATTATTGAAAAAAAATATATAATTAGACGCAGCAGCACCATAGTATACGGCGTCAATATCCATAAAATTTCTTGGATTTATAAAATCAACATTTTCGAATGGAGTGCTAGTTAAATGTTCTCTTTTTAAAAAACAATCAAAAATAGTTTTTAATGTTCCAGTTATTTTTTCATATAAATTATGGATTTTCGGGTGTTCTGCTTGCATTTCTTTATTTAAATCGGTAAATAATGGTAATAAAAAATTCCAAAAATAATATCGTAGTGGGATCTTGGAGCTTCTGTATTATATGTTCTGCAGCTAAAAGATGATCATTATTAGAGAGTTGGTCTATAAAAATAGTTCTAGAGCAGAGAGTTGTTCCAATATTCTCTTCACTGCTGCATGTACTGATAACCAGCGTGTTTGAGAGGGGTGAAGTATTCTATGTACTTTTAAGTCGCAAAACATTTGAAAGTTTTTAAACTCTCACTCTTTTTGGGCTAGAAGAAAAGTAGTTGTAAATGTCCCTTACAAGATCCTCTATAAAGCGTGGCAATTTGCAAGCATATGACGCGCAAAGATGAAACGAATGGCAGGTGCATTTAAGTATAAAAATGTTGGGAATTTCATTTTGCAGCAATGTTACAACAGAATTATTACGTCCCATCATTACGTTTGCCCAATCAGATGCAAAACCTTTTAGATTATTTTTATATGGAATATCATTGCTTCTAAAAAATTTACAATGTGTTCAAATAAGGTTGCAGCATTAGCTTCTTCTAATGGAATAAGAGCTAAATAACAATCTTTAATACGATTCATTTTCGCATATCTCACGACTAAGCACAAGTGTTTAGTTGTACTAAGATCAGTGGACTCGTCAATAATAAGCGAAAACTTAGTTTGCCGCAGATCTTCACATAAATTATCGAAACTTTCTTTACCTATAATATGATCAATTATGTCGTGAGTTTTGGTCGAAGAGCATTTTATTTCTTTTGCTATTTTTGAATCAGGACAAACGGCTTACATCAGCTTCGGTAGGTGCTCCATAATAGTGAATGGTAGATTGTGTTCAGAAACAAACGAGGCTAATCTTATTTCACCTGAAATTAAAATAAAGAATTAAAATTACGTAGGTATATCTAGTAACGATTAGGGTCTAATTATATCCACTGCATCTATAAATCGATAACTAGAAAACAAAATAATATAACAATGTAAGTAGTAGCATAAATAATTAAAAAAAATATTACCTTTCTTAACCAGTGTATCAGATTTTTTCTTTCATTCTTCTTCCCATTCTTTTCTATAATATTGTAGATAAATTTTTCTTCTTACACTCGCACTTGTCTCTTCGTCAGACGACATTTTAACTTAATGGTTCTATTTTGTAGGCACTCTTTAGGATAGGTACTCTACTCTCTCTTCAAAGTTAAGAAAATTAATGAAAAAAATTAAACCGAATTCCAGTTTATATAGACCAGACAGGTAAATTCCCGAGCGGGAAGCCCCTTATAATATCGAGTTGTAGAACACAAGGGTATTCCCCAAAATATATGGAACATTCTGCACAAGGTCCATACTTACTATTGAGGGCTTCCCCGTAACATTACACATAAATGAAAAGGGTTGCCAACTTAAAAGTGTAAAATCGGTAGAGAAATCGAGAGAAAATCCACGTATACTCTGAAATCATAGAAAAATCGTTATATTTCGGTAGAACAGAGCCCATATCGGTAGAAATACCGAAAAATCGGTAGGTTCGAGAACACTGTCTTTTGAGGAAAGAACCACACAGATAAATTTGAGTGGACCTGACCATTCAGTGCACGCATTGGTCAGTTATCGTGCAGCTCAACTCAAAACTTAAGGGAATCGACGAAAAATACTAAAGGACATTTGGGTATGCTGCATAAAGTACTGAAACTGCCAGGCCATCATTAAAACTAAGAGAAAAACCGTGCTGTCTTGTATTTTTAAACATTATAAAAACTGTTCCTAAAAACAAAAGAAAGAAGATGGAGTATCTTGCATATCGACGCACAGACGGGTATTTGACCCTAAAACGTGGCCAAAACTATACTAAATATATATACTAAATATTATATAACCTAATTTATTGAAAAATCATGATTCAAAACCTAGTTGATGGCAAAATATCAATTGGAAAGGAATCTAGGTGATGGAGAAAAGGTAAGAAAAAAAAGCACATTCTTAAATTTTTATTTTATTAGACATTAAAAACCAACTATAAAACGGTATGGTAAGTACTCCTAATCTTAATTTTCCTTGTCCGAGTCCCCACTGTCGTCAAATGGCAGTAACATTTCTTTTGCGGAAGAGGTAAAAGGTTTAGAACTTTTCTTAGGTCTAGGCCTAATTGAGCTAAGATACGGGTCTGATGTGAGCAGCAGCCTATACAGAATATCCCTATTGCAATCTTCACGGGAAAACTTTCGCGAATAATTTTCCCTATAATCTCGAAAATGCTTGTTCCCGAAAATGCTTCTGCTGCTTCTTCAGACAAAGTTCCGATTGGGATCAGAGCGTTTTTCACAATGAGTGGCCCGTGCATCAGCACTTTGTGTACAGTGGGTGTCATCGGATGCCAGCTGTATAAGCTAACATAAAGTTCTGCTGTACTGTCACAATATGAAGAAAACTTTTCAATATTTATGTCATATCCACTCGAAATAACTTCCAAAATTGTTGCGAACCTTTTTATTAATTCCTCCGTGATACCAGTTATAGCGGAAGCCTCCGCAGAACATTCAAAAAATCTCCTACTCGTATTTCCGTCATTGGTATTGCCAAAACCAGCTTTTGGAATATCAACCAAAAGACCAAGTTCTTCTCGAAACCTTTCTTGGATTTCTTGCTTTTTAGTTTTTACGATGTCTTTTTCTGTTTGCGACCTAATTTGCTACTTCCCTACAGGAATCTTATATGCGACATGAAGAAGGCTTTCGAAGGATCTGATTCTAGCATGAAGAATTGAATGCCCAAATTTAAAATTTTCCTTGATTACCTCTGAGCTCCTCACTTTATCGAGATTGTTAAAATCTGTTGAAGTTAATTTGCAGAGATAACACCTCATTGTAGATTTAGTATCTGTGGCAGCATTACATACCTTACCATCAATCATTGTGAATAATAAGGTGTGTTTGACAGAAACTTCGAGTGCAGCACTTGTTAATTTGGTAGTATTCAAATCTTTAATTTGGTCTTCAAAATGCTTAATTTCTTCTTTCGTTGTTTCTTTGATAAATCGTATCCTCATAGGCCTGCAAAATCTGGGTGAAGATGGAGAGTTGTTGTGCCAAATGACATTTGCATTTGTCATAACAGAACTAGGGTTATTGTTGCGCTTGCAAACTAATTGAACAGGGACCAAACTTGACTGAAATATATTAGCATCTGTATTGCTTGAGTTTTCAAACTTTTGCTTATATTCAGCTTGTTGTGATCCATCACATCCCCACTTATATATAAGTTCAAGTGATGACAACTCGTCTACTGATAAAGTAGAAATAACTTCCTCTAAATATAGTCACAATCGCTTAGCTGTGTGGTCCAGCAATGCTTGCAGTTTTATTTCAGCACAGGTCTCAGATATGGTAATGCTTTCAGGATCTGGATAGCATTGCTGTTTTTCTTTTTGAAGGATGGTGTAGCAAGGATGGAACTTTTTATTTGTCTCACGCACTATATCGTAATGTCTCCTTGTTAAATTAGCTTCGACAAACATGGATAACGCTGCAGTTGGTGTTATTTGTGTTGCTGGTAATGATGACGTGTCACTTTTGCGCAAGGCGATGCGGTACTCATGTCCACGGCCACGAGTCGGTGAATCTGTAATTTCCTTCACAACATTTGCTCCATCAGTATCTCCACGCTCTCGAAGTGCCATTTGACCGGCATATAATAGCTCTCGAGCTTCGTGGCTTTCACGAAGATTCTCAGTTTTTCTGCGTTTGCTTCGTTCAGACAAATCGTCAAAGTTTTTTTCTGGGCGCCCTGCATTACAGCTAGAAAGTCTTTTCCGAGGTACTTCAAAAGTGCCTTGAAGCCATTGTTTTTTGTTATTTAAAAAATTATGTTTAGTCCTGTTTGCTGCTTGCCATCTTTACTTAAAATCATGCTTGAATGCCGCTTTACGACGAAAAACTTCTTTTTTTTCGTCATCAAAAGAAGAGTCATTAATTAACTCTCCTTCAACTTCATCAAGTTTTTTAATCGTAAATCCATCAAAATGGTTATGGATCATGTTGTAAATATCCATTCGCGTCAACACTCGAGCTCCTGACGTTCCTAGAACAATTAAAATCCAAAAATATAATCACAACCGCAAAACAAAGTTTGTTTTATGGATCTCCATAAAACAAACTTTGTTTTGCGGTTGAAAAATTGCCACTTTTTGCCTCTTATATGGATTTCCTTTATTTTTATGTTTTAAGATCTCTTAAAACATAAAAATAAAGGAAATCCATATAAGAGGCAAAAAGTGGCAATTTTTCTTTCTATACAGGGTGGAATTTTGTAATGCCACCTGGAGGGAAAGTACTCTTAATACTGCAGATAGAAGGTTTTACTCAAAGGAAACATTCCTTTATTTTTGAATAGAAAGCAAACTGCATTCAAAGATTATCGAAAATTCTCTTCTCCCACACCCGGGAATCGAACCGGCTAAAATCTGAAAAAATTATACCCTGTACTTTTATTGCATCGATGGTTAGGGTCAATTATAAGGATGAAATCTCTCTAACAAACATGATAAACTAAATGAAAGGAAAACCAGGAAATCTTAAATTAATTTAATTATTTACAAAAAATGGTAAACTAACTAATTAGTTGCTCGAAATGGGCTCCATTCTCTTGGATACACAAATTTATTCTTTTAACGAATTCATTTCTAGTAACCTTTAATAAAGTGTTGTGGTGAATATTATAAATCGTATTCTGAACTTCAACCCTCAACTCGTCATTCGCATAAGATTTCATGTAAATTTGATTTTTTACATATCCCCACAAAAAAAAATCTAATGGAGTGAGATCTGGCGATCTCGCAGGCCATCTGATTGTGCTGTTTGTACCAATCCAGGTATTAAAATGGTGATTCTGCTGTTATGTGCTGGAGCACCATCTTGCTGTAGAATTATTTGGTTTCGCTCTTCCTCGGGGAAATCATTTAACTCGTTTCTTAAGAGATCCAATATTTCAATATACTTGACAGTGTTTAAATGACCTTCGTACACGTGGACTAACACTACATTATTTCTCATAATTCCGCACCAAACGTTGAAAGAAAATCTTACTTGATTGTTACTTTCATGATCACGAACAGGATTCACTCGAGACCAATAATGGTTATTGCGGCGATTGTACATGCCATTATTGCTGAAGTTGGTTTCGTCAGACCATACAATGTTACTCAAAAAATTAGGGTTTCGGTCAATTTCTCCAAGCATGTTTTCACAAAATTGTAATCGTCTGTCACGATCCCCAATATGCAATTTTTGCACCAACCGACCTTCACGATAGCATTTATACTTATACTTTTTCAGCACTTTAAGTACGCGAGTGTGGGTTGTTCCTAATTCATCGGCAGCATCTCTACTTGAAGCCTTTGGAAATGATTCAAAGTATGTTAAAACATCTAGTTCAAAATCGAAATAGTTTTGCTGAATAGTTTGCCGTCTCTTCTTGAAACCACCCGTATTCTTTAAAATTTCTACCATTCTTTTCAATACGAACCGAGTTGGTGCCTGTCGGTCTTGATATCTCTCTCCATACCACCGCAGAGCTAGATTCACGTTTTTGTTATTTAAAAAATAAGCTTCCATTAAATCAAACTGTTCTTGATAAGCCATTTTCACCGTGAGACAAAATGTGAATTGAGTTGTAAAAACAATCAAATGTGAATAACAACTATGACAATCTAATTTTCAAATTTTAATCTAACATTCCATATTTAAATTACCTCATACACGCAGCTACGAGTATGTCGCAATGGAGTCTGCATTACAAAAGATGGATGTTAGTTAAAGAGCTTTAACTTGACTCATTGAATTTGTAACTTCAGATTTCCTGGTTTTCCTTTCATTTAATTTATCATGTTTGTTAAGAGAGATTTCATCCTTATAATTGACCCTAACGATCGATGCAATAAAAGTACAGGGTATAATTTTTCAGATTTTAGCCGGTTCTATTCCCGGGTGTGGGAGAAGAGAATTTTCGAAAATCTTTGAATGCAGTTTGCTTTCGATTCAAAAATAAAGGAATGTTTCCTTTGAGTAAAATTTTCTATCTGCAGTATTAAGAGTACTTTCCCTCCAGGTGGCATTACAAAATTCCACCCTGTATAATATATCACAAATATATGTCCTACCGAACCTTATACTAGATATAATCCGATAATGCCCGATTATCTTACTTTTAGCCTTTTCTAAATTTGATTGCGAGAATGATTAGTGAAAAATAATGCAGTTATCTAAAAACACTATAACTCTATATAAAAACAAATTATTTTAGAAATAACAATATTTTTGAATAATACATACCTGGTTCTGCAATATCCATGTTGAAAATCTTCGGTGGAAACAGAATTTATCAATTTAATCAACTAATGAAAACTAGAAACTTTTCAAACACTCACTACAAAAATAAGCGTGCAACCAACAGCGCAGTCGAAACTTGTCTGACTAGGTGTGTTCTGACAAGGATCAGGTAAAAAAGATGGCCGCCCATTGTTCCTTAATCCCTTGGGTATAGGCAGGTAAGGCTAATTTCTAGGAAACGGGACCTTTTTGAAATGGAATTTGGCCGCGTTTTAGGGTCAAATACCCGTCTGTGCGACGCTTGAAAGGCAATGTGAGGATTGCCTTTCAAGCGTCGCGACTAAGCGACATTGAGTAAACTTTACAGGAGAGTGATTTAAAGGTCAAATATTAAAAAAGCAAACACTTTCCTAATTGTTCGATTAAAATGGTGGTAACACTCGTAGAAATCTTTTTTTTTATAGCTATCCAAATTGTCAAAATAAGACACCTGACACGACTGACACTCTTAAAAACACCGGTTTGTGTCGGTTAGATAAAATTTACCTGATTTGATAAACAGTTCAAATGATCTAAATCATCACTCAAGTGTGTGCAGTAACATGTAAAAATAGGTAAACTTATTGAGTTTAGAATTTAGAAATAGAAAGATTGATTTAAAAAGATCTGACAGTTTAAAATAAATCAAGTAAAGGACATGGCTAAACGACTGCCCTTAACATGTATAGAAATTTTTCACTAGCTCGTAACATTAAAATATTCATTAATGAATTATTACGGTTTTATTATTCTCCTAGAACTTTTGCGAACTAATCAAATAATTAAAAGTATTTTTCATGTTTTTTGTTTGACAAGGAAAAAAATCATAAGAATACGACGTTCCATTCTACGGAAATGTGGACAATAACGCCAGTAGCACACCTCCGCCGCGAAACCATCATAGCGAAACCGCAGTAGTTAAATTGTACTGGTTCGCGTAAACCTACTTTTAAAGATATTTTCGTAAGCTGAAAAGAACATTATTAATGATTAAATATTCATTATTTTTGTTACGTCTTAAAACGTTAATTTCTTTGATTGCCCTTATCTGATTTCTAGAAATCATTGGCAAAATATGGAACGAAACGGCACTTAAATAGTGCCGGCACTCAGAAGTGACAAATCGATTTTATCGATTACACTTGATTCAATTAGAACCAAAAAAAAGACCAAAAACTTCGGAACATGATTGTGTAAACTATTTGTTCAATATATTCAAATGATCCAATAACCATTACAATATAAGTAACTATTTATGTCGAAGAATGTTGACTAAATAATGATCGACAAGAACAATAATTATTGTATTTTTAATTATTTAATCGATTCTGTTACATTCCAAGTTCAATCACCTCTATAAAAAAACAAGCGTCAGTCAAGTCAGACGTCACACAAGACGTCATCTGGTCGCTCTGCCGTTTGTTCGTACGTATAATTATGCTTTCATAGTATTTTCGCTATTTACTTTTGACCCTAGCTTTTTTATCGGCTTTATTGTGTGTGCTCATGTAGGTAGCTACTGACCTTCTGCTACTCTACACGGACTTGCCTTGCCTATCGATGAGATGCATAAACTGTGGTGACGGCACGCAAAGACTGCGGAGGCATACCACCTCTTCTTTGCCTGGTCTTCTGCTCATTATCTTAGCACGATGGTTAACTATAAGGTAAGTCTTCAAGCAACTAAGTGCAAATGCGATTTGCAGGTAGCTTACCGCAGTTCTCATGTAATTAAGTTTGTTCTAGGTTCCAATGGATGCCAACATTTGTCATCCATGTTTTGAACGTTTGAGTTCGGAAATAGCTGGTGATGCTAGTTTATTTGGGCATACAATGGTGTGCATTACCTACTTGTGGCCATTCTGTGAGAAGTGCACAGTACCATGCAGTGGAAAGAAACAATTCAATGTTTCAGAATTTACCGAGGACACTTCCAGCTTTCTATCAGGTAATTAAAATGATGTTTAAAAACAATGTGTTCTTTCATATTTAAATGCCCATCCGATGGATGGATAGATCGTGTTCCTTTTCGGACAATCAGTTATAGTCGATCCTGTCCCTGACCTCTCTATTATGTGTGTTCTCTTATATTGATTCAATGCCTATCTAGTCCCAAACTAAGCAGAGCATGTAAAGTACTAGACAGTGAGTTTTTTTTTTGTAAACACTGACCAACACAAACACTTATGATCATCGCATAAACATTTGTGGCCTATGATGACTCCATAAATATCCTTAATTGACTTTTTCTTTTAGGTTATGAACTATGCGTGTCATCCCTGTTTGATGAGACATCAACGCCAGTCAAATGAAGATTAAAATCGAGTAAATCTACCTGAACTTGAATCAAGACCTGGACCTGAACCTGAACCAGCACCTAGACCTGAACCTAAACCAGCAGCAAGACATGTAACGGAACTTGAAATAAATCTGCCAAATTATAAGCAGGCTGCAAACACGTCAACACACTGTATGATTAATGGTTGTGTCTTTGAACAACAGTTACATGTAATCCCGGGATTTATAAAAAAGATCTCGAATTTCACTACGAACCAAATCGAAGATATAATATCTATTGCAAATTCGGACAAACCAACATTTGATTTTGAAAAGGTTACTGAAATGCAATAAATATTACTATGCAATATTACTGTAGCTTTATTGTGGGCAACAGAACTGTTGGCTGCTGCTGTCACGTCATTATAGTATCTGGTATTTGGGGTGGGCGGAACAACAGAATACGTTGCCTGCGCCGGCTTCTTTTTTAGATAATGTGCTTGTGAGATTAACAGAATAATTTCCATTTACTCTCACACTTTAAACTTATTGCTTCTTAATAAATAATTTACGCACGGCTACACATCAAGCTATATATTTCCAGTATATGCTGACCTCTCATTGTACGGAAATCCTATACAATGCGAAATCAGCTTAAACTAGATTTGTAATAAACGAATAAATGTCATTGTTGTTATTTTATTTCAATATTTTATCTTTCCTTATTTAATCAGCGCGTATAATATGTATGAATAGGGTGATTTTCCTAACAAAATCTTTTTCTTTTACTACTTACGAAATAATAATATTTACCTATTCAGCTTTACATATTACTAGGTACAATGTTTATACGTTGCTAGGGCAGTCGCCCATACTTCCATTTAGCCATGTTCTTTACCTAAGCATTATTTAATGACTTTTGTGGTCGTGGAAATTGTATCTTAGTTATTAAAATTACCCCAAACCTCCCTTCATAACTGACATTTAACCAAGAACTGTATAGGTAATTATTATCATGCACTAAAATAAATGAAATCAATTATTATTGAATAAAAGTCTTTATTGAAAATTAAACAAATACGCTACGTAGTGCCGACCAGGAAACTAATTATGACATAACATTCAGTCTGAGATCAATATATTTTTTAATTGAACAATTATAAATTACCTATCATCTTCATCACTCAGTTTCTAAAAAAAATATAACTCACAATTGTCAGTAAATGAATTAATTATAAACTATTAAACATAGTAAACAAACCAAATAACAGCAATAATCTTGCTGTTATTTTGTTAGAATGTTATTTGGTTTGTTTCACCTACTGTGAAGTGTAAACATTTTTGACACAATTATTAATATTGCTGTAATAATTATAAGTCCGCGTATCACTGGTCAGTTTCCCTCAGTAGTCAGTTTATTTAATTCGCAATTTTCGTTGATTAGTCGGTTTCACTGATTGGTCAGTTTTACCGATTAGTCAGTTGCTTTAACTCGCTATTTTCCAGTATTTGCCAGCTTTGTCTTCTATGTCTTGATCCAAATTTCTCCAGAATACGTATCCACGCGCCAGTAATTTCATTTTTACTATGCCAAGATGTCCTGTGTGTAGTTCTTCTAAAACTTGTTGTCTCAGGGTTGCTGGAATCATCACTCGTGTTCCTTTAATAATGCAACCGTCTTGTATGGTCAATTCGTTGTCATTGTACCCGTATCTTCTCACTGAGGTACCGTTTTTTAAAGCTTCCAATAAATGGTTGTATTTATCATAGAATTAAATAGTTATATTCATTTTCTAAGTCTATATAATTTCATATGACAGTGACACCGCGGAGATGACAAGACATAAACTTACGAGTATATAAAAAAATAGAAGTCAAAGCAAAGAGGCCACATATATAATACACTGTATCTACGGGCATGTAAGTGTGTCCAGTCAAGAGAAAGTTTATTTGAATAGTTTCGATATTTTTACACTCCTGTAATGATGAATGCAACATTGCCAACACAGTACGGTTGCGGTTTTGGCCCGGACAACAGTCACAATACAGAAGTAATCGAGTGACGTTTCCTCTGGCATCTACCGATTGAATATATTTGTGCAATATAGATGCAATCTCGTTAGCGCCACGTTTACCATTGCTCTCATCCCAGTAGTAACAGAAAACTTTACGAGTTCCATTTTCGTAAACACACAAATTGTACACAGCTAGTTTTCTAATGTAATACAAAAGCATAGATTGTGCATAGGGTATGTTATGGTGGACATATACGCTACGAGAAATCGTTACGATCAGACTGTACAGTTCGAACGGTACAGTTTATCGTACATGGCATACAAGCCATATACGCTACGAGAAATCGTTACGGTCAGACGGTACAATAAACGGTGCCGACGCACACGTGTCAGCGATGGCTTCGACGGACGACGTTTTAGCAGTTGTTGGATAAATATTCGCCCAGAAAGAAAAAAAAGTGAAACGGAAAAAGCGTAGCATCTGGTGCAAAGAATGGCTAATGAAAAAAAGTGTTCATTCTCATGTCAATTTGTTGGCGGAATTAAAGATGTTTCCAAAAGACTGGCACAATTTTTTAAGAATGGATCATGATTAGGGAATGCAAATCCGTTCTGTTTTAAAATCCGGATTTTTAAGAACGGATTTTTGGTCCAATCCGGATTATCCGGATTTTACGGATTTTTCATGAAAATGAACAAATCTTTGCATAGTTAGTTTGTTACTATGATGTTTCTTATATTTGTGTAAATGGATTAAAATAAAAGCACATGAAAATCAAATCAAATGATTTTTAATATTGTTTGATAATTGGAATTATTCAAAATATCATCATTGAATATCTTAATTAAGGTGTTATTGTTATTGCTATGTATTCTTAATAAAAATAATCAGTCTATGACTCGCGTGCTGAGTAACGTTACTAAAATAATTAATAGGAACAAATTAAAAGAAACTCTGAAGAACAAAAATAAAGATAAATAGACTCCTTGTCAAATTATTAAACATAAACAAAAGTAACAAAACAATTTAACTTCACTTAAATCACCATCTGCCTTAGCAAAGTTCATCTTTAGAACCAGCTTTAAACCAGTGAGCCATTTTTGAATTACGAATTTTATTCCGACTGGATTAAAGTTCTTAATAAAAAAGTGACAACATAGACTCGGATTTAAAATCAGTTTTTGTATTTAGAACTTAGACGAAACGACGATGTCGAAATAAATTTCGAAATTCAAAAATGGCTCACTGGTTTAAATCTGGTTCTAAAGATAAACTTTGTTTTGAAATAAGGCAGAAAAAGTTTAACAACGCAAAAACATTATGCAATTTTTTGAGACATAAAATGTGACCTCAAAAATAATAAGGCATCTAAAGTGCTGTCGCTTAACCTGCTGCGAATTCGGTTGCACATGATTCCTGCTGCGGAAAAAACACGCTCTGATTCTACGCTTGTAGGCGGAATGCACTGCAGATGCTTGTAAGCAGCCTCCAAGTATCGTCCTCGTGAACCGCTATCCTCAAACAATGCCATCTCCACTCGCACTAAACTGGGAATATCAGTTTCAGGCTTTCTGCTTATGAGCACATTTTCTTCTCCAGCCTTATCGATTTTATTTAGCTCAAATGCTAATCTCTCTCGAAAACTCATTTCTTGATCGGAGGACTCTTGTTCTCTGGACGTAGTTGCATGTGATTCAACAGACACTTCTATAGGATTAATACGGCTTTCTACAGTTTTGCAAATTACTTCTTCTATTTCTGTCTTAGATGGTTTATAAAATACTTCATCGGCGGGGGGTGAGTTAGAAAACTCATTAGGATTATGGAGATAAAACATGGCTCCTGCGACACAATGTAAGCGTCTTTCTTTAATCCTCTTTTTCAAGGCGTCAGAAACACTTTTTGTCAGAGTTCCATCTTTGTTGTCTAAACTTTCGATCATCAGTTTCAGTGCAGTATCAGCGGTGATCAAAGTAGCGTCTCTTCTGCACAAAGCTTCTACTGTCGCTTTAACAATATCTAAAGACATTTGCAGATCTTGGATTAAGTTAAACTCTTCATCAGTGAAATTGATATCGCTTTTTAAATCCAATAACGACTTTTGAATACAGGTTTTTAATTTAATGAATCTTTCTAGCATCGTCGCCATACTACTCCATCGTGTCTTACAGTCGAGTAACAGTACAAGTTCTTTCCCAAATTCATTTTGGACATACTTTTGTAAGACAGAGTCGTTTTTAGTCGGAGAATTTCTGAAAAGTTTAACTATTGTCCTAACTTTTTTTAAAGTGCTTCGAAAGTCTAAGTTCAAGGGAGAAGCAGATCCAGCTCTTTCAATAATAAACTCTCCTTCTGTAACTGACTCTTCTTCGTCTTCAGATGAAACACCAATATCTGTATATACAGATATTGGTGTTTCAGCTAATGACGGAAGCAGATCGTTAACCGACTGCGACGGCAAATGACGGTAGTTTTTGTTATATAACACATCACAGATAGCTAAATGTATCCCGTGAGCAAGACATATTTGATGAAATAAAGGTAAAAGACGGCCTACTTTGCACATCACACTCGCTCCATCTGTGGTCATCCCAAGAACATCACAGTCATCCAAGGTGAGATCGAATAAAGCTAATCTAGTCCGAATCAAAGAAATGCACAGTTCAGCTGGCATAGATCCATATATTCGAATCAAACCCATGTTGTGACAGAATCTCCCATTTTTAAAGGATCTGCTATGTATATTCATATTTATGTAGCGGTGGTTGTTAACAGAGGTCCACTCATCGAATGTCAAACCAAATTTTTGGTTTTTTAATTTTAATTGATATATTTCTTGCTTTAGTCTCTTTTTTTCATCTTCATAAACTCCCATTACAATATTTTTGATTGTATTTGGGGAACTTGGCAATTTCGTATAACCTCCTTTACGGAGTAGTTTTTTTAGGTCCTCAGATGTGCAAAACAGCTTAAAAGCAATTCCATCTAAAGATACCATTCTCGCAATAACATAGTCTAGCGAGTCTTCACTTTTGTAATAATCAGTCATTTTTTGTCTTTTGATAATAGGTATTTCATCATCATTGCTGCTACTTGTCGTAGCAGCAATAGAAGTCCGATATATGGCATGACAATTTTTAAGGTGATTATGCAAGGTTGATGTACTGCCTCTTATCTTAAAAATCCGTTGACAAAGTTTACATTTTGCTTCTGAGCCATTTGAGGATCTTAAGAAATGAGCCCATACACTAGATGAATCGCCAGATTTTTTGGAGTATTCTTTGAAATCCATGGTCAGTTTATACTGAAACAAATGAACATCTATTATGCAATAATAGATGTTCAAAACCAAATGTTAATAACCAACCGTAATTTACGAATTTAGACACTAAAACACATCGTAACTATTTGTTACTCAAACAACAGCAAAGCTAATCGACTCACTTACTTTCTCGCGAATAACATCAAAACGGAAAAGTAAATAATAATTGCATTAAGTAAGTACGTAGGTACATCTTATTGATAATTTTGAATGAACTGTGCTTGTGCATTGAATAAAGGTTTTCTGTGATAAAATTACAGAATAATAATAATTAATTTATAGTTCTTCTATCTACTTACGTACGAAATCGCCGACGCGCCATGTCGGTTTAAATCACTCGCGCGAGGGTCGCGACACGGAACACGGCACGAAGATGTTTCTCTCGCTCGTCGTTGTCGCCGAATGAACGGAACGCTCAAGGAAGCCTCACACACGCTCGACACGCGTCCCGCGCCCCGCTCGCTCCCCCCCCAGAGCCGATATACTCGACACTCGCGAGACGCGCGAACAGCGAACTCGCTCGTTTCGATTTTTTTGTTACAATTACTTATTATTCAAAAAATCCGGATTTGATTTTCAAATCCGGATTTGGAAGTCTAGTAAAAATGTGCGGATACCCGGATTTTTCGGATTACGGATAGTCCGGATTGCATTCCCTAATCATGATACGTACTTACATCTACTGAATATGGTAGCACCAATTATCGAGAAGCAAGACACTATTATGCGAAATGCTATTCCACCCCATGACAGGCTAGCTACTGGGACTACTGGGACTAGGTAGCTACTGTGAGGTTTTTATCAACAGGAAGAAATTATGAAGATTTGAAATTTTCTAGTATTATTTCATCTCAAGCCTTGGGTCGCATCATACCGGAAACCTGTGAAGCAATATATAAGGTTCTCCGCAAATAATATTTTAAGGTAAGGAATAAAAAACTACTAATTACTTAGAATATGTTTATTAATTTGTACTTATCATAATAATGATGGTATATTAATTCGTATTAATATCAAAAGAAGATAAATAAGTAGCCGCTGAATTTTGTATTGGTTGGGATTGACCTTGTTGAAAAGTTTGCAGAATTGACTGGGAACCTAGATGTATTTGGAAGCGTACGGGAGCGAGTAAATAAGAGGCACGACAATGATTACATAAAACTATAATGCGGCAAAGCTTAACATCGAACAGCGATAGACATAAGTTTTAATAAGAAAAGAAACGGATTTACGCAAGGTTTACAATAGAAATATAGATATGACAGCGATATGAAAAATATAATTACGCGAAATGAATAAGAATAAGGGGTAGCGAGCCAAAGCGACGAGGGTTCGCGTTGAGGGCTACTGGCTGATTGTTCGGCGGTCGATGCCGACTGCGTCTTGAGCGGACTGCGGAGGCGGTGCGGTGCGCGGAGTCCCGGGGGAGGTAGGCCGACCGGTTTCCGCGGCAGCCAGCGCTCGCACAAGTTGGAGGCGCGCGCCTTCACGGTGACAAGACGTAAAAAGGGTTGGTAGCACTGTGAACAATATTATTATATTATTGTGGGTTAATGTGACTCCACAGGACCCCCTTACGAATAAAAGGGTCGCTTTATTTGTACAGTTCATGGAACTTCACTTTGCGCCCTGAACGAGTAGTACGCATTGGTCGCGCATCTAATGTTGTATGTGTCTCAACGTTGTCACGCCATTCATAAGCTGGTTTTAGTCTGTCAATTGACACCTTGACGGTTCTGTTATTAAGCAATATGTCAAATGTTTTTGGACTTCTTGAAATGACCTTATGAGGGCCACTGTATGGTGGTTCTAGCGATCCACGAAGCAGATCTTGGCGCAAGAACACATGCGTAGTGGTATGTAAATCTTTGTGCTCAAACACCCTATGCTGCTGTGAATGGTATGATGCTGGACACGGGCGTAGGTTGGACATTCTTTGTCGTAAAGTACTGACAAAATCTGGGTAATCTACCTTGTCATTTGTTGCGGTGAAAAACTCACCAGGGACTCGTAACTGGTCCCCATACACCAATTCTGCTGGTGAACATTGCAAATCCTCTTTGCATGCTGTTCGTAACCCTAAAAGTACTATGGGAAGAGAACTAACCCAATCCTTTGTTCCATGTGACATCAAGGCAGCTTTGAGCGTGCGATGTAATCGCTCAATCATGCCGTTGCAGGCTGGATGGTACGCTGTTGTCCTTGCCAAAATGATTCCATACGTCTTAGCAAAATTTTGGAATAATTGTGATTGAAACCAAACGCCTTCGTCACAGTCTCTGCTGTCATATCGGGAAGTGGAATCACCTCAGGCCATCTGGTATACCTGTCAATAATAGTAAGGCAATATTTAAAATTGGAAGATATTGGTAGTGGTCCAATTAGGTCCATATTAACCTCTGCAAAACGTACATCTGGTACGTCAAATTTACCAAGAGGAGATGTGGTATGCCTTGCTACCTTAGACTTCTGACACGGAATGCACTCTCTAACCCAAGCGCGAACATCTTTCCAAGCAAAACGTTCACTGACCATTTTGATAGATGCCTTCGCAGCAGGGTGGGTGGCTTACGGCCTGGGCACAGTTTCTGGCGGTGCGGGGCGCGGTGAGGCGAGAGGCGCGGATTTGCGGTGGTATGCCACAGCTAGACTAGTAGCGACCACGGCGGCGTCAGCGGTGGACGTATTTAGGGAACGGCTAAACTATTAAAATGCCCATGTCAAAAGTGGCACGGTATTGCCTCGAAGCAAGTGCGTTCTTAGCTCAAGATATCATTCAGTCAAGAATAGGAGCGCACCCAGTTAACCAGAAAAGGAGAGAACTTGGCGAATTTCATACTCTTTATTATGAATATAGGAACTATCCTGATAATTTTTTTGAATATACGAGGGCAAGCATAGAAACTTTTGATTATACAAGGTGATTGGAAGATGGGTGCAAAGCTTTAAGGCGAAGATAGTACAGACAATTTAGAACCATTTAAGCCATGGTTGTGTCGGCGCATCACATATGCGCGTGATTGACCGCGGGGCGGCGCGGGGTGTCGGGGTACCGAACCCATACGCGACGGCCGCTGCGCGACCTCCACGCCACTCAGCTCACAGACGCCCTCCACTACGGGCATTTCATTGTTCTGTTCTTTATACGTTGTTCATGTTAATTAAGGTATTATACCTATTTATATACAGTCCACTACTTCTTTTATTATAAAGTCCCGATTGAGCCCATTCAATGGTCTGGAAGGGGGCAGATGCAGTTGAAGGCACGACGAATGGTGCCCCGCTTCGTCTTCAGTTCAGCCACTCTCGTGACCCCGTCTAAGATGCAGTAACCGTTTTAAATGATGCTTACATGATTTAACAGCAGCTTCAGCCAATGAATTAAAATGAAGGCTGTATGCAGGCGTGAAAATGAATTCGATACCCTGCTGTGCCATTTCAGATGCAACATTTGATGATTGCAAGAACCTATACATCTCGTTTGATGCGCCTACAAAGTTAGTCCCGTTATCGGACGTGATGCTTCGAGGCTTGCCACGACGCGCCACGAAACGATTTAGAGCGGCCATATAGGCCTCACTGGTGAGATCGGTGACGAGCTCCAAATGTACGGCTTTCACTGCCGAGCAAACAAAGATGCACATATAGGATTTTGTAAGTTTGCATCCTCGGCCTTTACGATTGGCCATCTATACTGGCCCAGCATAGTCAACATAGCTATTCAAAAAAGGAAACTCAAGATTTGTCCTTGAGCTAGGTAGTTGACCCATTATAGGCTGTACGTTCTGAGCCATATGTCTGAAACATTTAAGACATTTATTCACGACCAATCTAGTTTCTACCACCTAGCGGCCAATAAGTTTGTCGTATATGTGACAATAACAACTGTGGACCAGCATGTACAAGCTTTAAATGTTGCATTTGAAACATGAGTTTCGTAAGTATGTGCTTACTGCATAAAACAATAGGATGTTTCACACTAAAATCGTAGGGGGAGTTATCGAGCCTCCCGCCCACGCGAATGAGGTTATGATTGTCAATGAACGGTGTCAGAGGAAGCAATCTACTTTTGCGTGGTAATTTTTGTCCAGACTTCAAAAAATTATGCTCTTCTGGAAACATTTCAAGCTGTGAATAATGTATAATTATATTTAATGAGTTTTCTAGTTCTGTTGTTGAAAAATGACCATGCAATTTATTTTTATTTTTTACATTGTAAATAAAGCGTTGTACATATGTAAATATATTTTGTATTTTTGTTAAGCTAGAATACTTTACTAGTAAATCATGAATGATTGATGAATGCCCGTAGTGGAGCGCGTCTGTGAGCTGAGTGGCGTGGAGGTCGCGCAGCGGCCGTCGCGTATGGGTTCGGTACCCCGACACCCCGCGCCGCCCCGCGGTCAATCACGCGCATATGTGATGCGCCGACAGTTGTCTTAGACGAAGTCTTACCAAATATTTTTAACCAAATTTTTAAGTTTTTTTTCGGAAATTCTCAAAATTTAATGTAAACTGCATAATTATGGCCAAATTGAATGATAAATGAATTCATTTTTTATTTATTTAATTAAAGTAATGTGTAAGCAATCAAGCAAAACATGTTTTAGGCTTCTGTGTCATTAGACATTTTTTTTACAGACATTTAAAGCTCAGAAAAAATAAAAAAAATATACAATACGTCTTTTAAACCTTATTAAAAAAAAAAACGGAGCGTGCTTTTTTTGTTCAAACCTTTTTGAAGACAAGCTTGATAATCGCTCTTTCTTTTGAGGTATCATTTATGCGGATATCTTACAAATTATTCAAATTGAGGGACAAACCACAAACCAATTTGAGGGAGAAAATTTTTATTTTAGGCAGACTAATTAAAACAACATTTGAATTAAAATTATTTATTTTTCATGTTCAAAATGACGGCCATGATTCCTAATACAAGCACGGCCCCGTCTTCTAACTTCTGTAGTCGTTATTTTCAACATCATCTCCTGCTTCATTGTCTCAAACGCTGAATTTATTCTTTGTATTAATCTTTCTCTAGTGTTTATTTCTATGTTGTTATACACCAGTTCCTTGGCCCGGCCCCACACGAAAAAGTCCAACAGGGTCAGATCTGGGGAGCGAGCGGGCCAAGGGATGGGTCCATCCCTGCCGATCCAGCTATCAGGAAAGCAATTGTTGAGGTGTTCCCTTACATTTAAAGTCCAATGCGCTGGACAGCCGTCTTGCTGAAAGATGACTGTTCGGTCTCTTTCGAAGATCGGGACACCTGATTCCTCTACCAGCAGTGGTAAATCAATTTGCAGAAATTGCAAATAATTTTCGCCATTCAATGGATCAGGCAAAAAGTGGGGCCCAATCAATGTTCTGTCAATTATTCCAGCCCATACATTCACAGAGAATTTCATCTGAAATGACACCTGCTTCTTAAAATGTGGATTGTTGTCTGCGTCGGCCCATTCATGGATGTTGTGAAAGTTTGTAATACCTTCCCTTGAAAATTTACTTTCATCCGTCCACAAGATTGATTTCAGAAACCACGCATCTTCGATGTCTCTGTTGAGGAGGAAACGGCAGAACTGAATTCTTCTTTGAGGATCTTGCTCTACAAGACCTTGCACACTCCTGCCATGGAACGGATACTTATCATTTTGGTGCATTGTATGCCACACCTTCCATTGAGAAATGTTTAAATTTCGAGCTACTGCTCTAGTACTGGTAGTAGGATCCGCTTGAAATGCTGCTAAAATGTCTTCGTCGATGGCAGTTTCGTGTCTGCCCGGGTTGACTCCAGGTTCCACGCGGTGAAACCCATCTTGGGCAAGACGACGAAACGTGTTGTAAAACACTCGGACATTCGGTATCCTGCGATTCGGATAGCGCTCTTGATACATCCGTCGCGCCAAAGATCCATTGCCGTCTGCTCTACCGTACATAAATACGATATCCGCATATTCTTGATTGGAAAAAGTAGCCATAGTCACTTAACAATTAAGAAAAACGGCGTAGGAGCGCACTAAATGTCAACTCAACACAATTAAGTCAAAGATCAACACGTGCAGGAGCGCGAGGCTACGACTGACAACGGTGAAACAAAAAAGTTCAAAACTAACGCAAACAACACGTGCAGGAACGCAAAGGGCTACAACTGAACACGGTAAATTGTGAATCAACACGACAACGTCCACTCACAAGGGCAGTAGTTTGACTAATAAGTAAAAGATAAAGATGTAACGGCTTCATCACAGACCGACTGACCCTGACTAAAGAAAAACGACTTTGTTGCCTCAGTAACTAAGACCATTTTGCTGTAAAAACCAACTCTTATCGCTTTTTGCTATTCATTGGGCGTTCTACCTGGAAATGCCGTCGCACCGCGCTCGGTGGCCATTGTTTAGAGAATCCCCTCAATGGGTTCCCCTCAATTGGTTCCTGCATGTGCCAAAAATTCTTAGAATTGAACAATGTTATCATTTCGAGCACATAAAGTATTCTTTTAAGCAAAAATTTTGTGTTTTGTTAGACTGCCTAAAATTTAAAATTTCTCCCTCGAATTGGTTTGTAGGTCCTAATTTCAATAATTTGTAAGATATCCGCATAAATGATACCTCAAAAGAAAGAGCGATTATCAAGCATGTCTTCAAAAAGGTTTGAACAAAAAAAGCACCCTCCGTTTTTTTTTTAAAAATAAGGTTTAAAAAACGTATTGTACAATTTTTTTATTTTTTCTGAGCTTTAAATATCTGTAAAAAAAATGTCTAATGACACAGAAGCCTAAAACATGTTTTGCTTGGTTGCTTACACATTACTTTAATTAAATAAATAAAAAATTAATTCATTTATCATTCAATTTGGCCATAATTATGCAGTTTACATTAAATTTTTGAGAATTTCCGAAAAAAAACTTAAAAATTTGGTTAAAAAAATTTGGTAAGACTTTGTCTAAAACAACCATGGCTTAAATGGTTCTAAATTGTCTGTACTGTCTTCACCTTAAAGCTTTGCACCCATCTCCCAATCACCTTGTATACTCGGCCATATACACGAAGACTTGAAAGCTAAAGTTAATTTCAAGAAAAATGTTTCACCTCTAGAACAGCTGTTTCTAACTTTAAGGTAAATATGTAGATAAATAAAAATATTAATTTGTTCATCACTAAGTATTTATTTATGTACCATAGACAAATTATTAATCACAAATTTAGTTTTTAATTATAATTATTTTTTTGGCATGTCATTTGGTCAATTATTAAGTTTTTAACTTCTTGGTAAAATGAAAATTTTTGATTATTTGTGCCGTAGTCAGAAGGCGGAGGTTAAGTGTAATAGCCTTGATAGCCTGGATATTGATTGAGACTAATTTCGTCCATCAAAGCTTGAGTGAATTTGTTTCTCAGTCTCGTTTTCTGTAAAACGTTAAGCTTCTCCATTTCTGGTAATAGACTCATCAAAAAGTGATAGTCATCTGACCTGGGAATGGCTTTTTCTTTACCAACTGCTAAGTCAGCTTCCAATAACTTCAATTTTTTTCTCTCTATTTCTAAATACTCAGCACGGATTTCAGTGGTTTTCAATCGCTTTCGGGAGGAATTTTGTGTTTCATTTTCTCTTGAGGTGGTAGCATTAGTCTGTACCTGAAGCCCTGATGAATGTGGAGTTGGCGGTTGCTGTGGCGGGGAGGTGGGGGTTGATGGCACTGGTGAAGCCGACGGCGGAGGCGGCGGTGATTCGAAGAGTGACGACGACAATTCTTCTGTTAGATCTTGAGTTGATGTATCTTCATCTATTTTTTTAATTTTTCATTAAGTTAGTCTCTCCCACGGTGGGCAAATATTCGTCTTTCAAAAATGATAATTGTTCAAAATACTTCCACTGAGACTGATAATCTGAACCTTCATCTCCAGACCTTAACGTTGGTAATTTTTTGAGTTCTTTCCGGTAGCCGTCTTTTAAGTTCTTCCATTTTTTCATTAAACTATCATCTGAAAATTAAAAGTAATTACCAATATTGGATTTTTTATGGAATAACAGATTTTTTTATTTGCGATATCCCATCATTAACTCATAACCTCATTACTAGTAATGCATAAAATATAAAGATGTTTTATGGATGGACGGATGGATAGCTAGACGTAATATCACATTAAAATTTAGTATTATAATACGAGTATTACCTACATTTAGTAAAATTTTTGGAAAAGCTAGGTCATTAATAAGTGCTTTTTTATTTCAGGTTTCTTGGTCACGGTGGATCATTTAGGTCTCTGGCTCAATCTTACCGATTAGGACGAAGTACAGTTGCCAAAGTAATTTATAGAACTCTAGAAGCTATTTGGAAAAATTTGGCCCAAATACATATGCCGCAGCCAACCTGTAATAAGTTTTAAAGTGTAGCAAATTATTTTTTTTCGAGATGGCAATTTCCTAACTGTTTGGGTGCGATAGACGGCAAACATTTCCGCATAAAAATCCACCCAATAGTGGAAGTGCATATTATAATTATAAATATTTTTTTTCATTAGTGCTGCAAGAAGTTGGCGGGAAAGGCAAACAAAGTAATGGAGGCACTTCTCATTTTTCACGATTAAATAGATTATTAACAGAAAATAGATTCAACGTTCCACCGTCACAAAGATTACCTGGTTCAAATCTGAATTTGCCATACGTGTTAATTGGCGATGAAGCCTACCCTCTTAAAAAGTATTTGATGCGCCCATATCCCTCCGGTGGTTTAAATACGGAAAAAAGAATTTTCAACAAAATATTATCCCGGGCAAGAGTCACAATTGAGTGCGCGTTTGGTATTCTAACAATTAAATTTCGTATTTTTACGAAAAGTATAGAGGCAGACAAAAAGCACGCAATATTGATTATAAAGGTTTCGTGCCTGTTACACAATATTATAAGAGAAAGAGACGGAGGCAGAGATGAAGATTTTCAGCAGTTTTTTTCCCAGTTTGAAGACTCAAATAGTCACAATAGCGTACGCAGGTCAAGACGGAATAATCGAGCTACGATTCAAGCATCTAGAATACGAGATCAATTCAAACTTTATTTCAATAACCCAACCCAAGAATAGGTAGGTAGGTATCTATGAAATCGTGAATGTCCATGATATTAAATTGCCGTATCTTGTTTAATTACTCGTAAAAAATAGGTAATAAATACTTACACCTACTACCAGGAAATTGTTGTTTTATTTCGTCTCACAATTTTTTTACAACATGCCTATATTTATGATGTGGATGTTTTGACATCCATATTGCGGGTCTACTCAGTATTTCACTAATAAATTGTTCCACATTCATTATTTTAAGTTAAAACGCGCGGTAGAAACAAAATTATTTGTTTCAGTCGTGCGATGCCTGAATGCGTCCACCGATGCCACCGCCCGCGCCGCTCTGAGCTGTGGCCGCCTCGATACTGGCTAGTTTCACTCGCACACTGCGCAACCCGTCGCCGCCGCGTACCGCGCGTCTCTCCCCGCGCCGCAGGTCGCGCCGCGCTGCGCGTCGCCGATAGCTGTGGCATACTTCATAAGTTGTCTACCATTTGTTTTCGCCGCTCACCGCTTGCCGCGTCTCAAACCGCGCCGCAATCCACGCCGCTCTTGGCTGTGGCCAGGGGGTTAGGCTGTGCAAAGTCTCGAACACACGGCGTCTGTGGGTAGCTGTCACGAAAGGTCCGTGTTTTGCCACAAACAAATATCTACGTTAGAATTTTGTACTTGCGCTAACTCCAGTGTCAACGAATGGTTACCCTTCAGTAGCTGTTGTAGCTCTGGATCATCACGGTGCGCAAGGGCAAGCTCCGTGAAGTCCACTGGCGCAGAGACTGCCTCAATCCGAGACAATGCGTCGGCCACCTGGTTGTCCTGCCCGGAAACGTGCTGGATGTCAGTTGTGAACTGAGAAATAAAATACAGTTGATTAATCTGTCTTGGTGAACCTTGTTGGTCTTTCTTTTTAAATGCACTTATCAGCGGCTTATGATCGGTGTAAACAGTGAAATTTCGTGCTTCTACCATATGCCGAAAATGTTTGATGGCTTCGTATATTGCGAGGAGTTCGCGATCATAAGCGCTGTAATTCTGCTGCGTGGGGCTCATCTTCTTCGAGTAGAACGCTAAGGGCTGCCAGATATTATCTACCCTCTGTTGTAATACAGCTCCTAGGGAAACATTAGATGCATCTACTACCAATGCCAGCTGCGCATCAGAAACTGGGTGAACCAACAGTGATGCATCTGAAAGGCTATGCTTACAACGCTCAATAACTTCTAACAAATGGGTAGTCCACTTTACCGGTTTCGATCCTTTCATGCCTGGTCCTGCCAATAAATTATTTAGTGGGGCTTGCATTTCTGCAGCATTTTTCAAGAAACGCCTATAAAAAATTTAAATCCCTAAAAATCTTCTCAAACATCTTATAGTCTGAGGCGGTGGGTAATTCTGAATAGCCTTTACCTTCTCCTCTAACGGGTGCACTCCTTTTGCTGAAACAGAATAACCGAGAAAAGTTACCTGCGGCTGACCAAAATTGCACTTAGCGACGTTGATTACCACTCCGTACTCTTCGAGGCGTGCGAACAGCTTCCGTAGATGTTCTTCATCATCAAATCTTTGTTTGTATCTATTCTCAAAATTTTCCTCGTGAACAGCTCTCTAAATTTTTTGTTGTGTTTATTTCTGGCCTCTTGGGCCTATTCAGAGAGCTGACCTACAGGAAGTAAACAATTTGAAATTATATCTTTGCCATGATATAATTATTTTGTGTAGACTAACAGGCATTGGATACCATGAATATTATCTTATGTATAAATCTCTAGTTAGTTTGACGTACTCTTCAAACTTATCTACATTAATAGGAAACCCGCTATTAATGCACTGTAAAATCACATGCAAACGTTTAATTAAATTACAATTAACGCCTGTTATTTCTGACGACTTTTCAGCATTCCGAAAAAAAATACGGGCTGCATTTCCGTCGTTCGTATTTCCCGCTTGTTGTTTAGGCATGTCTACCAAAACACCTAATTCACGCCTAAACTTGTCTTGCACATCTTTCTTTTTTAAACTTAATTTATTTTTATTTTCAGTTCCCCGAACTTGCCACGTTTTAATGTCTAACCGATAAGAAATATGCAACATACATTCGAATAGTCTAATCCACGAGTGTAATGGTGATAAACCAAGTGAAAAAAACTCTTCTTTTTTTTGGATTTTTGTAGAATGATGGTTTCATTGTTCATTTCTTTTGGTTTAGCACCACATATGTAACAGGTTTGAGTAGACGCACATGAAGCTACAGCATTACAATTTTTTCCATCTATCATGCAAAATATCAAAGTTGATTTTACCAATATTTCCATATTATTTATAAGAATTTTAGTCGGCAAAAGTGTTTCCGCTTGCTCTTTAACTTTGTCAACCTCGGTAACAATAAGGGCAGAGGTTTCTTTGGCAAAAAGAAATTTAATAGGACGACAATATTTTGTTGATGAAGTTGCCGGGTTTTGCCACAGAATTTGTTTAATTTCATTGTTCAACGAATACAATTATTGTATAGGCACCATTGAAATACTAAATAAACTTTCATCACTACTATTTACATCACTGAATTTTTGTTTATATCGGACTTGTTCTGCTCCATCATAACCCCATTTCACAACAATATTGAGGATTTTTAATTCACTAATTGTTTGTAATATTTCTTCTTGCGCTTTACATAACCTCTTAACCCATATATGCCCATAACTATTTTAGGATTCCGAGTTTAATAATTTTCAAATATGTTTATGTTGATAAACCCTTTTTTAGTATTTACTAGTTTCAGTAAAAAAAAATAAAAAAGTAGGTATTTAAAAAAAAAAAGTAGGTGTTCGAAAACGAAACAACGGACAAATATCCTACATTCGTTATAGGGAATTAAAACAAATATGTTATAATGAGTTTATTCATTATACATAACATATATCCACTGGAAGTTATAGTAAAAACTAAGAATGAAATGCAGAGAAACATTTAGAATGTAAATTGACTTCACATTTTTGACAAAAAGTGACTGTAAGGCTTTTACAATAGGCACATCGCAGTCGACTAGGCGCCTTGCCGATCATGTGCTCGGCGTTATGTTTTCGTACTGATGTAGGTACATTCGTAGATACCCGTTTGCTAGGTCCCGGACGCTGCTTATCATTGCCATACTTTTGAAGTAAGGTTCGGGCAATGCTACGTCGAAATTCGAGCGTATCTATATCTTTAGAGAAATTGCGAGCTAGCAGGGTAGCATTGTTGACCGCAACATCTACCAACCAGAAAAGCAAGGGAATATACCACTTTTTGCCCCTCATTGCTATTCGATAAGTACCGATATTAGCATCCAACCGATCAACCCCTCCCATAAAACGATTGTATTGGTATACAATGTTGGGTTGTGGCACATTTACTCTTTGTTTTTGCGCAGCTGAGTATCTCCTTGCAGTTCGTATAGGCTCCACGCCGTATTCACTGGATAACAGAGTTACTACACTGTTATCATTCCAGCGTACTGCACAAATGCCGCTGTTTAGATCCAGCCGACTATCATGGTAACCTCGCTGTTCCTTTTTGCACGACTTCTCATCTTTCAAAGGACACTTCTCAGTACGATTACCACGAACTGTACCCGTCACTAATATATTTTTTTCTTTCATTGCTGTCATCAACGGTAATCCTGTGAAGAAGTTGTCGATGAAAACTGAGAATCTTGTTTCTTCGTAGATGTTCTGAATCTCAGTCATTAGTTTTTGCACAACATATTGTCCTAACCCAGTACTATATGTTTCATAGCGGCCTTGATACGGGTCGGCGTATAAGCAATATCCTAAGCGCAAGGCCGCAATCCACGTCTTGAAGCCAAATCTAATAGGATTTCCCCTGATATGCTGCTTACAACCGTGTCTACCATAGTAAGGTATCATAGATTCGTCTATGCTGATGTCCTTTTCGATTACAGCATATTGCAGAAACTTCTTATTCAGTAAATCAAAAAGAGGGCGGACTTTAGCCATTTTGTCATTAGGGCAAAGGTTGGTGTTGTCGGCCACATGAAAATATCGAAGAATTTCTTCGAATCGGTTTCTCCGCATGGACTTCGCCACCAAGATATTGTGTGTATCTTCGTTACTTTCCCAATACATCCGACGTCGCGGCAGTGGAGAATACCCAGTCAATATCAAAATGCCAATGAAACAATAAATGTCACTATCAGAGAGGGTAAATCCTGGGTTTCCTTTTTGTACTGCATAAATAACAGAGTGACGGACAATGTGCATGATAACTTCGTGGCTAAAAAACAATTCAAAGAAATCGACTGGTTCTGAAGCATCGGACAAGGTAATTACTGATCTTGGGAAGGGTGGGATCCACTCATCATGATGTTGGGGTAAGTCTCTCTTCACCCATTTTCGGGCTGCCTTAGGCGCTAGAGGCCGCGGTGGAGGTAGAAGCGTTGGATTATCTATAGATCGCGATGGCCGTCCCCGCTTACGGGTTGATAAAGACTGTGACTGGCTTGACGTGCTTGGGTGTGAAACTTCTTCTTCCGAGTCGCTGCCATCACTGATGTTTGTTCCACTTAGTTTCAGTTCAGCGGGTGCCAAAAGTTGACGACGTGATAAATTTTCAAATGTAACATTTGTTTCGTCCCCTGAGTCTGAATCTGACACAATTCCATTACCTGGAGGGTCGATGTATATGTCAGCTGCAGTCACTTCATCATCTGAAGCTAAATCATTGATTAAATCAACGATTTCATTTGTAGTTAACTGTGTGTTTCGCCTAAAACCAAAAAAATAGATTTAGTACAAGTCTCACCTGTATATTTGCCCGACGTATCGTTTTCGAAACACGAAAGTTATAAAGACAATATAGGTATTTATAAATTATTATTTACTCATTCTAAATACATGAATAAGTTTATAATTTACCCAAATTTACTATAAACCTGTGTTAAGTACAAAGATTTACTCAATAAAACAGTTATTTACTTTTTACTGGCAGACGACATGATTTTGGCGCGACGCCAAACACGACACAAATTGCATTGCTCACTATTTGAATCAAATGTCGACGCTGCTCAAAAATTATTGTTGCAAGTAGAACCTACTTCGATAGTCCTGCGATAGATGGCGTTTTTTTTATATTTTACTGCAATAACAAACGATTAAAGATGGTTTTATGAAAGTACTTACCTCTGTTTCGTTTTCGAATCAATGGGCATATATGGGTTAATCGTGTGGTCCATTAACGATTGTAGTTTTATTTCAGCAAGCGTCTCTGTGAAACTCATTTCTTCAGGGTAGCACAACTGTTTGGCTTGTTTAATCTTGTAATATGATGGGTACATATTTTTATTAATGTGCTGTGTTTGTTGTCGTATCAAACGGTATTGGTGTGTCGACGAATGATTAATGCCAGAGCTTGGTCAACTGAAAGTCCATCTGTCCTTTGGGTAGCCACGATTTTCCGTGCTTTTTTGATGTTCGTACCTCTTCTGGGTGAAAAGAGACAAAGCTCTTTAACGATTGCTGCTGAATCTCTTTTTCCTGACTGGCGAAGATGTGTTTCAGTTGCCATCGATATATCTTCTTTGCTAGTTGTATCCAGAAGATGCTGAACTCGCGTTTTTTAGTTCTTTCGCTAGTACTTGCGAAGTCTTTCCGAGGTCTTCCAGTTTGCCTACTAGTTCCAGGCAGTGACATGTCAATTGTAGACTCACTCAATATATCAGCAAACGAAATACTTTCTTCCAACCACGAACAATTTGCGTTCAAGAAACGTTCCCGATGTCTCCCCGATTTCGTCCATTTTTGTTGAATTTTCTGGTTAATACTCGTATAACATATTTGTTTTTTCAATTTCTATAAAACTTCTTCAGAAATAGGCGGGTCATCGTGTTGTTGCAAAATATAATGCAATAATGCATCGCTTCTTGATGATGTTTTGGGGTTGGAAAACCATATATCGAAAAACGTTCGGTACGACACATTCTGAAAATGAACAAAAAATGTATGAGTGTCGCAAACTTTCGCAAACAAAGGAACATTATTATAAGTAGCTTAGAAACCAAACTTTAAGAATAATACGGCCAAAGGGTTCTGAAACGGCTGCAGTAAACTAAAAGTTTAATATAAACTGAAAACTTTTTTTTTTTTTTACATAAATATCTCTCGACTTTCCATGAGTGATATAAGTCAGTTTAAAAATATATCTGTATAAAAAAGGTTTGTAAACTTACCTAAATACTTCAATAACACAACACCGAAACAATCAAAAATAGCACACAGCACAAGAGCGTATTCATCGAGCCGAACTCAGACGAATGAAACGGTCTCTGAGAACGCTTGCTCGTGCAGGCGCAGGTAGTCGACACTTCGACCTTTTTCTACCTGCTATTGTTGGGCGTACCCTCCGCGTATATGAATCCTATTATAATGTAACTTGTTTACTTGCTATTTAAACCAAAATATTGCTTATTGTAACAAGTAGTAAAATAGGGTTTTGTCAAGCTAGATTTTCGAACCGTCACACTGTGCGGCGTCAGGTCAGAAGAAGACAGTGTAGATTTCAACTCCATCAGTTTCATCTCCCTCTGTTACAACTCCCTCAGTTTCTTCTGTCTGTAACAATAAGTTAAATATAAGTATTTTTTTTTAAAAAAAAACATAGGTAAAAAGTTTAAGTACCTACAGGGACCTCGCTCACTTCATCTTTATTAATAGTTATTTTCATATTTGTTTCAGTTTCCGAAAACAGAAGAAGATTGGAAAGATATCGCAAAAACCTTTGAAGACATGGAATTTTCCTCACTGTATCGGCTCAATCGACGGGAAACATAGATATTATTCCACCGAGTGAAAGCGGATCTTATTATTACAATTAAAAAGGGCGGCATAGTATGGTTCTGTTAGCAATTATTGTGGATGCAAAATATCGATTTATTATGTGCGCACAAATGGCAGAGTATCAGATGGCGGTGTTCTGCAAAATACAGTTTTCTACAAGAAACTTGAGAAAAATCTGTTAAAGATTCCGGTGGAAGAAAAAATTAACAACAGCTTAAAAGTATTGCCATACGTTTTCGTAACTGATGATGCGTTTCCTTTGAGGTGTGATATGATGAAGCCATTTAGACAAGCGGACTTGAATTCACAAGATGGAAAGATCTTTAATTACCGTTTATCTCGAGCGAGGCGCATAGTTGAAAATGCGTTCGGTATATTGGCGGCTAGGTTCAGAATTTTCCACACAAATTAATATAGAACCAAATAATATTGAATCTGTAGTAATGGCGAGTTGTGCTTTGCACAACTTTCTAATCGCTCATTCACGTAATCACTACTCGCCTTCTGAATGTTTTGACCAAGAAAATGCAGAAAATGGAACTATCTTGCCAGGGTTACATGCGGGTAGACCACATGATCCCATTAAATAGAAGGGGATATGGGAATACTGCACTCAATGCAAAGAATATTCGGGAACAGTTTATGGATTACTTTAGTAATGAAGGCAGTGTTCCTTGTCAAAATAATTTCATAAATTAAAAAAAAAATAGTATTACAATTGAATTTTATTTTGTTTAATTTTTTGTGAAGCCAGAACAAAAATCTTACCGTAGATTCCTCCGTAGATTATAGAGACACCAAGAACATCGCAATCGAACCTGACTGAGCAGGTTCGATTGCGATGTTCTTGGTGTCTCTTGGTCGCGGATAAAATGCAATTTATAGACTCGGCACGTATACATCGTTGATGCCCCTGATTTCTTCGAATTTTCGACTTTTTTCTGTTCTTTTCGGTAATTTGTCCTGTAGGTATTAATTTTTCTAATCACTGATTCCCGATTCGCGTCCGGCTCTATTTCTTTCAAAACATCTACCAATTGTTGGTATGCAGCGTTTTTTTTGTCGCGAATATGGTATTCTTTAATTTTTATTTGCCATAGACATGGTAACTTCCTGTATAAATCTATAAACTCTTCTAATTTCTCTCTATTACTGCGGCGTGAATCGACAGACATTTTGGCGCGAAAACATACAAACCGACCGAAGCACTGGCGCGCGTGCGACTGAAGCGTTCCGACACACGCTCATGCATACTTGCACAAACTAGTTTGCGCAGGTATACAGATCGTAGTTTTGATCTGCCTACCAGACTTGTGCAAGTTTTGTCACACACACGCTCCGGTATACTTGCACAAGCCTTCAGTTCCGGTATACCATTCAGGTATACCGCTACGTATGTGGCCGCCATAAGTATCGCGCGACGTTGCCAAACCTCGCATGATCGCCAGCGCAGACATCCCTTCCCGGCGACCTTCCCGCCGCCCACCTTTCCTTCGTTCATTAGTCGTCCTAAAAAGTTTGTAGGTCTCGGTCGCGCGCGCATTCCGCAAATCCTACTTTACGTATTGCGAATAATTTGTATTGTCTTGTGTTTGTGTCATAACAATGCCTAGGACGGACGAGACGAAATAGTCGTGAACCGTTAACAAACGTACAGTATCTCGATATTGTTGTGTGGTACAACACCGTAAGAAATCTACGTGAAACGCAGCGAAGATTTCGGCTAAAATATCCCAATGTCATTCCACCTTCATTGGGAAGAATTCTAAGAATAACTCAGAACATGCTGGACTTCGGAAGTGTACAGGTGCACACGCCCGGGGTGGTTGTAAGACCGCCGCCGGTACACCCAAGGCGCAAGTACCGCATGGTACAGCGATTTTTTCAAGAAAATCCTCAGGCCAGCACCCGACAGGCAGCCAGGCGGTTCAATGTGAGCCAATACTTCATATGGAAGTTACTAAACACGTCTGAGAATGTACCTAAATCGTGCCCACTACAAGTAAACGGTAGTACGCGAAATTCTTTGATACTTTAATTATTTTAACGTTTTTCGTAACACTGATAAATAATTTTTTAATTTTATATTGGATATGTTCTAAATTTTCTTGACAACACGTATTATTGTATGTTTAAATTTGCCGCGTCTATTCAATTTCACCCTGTATAAGTATAAGTAAGGATTGCCTTTCAAGCGTCGATATGTAAATATTGGATATTATTTTAGGTATTTATTGATAATGACATCTTCAAACACAAAACCATAGATTATACACATAAAAAGGAATAGATAGGCAACTCTACGATTATAAAATTAATTAGTTCACAACGTAACTTGTAGGTGGCGCTAGTTAGTTTAATTTTAACGTACTAGATGGCAGTATAATTATTCATTAGATTTTAGGGTGCATTCCGAATTAGACCATAATCGCTGACAGCGCTCACATCGATATTTTGCGTACCGAATTAGTAAATACGATTATGACAGCTGAGAGCTGTCAACAATTCGGAACGCTCGTGAACGCGCTTACAGTGTGTCAAAAGTTCAAACATAAAACATAACCCCAAACCTTGCACAAAAAATACCGGTTTTTTTTTTTTGAAAATGGAAGTTCAACGCATTGTCACTTCTGTTTTGTTAGTTGACTCTGATAACTCAGATTTTGAGTTTGTGGACGACGATTCGTCAAGTGATGAAGAGTATGACGAAGTCTTTGTATTAGCGTATTTATATGCTCGCGGCAAAGATTTACCCCGAAAGAAAATACCACGGATTTCAAATGACATAGATGCAACAGTAACTACATATACTGCGCATGAGTTTAAAACTCATTTCAGGTATGCGATATGTTTTGAATTTATTACTTGAATTCAATAAAAGCCAATAAAAAAATGCCTTAAAAACATTGTTGTTACTTTCGTTTTACAGAATGTTTCCTGACACGTTCGAATATATATTGGGATTAATAGGTCCAAAAATAATGGAAACTGGAATAACTTTTGGAAGGAAACCTATAGAAACTAAAAAACAGCTTCTTATTGCACTTTGGATGATGGCTACACCAGATTGTTACAGGTAAAGATTATATTTATGTAGTACTGCCTAGTAACATTTTATAAAAACTGGTTTAAGTAAGAAATAATATGATTTTAATTTAACTAAGCTGTTACACAGGTCAGAAAAGGCGTTTTAGCTACTTGAAACAAGTTATATTATGTATTTTTTTATTTTTCAGATCTGTATGTGAGAAATTCGATGTAGGCCTGGCCACTGCCCTAAGAAGTGTACGACGCGTTTCTCATGCTCTCCATTCCCTTGCTCCCCAGTTCATAAAATGGCCTAGAGGGGAGCATGCAATAGAAGTGGCTAGAGAGTTTGAGAGGCACAGTGCATTCCCAAGGACAGTGGGAGCCATTGATGGTACACACATTAAAATAAATGCACCAACAAAGGATGCACAATCCTATATTGACCGAAAAGGAACCCACTCAATCCAAGTGCAAGTAAGGATAGCTCTCAATGTACCTAATAAAATTAAAATTCAATTAAAATAATATTATGATAATTATATTCCTTTATTACATTTGTATACACATTAATTACATTTTTAAATATTTTTATAAAATCATAAAAAAAAAACATTTAAAAATATAAAAAATAGTGACCCATCGGCATCAGGAACAGGGTCCAAGCTGCCGGTGGTTAGGGTTCTAGAGAGAGGAACCTCCTCACTATACGTGCCGTGTCCAGGAGTACTGCTTTCTGAATCAAGCCCTTGATCCAGCCGCGCAATGAGAGCCTCCTGAGGTGTTGGTCAAGGTTCTCCGCTATTAGGCCATTTACTGTTACAATTATCGTTACAATGATTGCAGAGTCCACGTCCCACATGTCGACAATCTCGTGTGCTAGGTCAAGATATTTGATTTTTTTATCTTTCTCAGCTTTCACGAGATTCTCGTCATGAGGGACAGCACAATATCAGGCTTATTGGCTACAATAGTCCTGTCAGTGATGATAGATCGATCCCAGTACAATGCTCACCACCACTGCCCCCATCACTTTGTAAATGTTGTAGGTGGTAATCGGCGAAGTGAAACGAAAAGGTAGCTTAGACAACTTATATTTTGGGCAAGACACTGATAAAATAACAAGACAAGGTAAAACGTACAAGCGCACCCGCTTGTAATGCTCGCACGGACTTAACTGCCGGCGTGGTACACGTAGCGGTCGTCGTAGGCGGTCTACACGTCTCGTAGCAGCTTCTCGTAGCAGATAACTCCAGCGCGGGGGTCGCGGATGCGGCGGCGGGAGGAGGTGGCCTTATCATCACAGGCTAGGAGAACTGGGTCGGGCACATACCTGTAGTATGGTACTTCAGACTCCAAAAGGTTGTACTGCAAGGCAAGTTGCTAGTGGATAATCCTAGCCACTAGATTGTGTCTGTGCAAGTACTCGCAGTTAGCAAGACGAGAACAACCAGAAATAATATGTCGGATTGATTCACCGGGACGGTGGCATGCCCGACAGATGTCAACCGTACCGTCCTTGACAATGTATTTCCGATAATTATTCGTCATAATAACTTCATCCATAATCGCACAGACAAAACCTTCGGCTTCCCCGAAGAGGTCGCCGAAACGCAGCCAAGATACGGACGCCAGAAAGTCTACATCAGGCCCATGGAGGGCCCGGAAAAAACGTCCATGAAGCTCTTTGCCTTGCCATACTTCCTTACGATCGTTAGTATCATGAACTGTAGGTTTGCGGCAGTTCTCTTTCGCCAAGGAGAGCGGAGTGAGGCCCTTGTCCACTGCAACCACATCTCGGTGCATCCCCACGTCAATTTGAAGGAAATATTCCCTGAGACTGCACATCTCGCGGTTGTGGAGGGTGTTACAATTGAGATTTTGTCCCTCTAGATGAAAGAACAAAGGCTCTGATGTAAGGGTGGGTTAGTATCTGCACACAAAGAAACTACAAAATGTATCAAACAATAAATATATTTTTAACAAATATAAGTAGCCTAACTTAGATTAGGAAAGCGACAATAAAACCTAAGGTATGCCACAGCCAGCTTAGATACTCTTTAATAAGAACTAGGGTCGTAGGGGGTTGGTGATAAACCGAGTACTGTTCCGTGTATGGTTTAATTAGATCAAATATTAAAGAATAAACGAGATTTTTAAAGTATAACCTTCCAATTAATTTAAGTGTTATGACTAATAAATGGGCGCCAGGGACTTTGGGGGTCCCGGATCCCGGAGCCGACGAAGAGGTCCAATATCCTTTCCGATGAACGTAGGTGTCGGACCCGGAGTCCTTAATTTAAATGTTGTGTAAGACCGGTTTCCGATTTTGAAACCAGCCAGGTATTAAACCGGTTATTTAAATATTAACCGTAGGTAATAAAAATTATTAGAGAAGAAGGTAAAAAAAAAACCGTCCCGCCAGCGCAATCGCTAGGCGGACTCTGCCAGCCGCACAGTCGTCTCCACAGGAGGTTTCGAGCTGCTCGAGGAACGGGTCTCGCGTCCAGGCTTCGGACGCTTCGCCAAATCCTGGCGGCGAGACGAATCTCTCGAGGTGCCTCTCCTGGAATGGACAATACGGAGACCAAATAATATAATGGGAAACTAATTTATTTGGATACTCCTGAGTGGTGGGACAATAGGAAGGAGGATTACCCACGTGGCGTCTACCAACTCCTTACCCAGTGCGTACTACATTCCCCTGAATTACAATTTTAATATCGTGGTCAACACTGAGGAATCTTCCATGGCATATCTATGCTAAACAATCAGTGGATCAAATACTCACGGTTGATTATGTGTGATGGTACTACTTGACTGCCGGATCTTCGACTGGCTGGAGAACTATCGGCAATGCGCTGCTTGGGAATCCTGTAATAAATATCTATGGATCACCACAATATACTTCTAACACCCAGGGAAGGGCTCACAGACCACTCCCAAACACGTAATTCACAACAATCCTTACCTTTTAAGACATGAAGTAAGATTTGTGGTATCACTTTAGCGTGTTCAGGGGCTGGACAGTACCATACTAGACAAGATTTTAGTAAAAAATTGGAGAAAAGCGCCATCTGTTATCGTCTGCGCAAACTATTTAGTACGTTTAATATATAATAGATGATGCTTTAATCAAAAAAAATATTTCATACAAATATCACCATGTATGATGATGAGTATCAATAATTATTAATTTAATTAAATAATAAATTTAATGATCAGAGAATTTTTATTTGTTATTTATTTATTTTTTGTATGGCAATAATGATGCTAATTCTGTCAAATCAAATTACAAAGAAATTTGAATTTGAAATTCACAATATGGCGACTACCTACAACTTGCGCGTACGCTGTTTTGTAGTATTTGTCCATTTTGTAACTCTGTTTAAATATAAGCTGCTGATCTGCGTTGATTTGACTTTGTACTCATCCGCACCGTGAAGTGTTTTCGGTGAATTAGTGAGTGAAGTGATTTGAGCTTTGCTCCTCCGTTTCATGTGTTCACCTACTTTGCGAAAAGACGCTATTATTTAGTATTATTTGCGATATAGACGCTGTAATTTTGTGTTAATTGTGATATAAACGCTATTATTCTTTACTACTACTTTATTTTGCGATTAAAGACGCTTTTGTGTTCGGTTAAAACCATGCCAAGGCGGTGTGAATTGGGATGTTCATACAACCCGGGTAAGTGCTTTCTTCATCAAGTTCATAGTACCTAATAATTGCTTCAAGTTTCACTTCTCATCATGCTGTGGTTTGAAAGCTAGCATAGTCAGCAAGTTTAAATTATTTCACTAGTTGTAATTGGGAGAAGGTAACTTTTGAGTCCGTCTTATGGCTTCATTGAGAGCATCTATTTCCTTCCCACTGTAAAAATCTTGCTATATTCAATTAATTTAAATAAGACAAACTTATGAATAAACATCGCATGATCGATTTACATCTTCAGTTGAAAACTAGCGTCAGGCACTAGTGGCCTGGCATTTTTGATGAACTGGATCTATGTAGCGCAGACTTAGGCACACCAAAATATATTTTCTTTGAGTTTGTATTTCATTGCTAAACATCATTTCTTTCAAAAATCTTGACTGAAATTCAAATGTCTTGAACACAAACTCTTCAAATAGTAACTTCACTGCTAGTGGTGGTTGTCCACCCTTAAGACAACACTCTGACATAATAAATATAGTGAGTTTTCTTATCATTCCTAACAATATCTTCTCTCCCCTTTTTTACTACTACGGCAACTTAGCCAATATCCAACATACAAACTTCATGTTTGATTTTTTTTCAGGTCTTACGTTCCATCAATTTCCACACCCAGAAAAGAATCCTGAAGGATTCAAAGCCTGGGTTAATATTGTTGGTGGGAAACTGGACACTGCAGATGACATCAAATTTTACAGAAAGAAAGTAATTTGTGACATACATTTTGTCAACCAGTTTAAGAATCGCAATAACCTCTTCATGGTAAGATTTGCTATTTATACTACCTATATTATATATATATATTTAAACTACTAGCTACGTCCCGCGGTTTCACCCGCATAAGTCTCGAACCCGTGGGAATATCAAGATAAAGTATCCTATGGCCTAATCCATGTGTCAAATTTCATCGAAATCCGTGTTTAGCGTGAAAACAGTCAGGCTAAAAATGATTTGGATGTAATTTATATATATATGTATAAACAAACAAACCAACTCACTTTCGCATTTATAATATTAGTTAGGATTATAACATAGTTCAGGTGTTGAGTAATGGCTAATTATTAATCTATTATATACTGGAAAGACCTTATATCATACCATTAACATACCTAAAACCCATAATTATGCATACCATAACATAGCGCCTATAATCTCCGAAGGGTTAGGCAGGGGTCAACCTAATAGTACACCCACATTTTGCCAGTTATGTTTAAGCTCAATATAATACAGACCGAGCCTATTGCCACTAACCGGGCACAAATCCAGGGTCCGTGGCTGGTACTGCAATATTCCTGTTGAAAAAACCCAATAACACTTTGGAAGACGTCCCAAGTCGTTTACCAGTAGCGCTAATGACCACGAGACCTATAATATGAGGCATTATTTTCACATAATTATTAAGTCATTCGTTTTTACCACTTCCAGGCTTTTCTACACAAGCTGCTCCTGTGTCTCCTATAATACCTCCTGACCTTCCCACGCCTGAACATTTATGGAATCGGCCATCTACATCAAAGCAAATATACACTGGTAAGTACTTGCTTGGCTACCTACATTTTCGAATTATGTTTGTTTATATTGATTGTATATACATCATTTTAATATTTAGATATAAAAAAATACACTACCATAACCATGGACAAATAATGATATAATTCATCTATGCCATATCAAAACTTTTTTATTTTGTCTTATTGTTATTAAAGTAATTTTATTACGTAATTAAATCAATGGAACTTATGTCCAAAATAAACACATATACTAAATAATTTGTTTTTACTGTTTCCAGGCTTTCCAACACAAGCTGCTCATATGTCTCCTATAATACCTACTGAACTTCCCATGCCCGAACATCTAAGGAATCAGCTCAGCTCTACATCAAAGCAAATAGCCACTGGTGCGTGCATTTACATTTTCGAATTATGTTTTATAATTTAGTTAAATAATGAGGCGCTCGTGGCTTAGTCATAACAGCCGTACGGGTCGATCGATCAGGTTAAGCTGAGTTTGCTCCTTGGATGGGTGACCATCTTTACATACCGAGACCCCTCCGTGCCTCGGAAAGCATGTTATGCCGTTGGTCCCGGCTGTCATTCGTGGATCTTTGACGGTCGTCAGTAGCCCGAAAGTCTGACAACCACTCTTACCAAGGGATATTGTATAACCCAGTAAAAGGGGTGTTGGAGGTCAGAAAGGTAGTCGCTCCATGTAAAATACTGGTCAGCTGCATCTGGTTAGATTGGAAACCGACCCCAACATAGTTGGGCAAAGGCTAGGCAGATGATGAATTTAGTTAAATAATCCTCATTGTGACTCACACTAATAAAGTTTACATCACTCTGATACAAGGTAAATTTTTATTTTTATTTTATTTTCAGCTGTACCTCCCATTGCTGGTGTTATAGCATCAGAACATAACTATTGCAGAAACAATGGCAGACAACAAAGAAAACTTAAAGGAGATAAAAGTGAGTACCAATGTAGTTACCTAACACTTCAGGGAATAAAGACATGTTGTATGTTATGTTACGAGACCAGTGGTGGCCCAGTGGTAACGGCCTCGAGTTACGACTGTAGTAGGTCGTTGGTTCGAACCCAGTCAGGTGCTTTACTTTGTGTAAATAGTTTCATCACCACTGCTCTCAAAACTGTGAAGGAAAACATCGTGAGGAAACCAGTCTGTCTTAGAACAAAAAATTGGAAGACGTGTGACATCCACAAACCAGCACTAGGCCCGCGTGGTAGATTAGGGCCCACTCCCTCTCAGAAGGCCTGTGTCCCAGCAGTGAAAACATTATCGGCTCATTATTTGAGTTATATTACATACTAAACTTATTGTTTTATTTTTAATACAAAATTAGTAATGGAAGATTGGGCTATAGTGTGAATATAAATTATATATGTACTAATATTATAGAATTTTGTGAGTTTGTGTACGTGTGGAGGGGAATCTCTGGAACCACAGCTCCTATTTGAAAAATTATTTCATAATTTGAAAGGTACATTATTCCAGATGGCCTATTAAATACAAAAAGAAGTACCTAATAATACTAATGAAATACTATCTTGAATTTATGAAAGTCTAGAGCTTTTTGTTATGTTGCTGCACTTGGAACTTATGTACATCGTGTCGTGAACCTGAAGAGAACCGTCTTCACATATAAATTGAACCTGATGAATGATGAATTAAAATCTGAAAAGATGTATGTAAAGTTACCATAAAGTTTTATTATGTAATAATTTTTTTCAGAAAAGCAGAAATCTACTTCATCGGTTATGGAGAATCAATTAAAAATATCAAGATTCCAAATGAAGAATTTAAAAAGTGAAATTATACGATTACGTAAGAGGAGTGAAAGTTTCAAAACAAGACTAGCCAGCGCTGATAAAATTAGTAAACAAAATTGTTTCGAAAAAATTACAAGATATATGACGACAGCTGCAAAAATATTTACGACTATGCAGTACACCCAGACGCATAAGAGATCTCGTGGGCGGAGATTTAATTTAAAGGAAAAAGTTTTGTCTCTCTCCATGTACAAGAAGAGTCCCAAGAGTTATACTCTTTTATATAAATATTTTACTTTGCCCTCTGTAAAATCTTTGAAAAGGCTTCTGGCGAAAGTTGAAATAGAATCAGGGTTAAATAAGTCATTATTTATAAAAAATGAGAGAGACTGTGAAAGAATTAAGTCCAGAAGATCGCCTCTGCTGCTTAATTTTTGATGAAATGTCAATATCGCCGCAGATCCATTATGATGGATCTAAAGACAAATTAAAAGGATTTTCTTGGCATGGTAAAAAAATTGCTGACCATGTTTTAGTTTTCATAGTCAAAGGAATTAAAAGAAAATTTAAGCAGCCTGTGGCATACTATTTTACGAATTCCTTAAACAAAGTTGAATTAAAAGCCTTGACTGTAAAGGTCATCAAATATGTACAGGGTACGGGGCTTAATATTTTGTGTACAGTATGTGATCAAAGCACTGTAAATGTGAGTGTGATAAATGAAATTGTTGAAGATACTAGAAAAAAGTTCATAAAAGAAAAAAGGGAATGGAGACACGAAACAATGGAAGTAGGGAAATCTAAAATTATTCCATTATTTGATGTTCCTCATTTATTGAAAGGGGTAAGAAACAACTTATTAACAAAAGAAATGAAATATTTCGACTTTGAGGAAAATGTCGAAAAGACCATTAAATGGGAATATTACCAGAAAGTTTATGAAGCAGACAAATTATATGGGGAGTTAAAAATATGTCACAATTTAACTGATGAACATATTTATGTTGAAAAAATAAAAAAAATGAAAGTAAAAGATGCAGCCCAAATTTTTAGCCATAGTGTTGCTGTAGCCACAGAACATTTAACAGGAAGAGGTGATGTACCGAATGAGTGCCGTCAAATAATAAAATTTACCAAAATGATGGATAATGTATTTGATTCTTTGAATGCAAGCACATTTAATATGAGTCATGGAAAAATGTACAAATTAACGAATTATGGATAAATGCGAAAAAAGTTTTAAGATCAATCAAATTTATTAAAGTTAAAAAAGAAAAGAATAATAAAATCCGATTAATTGAAACGACTTCCATACCATCAATAAAAAATTTCATCCGAACTATTGAGGGCATGCAACATTTGTGGAAAATAGTATCTCAAAAATATTTATTTGATTCAATGTTGACTAGAAACTTTAACCAGGACCCACTGGAAAATTTCTTTGGGAACATTAGAAGTTACGGGGTGAGGAATACGGCACCTAACACTATTAGCTTTGAAGGTGCCTTTAAATCACTTCTTTTAAACAACTTTAACTCACCCCATTCTCTAAAAGCTAACTGCGAAAATGATGACAATGAGTGTCTTCAAACTATGAGCTTCTTTTTGGAAGACACAAAAGAAAAAGCTTCTAATGTTTCCAATAATGAGGCATTACCATTTCAGCATGAAGAAAATGATGAAATTGTGGTGCCTTTTATAAATCTAAATACTGAGACTGCTGATGCTGGACAGGCTAATTATGTATGTGGGTGGGTGTTGGCTAAATGTTTGAAAAATGTTTCCAAATCATGCAGACACTGCAAAAATGAAATAAATGGCGATAGTCAATTAAAATCAAATGAATATATCAGGGCCAAAGAATATAAAACAGGTAGACATTGTCTGTTGTATCCCACTCAAGAGGCGGAAAAGGCTTTTAAAGAAATCCAAAATATTACAATAGAAATGTTGAAAAAGAATGTGCTAAAAAATAAACTAAAAGAAAAAATTAAAATGTTTTTGGATATATTTGTGAATTATCCTTTCACATGCGAGATCCACAAGAAAGAATTGAAAAATGTTTTTGAAAACACAACAATAAATGTCTTGGTTTATAGTTGGTGCCGATCAATTAATCGGATTTTATCCGGTAAAATCCAATATCGTGGTGAGGATGATGAAGTTAAACTTTCAGCCCAAATATATTTTAATAAACATAAACATAAATATGTATGATTTTTATTTCATTCCAGGTTGCCTACTAAGTACTTTCCAAATGTAAGTACATAATATTGTTCTGTAGCATGTCCGTCTTTATTTCCAATATTGTATTACGCATTGATAAATAATTGCTACAGATCAATTAGTGTGCATTTTGTGAAGTACTTTGTAGGCATGAACGAATATACACCCTATAAATAGGTATCTTTAAATAAAATATCTATAGACGGTATATTGAGGTATAGGTAGGTACTACCTATACATCCAGAATAATTTAAGAGGACGATACCAGATGGCGGTTCAAATGACATACAGAAGGTTGCAGAAAAAATTCAGAGTGGGTTCTCTATTCCCAATCTATTACTATACTATATGAGCGTGTTCGTTGGCAAATAAGCTATCGCATTCCTCGACAATACGTCACGGTCAAAAGACCGGAAATATCTTGACCAAGTGACCACTTAAGAAAAACTCCTCTACGCTAGGTAAAATTCACCACAAGAACACTAATGATAAATATTACACCAAGACATTCGACTCTTGAAAATCACTAACAACTCTCCAACCTGTAGTGTAACGCCAGTACTATAACTTATTATAACAATAACGAGTTATTTACAATTGGTAATATCGAAATTTGGTGATTGAAATCAACAAAGGGGTAATTAACCTAGAACTTGAATTCGGCAAGTACTAAATGTGTCACTTACAACACCGTGCCACAGATAAAATATGGATTGAGTTTACATCGATCTTTCTAGAAGATTATCCATATTGAAAAAAATATTTTACTTCCGCTTTGGACTAAATAGTTTAAATGTTTATTATGATTTTTTACCAAAAGCTGAAAATTATTAAGGATTGGTCCATACGATATTATTTCGATGGTTTCCAATTAATAATAAAGCAAAGTAGATAAAATTAACCAATATCGATTAAAACTGCAACTGTGATTCGGCCGCCGTCAGGTGTCGCAACCGTCGCTTCCAGCTGTCAAATGTGACGTTCACTAAATGACATTTGAAATGTAAATACTGGAAACTTAATTAAAAGATTTTTATCTACTTTATTGTGTAAACCTGTAATACAAGTGAATTATCGTCAGAAAATGTTACCAAAGAGTCTAGTGATGGAATACAGTTGAAGGAATGAATCCTTCTATCAATTTCAGGCTAAAGTCCATTGTACAAACTACCATGAAACATTTTGGTTGGAAGCATCATATTCTACTACGTATAATTTCAGGTAAACGCTTCTTTGTATGATTGGGTCACTGCTGTGAAATACCAACTAGTGGTAGGTACAAAAAATACAACGTAACAAGGGTTTTAGCATTTAAGAAACCTCGGCCCCCACACTTCCGCGGGATGTACAGTCTCATCACTGATGACCGTGGGTGATGCATTCGATATGCCGTCAGCAATGTACGGACCTTCCTATCCAGGGCATCAAGTTCTGTCTGAGTCCATTTGAGTATGCCGAAAGAATACATCAAAACCGGCATGACCCAACCGTTGAAGGCACGTACCTTGTTTCCGCCTGATAGAAAACGAAAACTATTCAGGCGGCCAAAGAAGCGCTCCCCCAACGACTGTTTCATGTCGGCAACATTGATGCCTAATGCTTCCGACGTACCCAAATACTTGTAGGTTTCGGTTGAGGAAAGGGATCTAAAGTGTATGGAATCCGAGAGTTTGGTTCCCACGGATTCCATAATCTCCCCTCGCTTTACATGCATGACTGCACATTTGTCCATACCAAATTCCATCCTGATGGCGTTACTGAACGTTTCTGTTACCTTCAGTAAGTCCATCAGTCGCAAATTGTTGGGGGCAAAGAGTTTGAAGTCATCCATGTAAAGGAGGTGAGATATCACCTGACCTTGATATGGCCTTGAATCCTCCAGCAGTGTGCTTAGAGGATTCAAGGCTAAGCAAAACCAAAGCGGACTCAAACTATCGCCCTGAAATATTCCCAGCTCGATCCTGATCGGTTCGTCGATCCCCCGGATCTGTCGACATCCTGGATAGAGAAGGACCGTCCTCCATTGCCCCATACATGACATCAGGAAGGTGCGCAGAGTTGCATCTATCTTGTAAAACTCCAGCACCCTCATGAGCCATGTATGTGGCACCGAATCATAGGCCTTCATATAATCTATCCAACATGTAGACAAATCCTTCCGGGATCTACGAACTTATTGGCTTATGGTCATGTCTATAAGGAGCAGCTCCTTAGTACCGCGGGACCCATTCTTACATCCATTCTGAGACATAGACATAATTGAATTTTTGTCAATATGGTGTGAAATCTTTGCTCTAAGAATGGATTACAGTTAAAGTAGTAATGGATGATAGTTTTTAGGTTCCGTAGTACTACCTGATTTATGGAGCAGGTGGGTAACTCCTGTTGTAAAGAACAGTGGTAGCGACCCAGTCTCTAAAGACGACTAGAATTGCGAGGCTAAGCAGGCGTGTGACCTTTGTAGCCATTTAATCCAGAAATTGTGTAGTCCGTCCGGCCCCGGAGATTTCCAGTTAGGCAACGGACGTACTGCATGGGCCACATCCAGAGGACTAATAGTAATAGGCTCCATGTCTGGTATTGAATCACACGCCTGCTCAACAACACGCATCCAATCACCTTCAGTGTGACTGACGGGCACCGACCAAATGCTTCGCCAAAAAGCACTCATGGCATCACTATCCGGTGGACGCGCGTCAGTCACACCTTGAGTGGGAATAGGCCGCTCCCATGCTCTGTATACCCACCTTTCATCACTCTGGAACATGCGGTTCTGAGTGTACCGATTCACTCTTCGCTTATACCGACGGATACGGTTTGCCCATGCATAAACTTTCTGCTTCAGGAAGTCGATGCGCTCTGTGACACGGGATACATATTCTAGAGGACTAATACTAGTTCCCGAGAACGCCCGCCTCAGAAAGCGCATCACCCTTGGGCGTGTATTGCCCTCCCTGAAGCAGATAAGCTTCCCGATGAGTACCCTGGCCTCATTAATACGACGCTCAATCCTGCACTGCCAGGCTGGGGCGGCGGGTTGCGGTCGTACAGGTCGGTCAGTGTTTGGAAATTTGACATGAGCTATACGACATGCCGCAACAGCCGTACAATACAAGATTGAGTGTGTATCGCAAAGGTCTGCGCTACTTTCAATAAAATTTGGTAACAGCGCCAGCGCATCCAGGGCACACACCAGTGCTCTGTTTTTTTTATTCATGGGCAAACGTGGTAGCCGTGGTCTAAGGTCAGGTAATGTGAACCGATACTCACGGATCGCATCCTCCAGTACGCTCCTTTATTCCACATTGCATAGGTTATCTGTAGAAATAGCCCTGGTGTCCTCCTCCACAGCATGCTGGTTTGCCCGCAGTGCAACTTCGACAGGCACATGTACGACATTCTGGGGTGGGGGAAGATCGTTAGCAGGGCTACCTTGCATTTCCGAGCGCAGCCGATCAAGTGTTGCGTCATCCAACCTATGATTGTGTTGAATGACGCGCACCTGATCCGACAATCGTTGGGCCGAGACGTTGACGGCAGGTTCAAGCACTGAAACAGAGAGAGCATCCGACTTCGGTACGCCGTAAGGTTAATTCCTCCCTCTGCAGCCCCATAATATGCGCGCATCACACTTTCATTTATGGACTGAGTCCATCGCATGCGCGACACATTTCCACCGGCAGCGGGGACCCTGTTCGGGGCCGGTTGGCCTCGAGGTCCCAAGCCCGCTGGTGGCCGTCCTCTTCCTCGCCGTAGTGGTGGTGTTGGTGACGACGGTGGGGAGAAAAACTCGTCGCTCGAGCTCGACGCAACTGCAGCGACCGGTGACACGATTGAGGCGCGTACCGGTGGCTGTGAGGCGGAGCTGAGCGACGAGTCTGGAGATGGTGGGTGTGTATTTGGTTTCAATCTTGCCCGGCTTCGAGTCAGCATTTCTTGTTAAAGTATTCTATACTCCGTTTCATCTGTCATCTTCGTATTTTGTTTATGCATACTAGTAGGTGTAATGTTTTGATGCCACTTCTGGGATCATCTAAGATGTTAAAACCATTTTTTTATCAATGCATTGTTGCAGAATTATTTAATACGAAAAAAATACTAGAAAAATCGTACGGAGCAAAAAAAATGTTTGACCGTCAGTTTGACAGTCGGGCCACAGATTGTATAAATATATAATATATTATATATTATGATAATTATTATAATGTTAATACATTGTTCCAGGCTGTTTGTACTCATGACATGGTGTTCACCAGTGTCTTTGCTGGTTATGCAGGGAGTGTGCATGATGCTCGAGTATTTAGGCTGTCACCTGTTCAGAACTTCATTCAGAATCCAGATTTATATTTTGAAGGCGACAGCCACATTATTGGTGATGCTGCATATGGAGTACACCGAAACGTTATGGTCCCATTTAAAAACAATGGACATCTAACAGTTAGACAAACCAATTATACCTTTGTCTTTCATCTGCACGCATGTCAATTGAGCGAGCATTTGGATTGTGGAATACTCGTTGGCGCAGTATACTGGACTGTTTACCCATGGTAACAGTAAAAAAAATACCAGAGTACTTACTGGCTCTAGCAGTACTGCATAATATTTGTATACTGCAGAGAGATATGATCCCCATTGAAGGTCTTTTACGGGTAGTGCAAAGAGGGCGCCTTATTAACGACGGCATCAACGGGAGAGAAGAAGGGATGCGTAAGCGACAAACATTGTCCAATAATTTAGTGATAAGGAGTAATTAAACTTACAGAGTAAAATTCAATAAATGTTGATTTAATTATTGTATAATCTATTTTGTAGTTTTACTTTTAACATCCTATACAATATTAATAGGTTTTATATTATTTGAGTATGGCCGCCAAATATTGTACAATAACAGTCGTGAAATCGTAACACACCGTAACATACGTGAATGATAGTAACATACGTGATTTTGTTAAGCCTAGTGTACATTACACTAATAATGCAGGAGTTTTTTTTTTACATTTCTGTATTATTTATTTTATTTTATTGGTAATTAAATTATTTGATGAAATTACTTTTAAACTCAATAAAACAAATTTAAATATTCAAGAAAAAGTTTTATTTCTCAAATGTTTTGTATTTCTATAATACTTACAAATGCAAGAATCATTCACTATAAACTTATGACATTAATTACGAATACGAATTATTATAGTAAAAAACAGTTATTATAAAAATGGCATTATCAGTCTTCATTAAATAAATAAAAAACTAAACTCAAATATAAACGTCTTTGTTTAACGAACGAAAATTAGAAATTATAGAAAAAAAACCAATAACAAGTTTACATATCAAATATCTTGGTATAACATAGAAATTAAAAAAAAAATAGAAATAGGTATATTTTAAAAAGTATTCTTGACCTCATATCGTCCTAAACGACTTATTTTTCTATATAGTGGATATCAGGTCAAAAATACTAAGCTTAAAATATGTAACAATATTAAAATATTTGGAAATCTTTGAATTGTAAACTAACTTTGTAAGTCTTAACTTTCTTACTTTGAACATAACAATGAAAAAAAAAATCTTGAAACTAACTTTTACAAAATACAACACAACCCGTGACACACGAATGAACGTTCGGCATCTTTTAGTTACGAACGTAAGAATAAACCTAACTTAGACAGCTAAAAGAAAATTTCGTCAGAAGTATTTTTTAAGAAATATGCTTTCCCATTTAACTCTACTTCTATCCTTTTTACCACACTTAATTCGGGAACCACATCACGATCTATTTTTGTAGGTACAAATTTTAACGTGGGTTTATAAACTGTTTTTAAAAACCGCACAGCATAGCGTACGGTTTCATCAACTTCTACACTTTCTATAAACCCTACATAATATTTCCAAGATTGTCTTTGAAAATACCTCACTAATACACTATCACCTACACATAAAACTTCTTTGATGTTTGGGAGCTCACAGTGTTTGTCAGTGATTTTGTTTATCTCAGTCTTTTCAATTTGTATATTGTTACAATTTCCTGTTTCTTCTTCTACTGTTTCATATGCGCCATCTCTGCTAGTTTTCACTTTCTTTAGTTCCATATCTTTTTTATCCTCACCGCAATTTTCTGCCGTATGTTCTGAAAAATAATCATAACCGGGTACTTCTCCGATGTCGGCTGTACTAAGAAGTCTTTCTTCTTCGGCACCTGGAAGCTCTCGGTTTTTGTCAGTATTTGTGGTTATTCCAGTCTTTCCGAATTGTGCTGTGCTCTGATGTCCTGATTTTTCTTTAACTGTTTCACGTGCGCTATCGCCATCGCTTTGTACTGTCTCTGATTCTATGTTTTTTTTCGTTACATTGCTTTCTTCTTGATTTTCTATATACGTTGAAACAGAGTTAGAATCGGGTATAAATAACTCGTCATCTGAGGTATCATGTACAGAAAAATCATCGTCATTTTCTGTGGTGCTTGCGTCAGAATCAATCATTTTTTGCGTCTTACGAAATATTTTTTTTTGAGTATTAGTTTTTGCTAACTTTTTGAGTAAAATATTTTGTTTCGCACTTAGTTCTGGCATAGTCGACGTGGATGGAATTGGATTATCATATAAATTTATATTTTTTTTATGTGATAAATGTAATGGATCAGATTTATCAATTTTTTTGAGCTTCGGTTGACTATTTCCAAATGTTTTGATACAGAAGGCACGATTTTCCGGTCTATACCTAACGTCTGATAATATTGTTATTTTTTCTTTTGTATTTTTTCCTGTTCTACAAATTTTTTCTATTTTATTTCTGTTTTTAACATCTAAACATTCACAATGACCTTTCGGAAACAGGGCATCACAACAATAACAGCTCAAACATCTGAATTTAATGACACTGGCTGTCTCTGTGTTCGTAATTTGATGAAGAGTCATTGTCTGTGGTACTGGCGTCAGAGTTTCTGATATTGTGTATTTGGCAATATCAGCCTCTGAAATATAAAAGGTCATTACGGAAGTATCAGAGTCCTTGAGAATTTTAAATGCTGTTTGGGCATTTGGTATATCTGTGCCCTGTGAGACATAGCCATCCAGTCTGCGTTTTATCGCGCCACCAACCCCATCTGCTGCTCCTTTACCATGAGAAGACTCACTGAAATTCCACGTAGAGTGTAGGAATCCCAACAATTTTGTGTATTTTGAAAACAAAAAAAAAATCTTTTTTTGTTTATATTGGCTGGTAGGGCCATCAGAAAAAAAATGTACAGCTGACACAGTCGGGAATTCTGTTCTTATATGGTTAAGAATAGGTTCAAGATGGGCCCATATGGCCTCTGGACCATGTTCGTTGCTGGGCGATATAGAAGCAAATGCTTGTGGCTTGTTCCCACTTGTGTATAAGACACCGGTATGAATCGTTATCTGTGGTTTCGAAGCACCGAAGTGCATAGATTGAACTTCTATTGAAAGTTTGCATGTATAGTTTTCACTAAAATCTATATGTACTGCAACTTCACTGTTTTTTAAGTTTTTGATGCACGATGAGTACTGGTGATATTGGTGTTTTATATTATAAACATGTTTTTTTACGATATTAAGTTCTTTGTTAAATTTCTCTACAAAATTTTCCAATGTCTCACTTATTTGTTTCTTTTCCATCTTCTTAGTAATTGATATTTGATTATCTTTTTTATTTATATACTCGTAATTATCTAGTTTAAATTCTTCGTAAGTAACTATTTCACTTTGATTATGATTACTCCAGTTAAAAGAAATAAAATTATCTTTACAATCAGAGCATTCCCCATACGCACATTCTTTCGAATTCAAGTCGCATTGTATTATAGATAAAATTGTATCTAAATCCTTGCTTTCTATCAGTCCGATTTTTTTTAATTTTTCAATCTTGAGCATCATGTTTTCATGTTTAATACATCCACACGTTTCTCTGTTTTGGAGTTTAGGACGCAAAACGTAGAAAGGCCGGTACTTTTTAAATGCAGTATACTTTGCTTTGCCTCCTTCCAACCTATACTTTTTGTAAAGATCCTTCAGACTTTTCAATAAATAGCGTCGCTGTTGCTTGTTTTTTTTCAAAGTTTTGACTTCATTCTTCCCGGCTGTTGCCCGACTAATATCATCTCTTACATAGAATTGCCTAATTTCTTCTATAAGCATCTCATTTTTTCTCAAAATTGTTTTTCTGTGACGAACTCTTCCTCTCAATCCCAATACAGCTGTAGTTACGCTTTTTGCCTTGTACTTTTTGACTATATCATTCTCAACTACTCTTTTAAGAACATTTCGGTCTTTATTATCTTCAGAATTTTTGTAAGTATTTTGTAGAGCATTAGTTAAAACGTTATAATTAAGAAGCTGTCTTTTTACTTTTTGTTTTTCTGGTGTAGATATATTGGGAATATTTTCTTCTATAAAGCTATCGGTTTTTGTAAGTGGCGTCATTTCAAGAGCATCTTGAACTGTATTCGTAGGAACAATATTTATCAGCAATTCTGCATTTTCTGCTTCCAACTCTTCAATACGTGCCTTTAAAGATTTTTGCTTTTTTATTGAACGATATTTTTTTTTTTAAGCGCTAAAATATTTTTTGTCATTTTGCTGATTTTGGTCTCGTAATTTTTTTTCACAGTGGCCAAATGTCTTTGAAACTTTTTTCTTTCTGCTAATCGTGCTCTATTGTCAGTTTGATCGTTATTATTATTTTCAGCAACATTTTCTTTTAGTTTATTTTTTTGTCTATTTTTTCTATTTCTCCACTGTTTCCTTAAGGTAGCTTTTTCACTTTCCGTACATTCGCAAATTTTTTTTCTTTCTTTATTTCGCGCAGCATTTTTACGTTTAGCTTCTTCAAATTTTTCTGGGTTGTTAGCTCGCATTCGCTCTCTGTATCGTTTTTGCTTTTCTGCCGCCGTCAAAACCATCTAAAAATAAAATATTTTCTATAATAGTCGTGTAAACGACGCCTGTTGTATAAATGTCTGTTTTGGCAAGTTATTGTCCCCCGGGATTTGAACGCAGGATCTCTGGTTCGTAAGCTAATGCGGACACAAATACACGACAATACTTATTTCTTACAAAAAATATAAGTTATGAAGCTTTTTAACCGACTTCAAAAAGAGAAGCTCTGTGTTCGACCCGCATGTATGTATGTAGAAACTAAAAAGCTTGATATATTATTTTTTTCACAAAAAGAGAACAGACTTCATAAACCACAAAGTGAAAAATAACTTTAAAATTTCGGAAGTCGGTGGCAAGGCACTACAAAATTTCAACACAATCAAAGCACCAACTTCCGAAACATGATAGTTTTTGAAGTGGGTTCTCTTTATGTAAAAAAGTTAATTTTTAACTTTAGATTCTCTAGTGAGTACTACCCCTAACAGCCGATCACGAATGTTACGTAACACAATAGTAACACATGGTATCATTCGTGAATCAAAATATGGTTGGACATAACCTAAAAAGCCTTTATTCGTCAAAGTTTTGTAGTAATAAGACGCCGCATAGTTTGATTTGTTACTAGAACACTAAAGCTACACATATAATTTTATTAATATAGTAAATTTGTATTCTTACCTTGCATAATTCTTACTCTAAATTATTAAAATGTTCCGAGACAAAAATGCCGGCTACCATAACAATCAACTTTGACAGAAACAAAATGGCGATTTTTTGTCTAAAGGTTGGCCAACATGGAATTGGTGCTGCCATTACTTAAAAATATTTTCGTGGCTTGGATATCTAGTTATTTAGGTTGTTATTTTATAGTAACTTGCGTGAAGTTTCATTCGTGAAAAAAAGTGTGACTATTGTTTAAAGTTAGTTTTATATTTATTTTTATTAGAACTTGTTAAAATTATCCACAAGTTTACAGAATAATTTAGAAATACCAAAATTTTACAGGTATCAATAGATTTGTGCATAATTTTGTGACTTCAAAGTGTGAGATGACTAAGTGGGACACATGACTCTTGTATGGAAACTAAAATAAGCATTTACAAAAAAAAAATATTGAGCTTGTTAAATGCACTCAAAATGAATTTAAACTATTAATATAATAATAAATATAACACAGTGAACCTGAAACTATTTAAAAACTACCATATTTACTATATAAAAAAACCTGGTGTTATATAAAATGACAAAGACATTTTTTTTTTCTTGAATGTACAATTTTTGGCGGCCATACTCATATTTGTTTACATCATGTTTAAGTTCAACTATGATTATTAATCTAAGTGATTTTTTTTTTTAACAGAAAGTTGGCTTTACTAACGATATTTATACCCTACGTATTTAGCCTAGTAAATGAACAAGTTCACATGACATGTCCAGCAGCCACACAGAGGTAAATTATTAAGTATAATTTATTCATAAATAGGAAGTACACAAACTTTCATAACACTAGTACGCATGATTTTACCACTATTAGTTCTTACAGATAATCAGGGCTAGTCGACTCTTACTGTCGAATCAGGGACAATGCCTACGGGGGCCAGGTTTATGTTGCCAAAAATATAATAAAGTATTCTTTTATGTTTTTGGCAACATTCAAATAAAAAAGTAAATCTTGAATTTTACGGTGTTGCTATATTTGTAAAGTTTACCTCAATCGTAGTAAATTTATCATTATCTCCTTGTACGCTTCTTAGGTAAAAAAGTTAATAACAATAGATAAAAAGGCACCTTCACGTAAAATTGTTTATATTGATTACTGTGCCACCAGCCATCCGCCTCTATAAGTCTATAGTACATAGCAGCGTAAAACATTTAACATAGAAGATATAATAAACAAGATTTTGAGGAAGGTTAAAACATGGCATAGCAACACTGCATAAAAATGTCTACCTGTCTATTTCGCGCTTGTTGAGTCGTTTTCATTTTTTGTTCGTAATATTTCCGTTCAGTTTAATTGTGTTTCTGTTTACGATGAAAGAACACAAAAGGAAGTGCTTCATGTGTGGCAGTTCAAGTGAAAATCCAGCTATAGTTCTACATCGGTTTCCAAAACCGGGAAGTAAGAACTATCTCCGGTACGTATCTTCTTATATTTGTCAGCCCCTAAGACGACCCACCGACCGACAAACCAAACTAGACCGTAATTAAAGAATTGTTTATTTACACATATTGTTTCTCAGTTGCGAACTATGGGCGAAATTCTGTTTCCCTCATGGAAAGTGGTCTTCGCCTGATTTCCAAATGAAGCTCTATAATGAACATCGAATGCTGTGCCACACACATTTTAAAGAATCTTCTTACGTGGACTTCACTGCCAAGAAACTACGTAGACATGCTGCTCCTGAAGAAAATTTTGTACAGGTTAGAATATTCCAAATACTTCAAGTTGTTATGATTTTAACAAATATAACTTAGACTCCATAATGCTACAGGACGAAATTAACATACTTGTAGAATGGTGCAAAGTAAACAAATTGCTTTTTTTTTAATACTAGTAAATATTACTACATGTAGATAGTTCACTCGTAATAAAAAAGTGCTTGAGAATAAATAGTACATAGAGAAACTGCGCAAAACAAGATCAACTCGATCAAGCACTAAAGTTCGATGTGCACATCCTGTATTTTGTCTCAAGACCTTTCAAGGTACTGGGATTTGTTTTGCGAAATAGTAAGGAATTTTAAAGACTCATTTCAAAGCTTTTCAACTTTTTTTTTTACTTTTGTTTGTCCAATCCTAGAATATAGTTCCGTGGTATGGAATCTATATTACGAGGTTTGCTCGTAGCGATTAGATAGTGTCCAAAAGTGATTCCTTTACCATCTGTGCTATGGAGATCACTTGGCTAAACAACCCACTAGCAACACTGACAGGTTGAAACACTATCATGGATACTCTAACCAGTTGTAGGAAGAATCTAGACTGCATCATCATCATTCTCCTGCCCTTATCCCAATTTATTTGGGATTGGCGCAACATGTCCCTTTCTTCCATATTTCTCTATTAGTCGTAATCTCGGTAGTCACTCCCTTTTTAGCCATATCATCATAGCCTTGTTGTCACAGTCATGACGTGCAGCTTCCGACTGTTTGTTTTTTTTGTGCTCGTGATTATATGTAGATCTGTTTTGTGTAATATTTACCTTCGAGTTTATTAGATATGTTCTCGTATGCACATGTTTCTATGACAAATATTTTTTTTTTTTCTATATCATCTTTCAGACAGTCCATCCATAGTTTCTTTGATTTTCCCCTACTTTTATAGCCATCAACATCCATACTCATTACTTTTCTCACAACATTTTCCTCATTCCTCTGCATCACATGCAGAGGAATGAGGAAAACCATTACAACCGATTTCTGCACAACTTTTCAGTCATTGGTGCCACTTTCAGACTTCCTATATGCACTCATTTCTTATTCTATCCATTTGTATCGCACCACATATCCCTCTTAGCATTCTCATATCGGCTACATGCAATTGCCTTACATTCATCCCTTTTGTGGGCAATCATTCTACTCCATACAAGACAGCAGGTCTAAACCATTATTCTGTATATCTTCCCCTTAAAATTTAGGGGGGATGGGGTAGTCGCAGACCGCATCATCCGTCACAAAATATTGAGTGGAACAATAGATTGCAGTGAACTTTTCTGAGGCATAACACACACACAGGCAAACACAGGCATTTTTACATCCCCGGCTCAAAAACTAACCTTGTTCATTACACCGATGTGCCAAGACTGCAGCATGTTAGCTAAATCTACAAATTTAGACATCTGTGAATCTCTATAAATAGAAAGAATTAGATTTAGAATAAGGTCACCAGGCCCTTTCACGTCTAGAATTAGCTTTAATAGAGATACCGTGCAAGAGTTGAAGAAAAAAAATAAAAAAAATAATAAATAAATAACTATTAACTTTCAAATTTTAGCTATTTATTAATATTTTAACTTTTTTTAGCTTAGTTATTAACTTTATTGTGGATAAATCTTTTGTTGGAGATTCTAAATCAATAAATAAATATTATATTTAATATTTTCAGATAACACAAACTCTTCCGCAGCATTCCAATGAACCTGTGGCAGTTCCCTCACATCAATGGCCATTGCCAGATGTCACAAACCAGGCACAATCAACCAGAAAAAGTAATGAAGGAGCCTATGAGAAGGTAAATATTTTAATAGGGTTCATACTCAAAAGGGTGTCAATGGGACCACTACTAAGCCTATTATGTCTGTCCACCTGTCAAAAGTCTTTATCTCAGTAATGGTAAGAAATAGCCCGTTGAAAATATAATGTAATTTTTAGATAATACAAACACTCCCACAACATACCATTGATTGGTCACAAGGTTTTGTCTGTTCATCTGTCACAGGGCTTTATCTCGGAATCTCAATAATGGTAAGAGATGGCCCATTGAAATTTATTATTTATTTTTCAGATAATACAAATTCTTCCACAACATACCAATGAACTTGTGGCAGGTCCCTCACATCAAGGGCCACTGTCAGATGTCACAAACCAGGCACAATCAACCAGAAAAAGTAATGAAGGAGCTTATCATAAGGTAAATATTTTAATAGGGTTCCATACTCAAAGGGTGTTAATGGAACTATTACTAAGCCTATTATGTCTGTCCACCTGTCAAAAATCTTTATCTCAGTAATGGTAAGAAATAGCCCGTTGAAAATATAATGTAATTTTCAGATAATACAAACACATACCATTGAACCTGTGGCAGGTCCCTCACATCAATGCCCACTGTCAGATGTCACAAACCAAGCAGGCAGATATATTCCACAGGTATTTTTTTCGTTTTAGAACAGTTATAACTTTATAAGGCATTTTTTTTATTTATGATGGGTTTGCTCTTGACCTTAGTCTAGGTGACAGACAAAGTCGACGATGGATCTAAATAATGTATGACAATCATAGGTCTCAGTCAGTTGCTAGAAGTTATCTAAAAAACCGGCCAGTGCGAGTCGGACTCGCGCACGAAGGGTTCCGTACCATTATCTACAAAAACGGCAAATAAATCACGTTTGTTGTATGAGAGTCCCCTTAAATATTTATTATATTCTGTTTTTTAGTATTGGTTGTTATAGCGGCAACAGAAATACATCATCTGTGAAAATTTCAACTGTCTAACTATCACAGTTCATGAGATACAGGCTGGTGACAGACGGACAGACAGACAGACAGACGGACTGACAGACAGACGGACAGACAGACGATGGCCGAGCCTTAGTAATAGGGTTCCCGTTTTACCCTTTGGGTACGGAACCCTAAAAAGAGACCTATGATTTTGGTACATGATTTAGTTCGTAATGTGATGTATGAGATTTTTTTTTAATTCAATGTCTGCGAAAACAGATTTTTTAAAATAAATTTTAATGTCTCTTTTATTTTCTCTATAATTGAGCTAATGGTTCCCTTCGGCGTTTTTCTTTATAACCTGTAATTCAGAACATACCACCCATACTGACCAAAAAAAAATACCCTGTATACAGTTCTCCACAAATTATTTAGGTACTATTATTTACTAACTCTATTGCAGCATTCCTAATATAGGCCTACCGCTTAAGTGAGACAGTTCCTGATGTAGCTGCGTGGTGTTGGAGGGGTGACAGTTGTCACAAGTTGACAAATCACTGAGCTCTCGCATCACGTCACCACACCCCTCCCGCATCGCACTACTAGTTACTAATAGGTGTCTATTACATTATTCTGAACAATAATAAATCTTTTTCATTTATTTAAGGTGGTGACAACTCCTTTATATCATCCAAATGAACCTGTGCCAGGCTCATCCCACTCATCACCATTGGCTCTGCTAAAAAAGAGTAAAATAGAAAGAGATATTTTAGAACAAGGAATTGTGGACGCTGCTGAATTACAAGCGTGTGCTTATGTTTGTGGCTTTATTATAAAAAAATATAAAAATCAATGTTCCACTTGCAAAGAATCATTTATTGCAAAAGAAACTGATACCACGCACCTCTTTGTTGATTTCAAAGAATACAGTGATTTGAAAAAAAGTTTAATGTACGCATCACGCGATTTTATAATATGTGTCAAAAACTGTGCCCAAAAAGTTAATAGTTTTTTAAACGAAAAACATCATTTATCGCGTATTAAAGCTACCATTAAAATATTACTGGGCGAAATAGACTATAATTTTTTGAATAAATGTGAAAAACACAAACAAGGTTCTATACAATATATAGGAAACAGTGTTTTTCACATTTGTGTCAAACGATATTGCATTTTAAGGAATAGAAAGTTTGCAGAAGAAGCCTCGCACGCAGCACTGAAAAAGAAAATTGGCATTTTAAAACATGTTTAAAATTTAAATTATGTCTTTATTTACAGATTTAAATTTTAAACATGTTTTAAAAAGCCAATTGAAAACAAATATTAATCTGTAAATTAAGTCAAAGCAAAGACAAATTATGTGTTTCAAACTAGCTGGGCCACGCAAATAGCAACCAGTTTGATTTTGTCTGAACTCTGGATTGTTGTAGCTGGACCAGCATGTTTCCAAGCATTCTTATCTTGGAATATAATCCTCTAATTTGTAATATGCTTGTTTACAAAGTGTGCTTTCAATTATGTGTTTTAAATTTTCTTTAATTTAATTGCAATATATCACAAGGTATTTTGTTGTAACAATTAACACAGTAGGTACCTACCCCATAAAAGATGTATGTACATTAGATAACCTGAAAAATGGTTGATCTATTTTATCTTTATTTCTAGTATTAAAATTATGTCTATCACAAAACTTATATTAAGATGTAGATTTTTTCTTACTTTAATTGGCAAGGTACCGTCATAATCACAAGAGTACGTTATAATATACCGGTAATAATATTAATCTTTTTAAATAGTTGCCTATGAGATTCGTGGAGACGTAGATTATAAATGGTTCTAATAGCTCTCTTTTGCAAAATAAAGATTGACTCAATGTCAGCAGCCCGACCCCATAGTCAAATGCCATACGACATAATGCTGTGGAAGTAGCTAAAATAAACCAAACGCGCGTTTTCTATAACTGTTAGCTCTCTTATCTTTCTAACAGCATAAGCGGCTGAGCTTAGCAGCCCCGCAAGAGATGTTTTATGTGGGCCCCCAATGTAGTTTCTCGTCTTGAATGATTCCTAGGAAAACCGTTTGATTAATAAATTCCAGTTTTTCTCCGTATCAATATGATATCACATTCGCTACTTCTAACATTAGGTTATTTAAATCTAATGCATTTGATTTTTTTTTCATTTTGTACCAAATTATTATATAAATTGTTAATACTTGAAAAATGTTATTTATAATTATTTGCATGAGTATTTGAATAATCCCACTTTGTAATAATTGTTGTTACGTGATTTCATGATTTTACTTTGCTTTCAAATTTCATTGTAATCTTGATTTTAAACATTGTATCAAATTTTGAATTGAATTGGTTTTAACCCTTACTTAATTACTTCTAGTCGAATCTTGATTTTAATGTTGTTTCTAATTCTAAATTTAATTTGTTTGAATCCGTATTTTTATGTACCTGGTTTTGTTTTTGATTTCATATTTTTATTTGCTCTTCTTATTTTATTCTGATGTCACTATTCCTCATGATGTGAACCTCGAGCCGCAATAGAAAAGTTTTATAAGTATATCGATCTCGCTCACGAGATTTCCAGTATGGGGAAAAATATCAGCACAATAATTATATTATTGAGTCCTTAACTCAACAATATAATTATTGTGCCAATAGTCGTGCCCGTATATTAATGGTATGTTCTGTCTAATGGCAATGTTTTTTCTATACCTACCTATAACTTTATTTTACCTATCTAATAATATGTAACACAATATTGTAATGAATAAAATTTATACATTTACAATCAACACATACTGTTTATTATTTTTTATCTCAGCTGGCTTTTGCACCTGCAAGAAAACTGAAAAGTTATCTTGCAGGTGCAATCGCCAGCATTTTATCAATGCCTTTTAACTAATCTAAAAAAAGGAAGATTCGAAATTCCCGCTAAAAATACTTTCAATTATTGACTTGGGTATAACTAGAGATGGCGTGTCTGTTTTTGTCCTTTAGCTTTTTGTATTGAGTTGGCATTCTTCTCCTGAGTATAAGTGTTCTGTGCAGATAATGCCCTGACCTTGCCATCTGATCCAGGGAAAGTCTGTTCTACTCTGGCCACTGGCCATGTTAATGGAGAGGTGTTATCAACTCTGAGTAGCACCAATACCCCTTTTTCAATATTTGGTACACTATTGTGCCATTTTGGCCTATTTTGTAACTGAGTCAAATATATTGTTTTGACCAAGTTTTCCAAAAGGATTGAGCCATGTGAGTACATTGCTGCCAGAATGACTAACGGTTTGTGGGCACATTTGTTACATCAGGTTCAGGGAATGATGTAATAGAAGCACCTGTCAAAAAATGAGCAGGAGTTAAATAAGACATGTCATTTGGGTCAATACTTGGCAAAGAAAGTAAAGGCCTGGAGTTCAATAATCCTTCTATTTCAATTATCACGGTATTCAACTCTTCATAGGTTAGTATCTGTTTGCCTACAACTCTTTTTAAGTGATATTTAGCACTCTTAATTCCTGCTTCCCATAGGCCTCCAAATACTGGTGAATAAGAAGGAATAAAACTGAATTCAATACCAAGATCTGAAGTTGAGTTTATAATTTTCTCCTGATGTACCTGATTAAAATGTAATGAGTATAACTCATGCAACTGATTATTGGCACCCTTGAAGGTAGAACCATTGTCACAATAAATAATAGAAGGCTTATTGCGACGAAAAATAAATCTTTTTAATGCCTGTAAAAAATATTCAGTTGTTAAATTTGATACCAACTCAATATGAATGGCCTTTGTTGTGAAACAAACAAATAATGCTATGTATGCTTTTAAAATTACTGGTTTCCTAATACGGTGTAATTTTATTGAAAACGGACCGCCATAATCGATTCCTACCTTTTCAAAAGGTCGGCTGGGGTTCACCCTGTCTGAAGGAAGAGATCCCATCATTTGCTCTGATGCCTTGGCTCTTAGCTTGAAACACAGTAAACATTTGTGAATTACTCCTTTGACTTCTCTAAGTCCATTAATTAGGTAAAACCTTTGACATAAACTGGCTAGGGTCAACTTCTTCCCAGCATGTAACAAACATTTGTGTTCATTGTTAATTATTGAACATGTAATGTATGATTCTTTGGGTAATATGATAGGATATTTCTGATCATAATAATATGGTATGTTAGCATTGTGTAACCTACCTCCTACTCTGAGGATACCTATTCCATCTAAAAATGGATTTAAGGATTTCAAATTGGATTTAATGGGTTTCTTGGACATGATACAATTCATTTCCTCACTTAAATGTTGTTTTTGATCTTGTCTAATTATATTTTTGAGTGAAAATTGAAGTTCTTTTATTTTTAGATGTCCGGAGACCCTATCTTCTTTCTTTACTTTGCAATTGTTAAAAAACCTGTGAATATAGGCAATAATTCTTTTCAATCTGTTAATATCCGAATAATATGAATATAAACTGAAATCTTTATTTGATTCAGAAGTCAATGTAATATTACAAAGCTTAAGTTCAGGAATTTCCTTAGGAATTTTGATATTTGTAGATTCATGTGTGTAATTCTTACTATGTAAAAATTGTGGCCCATGCCACCATAACTGGTTGTTTTTAAGTAAGTGAGGTTCTATACCCCTGGACAAACAGTCTGCAGGATTCTCAACGGTACTGACATATGACCATGAGGCATTTTGTGTGAGATCACAGATAGTTTTGACTCTGTTTGCAACATAAACAGACAATTTTGTGGGCTCTGTGTTAAGCCAAGCAAGAACAATTTGAGAATCTACATATAAATGTACCTTAATGGCAAAATTATTTTTAATTAGTTGATCATACAACTTTTTTGATAGTTTTGCTAGTATCAAAGCGCTATTCAACTCTAATCTTGGTGTGGTTAATGATTTTATGGGATTTACCCTTGATTTTGAGCATAACAACTCAACATTTACTTGACCATTGCTGTTAATGGTTCTTAAATAAACACAACAACCATAAGCCTTCTGAGAGGCATCTGCAAACCCTATTAGTTCAATACATGTTGAGTTTTGTGTGTCAATATTTCTTTTTACTTGAATACATTGTTCTTGATAAATTATCAACAAAACATTTAAATTTTTTATTTAAGTTCAGTGGCAATGGTGAGTCCCATGAAACCTTCTCTAACCATGTTTGTTGCATGATTATTTTTGCAAGTACAATAATTGGACCTACTAGACCCAGTGGATCAAAGAGTTTGCTAATAAAACTTAATGTCTGACGCTTGGTGTAGACATCTAACAACTCAGTTTGTGGACAGGAAATGTTCAATACATCCGTTTGTGTGTTATATTTGATACCCAAGGTCTTCACATATTGATCATCACTTTTGCATAAATCAATTTCATTTGAAATCTGTAAAGCACAGGGAATGTCACTTAATATATGCTCACTGTTTGAACTCCATTTATGAAGTTTAAAACCCCCAAGGTTTAAAATGGCAATTAATTGGTTTTTCATATCAAGTAATTTTTGTAAGTCGTTACTACCGGTACAAACATCATCGACATAGCATTGATTCAATAATATGTGTGCACCTTCAGGGTAAGTATGTGCAAATCTGAAAGCTAACTCATTTAAACATCTTGTAGCTAAAAATGGTGAGCTTTTAAGTCCATAGGTGACTGTTTGCAACTGAACACACTGTATTTCCTTTTGTGGTGAATCTCTCCACAATATATTTTGAAGAGCACAGTGTGCTGGGTTGAGGTTAACTTCTCTAAACATTTTTTGAATGTCAGAAAATAACACATATTTATGTAATCTGAAGAGAATCAATATATTAAATAACTCATTTTGGATGCAAGGCCCATTGAGCGACATGTCATTTAAAGAAAAACCTTGATTAGTAGCCATTGAGCCATCAAAAACGACTCTTAGTTTTGCTATTTTCGTTTAATACTGGATGGTGTGGTAGAAAGTATACCTGACCAGCTTTTAAATCATATGTTTGAATATCAATGTATTTAGCATGACCCATTGAAATGTAAGTGTCAATGAACGCTTTATAACCTCTGAAAAGTTCAGCATCTTTGTGAAGTCTTTTTTCTAAATTGTTAAAACGTTGTAAAGCTCTTATGAAAGAATCTCCCATGTTTAATTGATCAAAATTTTGTTTTAAAGGTAAGTTAACTTGAAATTTATTGTCTTTCAATATTACAGATTCAGAAAAGATTTTTTCAGCAAGAGCTTCTTCAGAAACCGACTCAGTGAAAACTTCTGTCACTTGCTCACACTTCCAAAACTGCTCTAAAGTCTTTTCTATATTTTGGGTGCTATCACATTCACTGTTTTTTAAAATGTGTTTGGTACCTACACTTACTTACCGGAGAGTAACATCTAGTCTTCACCCTTCCAGCCACAATATACCCAAAGTGGGTGTTGTGTAAATACAAACCTTTAGGGATAATAGGTAGTTGTTCACGCAATAAGATTTTAAAGAAACCGTCACAACCTAATTAGATACTTATTTTTCCAGTTTTATAAAATTCTGTGTCAGCTAACTTGACGTATGAAGGAATTTTTAAATTATCTGTATCTATCTCACACTGAGGTAAATCACTAGTGATGTTTGGCACTACACAGCATACTATTTGAGTCTTGTAAGTGTTGAGAGTAGAAGAGATGTTAAAAGTAGCAGTATGAGGGACTGTGTTGGATTGACCACATATTCCTTTAATATAAGGTCAGGTGGGGTAAGAGGAACATACTTTATTTTCAGTAAAATATTTTGACTGCTAGGACGAACAGTTGAAGTCTTTTAAGATATTTGGAAAACACAAAACTTGCCTTTATGTATTAGCTTCCCGTGGGTTAAATGTCATTACGCTATTAACACTTCTTACGACGATATTGACGTAAATGTCAAGATTAAATAAACGTTCCTCTTCCCCCTCACATGGGGTAAGAGGGACAGTCATTGTATTTCCTAAGATTGGAGTTTGAATTAAAATATTCGTTGCTAAATGTTCGTTAATTTGTAGGCAAAACTGCTTCGATCAATATTAGATCTTAATTTCGATGAAATAAGGTATCATTTGGAATGAAAAAGAAGAATAAATCAATTCGGGGTAAAAGGGGCATACAGGTTCGATCAGGGGTGGCAAACTAAAAAGAAGTCGATCAGTTATATTTTTATTTAATCATACAAACAGTAGTAATAAACAGTCTCACCCTAACTAGTTTTAAATAACAATGGTACTATGTAACGAGATCAACATTGCGAATCAGTCTTTTAATTCTTCTAAAAAACACCAAAACTATTATAAAAAAAAAACTAAAACTTTTACTCGTTAAAAATAACAATGGTACTATGTAACGAGATCAACATTGCGAATCAGTCTTTTAATTCTTCTAAAAAATACCAAAACTATTATAAAAAAAACACTAAAACTTTTACTCCTTAAAAATAACAATGGTACTATGTAACGAGATCAACATTGCGAATCAGTCTTTTAATTCTTCTAAAAAAATATAATTTTCAAAAATTAAAAAAACACGCTTTAATAGCAAATCGAACTAAAAATCAGAAAATAACTTAATAAAGAAAATTAATTTCATTGTAAAAAAACGTGGGGTGCTCGATATTGATTGTTATAAAAATTAGTTATTCGTAAACTTAGAGTTAGTATAGAAATATGATAAAAAGCACCCCACGCTTTTTTACAATGAAATTAATTTTCTTTATTAAGTTATTTTCTGATTTTTAGTTCGATTTGCTATAAAACCGTCTTTATTAAGTTCAGATGTGCTAAATTACGCATTTTTTTTCCATATACTTATCAAAATATTGTATTGTCGTCGGTCGTTGATAAGTCTACAACGTTTAAAGTAAATCTGATCGCTTAAAGTGGGGCAAAATCGAGCCCAAACGAGTCAGTTACATACAAACATACAGGTGAAACTAATAAAAGCGTGTTAAAAACACCAAAACTATTATAAAAAAACACTAAAACTATTAAAAAGTAACACCAAAACTATTATAAAATACCTGAAATTATTTTTGAAGCAAGGCACTTGAATCAATTAAATTGGCGTAGGTACAGCGCCTCTTAAATATTTATGAAAAATATGAATGATCTTCTTCATCTAAAATAAATTCTTTGGAATTGCTAGGATTTTGAGACAGGCGAACTTTCTTGACTACAGAGTATTCTAAAACAGTATCACGATCTACTTGTTTAGCGAGTTTGAATTTCAGTGGCTTTTTGTAAGTTTTGTAAAACATTATATCATAACTAGTATCGCTTCCAGAAAGTATATTTTCTATGTAACCTACATAATACACCCACCTTTTCCTGATAAAGTATCGAATCAAGACATTGTCATTTATTTTATAATTCTCTTTCTCTTCTATATTCTTCATAATATAACCAGCAAGAAGCAGTCTCTCTTACAATGTCTAACCAGCAAGAAGCAGTCCCTCTTACCCTGTCTAACCAGCAAGAAACAGTTCCTTTTATAGTACTTACTGGAGACACCTGTTATACTGAAGAATTTAACCCAAATATGGACACTATGTTTGATTCTCTACCTGTAGATTATTTATCTCCACGATTCGTTCCTTCGCCATCCTGCCAGTCAGCTATACTCGATTTTCAATCTAACAATGATGATTACACCAACGACAAAGCCTGTTTTGACATACCAAACACTCCCCTCAGTCCGCTTCCATGCACGTCACTTAATGTCCCTTCAAACAGGTCATTAAGTTTGTCTCCAAATACGCCACTGAACGCACTACCATTAAGCCAAGAATGTCCCGCATCCCCATCAATTTTAGCGACAAATGATACTGCAGAAAATAGTGCCGATCAAGTAGCGGAAAACGTGGACGCAATTTTTTCAGAGAGTGACCCCAATAATTATAATATGAGTGAAGGAAGAAAAAGAAGAAAGAATGCTGAGCCGGCTAAGTGGAAGAGAAACATTAACAAAAAACTGCGAATGGAGGGAAAACCTTACTTAGGTTTTAGAAAAGTTGGAAGAACTGTTGTACAAGATACACCAAGAGAAGAACGAATAATGAAGCCAAAATGTTCAAGCAATGTTTGTCTCAAGTCTAAAAAACGTCATTGTTCATTATTTACGGAAGAACAGAGAAAAACGATTTACAACCGATTTTGGAGTTTGACTTGGGGAGAACGCAAAGCATTTGTGTGTGGATCGATTTCTAGAGTTCCAACAAAAGCTAATACTACTGACAGTGTTTCTCGACGCAACTATAGCCTTAAATATAGTTTGAATAATGGACAAGAAAGCTATCAAGTTTGTCGAGAAATGTTTATAAATACACTTGGTATTGGGTATAGAATGGTTCAAGCATGGGTGTGTGATAGCTCGCATGGAATACCCATGACATCAAAAGATAAAAATACCACACCAAATAATAATCTTTTATCACAAATTGAATGTTAATGTGTTAAAAACTCTATCTCGAACCTGTTTTTCAAACAATACAAGAAGTTTATAAATTATACAAGTCAACGTGTACTCAAGCATTGCAACCGGCGTTCAGCCGAAAAAAATTCAGCGAAGTTATGGTTCAAAAAAATATTTCATTATTTAATGTAAAAAAAGATAAATGCAACTTATGCGCCAGTTACGAAACCAAAAATATACCAGAAGAAGTTTGGAAGGAGCATACAGCGAAGAAAGAGATTGCTAGATCGGAAAAACGCGAGGATATAAAGAGAGCTATTAAGGGAGAAGTAATTTTAATAGAAGTTGATTTTCAAGCTGTAAAGCTAGCTCCATTTACACATGCTAATGCTTTTTATTACAAAACAAAGCTAGCTTGTCATAACTCGACAATTTACGATGTTGTAAAAAAGCAAGCTACATGTTATTGGTTTTCAGAAGATCAAAACAATCAACTAGTTGCATCAACATTCGTTACATGCTTGATTGACTATTTAGAAAAAAAATGTCTCACTTCTGAAAAAAAACCAGTTATCATATTTTCTGATGGATGTACAGCGCAAAACCGTAACAATGTCATGGCAAATGCACTGCTCAATTTTAGTATGCTTCACGGAGTCTTCATTTATCAGAAATACCTCGAAGTCGGTCACACGCAAATAGAGGTAGACTCCGTACATGCTTGTATCGAGAGAAAATTAAAAAATAAGGAAATAAAACTACCAAGCGATTACGTGTCTACGACCAGAGAAGCAAGACAACATCCAACACCATACGAGGCTATTGAACTGACTTACGACTTTTTTAAAGACTACACGAAACCTTTGAGGTACAATAGCATTAGACCCGGTCGGACAAAAAATGATCCAATGGTCACAGACATCAAAGTCATAATGTATGATCCTTCAGGTCTAATCAGGGTGAAACTTGATTTTACCAAAGATTGGATGGACTTACCTCATAGACCAAAGAGACTACATCCAGTGGACTGTTACCCACCCTTATTTACGGCAAGATGCCGTATTCCTAAAACGAAGTGGTTGCACCTTCAAGAATTGAAAGCTGTCATTCCACAAGACTGTCATAACTTTTATGATAATTTGCCGTATCAGGAATAAGTTTGGTTTTCTTGACTGACACCCACCTACACTAATGACTTTATAGACTTTCCAACCAAAAAATGTTCCTTTATTGTTAATTAGTTAGTTTTATTATGAAGAATATTGTGTTGATAATGTCCTATCGTTATTGTTTTATTTTGATTTTGAAGATAGTCCGTATTGTTCCAAACAAAAAGTCCTATGTTTGTTCTTGTGTTGATTTATATTGTCTTATCTCGATTTTATGTTGGAAGGAAGCATATAATGTTACTTTTGTTTTTAGTTACATGTGCAATAAAAATATTTAAAAACTACGTATTTTTATTTAACACACGAGATGCCGTATAAATGATGCTAACATGTTTTTTCTTCATCCTGTAAAGTTGTCAAAATTGAGATAGTACCGGTTGCCAGTTCACAGTCGATATCCCATTTGTCATTACCTGCTTTTGCCATAGTATTATTGTTCCTTTGATGCGATCTCTCACCAACTTCCTTTGCCGCCTGATATCTGTCATCCGAACTATCACAAACTTTTTCCAGCACATCGTTTCTCTCATCCGATATTCCACTGACTTCATGTACCACCTTGTTCCCCTCAGTAACTACTTGTTCATTAGATGCACAATACTCTTCGTTTTCCACTTCTGTCAGCCCATCCCATTCGCCGTTAAATTCCCCTGCTACCATATTAGTTTCATCTGATTCCTCTCTAAAATTCACTGTCTCCTTGCTTCGCTTGTCCAAATTCTTACCAACTTTCTTCACCACATTGCTTTTCTTATCTAAGATAAAGATTTCATCCTCTTGTTCACTATAGGTTTCATAATTTTGTAAAAATTCGTTACTGTATAAATCTCGTGTTATATCATATTCTTCATCGGTCAAATCTATAATATCAGAATCCTCATGCACGCTCATGCAATCAGATATGCTGGTAGATGAGGATGATGATATTTTTCTGAGCTTTTTATTTCGTCGAATTATTTTTTTTGTAGAATTTATGGTTTTACTCTTTTTTTACTCACTTTTAATTTTCCTCTTTTTGTTAAGACCTGATGGACCTGGTAATGACATATCCACTCCAGAAACCTGTACATCAGTCTGCTTATAATCACCTCCGTTCTCACACCTTTCCTCCCCGTTCTTTTTTTCTGCTCCTGTCTTATTATTTGTGCTCGCTCTTTTTTCCGTTGTTTTCTTTTTTTCTTTACTTGCTTTGTTTTCTTCTCGTTTTTTCAACTTTTCTTTTTTTTCTGCTTCCTTTATTTGATATCTTTCGTACACAAGATCATGACCTCTGCTCCTGGCGCTATTTTTGTTCTTTTGGTTGTCAAAGATGGTTTTCCAGGTTTAATCATTTTCAGAAGCAACTCTTCAAATGTGACATTGGTATATACACGCTGATTGTCAAGAATTTGGACTTTAGGACGCTGTTGAACATTTTCAATATTTAGCAATGGAGCAGCTTTTCCTTCGCTGTGTAAAACGTACTTTGGTGACGCTTCTATTAAATTACACTGAGGAACTTCCTGCTGTATTATAAATGTTTCATTTAAAACAGTCAGTGCGATTTCACTCAACTTTTTGGGGGATATTTGTTTAACAAGCTGATTTTGTGATTTTTGTAGCTGTTCATTCTTCCATTCTGCTAACTGAACTGGATCAAATTTCTCTTCAGCTATGACATTTTTATTTATTGGGTATATCCCTGCTTTACGAAAGCCTGCTTGACATACTTGAGAATCTATCTGAGTCCACACTTGACCAAGAATCGTTGAAAACTCTTTTTTGGGTAAAACCTTGCCGACATTCAATCTTTGCCATTTGACCAACGCTATGTCCCATTTGTCTTTGAACGATTTATTTACCGCTAGATCCAGAGGCTGCAATAAATGACTCGTATGCGGTGGGATTTTTAAAATCGTTATGTTGTTTTCTCGTGCCTTTTGTATAATATTAATTCCCACATGAGTAGAATGACCATCGTAAAGCAAGAGAATAGGGCGTTTATTTTCAACGGTTGGCAAAAAAACTTTTTCGAAAAAGTTTTCGAATACTGTCGATTCCATCCAACCTTTTTCTGTCGCAGCATAAACTGTTCCAGGAAACCCATCTTTAGAAACCCATTCGTTCCAGATATTTTTGCCTGTATATATAATTAGCGGCGGAGCTTTGTCACCAGCGGCACTGCATGCTAAAAGCACAGTTGTATTCGTTTTCCCTGGAGAGGCGATGGTTCTTGTAGACGTATAGCCTCGACGACCGACAACATTTGATTTACTTGGGTCCTTGCTGAAGCTGGTTTCGTCGAGATTCCAAATATGCGATGGTTTATCACGTAAGCCCAGTTCATTGATAGTTTCCTCTAATAAATCAAAGTAACTGTAGATCACGAAAGGTCTGCATGCAGCTTTACGTGCATGTTCAACGGCCTGGGGTTTTTTAACGGAAAGGCCATGTCTATTCTTAAAAGCAAGAAACCAGTCCTCTCCAGGGATCCCATCTCTAAACGGAGTTTTAATATTATTCTCAACCACGTATTGGCCAACTAATTCAATCACTTCCTTGCGCGTTAACCCAAACCCTGACTTTTCCATGACATGGAGATTTTCCGCAAGTGTTTCTTCCACATCCGTAGGCAATGCAGTACACCTGCCTAAAGTTTTGGATTTTAAACCTTTGCGGTCGTATACACGGTTAACAATTGTTGTTCTTGGTATATTATAAAGTTTTGATGCAGCGTATGCAGATATTGTTCCATTTTTTACTGCATTGACAGCCTCACTTAATTTATCATTATCATAACTGCTTCTATCAGTTTTTCTTATATATTTTCGCGGCATGTTTTATCATTCCTGCAACAGTCAAACAACAACAAAATATTACAATTAAAGAGAGAGGGACACAACGCATGAAACTTTATTTATCTAAACTATTATAATATACTAAAAAGAAAAGATTTGATTTTTTATTTGTTTGTGATATATATATGTATATATTTAAATCGGTCTTTTAGTTTTTCTTTTGACTTCTCTTTTTTGTTTATATAAATAGATAGATAGAAGATAGATAAATATTTCACAATGTTGGTCAACCCCTGACATGGGGGAAGAGAAACATATGTTCCTCTTTCACCGTGAATAGTGAGCCTCTTACCCCAGCTATTGTTTTCGGAGGTTAGGATTTTCAAGCGTAAGAAACTCATATTATTAGTTGTTTTTAAACTAAAATGGTTAATAAAAATAAATACTTACAGTTTTCTCCATGTATCATTACATTTAAAATATTTCCAGCACTCTTTTTTCAGCAAAATATTGGTTAGCAAGAAAACGTGCTTACTTTGTGCTAGTATATTCTATTCTATTTTTGTTGTATGGCAAGCAAAGCCGGTGTCGACTATTCTGCCAATGTCTAAAGTGAGTTGGGAAAACAAGTGTGCATGAAAATAAAAATAAAAATAAAACAATTATATGAAGAAAATAAAATAAAAACTAATAAAACTCTTCGATTGATTGATACAGTTGAACACAATGTAGATCTTGTTGGATTAGTACGGGACTGAAACAAACAAAAAATAAATAAATAAATATTATAATTGTTAAAACATAAAATATACGCATACCACAACCACACAAACGTAATAGTTCATAACTTTATGTTATTGTGACGGATGAAGGTCATCAGCGCCACAAGCAGATCTTGAGAGGAATATGTTAGTAAGGAGGAAAAATTTGTCGGAAGAGGGATCTTAAATTTAGGGAGGCGACTATATAAATCTAAAGGTGGAATGTTGTTCGAGCACTCAAAGAAGATGTGATCCAGAGTGCCCTCTTCCAACCCGCACTCGTAGAGAGAGGAATCCCGAACACGGATTTTGCGCAAAAAAACGGGAGTACAACTAAAACCTAAACGAATTCGACGAAGAACGGATATAACGGTTTTGGAGACTTTTTTGTAACTGTGGAACCAAGGCTTTGTTTTTATGACTGGTTGTACTGCATAATAAAACTTCCCCTTTCTTCTTCCAGTGATATTCCATAGTTCCTGCCATGAAGATTGGAGCTTAACTTTTGGAAGGCTCAACAAGTCGTATCCCTGATGAGTATTGTGGGTGAGATCAGCTACTGCTGATGAGCAAGCATCTTTGGCCAAAGCATCAACGAACTCATTGCCCTTAATACTACAATGACTAGGTATCCAAACTAACTGAACCTCTCTTTGACTAATAAAACAGGATAATAAAGACTTTTTAATTTTTAAAACAAGGGAGCTGTGCAATTTACTTTTGAAAGGGTTTTGTATTAAGGCTTGCAAAGAGCTAAGAGAGTCTGTGAAAATTACGGCTTTGTCAATATTGTGGTGTGACTCTATGAAAAGACAAGCTTCCAATAAAGCCACACACTCGCCCGTGAACACAGAAGACTCCTTAGGGCATTTATACTGTAGAATTATTCTGGAGCTTTGGTAATAAACCGCAGCGCCCGTACAACTCGGATCATTAAATTTTGAAGCATCTGTAAAAAACCTCTGAAATCCAGTCCATCGTTCCCCCAACGCCGCATTGAAAGCCGAATCCGCCGAAGGTGACTTTTTGGAAATACCAATGTCAAAGAAAATTTTTGGAATGAAACATAAGACTTCATAGGGAAAGTTAAAAAGAGGTAATCTGGGATACTGTTCTATTGGACATTCTAAATTATTAATTTGACGAAATGCTTTTAGAATTAAGGGAATTTCTTTGTTTTTCCAGTAATTTGAGCTTCTGCATATGGCATCTAACTCATTCAACCTTGCTAAAAGAGGATGGGAAGATCTAGATGATAGCCTAGCCACAAAACGGGAGCAAAGATACTGCCGTCTTAGGGCCAGGGGAGGTTCAGCACACTCAACCTGCAACGCGTTAACGGGAGAAGAGTTCATACAACCAGAGATGATCCGAAGGCATTTTGACTGAACCCTATCCAGTCCAGCCAAAGCACCCTTGTTGCATGGAACTAAATGGAACGTACCATAGTCTAAAACACTCCTAATTAAGGCGTTATAGACTAATTTCATAGTATACGGGTGGGCACCCCACCACCCGCGAGAGCTTTTAAGATAGAAACAACCCTTTCACATTTTTTAATTAATAAATTTATATGATGTTTACCATTTAATTTTGAATCTAAAAAGACGCCTAAAAACTTTACTTTATTGACTAATGGAATATTTTGACCTAAAATGTCGATTGAGATGTGCGGGATCAATCTTTTGCGAGAGAAAATTACTGCCGAACTTTTCGGTGCGGATAATGACAGACCATGGCTTAAAAGCCAATGGTTCAAAGAGTCCAAAGAGAGGCATAGAGATGACGCAGCGTCTACGATGGAGGAATCTGTCACATACAAGACTAAGTCGTCGGCGTATTGGAGGATGTGACAGTTATTATTTAGGCAGGAGCCAATGTCCACTGTATACAAATTATAAAGAAGGGGGCTCAGAACAAATCCTTGTGGTAGTCCCTTCCAAGTCTGCCTTTCATCGAAATCCTCGCCCTGGACTCTCAGAACCAAAGAACGAGACATAAGAAGTATGATGCATTCGATCATCTTAACCGGGAGACTCAGTTGGTGCAGTTTCTGCCTGAGAACGGGAAGAAGAACGTTGTCGTATGCAGAGGAAATGTCTAGGAAGGCGGCAACAACGGATTCGTTTTTGGAAAACGCTAAGCGAATATCCGCAACTAAAACGCCAACACTATCCATTGTGCCGAGCCCTTTCCTGAAGCCAAATTGGTAGTTCGGCAGTAAATCCCTCGATTCGACTATCCATTCAAGTCGATTTTTAATCAGGTGTTCCAATAATTTGGCCAAGACTGAGGACAAAGCAATTGGTCTAAAGCCGTTCGGATCATCTACATGTTTGCCTGACTTCAGTAGGGGAATAATGATCTGTAACTTCCACTGATCTGGAACCCAACCATTGCTATAACAAAAATAATGATATTGAGGAAGTAGAGTTTAGCCTTGTCTCCAGAATGAATTATAAAAGAATATGGTACTCCGTCAATACCGGGGGCTGAGTCCCGGACATGCCTGAGCACCACATTCAGTTCCTCTAAAGTAAATGGCACGTCAAGAGGATCCTCTGAAATATTTTGCAGGGACATATTGAAACATTCAGAAGATAAAGGAACATAGGGTGGAGCAATTTTGTCAAAAAAGAATTCTGCTGTTTCCCTAGAAATTGGTGAAGAGATTGATGGGGAGCATCCACGTCTAAACCTATTGATGTTCCTCCAGACTAACGAGATTGGAGTAGAGGGAGATAAGGAGGTACAGAACTTAACCCAACCCGAACGCTTCTTCTTGCGAAGGTGGCGTTTGGCTCTGGCATTAAACCGCAAATATGTCAATAGGTTTTCGGTGCTCATATCCGCATTGTAGCATTTCTCTGCCTCAACCCTATCCCTGATTGCCGAAGTACATTCTGGGTCCCACCACGGGGGCGAAGGTATTTTGCCTCGGGCACTGTTTTTCAATGGAAAGCAGGAATCCGCACTAGAAGTGATGGCTGTAACAAACCCCTCATAACAGCTCTTGGCATGGCAGTGACCAGAAGGATCTAATAAACTTGAATTTAAATGTGGAAGGTGGTTAATTTTATCCTCCAATAATGATACAAATTTTGTCCAATCTGGTTTGGACAGGTTGTATTTCAAAAGTGGAGGAGAAGTTTTCTCTAAATAAGTCTTATTAACCAAAGATATGACAATAGGGTAATGGTCACTACCATGCGACAAGGTCGTACATTCCCAATGGGTCGAAGCTGCCAGCTCAATTGAGCAGAAAGTTAGGTCAACACAGCTCTTTTGTTGACCGGGAAGAGATCTGCGTGTTGGGCAACCATCATTTAAGATGCAGAGATCCAGATCGTCCAAAATTTCAACCAAAGCTACACCAAAGGCATCACAACGTTCAGACCCCCACCTATAATGATGGCAGTTAAAGTCTCCCATGACCAGTATCGGTCCATGGACATTAGCAAAAATGTTTTTTAAGGTAATGAAAAAGTCATGGTGGGGATGAGCAATATAAATAGAGAACACTGTGATGCCCTCTACCCTTCCTGCGGTAATGCTCATATCACCCGTAAGTAGAGGTAAAGCAAAAGGCGAAAGTGATACCCGATTGTTGACAAAGAGAGCCGACCCTCCATAGCCATCAGGTCTGTCACATCTGAGGATGTTAAAGTGTGGTATACGGAATCTAAGACTTGGAATGAGCCAAGTCTCAGCTATGGAACAAGCCAATGGCTTGTATTTATTTAAAAGAAATATGAGGTCGTGCTTTTTATGCCACACGCTCCTCACATTCCACTGAAGGAATACTTGGCGAGACGCCATTTCTGATATCTAAAAGTAGAGTAATAAGTTGGTTGGCAACGTTGGACGGTGATTGAGTATTAGAAGCAGAAGAAGAAATAAGAATAGGTAAGAGTTTTATCAGTAGGTCAATAATAGAAGAAGTACTATTATTGGAAGAGTCATTATTATAATTGAGAGCGCAGCCATTAGGCTGTGAAGATTGGGGAGAACTAGTTATTTGTTGATGTGCAGCTTTATCATATGATGGGGAAAGAGGGGCATGGGTCCTGGGCTTGAGAGTTACAGTTTTCCGATAGGACTGAGAAATTGGAGTCTTGGTGATATTTGCATAGTTTCGGGAAGCTGTAGGAATAATTTTGCTAGCCTCAGCGTATGGAATACATTTTTCAGCCATAGTAGTCTTAATAGCCTTCTGTCTACCATGCTCGGGGCATGACTTGCTATTAGCGAAGTGATTACCCGAACAAAGCACACAGAATGCCTCAGCCTCAGAAAGGTTGCAACCATCACCTGGGTGATCGTGGCCACACTTACTGCAGCGTGGTTTAGATCTGCAAATGGTTGCTACATGTCCGAATCTGCAACAGTTGCGACATTGGATTGTAGGGTATATGTACTGTCCAACAGGAAGGGATGTGTAGCAACAGTAAATCCTTTGGGGTAAGACTTGGCCATCAAAAGTGATGACACAAGTTTCAGTGGGTTTCCACTCATTAATATTATCTTTCTGTATTTTACGGTTAATACGGCGGACTTTGAGTATTTGCCCACATCCCGCGGGCACAGACAAATATGTTATAGCCTCTTCTTCAGAAATGTCAGAGGGAACCCCAGTAACAACACCCATTCTAGTTATATTAAATGTTGGAATTGAAGCAGAGTATCTATATTTGGACAATAGCGGGTTAACTAAGAAAGAGTTAGCATCCTGAGGGGAAGCAAACTCTACGGACACACGGTTTCTGCCAACTCGATTAACACCACCACGAACAATGTTCGCGATGTTGTAACTTAGAAGGAACTTGCCAAAATTAACGGGGTGAAGGGTGGTGCCTGCGTTTGGTTGGGTCTCTATGCGGGAAACGTGAACAAGATATGGGGCCTTATCCATTACTGAATACTTGATACGGCCAATTTGACTTTTTTGCTGTTTGCTTGGAGGACTGGGTGACAGAATTACCTCGTCACTGGGACGTTTGCGTGAAGTTTGGGGTGATTGAGAAACATCCATCTCTGTAATGCTACAGACAACATCCGCAAATTGGGATAGTGGATTCGGAGATAAAGGAGTTGAGGCACCTGGGATGTCCGGGGGGTCAGGATCGGGGGGTTTGTTTACATCCATATTGGATAAAACGAGAATAAAATAAGACAAACACAATACAAACCTGGTTACGAACACAAGGACCACACACTTAAAGAAAAACAAGTCACAAAAGTATCAACAAACACTCAAAAATAGCTAATAATAAATATAAATATAAAATAATAAATATAAATTGAAAACCGTTCAAACTATTTCGCCTTCACTGTTTTATCGACGGAACGTTCATAGTCGTAAACGCTTCGGTTTACTAGTTATGGTCCTTAGTCCCTCTTCCCCCGGTATCTCTCTTACCCCACCTGATCTTAGGTATAGTTATTGACTAACCTGCAATCAATTTTTTCTGTTAGGTCTGATAACACAAAGGAAACCTGACTACCTGAGTCACAAAGAGCCCTAACTTGAAATTGTTGACCTAACTTGTCAGTTATGTTTACCTTTATAGTAGGCAATAAAACATCAACACATTTATTCATAGATAATGAAACTTGCTTTAACTCCTGTTCAGGCTCATTTTTATGCAGTAAACTATTATGGTTTTGTTTGCAAATTGAACACTTAAAGGTAAATTTACACTTTGACAGGTGTTTGTTTAAGCATAGGGTACACAACTCATTGGTCTTTACATAGCTGAAACGATCAGATAGCGAGGCAAGTTTAAATTTTTCACATTTATATAGTTGGTGATAATTAGTCTTACAAAATTTGCATACTTGTGTCTTTTTGTTTACCTCCTTAGTGGCTACCAAACCTGTCCTGCGGCCGCTGTTCACTGCACAATTTGAGGATGTTTGGCTGTCTGCCACAGTTTCAAGTGCTGCTGCCCGTTGTTCTAAAAATTTAAGAAGTGAATTTAAGTCAGGATCAGCATCTGATTTCGTTTCTAGATGAAAGCACCTTAATGTGTGCATGTCAAGCTTGCGTTGCAAAATGCATACAATAATTGCATCCCAATGTTGTATATTTGTGTTTTTTAAGGCAGCTAAATGCTGTCTGGTTTGAGAAATGATTTCTCTTAAAGCTAAGGCAGTGCACTTAGAAATAGGTTTTAGGTCTAATATAGAATTAACATGATAATTAACGACCTTGTTTTTATTATCATATCGCTCGCTGAGCAATTGCAGTGCGGTTGCATAATTATGTGCAGTTAGCGATAAATGTTTAATGAGTTCGGCGGCTTCGCCACTTAAATAGGTTTTTAAATAATAGAATTTATCACATTGTGATAGTTTAGTGTTCTTGTCGATGACACTTTTAAATAGGCTGATGAAGTCGTGGAAGTCACCTACCTCACCTCCAAACTTGGAAATATTTATAGGTGGGAGACGTTTCATAGCGTCTTTTTCTTCGTCGTCACGCTCTGCTCCGGGTTTCGGAGATTTACCTGGGCTAGATTTTTCTTCGATGGCATCTTCGAATGCGACTAAGGCACATAAATATATGGATTCATAGTGGCCAAAGTTTTCATCGTTATTTTCATCTAGAACAGATATATCAATGTTAAATTAGCTATATTCTGAAAAGGCGGTGACCAACCTGTCCTTCTTGACCATAAGCGCCCTTATAGGGGCTTTGTCGATTTCCTCGGACTCAACAAACTTACATAATGTGGTTATCGTTCCTTTTGCCTGGCCCCTGGCCAGTATTAGGCGTTTTAAATTGTTTGCCATGATGGCTTAAAAGGTTTGTGTTACTTACTACACAAATTATAAAAACTTGCAATAATAGCAATTTTGCGCATGCGCATATGGATGCTGGGCCTACCACACGTGCATGCTTGACCACAGTTTTACTTGCGCATGCCAGCTTGTACACTGAACACTGTGCGTGTAGTTGGTAAAACGGTAGTATGCGCAAACCCCAAAGCTTGGCTTGATGGTTTTTAAACTTGCTTGAAATTCTGGGCTGCGCAAACTATACTTGTACAAACTTGTCTGCGCGTGTGGTTGGTAGTTCAGTGTTCAAGCCGCTCTCAGTTAAGTCGAGTGGAGTAACTGTGCGCGCACGGTCGTAAAAATGGCGGATTTACGTACATACAATCGACAGTTCGCTACTGAATTCATTGAGTTATATAAATCTCTGCCCGCACTGTGGAAGATCAAATCCAAGGATTATTCTGACAGGAATAAAAAGAATGACGCATACGAACAAATGATAATTAAATTGAAAGAGGTATGTATGTAAGAACAGAATATTTTTATAGGTAGATATTAAATTTCATAAAATGCATATACTGTTTACAAACCCTTTTTATTATTTCAAATACCAACACGTGAATACCTACGTAATTTAAATTTATGTTTGGTTTTCGATTAAAGTTGAACAATGTTTAAGTATTCAAATTACATTAAGTTTTAATTGTAATTGGCACCTAATTCAATAGTCATCTACCCATTCATATCCTTTTTAGGTAGAACCTGAGGCTACGAAAGATACAGTCAAGAAAAAAATTAATTCTTTGAGAACTTGCTATCGGAAAGATATGAAAAAAGTGAATGCTTCCACAAGATCTGGAGCTGCCACAGATGATATTTATGAACCGACGCTGTGGTATTTTCACCTACTCGATTTTTTAACCGACCAAGAGACGCCCAGAGAGACAGTGTCAAATTTTGATGACCTCACACAGGTAATACAACATCCCAATTTGTTTTTAAACAAGGTGTTAAGGATTTAAACCAGGATTGTAATATTGTAGGTTACAAAAAAACATTTTGGAAGAGTAGTTAGTTACTTTTATTTTATAACAAGTCTACAATGTGTACCTATGAAAAAAATTAAATCGTATTTATATTACACATTGCATTTTGCCACGATACAGTGCCTTCATTATTAAAATAATTCGAAAATTCTTCTCTTGTCGCTTTGGCATCTTGAGAAATGTTTCTATAATGTCCTCCTTGTAATTCTAACAAATGTGACGAATCTGCTCTTAAACCCGATGTTAAAGTACCTTGAATTGTATCTTCAAAGTCCAATGTATTAATTGCCGTATAAGTGGTACTGTATTTTTTTCTTAAAAAATTATGTAACACACAGCAGGTCATGACTACAATGTCTATGTTTCCTGGAGACAAATTAATACTTGTATGAAAGATTCTGAACCTAGATGCTAATATGCCAAAGGCGTTCTCAACAATTCGCCTTGCGCTAGATAATCTATAATTATAAATTTTTCGGTCATTTGTTAATTCCCTTTGGTTGAATGGTTTTAAAAAGTTGGGAGTTAGAGCAAAGGCTTCGTCACCAATAAAAACGTAATTTAGAATTTTGTTAGAATGATTTAAAAGTTCTGGTTCCGGAATATGCAACGAGTTATTTCTCAATTTATCGTAAAATTTCGTCTGCTCAATAACACCTCCGTCAGAATTCCTTCCATTTATACCAAATTCGCATACGATAAATTCATAATTAGCGTTTACTACTGCCATCAAGACCATACTATGGAACCCCTTATAATTATAAAAATAGGAACCACTTCCTGGCGGTGGTATAATTCGTACATGTTTTCCATCAACTGCTCCTAAGCAATGACGAAAATTCCATTTTTGCTCGAAGTCATGTGCTATTTGTTTCCATTCTTCTTGTGAGCTTGGTATCTGAAACAACATTTTTTTTCAGAATGAAACAAATACAGATGCAACCTTGGATTCACCTCTTCCTCGTCCGCAATCTCAGGCTTCTACGAGCACGTCAGACCATCCATCTTCATACCTTGCACCTACTTCTCCTGTTGTCCAATCTTTACCACTTCGAAGAGTACAAAAAAGGACAAGGGATGACAATAAACTCAATAATATAATAAATGAAGTCGGTAATTGTATCACTAATAAATTCACACAATCACAGCCTGACAGACATGATATTTTTGGACAACATATTGCATTTAAATTGAGAAACATGACAAATGAGCAGCGTATACAATAAGTAACAAAAACCCTGTTGTTCCTTTTAGGAACGTATACATTTACCTACGAGCACAACAATGATGAAATTATAATTTTTAAAAAATCAACATTGGCTAGTGGAGAGGTCAAAATCAAATAACTATTAAAAACGACACATTCAAAAAAATGTTTGGAGTATCTGATTTTACAAGTATATCTTTATTTCGCTAAATAGCCTACGAGCTCGGCGGCTTTCTTTGATGCGACAGAAGATGCCGCCAAAACTTACCGCGGCCGGCGGCCGCCTACCTACCCCTTTACCCCGCCACCCGCCGCCCTGCGAATCACTTCCTTAGTCTCCCGCGCAGCTTACTTCCGAACGGATGTTATTGTTGAGTTTGACCTACGTAGTGAGTGAGTGACTTGTGTTTTTTTACGTTAACGTTAACCATGTCTTATTCTAACGTAGAATATTTTAACATGTTGATGTGTCTTGGGAAATGTGACTGCAATTATGCAGAAGCACGCAGACTCTACCAAGAACGTTTTGCGAGTCTACCATTACCGTCGGCGATGGCATTCCAACGTTTGCACATACGTACGTACAATACCGGCAGTGTGCACGGACGAGACCAACATCGAGCTGACGCAGGCAGGCCGAGGACTCAAGACAGTGACATCGAGGAGCAAGTCCTGGATTTGTTTGAGCACGATCCAACGCGAAGTACGCGCTCAGTGGGACGAGAACTAGGAGTAAACCATATGCGCGTTTGGAGAGTACTCAAAGAAGATGGCCAGCACCCATTTCACTATCATCGCGTCCAATCACTACTTCCCTCCGACTATGAGCCAAGAATAGAATACAGTAGATGGGTACTCGACAAGATCGAACAAGATAGTGATTTCTTGAATTGGATACTGTTCACCGACGAGTGCTCATTTGTTAGAACAGGTGTATTCAATTCGCACAATGAGCACGTGTGGTCGATCACAAACCCGCATGCTATTAAACCAAGTCACTTCCAGCATCGGTGGAGGATTAATGTTTGGGCTGGAATTATTGGTGACAAAATTATTGGACCTTGTTTTTTAGACCAAACAATGAGCGGCGCCAACTATCTTCGTTTCCTGCAAGAACAGCTGAGTGATGAACTTGAGGAATTAGGGCTCCATATCGTGCGACGTATGTGGTTTCAACATGACGGCGCGCCGCCACACTTCTCCCGCCTTGTGAGAAGCTATTTAGATGTTGAATACGGAGAGAGATGGATTGGTCGCGGTGGACCCATCAATTGGCCCGCAAGATCACCTGATCTGACGCCATTAGATTTTTTCCTCTGGGGCACTGTTAAGCAACAGGTGTTCAAAAAATCGTGTGATACGGAGGTCGAAATGCGTTCACGCATAGTAGCAGCATTTGACCACATCAAGTCCGATACGTCCGTTCTGCGAAGTGTACGTGAAAATATGATTAGGCGTTGCAACAAATGTGTCGAGGTACAAGGTGGTCATATTGAACAGCATCTCCGTGGCCGTCAAGTAGACATCATAATAAATTAAGTAGGTACCTACATAAGATTTTATGTGACAGACGCGGTGACTTTTTTTTCTTTTTATGTAAAAGTGTTAAAATAATGTAGTTTTAACATTATCAATTGTGCTTGTGCAAATACCGTGTAAACCAACATTTTCAAAGATTCATTCGTGTTCAGTGATAAACAACAGCTGACAAGGTCGCGAACTTGTGCAGAAAAATAGGTAGAGCGGCGCGGGTGCACGGGCGCAGCGGCACCGATCAAAGAGAGTGGCGGGAATGTTCTACCTATTTTCTGATTTCGCGGCATCGCTTTCATGCAGAATTGCAGAGGTAAGAAATCAGTTAAACATTTCAAATATTAATAATTAAATATTTATTTTAATTATTTTTGTTGAACAGTTTTTTATAAATGACTTGCTTTATTACGTATGTATACCGATTCTTAAAACGTAGGTAGAAGGAACAACAGGGTTTTTGTTACATATTGTATATACTGAAAAACTTATTAACGAAGCAATATTTGAAGGAGAACTGGAAAATTTAAATCGTCATTGTTATATTGTCAACCCTGGATCAAGCGCTATAAACCTACAGTCAGCAGCAGCTGACACTTCTGCTAGAAATTATGCAGTAAACTCTGGACCAGATGCTATGAACCTACAACCAGCACCTGACACTTCTGCTAGAAATTATGCAGTAAACTCTGGACCAGACGCTATGAACCTACAACCAGCACCTGACACTGCTGCTAGAAATTATGCAGTAAACTCTGGACCAGACACTATGAACCTACGGCCATCTACAGCATCTCAGTACTTTTTGAGTTATATGCCATAAATACTTGTGTGGTTATTAACATTTACATTTTTTTAATAAACTTTTTAAAACTCACCTTCATGTATTCATTTCGCAACACCATGAAAATAGCTCTGCATGTATCTGGAATTATTTTAGATAATGCTTGTTCCGAAATTGCCGCAGAAAACCTCAAATCTTGATACGATCTCCCAGTTGCCAGAAACCTTAAAGTAGCGGTTAATCTCTCGTGAGGGGATATACTCTCACGCATAACCGTATTTTGTCGTTGAATGAGAGGCGTAACCAAACGCAACAATTCACTATAGGCATTTTCCTCCATCCGTAAATAATTCCGCCAATCGCTTGGCTCATCTCTTAAATCCTTGAGTAGATGTATATGTGAATGAATTTTTCTATTCAACAGCCATTTTTTTGTCCACTTTGATCGTTTACACTTTGACTTTTGTATTTTCTTTTTTTTCACTAGCAAACACTTGAAAAATAATAGCAGAAGAAATAGCTCTTCATTGGGAAACATTGTTTCCACGCCGACGATGTCGACAAGAATGTGGCTTGCGCGTACTTAACTGTGCCGTGTGGTAGACACGTCCGTGTTCAGTCTTTTCATGCGACAAGCATGCGCAAATAAAACTGTGGTCAAGCATGCACGTGTGGTAGGCGCATTTAGTTGTACAGAATGCAATGATTGCACAATGCGGAAAAAAATGAGACGTGTGATTCATTTCACTTGCAAACACCAGAACACCACAAAATGGCGGATTATGGCGTCGGACAATGGATGAAGATGTTGAAAATCGGCGGATAACTTCCGGCAGCTATGGAGTTTGCTAGAAGTTTCTGGAACTCTCGACGTCGCCAACCAACCGGCGGCCGAGTTGATCGCGGTTCTCGTTCGCACGCGTACACTCTTCTCGCTCGTCCGCGTAGGCGCGCTGTCTGCTGAGCACACTGTGTATAGACCGCGTACTAGGCATGGGTTCGATATATCAAAACGTAACTTATATCGGATATGTGTTTATTATCATACCATATCGATATCTAAATATACATAACCGTTTTCACAAAAACTTCATCGAGCTATGGCTTATCCAAAGCGCAACAACGAGAACGAACTACGAATAATGTCGAATAAGTAATAACGAACAAAACGCAAACTTCATATCACGAGCGATATGACATCGACGGTTTTTATTCGCTTTGTCTCTGTCTTACCATTCAATGTTTTACTGGCGTAAAAGTGATGAAGCGAATATTACGTAACTTCGGCTAGTGAATGGTTATTTGGTTAATAATAGTGCGTGCGTAATATCTATATCCTAACGCGTTAGCAATAAGGTCTAGTTTCTATTTATTTAGTTACAACAAATATTCCATAAGTTAGCAACTTTCCGGCGGCTACTCGATATCAGGGAGAAATTCATTCTTTAAACTAGCCCTACGTTCAATAGATTTAAGGTTGAATTTATGTTGTTGGAATAAGAAATTGCATCGAATGAAATTTGATTTGTATTTTTTAGACAGTTTTGTTTTGAGTTGCACTTGACCTTGGTGACACGTACCCTACTTAACGATAATTCTTTGCCTTTTTTTAGTTTTATAGTTTGTATTTAGGTACTTATTGTAAATAAAAAGTAATATAAAACTTTTAGTGTGTGTATAAAACATTTAAATTAATACCTATCGGTCTAAGCAGTGTACATTTGTGTTAGTGTAAATAAATTAAAGATTTTTTAGGAGATTTAGGATATTAAGATTAATTAGGTATAAACAATGTCGCGTAAAGCCAGTGAGATATGGACTCATTTTGATAAAAAAGACAATGCTGTTGGTGTAGCTGTGTGTAAATATTGCAATAACAAATTCTCATTTAAATCAACCACCGGGAATTTGAACTCTCATTTAAAAAGAGCACATGCTTCTGTTTATTTGGCGAGGCAAAATATCTTGGAACTTAACGAAAATGCCGTGCCAAGTACATCTACTGCAGAAGCAAATGCATTAGATGTAGCGACAGCTTCTACCAGCAATGGGGCCGTCGTAAATCAAGGTAACCAAAACCACCCATTAGTGCAGCGGCCATGCGCCGCCAAACGACAAAGGACAATACAAGCATATGCTTCTAAAAAAATTACCCCTGATGAAAAGAAACGCATAGATCGAGATTTACTCGATTTATTTATTTGTGATTACCAACCGTTTCGCATAGTTGAAGACAAAGGATTTAAAAAAATATTCAAAGAATATACCTGGATATACGCTGCCCAGCAGACAACCTATATCAACTTCAATGATTCCAGCTTTATATACAGACACATTAAATAAAACGAAAGAAATTCTATCTCAAGACGCTTTGTCCGTTTGCTTGACCACCGATTGCTGGACATCATCGCAAACAGAAAGTTACATTGGTGTAACTGTTCATTATATTGACAGTAATTTTGAACCAAAACAAGTCTTATTGGAATGCAGAAGTCTTAACAAAAGTCATACTAGTTCAAATTTAGCCAGAGAATTAAAAAGAGTAACATACGAATGGAATTTAACACAAAAAGTTAATTTTGCCATATCGGACAATGCTCGCAATATTGTAAAGGCGATATAAACAGAATTAGAGTGGAAGCACTATGCCTGCTATGCACATACTTTAAATTTAATCGTCACGGCTGCTTTACGACCATTAGATGCATTAATGGACAAAATAAAAAACATCGTAGCGCATTTTAATAGAAGTACGAGTGCTACAGATATGCTCCTCAGTTATCAGATAAAAAATATGTCAGACAGTGGTGAGCCTAAAAGGCTAGTGCAACAAGTGCCTACACGCTGGAATTCCACATATTATATGCTGCGCCGATTTACTTTACTGAAAGAAGCTGTAAAACATTGTATGGCACTAATTGAGAAAGATTGGCCTGAAATCAATGCATTAGATTGGGAGACAATGAGCGAGTTATGCACAGTTTTACAACCTTTTGAAGAGATCACTTCTTCAATAAGTGGTGATGAATATCTATCAGGAAGTTTGGTCATAGTGGTCACAAACTGTTTGAAAGAAGTTTGTGATGATTTTTTGAACAAAGAGGAATACAAACTCTTCTATCCGGTAGTTGTGGATGTGATCACATCTCTACAAAGAGGTTTGAGAGAATGATTTTCTGGCGTCGAACACAGCAAAACCTTTGGCCTTTGTACGCTGTTAGACCCTAGGTTTAAATTATTATGTTTTAAAAATGAACAAGCTGTCGCAGAAATAAAAAGACATGTACACATGCTAATAATTGGCATCATCAATAAAAACCAATTGACAGAAAATATCATAGGAGAAGAAAGACCGGTAACTGCTGGAAAACTTAGCGCTTGGGACAAATTCGATGACCTACTTCAAAAAAACAAGCCCCAAGGTAATGCCCAAGCGAGAGCCATCCGAGAACTCCACATGTACCCGGATGACGAGATTTTACCTCGAAAGAACTGCGAGGGTAAATGGAATAGCCCATCGCAATGGTGGAGAGACCATACAATAATTTACCCCCACCTATCGCATTTATTCAGAACTAAATGTAACATCGTAGCGACGTCAGTACGTCGCTACGATGTTACATTTAGTTCTGTTTTAGTTTTGAGAATAATCGCTCGCAGGGCACTGGCCCTGCGAGCGATTATTCTCAAAGACAGGGCTTATCATAAATGAGCGAAGATGTCGTCTAAAGCCAGAAAAAGTAGAGCAGCTTGCATTTCTATATGCAAATTCTTAATTCATCCAGAATGAATCAATCAATAACGTAGAAAAAAAAAAAAAATTCAATCATTGTAAATAAGACGATTTTTAAATGCGCCAGAAAAGTTAGCTTTTAATAATTGACATAATTATAGTATGTTTTCAAAAACTTTTCTGCTAGTCCTAAGCCTAAATTAAAGCATGAAGGGAAATCGTCGTACTTACAAGAAGCTAAACTGATAAATTTATTATTTTTAAACTTTAAAAAACGAAAGCACTTATATCAATGTATTAACGGTAAAAGTGTGAGTTTGCGTTTCGTTCGTTTCAGTTACTTGTGCAAATCGTACAGACGCCAGCACATCAAGCTACTAGAATCTGTCAAAATTCTTTAAAAGATTTTCAACTTTATTGTTAAAGCCTTAGGTTCAAGGTTGATTGGAAAAGTTTGACAGTTTCGGGTAGCTTGACCTGCTGGCGTCTGTACTACTGATATCGATAACTGAAAACGGTTTTCGATATCGATTTATATGATGATCGGTTACATATCCGTTAGCAACTAAATACGAAAACGCCCATGTCTACCGCGTACTCCTCGCATGCGACGCGATAGTTGAGAGGTGCGATGAATGACAACTAATGACAACGCGGGTTTGTTGATGACCGCTTCCACTAGTCCACGCCGACAAAATTGAGCCACACTCACACAACATATAGAGTTGATTATCTGCCGCGAACACTATTTTCGTCGAAGGACCATTTTTATGTGGCGGACGCTGGTAATAAAACCATATAAAATAAACTTTAAAGTGGACTGTATTTAAATAGAAATAGTTAAAGGTAGCTGGCAGATTGCGAATGAAGACTGACTGTTGACATATGTTCGTTCACTTGAACGGAATGAGTGAATTATTATGTATGCTTCATACAACCAGTACATGCACAATCACGCACAATTTGCCGCCGTAATATACCACCGCACAAGGCCATACTCAAATGGGGCGACAGTGGACCGAGCTGAAAAATGCGTTGGATGAGCTCGGTCCACCAAAAACAGTAGAGCAGTGGAAATCGTAAGTTTAAGTTAAAATAATTTATTTGCCCAAAACATGAGTATACACGCACGCTGGGATGGTAAATAACCATTAATCCAAACCGTGCGGGTAGTACGAAGATATGCGCCTCTCAAAGTTATGTTTAGTAAACTTATAATTACATATCAATAATTTCAAATTAATTATGAATTCTTCATAAAACCTAAGAATATGGCATGGCTGGTTTAGGTAAGCTTGTCGAGAAATATGTGAATGCAGTTTTGTTTATTTTTTTAAATAAAGGAATGTTTCCTTTTAATTAAATAATGTATCCCACATCTGTAAACCGCAAAATTCAAATTTTCTTACGTTTTTTGCTAGGTCAGTGTCAGATTATATCGCACACCCAGAACAACACTGTATTATGTCGAAAAATCTCAAAATTGACTTGTAAATATAATTCAATAGCCGAAAATTTGCCGCGTATACCACGAAGACAGGCGTATTTATATTTACAAAAATGTCCAACAGATGGCGCGCTAACTCTCTATTGGTGAAGACGCGCAGCCAGAGCCTTACCGCGAACACAAAACTATTTCTAGCAACTTGTCCGCCTTAGGGAACAGCACGCAGATCCTTTACGCAACAGTGAATTATTTTGTGATAATGCGGTGTTGTTGAATGTATCATAAAAAATACTCCAAATCATTTAGTTTTAATTCAGTGTTGGTGACTGTGCTTATACAACGTGTTTGATACTATTTCGAAATAGTACTCTGTTGTTGACGAAGGTATATTAGATTTTTTGTATTATTTCAAAATGGTTCTGTATTGTTCGTAAAAGGTGAAAATCAGTTAAATAATGCACTATTGATGGTAGATATAAATTATGCCCTAATTTTGTTAAAAAATCATTATAAATATTTTTTTATACTTATAATTGTTACTTACATTGTAAATTAAAAGAAATATATTTACAATTTGTGTTGTTCTTTATTTACAAAAAGATTAATAATTTTGTTTGAGATAATGCACTATTGTTGAATTAATTAAATTTGTTATTGTTATTTGGCAGATGATGAGAGGTCGTGGTCTCCTGTTACTCAAAAGGGCAATGGAAGCAACTACAGAAGAAACCGGACCTGTTCAACAAAGCAGCGTGGAAAAGGATGTCGAAAATACAACCGTTGCCGCATCAACCGATGAGACGTCAGCGAAGGCAGCATCAGCCGATAAAGCATCAGATAGGGAGGTACCCGTTTCTATTTTATCTGATCATAGCGATGAAGAAGATTTTATAGATGATTCGGACAAGGATCCTACTTTTGTAGTACTTGTTAAAGAAATATCTCGGCCTCTTGTAATCCCTAGAAGATTATCCTCTTCTTCTTCCTCGAGCTCCTCGTCAGACTCAAGCTCCAGCAGCTCAAGTAGTTCATCTGATAATGACTCCTATAGACCGGGTCCATCTACAGCAAATATTCAAGGGAATTCCAATGCTACTCCGACAAACGCACCCTCAACTTTTTCTGCCAGTGACACTGCTCCATCAGTGAGCTACCCCAAGATAAGTAGAAAGAGAATACGAAACCCTGCTGGCTGGAAGTCCAAGATTGCTAAGGCATTGCGGAATACAGGAAAAGAGTATGTTTCTTTAACAAATCCTGCAAAACTGATCGCTGAGCGTCAAATCCGTCCACCTTGTGGCGACAAATGCAGGTTGAATTGCAAAACTAAAATAGACGAGATGGTAAGACAAGACATTTTCAAACAGTTTTGGCAGCTGGGCGATTTGGAGAGGCAAAGAGAATTCATAGTAAGGCATACACAAGAAATCAAACCGAAATATAGGTACATCACTTCTCAAAAATTGAGGGCTTTGAATTCGTCTTACTATTTTGAAAAAGATAACAACAGGATTAGGGTATGTAAAGAGTTTTTTAAGGCTACGCTGAGCATTTGTGACAGGTATATTAAGACGGCCCTTTCAAAGAAAACAGATGGTGGTTTTATGGAATATGATGCACGTGGGAAGCATGGTAATCACCGCAAAATAGACTCTGAAATAAAAAATTGTGTGACTGATTTCATAAATTCTATTCCTAGAATAGAGTCTCATTATCTAAGAGCTCAAACTACAAGAGAATATATCTCAAGTAAGGCTCGACCGAGATCTCGGTCTCGGTCTCGGTCTCGGCATTCTCGGCTACAAATCCAACCGAGAAACTTGTCTCGGTTCTCGGCTAATTATAGCCGAGATTCTCGGTCATGACCGAGATTGTAACATTGTTCGGATCGGCATTCAAATTTTACCGCGCGTGGCAACGCGCCGCAGCGCGTAGTCGATTGGTGTAAGTGCGTGAGAGAGCTGAATTGTGATTGGTTGAAGTCCCGGCTGGCGAACTGCGGCCGGCCGCTTTCGCCCCATTCGAGCAGTATTTGTAATTGTTTATGTTTACAATAGTAATGAGTGGAAGTTTGTTTTAACACAGTAAATTAAAATAAGTTCTTTTAAGTGTTGTGTTGCTACTTGCTGTGATTACTTGTTGTTGATACTTGTAAATTGATTAATTACACTGGTTTGGTGAAAGCAAGATCATTACTTATAGTTTTGCGGTGGAATATAAAGCGAGTAAGTTGTTTTTATAAATATAAGTAAATTAAATATATATTACAGATTGATAGGGTTTTGTGACGTTATGCGTATGTTTTTTGCTGAAAATACGTAAGGTTTATAATTAATAAAATACCTACAATTAAAAATAACTAAACACATGGTTTGTTTGTCAATAGGTACCTATAGCACTTGCAAAGCTTTTTGCTAAAATCAAATACGATACGTAGGTTAGGTACCGTTTCTTAGTAAAATTAATCGAAAATTGGTTTTGATCTAAGTTAACGACTTATTTGTTTTTTAAACAACAATCTTATCAGGTGCTATTTTTTCAGTTTTGTTTCGATTTAATGTGTTTAATGTTTATGTTTACTAAGAAGGTATAATATTGTATTGTTGCAGATGAAAACTAAATATGCCTAAAGTAAATCCTATTTGGGAATATTATGAAAAAAATATTGTATTACATCCATCAAAGGCTACTTGTAAGTCGTGTAGTAAAACGGTGTCATTAGGCAGTCCTCAGCCCAAACATCAGACTATCAAAGGTTTGAAACTGCACCTGTCGAAATATCATTCATCTGAATATGAACACTATGAGAATAAACTGGCTGAAATTGCTCACGAAAATAGTTTGAAACCGGCTATTTCAAAGCCCGTGCGCCTTAATATTGATAATAATGATAAAAAGCATCAACCTACTATAGAACAATTAATATCTCATCCGCCTTCAGCAAAATGGCCTGATGATCATCAGATTGCAATTATGGATTACATAATTGTGGACATGCAACCTTATACTACAGTGTCAGGTGAAGGATTTAAACGTTTGAATTTCGCTGATCCATCTGGGCCAAAACGATACAAATTGAAGTCCGAAAAATACTTTCGCAGTCAGTTAATGCCTGAAACATATGAAAAGGTTCAAGCCAAAGTGGTATCTCTGTTAATGAAAGCTGATTGGATAAGTTTTACTACTGATATATGGTCAAATCCTACAAAAACTTGTTCGCTGCTGAGTTTTACTGCCCATTTCGTTCGGAAAGAACAGCGCCTTAAAGTGGTGCTGGCTGCGACTGTTCTGGAAGACGACCACACTGGCGATTATATAGCAGAAAAACTCAAAGAAATTGCCGAAACTTATAACATTGCAAAAAAAGTTCACTTGGCTGTACGAGACAACGCTCTCAACATGGTCCGCGCCACTCGAGTAGCTGAATTCACATCGTTGGGTTGTGTTGCTCATACTCTGCAGTTGACGATCCATGATGCCATTTTTTCGGTTGCAGAAGTTGAAACGCTGATAAAAAAATGTCATAAAGTAGTCGGCCATTTTCACAGGAGTGAACAAGCTCGAAGACATTTAAATACCTTTCAAAAAACCTTAAATTTACCGGAGCATGCGCTTTTTCAAGATGTCGAAACTCGGTGGAATAGTACCTACTTAATGATGGAACGACTGCTTGAGCAAAAAAATGCTTTGAACCTATACCGTATTGAAAAAGGAGGCATACTAGAAATTAACAGTGATGAATGGAATTTCATGAAAGATATAGTGAACGTTTTGCAATGCTTTTACCAAGCCACGTTGGATATCTCTTCCGACTCGTCCTGTGTTTCAGTGGTAATACCGTTGGTGGCAATGTTGAATGGAAAATTGGCGCCAACACAAAACATTCAGTCCTTTAATGACCAGGAAGATGATAATGAAATTGGAAATCACGCAGAGACGATGAAGAGCAAGCTACTGGATGCACTTAATCAGCGGTTTTCATTTGTTAAAAGTTGTTTGCCACTAGTTACTGCAACACTGATCGATCCACGGTTTAAAACTAAATATCTAACTGAAAGCGAAGTTAACTCAGCCAAACTTCATATTATCGAGACTCTCACTCTCAATGAAAATGTAGGATCAGATTCTCGTGAGACGACATGGGCATCTTCAACTAACTCGTCAAACATGGCTGCAACAAGTCAATCCAACTTATGGGCAGCTCATGATTCGATAGAGTTGGAATACGAGCCAATGACCAATGACGAATACAGTTCAAGCTCTGTGATCGAAATAGCGCTAGAAAGCTTTCTTAGAGAGCCAAGACTGCAAAGAAATGCTAATATTTTTGAGTATTGGTTTTCGTCGCCTTATAAGGTGCTTAAGCCCGCAGCAAATAAGTTTTTATCTGCGCCGCCTACTAGCGTAGCAAGTGAACAACTTTTTAGCAAAGCTGGACAATTGTATGACGAGAGACGACATTCTTTGAAGGGCGAAAATGCCGAAAAATTGCTTTTTTTATGTTATAATATAATGTTATTTAACTTTGATTATTAAAACAATTAATTTTGTTAAACAATTAGTAGTGTATTAAAAAGCAAACAGTATAAAAAAAAAAATTCACGCTTTTTCTATTCTCGTTCTCGGCTCTCGGTCTCGGCCGAGATATTATTTTATTCTCGGTCTCGGTCTCGGTCTCGGCCGAGAACGAAAAACCCATCTCGGTCGAGCCTTAATCTCAAGTGATAAGTGTTTGGCAGACTTGTATCGAGATTACAAAACCCTCCGAGAGCAAAATAATGTATCTCCTGCTTCAGCTTCAACTTTCAGTAGGATATTCAATGAGGAGTTCAATACTTCTTTTTATATTCCTAAGAAAGACCTGTGCGACCTGTGTGAAAGTTATAAAAATGCCGATGATGAGGGCAAGGCAAAACTCCGTGAAAATTATAATAACCACCTGAAAGAAAAAGAATTGTCCAGATTGGAAAAAGAGGCTGATAAAAACAAGAAAGATGTCATCGTAGCTGTATACGACCTGCAAGCAGTCATGCAGGTTCCCAAAGGCCAAGTTTCTCTTTTTTTTTTATAAATCTAGAATCAACTGTCTTAACTTTACTGTAAGTGACTTAAACTTAAACTTTAACTTAACTTTACTGTAAGGATGTTGTGTGTTTTTTCTGGGACGAAACCGAAGCTAAGCGTGGTGCAGTTGAGATAGGAAGTTGTGTCCTTAAATACATTGAGATGATACTTGGAAAAGAGTGTTCCTGATACTGTCGTTGATATTATATTTTATAGCGATAATTGCTGTGGGCAGCAAAAAAATAAATACTTATTATCCGTCTATGCTTATGTAGTTAATAATCTGAGAGTTAATTCCATAACCCATAAATTTTTGATCCGCGGACATTCACAAAATGAAGGGGACAACGTCCATAGTGTAATAGAAAAACAAGTAAAAAGACACTTAAGATCTGGCCCTATTTATTGCCCACAGCAATATGCTACTTTAATTCGTACTGCCAAAAAAACAGGAAAGCCATATCTTTTAAAAGAGCTTACATACGACGATTTTTACGATCTTAAAGTCCTCCAGGAAGCTTGGGGCAATAATTTCAATATAGATGAGGACAATAATCAACTTAAATGGCATGACATTAAGCAACTACGCGTTGAAAAGCAACATCCCTTGACTTTCTTCTATAAAACATCGTTCGAAGAGACTGATTTTAAGAAAGTCTGTGTTCGAAATCGTTCAAGGCGCTACAGAGATCAAGGCTTTTCGCCGCAGTTAGTTAAAGCATATACAGGAAAACAACCTCTGGCTGAAAACAAAAAAAGAGATATTATGGAGTTAATCTAAAAAAAAAAAATCCTACTAATTATGTTAATTCCTATTATAAGACTGCATTAAGAATAGTAGCACTGACTGAAAAATGAAACGTTGAGTTCCTATGTTATTAGTTATAAAAAAAGTATTTCTCCGTTTTTATAGTATTTTTTATTAAATATAATTGATATTTTTTTATTTGAAGATAGTGAATATTATGGTATATTTAAACCTGTGATTTATTGTAATACTTTGGTGATTTATATAAGACTTGTTATTCTTAAAGACTGGTTATAATAAGTAAGTATACCCTTAGAGTCCAAGGTAAAACTTTGAGTTAAGATAGCTTTATGGTCCTAAACAGTGTTTATCGTTTCTTTGTTACCAACTTTTTATGGCATTATGTCCTGTTTTTAGAGTTTTTAATGAGAATTAATATCGTAGCTATTGTAAGTTGAAGTGCGTACGTTTTTTTATTACTGTTTTGTTCATAAAATTTCGTTTTTGTTTTATGTAACTGTTGTTTATTTGTTTTTAATTTATAACAGTTTTTGTGTTACTTATAATTGTTTTGTATCCAACCAACTTTGCCATTAATATTTCTTATTTTTTGATTAACAGAAGATTATTGAAGATTTTTTTTTAGTTTTTTTGTGATTTACATGTTATAAGGGTCCAAAACGAGTACTAGTTTATGTTCAAAATATAAGTACCTACTGATTTTAGTAAAATGTTGTCTTTTATTTCATTATTAATTGGTATATTCCTAAAAACAAAACAAATGGGTCGATATTGTTTATTGAATTTCAATAAATAAACAGTAGAATAATAGTGCATTATTTCAGAATCAATCAGTAAAAAGGACGTAACTCAAAATAATTATGTTTTATTTCGTTCAGTCATTCCACAACAGTGAATTAAGTCAAAAAATGCATTATTTTGCATTATTAATGCGTTTACAATCAACTGAACTTGATAATGCTGATACGCATTGGATTCTTTACATGCAATGTGCAGGACATTCGCAATAACTGTCACATAACATGAGATAACGGTTTTTGGTCGATTTTGAAAAATGAGCTATTCAGACTTAGTGCAGTGTTGTTCTGGGTGTGCGATATCTTCACCAAAATATGATTTGCGACAACAACATGGGTGTATTTTCAGAATTATAATCATAAGGATCAAAAATACGCCAGGTTGTATCTTAACCCTTACATGCATATTGTTGCCATATGTAATCATACCGTTTTTCAATTTATAATAGAAAGAGTGAAAGTTATGTGATTCTGAACGAAACGTAACAACTGTCATGTAACCACAGATTATTGAATAAAATAAAAAAAAACTCGGTTTTGGCGCGAATTTTTTGACAGTTTGTATTTATTTTCAACAGAGTTGAAAAAGCTACAGATTACAATTTGTGACTAATTGATTTTTTTATTTCGAATTACTGCTGGTGGTACTTTGAGTTGTTGTCGAGTTAGAAAAAAGGTTAGTTATCGATATATTATACAGTTTTTTATGTATTTATTCGGAATGATGCGATATCTTGCTAAATTGCTATGTTGCCAAAAGTCTACATTATGCGTTCACTGCTTATGATTTACTTGCTTTTGAGGATTTTGGTGATGGAGGGTTTTGGGTAATCTTGCAATATTTTTCAGCTTGCTTGACAAAATGCTAGACAAAGACATAGAGGAAATGTTATCAGCATTAGAAGACGGTTACATATCTGAAGACGATAATGATATGGGCGATGATAATGAAATTGATTATTATATGAGCCAAAGGGAATTATTGCACGAGCTGGAGAATGATGATGTCGACTACCATGAAGATGAAAATATCCCAGATGACCCTCCCCTAGTTGCCGAAGAGCATCATGAAGTCCCTTCCACAGAACCTATTCCAGGACCTTCGTCTAGTCAACCAGTTGCAGGTTTGATCGGTGTGGCAGCTTGGAGATCACGAAGTAGGGATCTTATATGGAAAAAACGCCATCTGGATTGGAATGAGGATCGCTTTAAATTTTTAGGAAACTCAGATCTTTGCTCAGAAGTTGCCCAACTAGAGACTCCATTTGAATTCTTTTCCCAAATTATAAATGAGGATATACTTACCAAAATAATAAATGAGACAAATTTGTATATTACCCAAAAGGCAATTAGCAACTGTCCCCCTGTAAATGCGTTAGAAATTCGACAATTTGACAATGCAGAACATAAGCCTGTTGGTCATCCTCAACACGATCGTCTTTACAAAATACGACCTCTGGTAGAACATCTCAATACCACATTTACAAGAATTGCCCCATATGATCAGAGGTTGTCACTTGATGAGCAAATGTGTGCTACGAAAGTAGCACATTTTATGAAGCAATATCTCCCCAATAAACCGCATAAGTGGGGCTTCAAGCTGTTCGTTCTATGCTCTCTGTCAGGATATGCATACAACTTTGAAATTTATTCTGGGAAGCATGACCTTGACAATCTGCCAGGCGAACCAGATCTTGGTGCTGTAGGAAACACGGTAATTCGATTGTGCCGCTACGTCCCACGAAGTGCAAACCACATTATTTATTTTGACAATTTTTACACGTCAATTCCCTTACTGCATTACCTTGATAGTCAGGGCATTTATGCTCTGGGTACGATCCAAAGAAACCGTCTTGGTAAAAACTGTAAATTACCGACACAAAAAGATTACATGAAAGACTCTGTACCCCGAGGGTCCTATGAAGAGCAAGTCGCCGACTATGAAGGCGTGGACATTTCAGTGACCTGTTGGAAGGATAACAAGCTCGTTACTTTAGCTTCTACATATGTCGGCGCTGAACCAGTAGGTTCAGTAAACAGATATGACAAAAAAGAAAAGAAGACGATCAATATCTTATGCCCGAAAATAATCAAAGATTACAACGCGCATATGGGAGGTGTCGACCTAATGGATAGTTTTTTAGGAAGATATAGGATTAGGATAAAAAGTCGAAAATGGTATATTCGTTTATTTTACCACATGATTGATATGGCTATTATAAACTCATGGGTTTTATATAAAAAAGCCAATATCGAAAGGGGAAACTACAGAAGCCTTAGTTTGGGTGACTACAGATCCGAATTGGCAGAGGCTTTATGTAATTATAAAAAAAATGGCGAAAACAAAAGAGGACGACCCTCTTCCAGTAGTATTGATAAAGAACTGGAAGCAAAGAAACATCGCGGACCTATGAAAGCTGTCCCACCTAAAGATGTTAGGACTGATGGAATTGCTCATAATGAACGAAGATGTGCTTCTAAAAATAGATGCAAACTACCAGGATGAAAGGGTTTCTCACGCACAGAATGCACAAAATGCAAGGTTGCTCTTTGTCATACCTATGATAGAAATTGCTTTGCTGCATTCCATTCATCATAAATAAGTATATACATAGTTATTATATAGTTATATGCATATTGTACCCAAATGGCAACATACTGTTTTTTTTTTTTAATAAACAAATGAGTTTGACTATGATTTTTTTTATTATTTTTCCCGATATCTGTATATAATAACGTACCTAATAATATTTTTTAAATTAAAAAACAAAAAAACATGCAGGTAAGGGTTAATAACAATATGATTCGCGACTTTAACAGATATGTATTTACATAATTATAACTATTAATACTTCTCTCCAGGTTACATTTTTGTTCCCCAATGTCATGATTTCATGAAAAAGTCATTCAATTATACAAATCTAACTTAAGAGAGATGTAGTAATGATTCTACTGATTATAATTCTGGAAATACATATTTGATATAGTAGCGAATCATATTTTCATCAAGATACAACTTGACACTGACCTGCAAATTGCATAAAACGTAAGAAAATTTTAATTATGCGGGCTACAGCTTTGGATTCACCATTCACTTTGATGTAACGCTCAATTATGTAGTATTTGGTACCAACCACGCTAAGAGTAAATTTGTCTGTTCTAAGCCTGAGCCACCATACTGTTTACAAAAAAAAAACACAACCATAACGTTAATTTTCTATTGTGTCACGACGGCTGGTTACTAAGGCAAAAGCGTCAGGGTAGCCCGCGAAATTCAAATTTTCTTACGTTTTTCAATTTGTGGGCATTATTGATGTCTGAAGTAAGCAAGTGGTAGGTTTTATCAATTTATCCCCATTTGGTCTAATCGACCAACAAGATTTTTTCTCGTCACTACTATCAAGTAAACGTCGAGACGTCATGAAAGCAAGAACCGTCACAATAAATAAGTACTTAAGGGGGATACGATTTTTAGTATATCAATGTTCGCGGCCGTAACAGATTACATACATATTTTTTACGGCCGCGAACATTGAAAAAACCTACCACTTGCTTACTTCAGACATCGCTAATGGATTCTTGGCGGGAAAGTGAAGCGCCATGTTTAGCAGTTTGGTTTTATTTTCTAAAATTTGTGTTATGCATGTAAAGGCATATTTGTTACGGCCGCGAATCATATTTAGATCAATATACAACCTATTACTGACCTGTAAACTGCAAAACACGTAAGAAAATTTGAATTTCGCGGGCTACCTTAGCGCATCTCCCTTAACTTGAATCGTTTTATCGTGAATATCGAGTACCGAGTCGTATGGTTACTTCACTAGTTAGGCGATTAACACACGGCACCGCGCACCGCCGCGGTGAGAGAGGGTTAGAGCATCGCTCGACCGCGCGGTCGGGCGGTATACGTGTGTTAGGCATTAACGGATTTGTTAGAGGCCAATGTGACGTGAGGTCCGCTTGACCGCCTACCGCGGCGGTGCGCGGGGCTGTGTGTTATAGGCCTTATGTGGCGATTGACCATCGCGACGTAACTAACAAGTATAGCTGTCACTATCCATACATTTTATTTAAACATGCGACTTCGTATGCAGTAGCATTATTAGTTAATACGCCAAATTCGCTAAATATGTTAAAAGACGAAAACTGTGAGAGAAAATTTTCTGCAAATTAATGATTCTTATTCCGAAAATATATTGGAAACCTTCGGATTCCTTCAAGACTATGTTTGCTTTCCTTAACCTTATACAGGTGAAAAAAATCTTTCACAGGTGATGCTCCCAAGAGAACTAAGTCTGTTTTCATTACCTTCAGGTACTTGTAGTGTAATATTATGTAAATCAATGTAAGTAATGTAAGTGCGTCTTATTTGTGTAGAATAATTATATTTTCTTTATTTTCTTCTATACAATAATTATTTTCGTGATCACAGACATATCTGGAATTTCGTGTAAAAAAAAAACGCGTTTTCTCTCGATTTTTAGCTGTCAAGTCTCACTTTATTTTCTAAATCATACCCGTTCTCTAAGTAGTCTGTGATCTCACCTTTGCAAAATTACGTGCTTCTTGGCGGGAAAGTGAAGTGATATGTTTAGCAGTTTTGTCTTATTTTCTAAAATTTATGTTTAGGCTAATATTAATGTGTAATAATGCTGGATTATTAACCATTAAGTGTTCGTGAACGTGCATTAGTGTAGGCAAATGGAACAAAACAGTGCAACATCACTAGTACAAGTTCTCTTAAAAAGTCCGCGTGAGGTCTCAGTAAAGTGCCACATCTTTAATGAAACTCAAGGGTAGCGGGCCAAAATGATACTAGATCCAACCCTCCCCGGGTTGGATCTAGTATCATTTGGCAGGAGTTGGGGGTTAAAACTGGTAGAGGTTTTAACCCCTTTATTATAACGCTACCACTCTCATTAAAAGGTAATGCGTATTTTTCGAGAAATTAATAAAAAATGTTTCCAACCTCAAATCAGATAAAAAGCGAAAACGAAACATTAAAATGGGCGATTGACAACCAAATCTGTCTCAGTATATTGTTCGTGGTGTAAAATGTCGTGAAACGGAGCGTAAAAAAAAACTGTACTTATGCCTTATGCATTTTACAATAATCTACAAAATGACAATTACAATAATCGTGCTAATAATAATGATTTAATATATGAATATCTGTGGAGAAGAAATGTAGAAAGAAATAAAAGAGATCCTTTTATGAAACTAATTACAGTTGTAAGTTATGGATTTTTAAATGAAAAATTAACGAATGTTTTGTTTTTATAACAACCTAAAAATTCTGATCCGAAGAAAGTTATTGTACCTCCACTGATATGTGTATGTGTACAAAAGGCAAAAATATACGTTACTACTGTTACTAGGAGAACTTAGGATGCAAGAGCGAGCGAAGCGAGCTCGGGACTTGGGGCAACCCGACTCGGACAGGTTAGATTCGAAGGGGATGGCAAGGTCTAGTGAGCGAGCGCACTCAGACCCCGCTATCCACTTCGTCGTTATTTTTTTTTAAACCCTTAAGCCCCGCGAAGCGGGGCTCCCCCAACTACGCCTTATAAATGAGCAACTTTAATGTGTTTGAGGTTAGGTTACAATAATTCGTTTTTCTCAAGAATGGTGCGTTACCTTTTCATGGAAGTAGTGCCAGAGGAAAGGGGAGCACCCCCCTTCCTTCTCTCCCCCTCCTGCCAAACGATACTAAATTGTTACCGGCGGGGATATCATCATCATGCATTGAATATTTTATTTCATCAATATCTAAACAAAGTTACTAAATAAGACCTGGCTAAAAGGTCCCAGCAACCAGGCCATTATAATATTAATAAAAAAAAAACATTAACTGTCACTGTCAGTGTCACAAAACAATAATTTGTTTTTAAAAAATTGGCTTGTTGCGCCTGCGGCATATATCGCTCACCTAGTAATATATTGGCACATCTGTAAAAAATGCGAAATTGAGATTTTACGGCATACGTGTTTAAAAGTGCATAATCTACATAGTGGTAAAACGGCACAACGCTAGTTTCCGTTTTCATTGAGAGAGGTCGTTAGTGTCATTATACCATTATTGTCGTTTCCCCCCGCATTCACGTAAAACAACGGCTCATTGGTCAGTTGTGCGGGCCCCTCCGCTAGGTGCAGCCGCTTCAAGAACTGCGTTGGCGTAAGTGACAATTGTGACATTTCGTAAATTAAGTTAAGTAAAAAAATGGCACATTTGACAAATGTGACATCGTTTTTAAACCTTAGGGTGCGTCCACATCTGGCGAATGTGCCGCGAATGTGCAGCTCGCGAGCCGTTTGCGACCTGCCCGCGAGCTGCGCGCGTGCATTTTTGTTCGTGCGCCGCTTCTGCGCCGCCCGCGCGCAGTTCGCGCGCGACCTAAGCGCCGTACGCGATCAGCGCGCGGGCGGCGCGCTAGTTATTTCGCTCAGTTCGTTTCTGATTACTGGAGGCTAAGTACGTGTTGTCATGGAGTGGACGGAGGAGAATTGTTTACGCTTAATTGAAACATATAAAAGATTTCCAGTATTATGGGATCCTAAAGATCAATATTACTATAGAAAAAATCTAAAAAATGATGCGTGGAAAGAAATAGGTGCTATAATGGGAAGCGATTATGAACAATGCCATAGCAAACTGTTAAGTCTTTTATCGTCTTTTAGAAGAGAGAAAGGAAAAAGTCAAAAAAGTAAAGGGACAGGGAAAGGTGAGTAAAAAAACGACTTGTTACTTTTTGTGTTTTATTTTATTAATTAAATTGACTATGTGACTAATATTATTCTATATTTATAGGAGCATCCGAGACTTACAAAAGTAGATGGTTTGCCTACGACGCTTTTTCCTTTTTAGCTGATCGGGATAAACCAAGGAAACGTTTAAATACTGTAAGTAATTAAATCAACAATATTTATCTTGAAATGCAATACGGCCTTCATTTACACAATAAGAAGCAACCTCATCTCTTATTTCGTTTATTTCTCTGGAATATCTTATTTGTGGTGTTTGAATATTTGAAAGAGATGTGAAATTAGGTACGGATTGATTTATGTACATATTAGAATTGGTAGTATAAGTATCGGCGGCGTTCTGTTTCAAATAATTATGCAAGTGAATAATGCTCATAACGACCACTTCAGCAACTTCTGGTTTTAATATCATAGGTTTTCTAAGTACCCTAAAAATGGATGATGCAATGCCAAAGGCACTCTCAACAATTCTGCGAGCTCTGCTTAATCTATAGTTAGAAATACGTTCCGGTGTGCCTTTACTGTGGTTACCGGAGTATGGTTTCATCACATGTTTATCTAGAGCAAAAGCGCTGTCAGCAACAAAGAAGTAGGGTATCGCTTTAGTCCTATAAGGTAATGGTTTTTCTTGTGGTAAATTTAAGGAGCCATTTTGCATCATCTTGTAGAACTCTGTATCTTTGAATATCCCTCCATCAGATATACGCCCTTGGCAACCAACATCAGCAAACATAAATTTATAATCTGAGTCTACCAGTGCAAAAAGAACAATACTAAAAGTAGATTTGTAATTATGATATTCAGTTCCACTTTTCGGAGGTGCCTGTATGACTATATGTTTGCCGTCTATTGCGCCAATGCAATGGGGCAAATGCCATTTATCTTCGAATCCTTTACTCACTTTTAGCCATATATCTGGTCTCCTTGGCACCTGAAAAATAATAATACATTATTACAAGCAAATAATATACTTACCTATAATAAGTATATAATAATAATAAGTATATAAGTATAAGTATGTAAGTATATATAACAAGTATAGTATTCTGAGCAAATAAATTATTATCCTATTCTATTCTATTCTACAGGAACAAGCAGATATAGAACAAGATAAAGTGGACGAGCGACAGGTACAAGATGCTGGAATAAATACTGACAGTGAAATCGACCTGTCTTTTAATGAACCTCCGCCGTCCAAAAAGAAAAAATCGACGAATGATAAAATCGTAACTGAAGCCCTACAAGTTTTAAAGACTGCTACAGAAAAATTAACCGATACTTCCAAGTTGTCACAAGAAGTACATTCATTTATAAATTTTATTGGAGCCAAAATGGAATCTTATTCACGTTCAACAAAAAATATGGTTCAACAGGCAATATTTGATGTCATAATGAAAGCCGATTCTGGCCACTATGATTATCAATCAAATATGCAAGTGTCGACGCAAGGTTATACAACTTATTCTCAAAGTGCTTCTACGTCCAGACCGCACAGTCAGGAAAGTAAGTTTCTTGTACAATTTTTTGAACGGTAGTTCCGCCTCTTAAGACATATCCAGAAAGCGATTTAAAATTGCATCCATCTGCATAATATCTGTAACAAAAGAAATCAGTAGGGTTAGGCTTAGCGCGCACTACGATTGAAATCCGGTGCGAAAAAAATTCGCAATTCTGTGAACAATAGAAAAATATACTACAATCCGCGCACTGAAAAAATGATCTTTTTATTTGCTTTTATACAGGGTGTAAGGGACAGCCTTCCGAAAACTTTTACCACGTCTTCAAACCATCACCCTGAACAACGTACAGCAAGAATTTTTCGCCGGAAATAAAAACAATTTCGACTCACCATACAAATTTTACAAATGACATGCCAGATTTGTATGAAGAGTCGAATTTTTTTTTATTTCCGGCGAAAAATTGCTGTACGTTGCACATAGGGGTATTTTGCATTCCTAGCCGGGCGAAATTAGCAAAAACAACGCGTTGTTCAGGGTGATGGTCTGAAGCCATGGTTAAAGTTTTCGGAAGACCGTCCATTACACCCTGTATATGAATTGAATTGAAATGAATTTAAGTAAATTTCATGCCTATTACTCATTGTAATGAAACACTTTTTAACGGATTTAAGTCGATGGATGAGATGAGTCATCCGTGACCACGGGTTCTGTACAGAACTCGAAACGTTTGATAGTTACCTAGTTATAAAATGTCCAATTAACGCGACCTGAATCCGTTAAAAAGTGTTTAATTAAATTCCATGTCATTGTTGTACCTATGTAGTAATTTTCTTGGTTTTTGTTTCAGCTAAAGCGTGCAAAGATAGATGGAAAAACATCAGAACTAGTTACTCAAAGAATAAGAGAAGCATAATTTCTCCGTCTGGCTCCGCTGCATAACCAGTAAAAGAATATTACCTATCATCATCCTTACGTTTTTTAGACAATTTTTTAAAATCCCGACCCTCCAAAAGCAATATAGTCATCAATACAGATGAAATCGATAATAATGATAAAAACGAATCGTCAAACATGTCTGCCGGTTCAAATGCGGCTGATCTGCAGGAAACTAATTTAGGATTCACGCCACTACGTACTACCCCATCACTACCAAAAAAGACACAGATTAGTTTAAGTGACGTTAATAAATCGGCGTATGAGTTCTTTTCAAATGAAAATAAACGAACAAAGACGAAAGACCAAAATGTGGACGATTCAGACGCTGATATGGCCTTTTTCTGGAGCATGTAAAAATAATGACTCTAAACCAGAAGCGAAAATTAAAAATTGGCATACTTAATTTAGTTGAGCAAATTTTAAAAGAGCCCGCTAGCCCTATCGCATATCCGCGGTGGGCGCTAAAGCAGCTGGACCGGGAGCTCCTCCTGGAAGCCTCGATCGTGCAGGCCTGGGTGTTATCACCAGACAGGCCTGCCGACATCAACGACGAGGCGGAATGGTTCCGGGAGGCCATGTCCGAAATATGTGACGTGGCAATGCCCCGGGTCCAGCCCGGACGTGCTCGGCGCCAGGTGTGCTGGTGGTCGCGTGAGCTGACCGCTTTACGCGAGGCGTGCGTTGCTGCGCGCCACCGGTACTCCAGACACCGCAGGCTCCGTATCCGCCCTCCGGATACGGAAGTCATTCAGGCGGAGCTATACGAGGGGTACAGAGCGGCGAAGACTGCCCTCCGAGCGGAGATCCAGCGGGCCAGAGGACTGGCCCGCGAGGAGACGCTGGAGACTCTCAACAGAGACCCGTGGGGACGCCCCTACAAATGGGTGCGAGATAAACTCCGCCCATGGGCTCCCCCGCTGACGCAGAGTCTCCGGCCCCAGCTCGTGGAGGACGTGGTGAGCGCTCTGTTCCCTTCGCGAGGGGAACATTCCCCCGCCCATGGCTCCGCCTCCTGCAGTGCCAGATGCGGACCACACCGACGACGACGATGCTCCAGAGGTGACCGAGGTAGATCTGAGAGTGGCGGTACGTAGGCTGAATGCCAAGAATACCGCCCCAGGACCCGATGGCTTGCCTGGAAAAGCCTGGGTTCTGGCCTTAGAGGCTCTCGGGCCTCGACTAAGGGGGCTCCTAAGCGCATGCTTGGAGAGGGGCCAGTTTCCACTTCGTTGGAAGACGGGGAAACTGGTCCTCATAAAGAAACCAGGGCGCCCGGCGGACTCTCCGTCCGCTTACCGGCCCATCGTGCTGCTCGACGAGGTGGGCAAGCTCTTTGAAAGAGTAATTGCAGACCGCCTTGTCGGGCGGCTGGTGCGGGTGGGGCCGGATTTGGCGGAGAGCCAGTTTGGTTTCCGTAAGGGGCGCTCTACGGTGGATGCCATCATGCGCGTTCGAGCCCTCACGACGGGGGATGCTGTTGCCCGGGGTGGGGTTGTCTTGGCGGTGTCTCTTGACATCGCCAATGCCTTCAATACCTTGCCCTGGAGTTGCATTAGGGAGGCACTTCGGTATCACCGGATGCCGACCTACCTCTGTCGTGTGGTCGAGGCCTATTTGACGGACAGGGCCGTCATCTACCCCGGTCACCACGGAGAGTGGAACCGGCGAGAGATGTCGTGCGGTGTCCCACAGGGATCGGTCCTGGGGCCGCATCTGTGGGACATCGGGTACGACTGGGTGCTGCGCGCCGACCTCCCTAGTGGCGTCAGCGTAGTCTGCTACGCTGACGACACGCTAGTCCTGGCACAAGGGAGTTCGCATCAGGCGGCGGCCGAACTGGCGGCACGTGGGGTTGCGACAATCGTCGATAGGATCCGGCAATTGGGACTCGAGGTGGCATTGCACAAGTCCGAGGCCATGTGTTTTTATGGTCCTCGGAACGCGCCACTGTCGGGTTCCCAGATAACGGCGGGAGGGGTTCACATCGGCGTCGAGTCGACGATGAAGTACCTGGGACTCGTCCTCGACAGCCGGTGGAACTTCGTGGAGCATTTTCGACGTTTGGCTCCCAGACTGGAGCGGGCCGGGGCTGCTTTGAAGCGGCTCCTGCCCAATCTAGGGGGTCCAAACGCCTCCTGCCGGAGGCTCTATGCGGGGATCGTGCGGTCCATGGCCCTTTACGGGGCACCGGTGTGGGCGCGTTCTCTGAGGCTGCGACCAGCGCAGCGGTTGAACGCGTCCCAAAGGGTCATGGCCATCAGGATGGTACGGGGATACCGCACGGTCTCCCGTGAGGCGGCGAGCCTCCTTGCCGGATTGCCGCCATGGGATCTGGAGGCGAAAGTCCTCGCGCACATTTGGGTGTGGCGCGAAGAGGCGAAACTCCGGGGCATAACTCCGCTGCCGCAAGAAATTGCGGCACAGCGGACGGAGCTCCGGAGGGATCTCATGGCGACATGGAGAGTGCGATTGTCGCAACCCAGCGCTGGGCACGCCACAATTGTGGCGATAAGTCCCCTCTTTGAGGAGTGGCTGGAGAGGCGCCACGGCGTCCTCACCTTCCGCCTGACGCAGGTCCTCACCGGACATGGATGTTTCGGGAGGTTCCTGTTTAGGATTAAGCGGGAGGAAACGCCCAGGTGTCACCACTGTGTGGATCGCCCGGAGGACACGGTGGAGCATACGGTGGAGGTCTGCCCAGCTTGGGCGGAGCACCGCCGTGTCCTCACGGAGGCGATCGGCGGCGGCGATCTCTCGCGTCCGGGCCTGGTTCAGGCCATGGTTCGGAGCGAGAGTGCATGGGAGGCCGTCACCTCCTTCTGCGAAGCAGTTATGCTAGCGAAGGAGGAGGCGGAACGCGTGAGGGTGAGACAAGGTTCGCGCCCTCATGCCCCTAGTCGCCGCAGGAGACGCCCCGGGCGTCGGGAGTCGCAAGCCGATTTCCGGCCACCGTAGGCGCGGGCCTGCGGACGGTGAGCGATGGGTAGCTCGCCGTCCGATAAGGACCAGGCCCGGGTCGACGGCGCGTTGTGTTTCACGCGCGCCTCAAAGAGATGTCAGCACAAACTGACGGGGTCCGTTAGGACCAATGCCTGCCGGGGTTGCGAGTTTGTCCGAAAGGGATATCGTGGCCCTGGCACACAGGCAACGGAAGGAACACGGGTGGGTTTTAGTCAGTAAAAGTCTGACACGCCCTCCCGCTCCGCCCAGAGCGGGAGAAGTTATTTGATGATTTCCCACCCAAAAAAAAAAAAAAAAAAAAAAAAGCCCTATCGCATATTCGAGATCGATCGTTAGTTCAGAATCACCTTACCAAAGCACTCCATCGCGGGAGTCAGACTATAATTCGCCTGTACATATGGGATCTTATGGAAGTCCAAGACCTGAGCAGACACAGACAACTGGTGCTTATGGAGGTTCAGCAACTCAGCAGATGCAACCCGCACTACAGCAGACGCAGCCGGCACTCCAGCAACTACAGGCAACTGGTGCTTACGGAGGTGCACCAACTCAGCAGATGCAACCCGCACTACAGCAGACGCAGTCGGCACTCCAGCAAATACAGACAACTGGTGCTTACGGAGATGCACCAACTCAGCAGATGCAACGTCCGACTCAAGTGTATTTACCGATGTATTCTCCAGTTACCCCGAATACACCTCAGTCACATCAAGCACTGCGCCAACCTCATGATGAAACTGATTTCAATGACTTTTAAATTTTTGGTATTTAGGCCATCGCGCTAAGTAAATTTGTACGATTTGTGTTTCTTAACGACTTAAGCGCTAACGACCATAAGGTACTATTTCTTGTGGAGTGTCACATTTTAGGAAGAGATACTTTTAATTTTATCAGTATAAGTAATTATTAAAAAAAAATGTACCGGGTAAAACGGGGTGAATAGAAATGCAGGGGTGAATCGAGACGCAACTTTAAAATGGATTTTAACCTTGATTTACTTAATATAGTTTGTTGCCAAGGCACTTAATCGTTAACTATAGTACAGGTGACACAATAAAGTCCTTTTTGGCAACAAAAGATATTATTTCAACGTTAAAATCCATTGTAAAATTGCATCTCGATTCACCCCTGAATTTCTATTCACCCCGTTTTACGGTACTTAATAAAAACAGAAGATGTCAACACTTGATCTCAAATAAATAAATAAACACACATTATGCTAAGTTAGGACAAATCTAGTATCGATAACTACTGCTTATCAAATCATACCTAGTCTAGATAGATTTAGTCAAGTCAATCAATGTTTTTCCAAAATAAAACAAATAAAACATAAAAAGATATTTTACTAACCTTAATGTTATCAATAGTCTTTCTTCAGGACAGATTGGTTCCCTCCAATGTGTATGCTGCTTCTGAAGCCCAACTTTCACTTTGACAATATAAAATCGTAACATTCTGGTGACATTTTATATACGTCGGGAAAACGATCAGGGAATTCATGTAATTGTTCCATTATTTTAAAATATCTGTGCTCTTGTGACAATTTCCACACTGGGTGCACCAAATATCTTCTGGACCTTTCGGACAAACTCGCAACCCTGGCAGGCATTGGTCCTAATGGACTCCATCAGTTTGTGCTGACATCTCTTTGAGGTGAGCGTGGAACACAACGCGCCGTCGACCCGGGCCTGGTCCTTATCGGACGGCGAGCTACCCATCGCTCACCGTCCGCAGGCCCGCGCCTACGGTCGCGGTGCCCGAAAATCGGCTTGCGACTCCCGACGTCCGGGGCGTCTCCTACGGCGACTAAGGGCGCGAGGGCGCGAACCTTGTCTCACCCTCACGGGTTCCACCTCCTCCTTCGCTAGCATAACTGCTTCGCAGAAGGAGGTGACGGCCTCCCATGCACTCTCGCTCCGAACCATGGCCTGAACCAGGGCCGGACGCGAGAGATCGCCGCCGCCGATCGCCTCCGTGAGGACACGGCGGTGCTCCGCCCAAGCTGGGCAGACCTCCACCGTATGCTCCACCGTGTCCTCCGGGCGATCCACACAGTGGTGACACCCGGGCGTTTCCCCCCGCTTAATCCTAAACAGGAACCTCCCGAAACATCCATGTCCGGTGAGGACCTGCGTCAGGCGGAAGGTGAGGACGCCGTGGCGCCTCTCCAGCCACTCCTCAAAGAGGGGACTTATCGCCACAATAGTGGCGTGCCCAGCGCTGGGTTGCGACAATCGCACTCTCCATGTCGCCATGAGATCCCTCCGGAGCTCCATCCGCTGTGCCGCGATTTCTTGCGGCAGCGGAGTTATGCCCCGGAGTTTCGCCTCTTCGCGCCACACCCAAATGTGCGGTGCACCTACCTACATTTAAGATTTGTTGTAAACATAAGTTAATATTGTATGTTTTCCAGTGCCAGTTGTTGTCGAGGAATATCTGTTGGATGACACTTTTGAAATTAGCTCTGCCGATATACCAGAGCATGAAACAGAGAATACTGCCCAAGCTAATATTCCAGGTATGCTTGAGAATTCTGTCTACTATAAATTACTCTCAAGACATTTTTATTTCAATCACATCATTGCAATAAATGTAATTTCTTTCCCTTTTAGATATGGACAAGTCGGCCATCCTGCAAGTTGTTGAAGACAATGACTCTCAAAAAGGTATCTATAGCATTCTTCATCATCATATCATTAGATATAAATGTACAGTAAACTGAACAGTTGTTCAACGTGTGTCTGTAGCAGGATGTCAGATTTTTTTAAGCCGCTCATGAAGCATCTAACTAACTTGACGAATACCTACCACTATGCCACTATAATGATGAATATACTCCTCAATATCTATACCCAGCAGTAGTAAAATTGTTTGATATTAAATAACACCAATAAATTTTAATATATTTTATGGTTCAGAAAATAAATGGGACAGGTGGCACCCACACGCTTTGAAAACTAGGGTGTCAAAAGTTTTAAAATCCACAGCAACCAGAACAGGTGTCACCTCTCAACTGGATAAATTAAGTACAGCTCGGTTGGAACTGGTACAGCTGCAAATGGAGAATACCAGAAAGGAACAGCAGTTTATGGAGGAGCAACATAATCTAAAAATGTTACATTTATGTAATGATGAGAGAAGAAGAGAAGAAATCCATGCCCTGCTGATCGAAAAAAATTAGGTGTGGGCCTGTGCCGAGTGGCATGATTTAGTAAATCTGTCTGTATTTATAATATTATGTTTTTGTTTATAGTTATTATGTTTGTGTTTTATTTAGAATAATGACCCCGACTTTGACTTAAGTAAGTCAGACTTTGATGTAGAAAAATAAAAACTTGTTTGTAATATAAAAATGTTTTATCTATACTAATATTATAAAGAAGAAAACTTTGTTTGTTTGGTTGTAATGAATAGGCTCAAAAACTACTGGACCGATTTTAAAAATTCTTTCACCATTCGAAAGCTACATTATCCACGAGTAACATAGGCTATATTTTATTTTGGAAAAAAATAGGGTTCCGTAAGATATTTGGGTTTTTCGGACACAAGGTGTAAAAAATCAACCAGAAAAGTTACTTATTTTGCGTACGCTGCCTAAACTATAAAAGACAGAACCATAAAATGTTCTAACTAATTGTAGATCTTATAAATATCTACAAAAAGTCCGCGACACACTATACCTATCTATGTCGAGTGAGGCACAACAACCGTTTTTTTATTTAAAAATCTTGATTTTTTTTTGGACTACATTTAAACGCGTTTATTTTACTCATGCTATTAATCCTTATCAAAATAAATTATTTCATCACTAAGTACAGTTTATGTAGATAATATTTGGTCTTTGAATGACTAAAATTGGACGTTTGGTTTTGAAGTTATGGCGAAATTAAAATATTACGATTTCTGCTGCACGGCCCGTCGCGAAGTGGGCGTCACCAAGGCGGGCGTGCGCGTGCGGGAGGGGAATTTATATCTATGAGTAAGGTACCCGCGCGGCTCAGTCGCGAGGTCGGCTCCATACGCAGCGGTCGTGCGCGAAGTCTAATAATTTTCGTGCGATTTTTTTTAGATTTCGTTCTTAAAACTACACCTACGCAAAAGTTCTTCTCAGAGCTAAACAACAGTTCTTTTCAGGGCTAACCAACAGTTCTTTTCAGGGCTAAACAACAGTTCTTTTCAGAGCTAGAATATTACACGCTATTAACATTTTCTTAAACATTTGAAAATGCCTAAGAGAGTCAGGTCTCAACTTTCTAAACATAGTTCTCAAGCACGGGCAGCAAGAATACGTCGTATGGGAGAATCTTCACCTGAACGTTCACCACGCCTTGCTGAACAAAATCAGAGAAACTCTCAGGTACGCGCACGAGAGTCGAGTGTCGAACGTTCGCAACGCCTTGCACAACAAAATCTGAGAACCTCTGAGTTACGTGCACGAGAGTCGAAGTTCCCAACGTCTTCATGAACAAAATGTAAGGACCTCTCAGTTGCGCGAAAGAAAGTCGAGTGTCGAGCGTTTGCAGCGACTTAGAGCTCAGGCAGAGAGACAGCAGTTGTCCACAAATAGAGTTCGCAATCGAATTTTAGCTAACAGCAACAGACTGGCTTTCAGATTTGATCCGCAGGTTGATTATGCACAACAAGCGTCCGTCCAAATCGGAGTCATGAATAAGATCTGCTCTAACTGCTCTGCCAAGAAATGGGCAGACGAACCTAATGGTATGTGCTGTGCTTCAGGTAAAGTTTGTCTTCCTAACCTTCAGGAGCCGCCACAACCAATAAAAAATCTTTTAACTAATAACCATCCATTATCTGGTCATTTTTTAACAAACATACGTAGATACAATAGTCTTTTTCAAATGACTTCGTTTGGCGCAAAAGAAATCAGGGAAGGAAATTTTATGCCTACTTTTAAAATTGAAGGACAGGTGTATCATCTCATTGGTAGCCTTTTACCACCATCAGGCCAAAACCCACAGTTCTTGCAAATATATTTTATTTCGGATGCAGACCAGTTATCGTTGCGATCAAGCATCGCACCAACCTTAAAAATGGATTTAATTCGCGAATTACAGACCGCTTTGAATAATCATAACGTGTATATACGAAGTTTTAAACAAAACTTAGAACTTAACTCCTCAGATAATTTAAAGTTAATTATTCATTCAGATCGCACTCCACAGACAGCACACAGAGGCAGATATAATGCTCCCAGAAGACAATGGTCCCAGGGATATAGTCTTACACGGTAGATACGGACAGCTCAAGAGTTTCTGAGCTACATCGGTCTTATGATCCACTACAGTATCCTATAATGTTTGTGACAGGAGAAGACGGTTATTATTTGACTATCCCTCAGCAGGGTTCTGCGCGTAATAAAACTGTTTCGTGTATGCAATTTTATGCATTTAGATTAATGTTTAGAACTAACTCTTTTAATCCGTTACATTATTACAGAGACTTATTTAGTCAATATTGTGTTGACATGATGGCGAAAATGATATCGGAAAGATTAAATTATATTTCTCGGAATCAACAAAGACTGAGGGCTGATGACTACATTCATCTCAGAGATGCCTTAAATCATGACGCAAATATTGACCCATCAAATATCGGTCAACATGTCATATTGCCATCGTCATTTACGGGTTCTCCGCGTTTCATGCACGAGAAAACGCAGGACGCGATGACGTACGTCCGAAATTATGGTAGACCTGACTTATTTGTCACTTTTACATGTAACCCCGAATGGCCTGAAATTAAAGCGGAGCTGCTACCAGGACAACGGTCTTTCGACCGTCATGACATAATTTCACGTGTATTTCATTTAAAGATGAAGAAATTCATCAAATTATTTATCAAAGAACAGATTCGGTAAAGTAAAATGTTATATGGCAAGTGTGGAGTGGCAAAAGCGCGGTTTACCTCATTGTCATTTGCTGTTCTGGCTAGAAACTAAAATACAACCAGATGAGATCGACAGTGTCATAGTTGCGGAGCTACCCGATCAACAAATTGATCCGGTACTACACGACATTATAACTAAAAATATGGTACATGGACCCTGCGGAGAACATAATTTAGCTGCACCATGCATGAAGAACGGTGTCTGCACAAAAAAATACCCTCGCCGTTTCATGAACGATACCCAGACCGAAGAGGATGGGTATCCAGTTTATTGTAGGCGCGATACAAGAAATGGCGGTCGGAGCACTACGCTACAAATCAGGGGCAACATGGTGACGATAGATAATAGGTGGATTGTTCCATACTCCCCGCTACTATGTAAGACTTTTAACGCTCATATAAACGTGGAGTATTGCCACTCTGTCCAAGCCATTAAATATATATGTAAGTATATAAATAAAGGTTCAGATCAGGCAACTTTTAGCCTTAGAAACCCACACGATGAGGTCAAAAACTATTTAAATGGCAGGTACATAAGCACATCTGAAGCTGTCTGGCGTTTATTTGAATTTCCCATTCACGACCGGCATCCTACTGTAGTGCATTTGGCCGTTCATCTAGAGAACGGTCAAAGGGTGTATTTTACACCAGGGACAGCTCATCAAGTGGTCCAAAACCCAGGCAATACCACATTACTGGCATTTTTTGCTCTCTGTAATGAAGATGAATTCGCGAAAACTCTTCTGTATCATGAAGTCCCGCAATACTATACATGGGCAAATAATAAATTCACTAGAAGGAGGCGTGGTGAAGATGTAGTTGGACATCCGGGGATAAAAAAAGATGCCGCTTTAGGTAGAGTCTACGGGATACATCCATCCCAATCTGAGTGTTTTTATCTTAGGATTCTACTGCACCACGTACGCGGTCCGACCTCATTTGCATACCTTAAAACTGTAAACGGTATTGTCAAAGAGACGTAGGGTAGACTGGGTACGGTTGTGCCAGGGTACGGTTGTGACAATCGTAATATTTGCGAAACTATAAGGAATACCGGGGAGGGTGTAAGGGGAGAGAGGAGCGCCATGCGTGTCTGAGCGTGTTTCTCAGTATTGCGTCAGCCAACGCGCGACGTTGACGTTAGTAGAGGCCCTCAATACTTTTTACCAGTCAAAAGTAAGTATTTTTGTTCGATTTCTTTTAATGATTGTTGTTATATGTGTACAGATACAGTAATAAGTGTTATTTTTCATTATTTGTTAAACATTAGTTGTTTGATAGCAGTGCTTACTTTTTACGTCCATTATTTTGTATTGCTGTAGTGATTGATATTTCGCGAAAGAGTGCTTTGGGTACGGTTGTGACATTTTTTTTGGGTACGGTTGTGACGAAAAAAAAATAAAAAAAAATTGCTTTTAGATACCAAGAAAACGTTTGAGGAAGACGGAAAGAGGTCAATGTGGCATAGGAAAATATGAAGATGCTTATATAGAAGTGAAACGAGGCATATCAATACGGAGAGCTGCAGAAATGCACGAAGTTAATCGCATGTCTTTGTTGCGATACATTCGAAAACGCGATGAAGCCGGCGCGGACTACACTAAAGACAGCATCAGCATGGGGTATGTTGCTCATAATAAAGTTTTCTCTGAGGAGCAAGAACAGCAGATGTCAAAATATATAACTCGTTGTGCTGAAATATATTTTGGCCTGTCTCCGAAAGAGGTACGGAAGTTAGCTTTTGAGCTTACAACTAAATATAATCTCAAGCGACCTGCTACTTGGCTTGAGAATGAGATGGCTGGAGAGGAATGGTTTCGCTCATTCATGAATAGAAATCCTTCACTGTCTGTTCGTGTAGCTCAAGCTACTAGCCTTTCAAGAGCAACGAGCTTTAATAAAACAAACGTGGAAGCTTTTTATGACAATTTGCAAATTGTTTTGGACAGACATTCCTATGAGCCACAGGATATATACAATGTGGACGAAACAGGTGTCACTACTGTACAAAAACCGGATAAAGTAGTAGCAAGACGTGGCATACGGCAAGTGGGAGCTCTTACTTCAGCTGAACGAGGCACATTGGTCACAGTTACATTTGCAGTAAATGCCTTGGGCAATACTATTCCTCCTTTATTTATATTTCCTCGGGTTCGTTATCACGATCATTTTGTTAGAGACGGGCCTGTAGGATCGATTGGAACTGCTAATCCTTCAGGGTGGATGCAAGATGCGTCATTTCTAGTATTTCTCGAACATTTCAAGAAATTTTCAAATGCTTCTCTAACGCATAAGATCTTATTAGTGCTAGATAATCATTCCTCACTTATCCACATTAATACATTGGATTTTTGTAAAGAAAATGGGATCACTTTGCTTTCATTTCCTCCACACTGCTCGCACAAACTGCAGCAGCCCCTGGATAGATCTGTCTTCGGACCTTTAAAAAAAGCTATAAACACTGCATGTGACGGGTGGATGCGAAGTCACCCTGGAAGAACAATGTCAATCTACGACATACCAGGTATTGTAAAAACTGCAACGCCTCTTGCTTTAACACAAGCGAATATTCAGGCTGGTTTTTGCAAAACTGGTATTTACCCTTACAATCGTAATCTATTCGACGAAATTGATTTTGCTCCATCTTTTGTAACGGACCGACCAAATCCAGACACTGAACAGAACAATCCTGCAACATCATCTTCTGCAATTGATAGGCAAACCCCTGTGACAGGAGCCACTAATAATATCGAATCATATTTTATAACGAACAGACCAAATCCTGACACTGAAGAAAACAATCCTGCTCCTAACAGTGAAATACCACCGGTATCTCAACTATTAGACTTTTCGTTAGGAGAGAACAATCTTGGACCTAATGATGAAACACCGCCACTTTCACATTCCATATTGGGCGAATCTTCAATTCAAAATCATAGCAATGATCAGCCACTTGCATTATCCTCAGCCACAGCACTTGTTTTTTCCCCTGATACTGTTCGGCCCTTTCCAAAGGCTCCCCAAAGAAAATCAAGAGGTTCCAGACTCAAAAAGTCAACCATTTACACAGACACGCCTGAAAAAGAGGCAGTAAGGCAAGAGTATGAAGAAAGACAAAAACGGTTGCATGCTAAACAGGTGAAGAAAAACCTTAATGAACCAAAAGGAAAAAATAAAGGAAAAGGAAAAAACAAAGCGGACAAACGGAAGGCATCACCGCCGTCATCAGATGAAGAAGAATATTTTTGTCTGGTATGTGTAGGCGCATATTTCGATAGTAGGCCTCGCGAAAAATGGATAAAGTGCCAAGGAAAATGTGAACTCTGGTCCCACTTTGAGTGCACAGATGGTAGTCGCCTTTATAATATATGTCACAATTGTGATGACTCTGACTAGATCTTCCTTAGAATTATTATGTTTCAGATTTAAAATTTGCGTTTCTTTATTTTTATATATTGTATGTTGATTAAAATATTAACCAATTATTAATGTTAATTTTTTTTAAGAAGTTGATTGAGCTATAGCATTTATTTGTGATTTAGTTTGTATTTTGACATTGTTACCGTATTGTATAATTAGAATTCTTAAGTTAACTTTTTGGACTGATTGTAATTTAAGACTGATTAAAGTACTTAATTTATAAGCAAGCAAACTACTACAGTGTCATATTAAAAGTGATTGATGACCATTTTGGTGTATTTTTGAACCTGTCACTATCGACCCCAAGTACTGTCACAACCGCCCCTGGAGTGTGGTCGGTTGTGACATTTCTCTTTTTTTTTCTAACTTACTCTTGTCAGTTAGCCATTGTACTTAGAAATACAATTTTAGTATTTATACGAGTACGTAGGCAAATGTACTCTTCACAATAAAAAACTGTTTTTTTACAACTAACTGCCAAACAAGCAAACAAGCAAATTTATTGGCCGTCAAATGAAAATTGTCACAACCGTACCCAGTCTACCCTATCAAGCAGCTTGCCGTGACCGAGGTTTACTTGAAAACGATGACCATTGGGGTAACACTTTAAGCGAAGCTTCGTTATCACATTGTCCAAAAAAACTAAGGGAGTTATTCGTAGTCATACTTTTATTTTGTCAACCATCGGAACCATTGAAGTTATGGGATACTTTCAAAGATCAGTTCTGTGAAGATATTAGACATCGTATCAGACAACAAAATCAGGATAACACTTTACCCTTCACTGAAGTCATTTATAATGAAGGATTAATCGAAATAGAAAACAAACTTCTAGAATTAAACGACAAAAATTTAAGTGATTTTGGATTACCTTCTCCCGTTCGTACCCAGAATAATACTATTGACATAATGGTACAACAGTATAACAGAAATGATCTAACAGCGTTTGTTAATGAAAATGTGCCAAAATTAGTACCAGATCAAAGACATGCTTATGAGACTATTGTGGACAGCGTGAACAATAACATGGAGAGATTATTTTTTTGGACGCACCAGGAGGCACCGGAAAGACTTTTCTCGCAAATTTGATACTTGCTAAGATACGGCAATCAGGGAACATAGCGATTGCAGTTGCTTCGTCAGGAATTGCTGCAACTCTCTTGAACGAAGGAAAAACTGCTCACTCTACGTTTAAACTCCCGCTATCCGTATCTTTAGATCAACGGTCTACGTGCTCTATTCGGAAAAATGGGCCTCTTGGTAAGTTGCTGCAAGACGCGTCGTTGGTAATATGGGATGAATGCACCATGAGTCATAGAGCTCATGTGGAGGCCGTGGACCGTACTTTAAAAGACCTCCGAAGCTCTGCTAATGTCATGGGTGGTATCACTTTTGTATTTGCTGGAGATTTCCGACAAACGCTTCCAGTCGTCAACAGAGGTACGCGAGCAGTTAAGTCCCATGTAATAGGGGGCGAGCCTATTGCCATCAACCGGGCACAAATCCAGACTCCGGGCTGCTTCTGAGAAATTCCTAATGGAAAATCCCAATATCACTTTGCCCGACCTGGGAATCGAACCCGGGACCTCATGCTCAGCAGTCGTTACGACCACTAGACCAACGAGGCCTACCTACCTACCTACCTATCTGTTATAAAATTAATGAATGAAAATAACCTAACATTAAGTTTCTAGTATGGTGCCTTTCTTCACCAATGGGATTGGCTACGGAAGGGGGAAATATAGGCTGTGGTGGAACAATTACTTCAGAGTCCTCTGGAGGTTCCATTTCTTTTTTTTTCGTGCCAAGTTATGTAATATAGCACAGGCTACAATTGCATCTTGTGCAAGCTGTAGCTTACACCTTAATCCAATGCTCAGAACTGGAAATCGTCTTTTCCAAACTCCAAAGCATCTTTCAATGACATTTCGTGTTCGTATTTGTGACTCATTGTACAAACTTTGAGCTGGTGTGTCTGGGTTTTGAAAAGTAGTCAGTAGGTAATTGGTTTGTTCATAACCACTGTCTCCAAGTATAATTCCATTACCAAATGCATGATTCTCACAGTGGAATTTTACACATGAATTCGCAAATATCATGCAATCATGGGTAGAGCCAGGCCAACGTTCAACTACATCTTGGAACACCAACTCTGCTGGAACACATTGCTTGCACATTATACGAAAAAAAGCCTTTTCGGTTCCTAAATTCTTCAGCTGTGTTACCACTCTAGGGAAACTGGCTACTTTATAAAATTCTTCCTGAGACCTTCTGATATCTTCATCACTTCTTGGCAACTTTATGAATGTTGGCCTTAGATATGCTATAGCTTCTGTAACTTTTTTTACAATACGGCATATAGTGGAGCTATGAATGCCACCAAAATCACCAACGGTGATGTAGAAACTCCCAGTGGCATAAAACCGCAGTGTAATTAGTAACTGTAACATGGGTGGGATACACTGATTCCTGAAACAAATAAAAGCGCGTAAGTATTTAAACTGAAACTACTGTACCTACCTATTATATAGGTAAGGTAGGTAAGTATCCTAACCTAGATCACAAAACTTACCTTTGTGTTTCGTGCTTGATTTTATCTTCAATCAGGGAAAGTACAAATCCGGGGATAGTAAAGACACCAATAATTATAGACCCGTGTCCGTGTTGCCGGTCTTCAGCAAGGTGTTTGAAAAGGTAATATCAAATGCTCAATCATTTTAACACCAATAAAATCTTACACGATCAACAGTATGGTTTCACCAAGGGACGTTGTACGGCTGACGCCGGTGTCACCTTATTAAAACACATATTTACGGCGTGGGAAGAGGCCCAAGACGCCATAGGAATCTTTTGTGACCTCTCCAAGGCATTTGATTGCGTCCACCACGAAACATTACTCTTGAAACTTGAGCATTACGGCCTTGGAAAACTTGCGCTCAGTTTAGTAAAATCTTATTTAAATGATAGACAACAGCAAGTTCAAATAAATGGAGTCAATTCACTCGGCTTAAAAGTAAAAATTGGTGTACCACAAGGCTCGATATTAGCGGCCTTTACACACACACTATCGCGCGTGAAACAGCAATCGTGCGCGAAAGAGCGCGCGTATAAAGGAAGTTAAAGAGAAAGGAAAAGACCACGCGCCGCGCTCAGCAGTCATGCGCGCAATCGCGTTTCCTCTGGTGGTCTGTTATTTATAATTCTTTCGCGCATGACAAGATGGCGGACATAGTTACGTACGTGGAATAAAGAGTTAATATTGGAGTTCATTACACTATACAAGTCTATTTGTTGCCTCTGGAAAATCAAGTCCGAAGAATATAAAAACAAAAATCTTAAAGACAAAGCTTATAAAAAAATAATTGACTTTTGTAAAGAAAAAGGTTTTCCTAACGCCAATCGTGATTTTGTGGTTAAGAAATTACAAAGCTTAAGGGGCTCGTTCCGAAAAGAGCTTAAGAAAGTTACAGACAGCCAGCGTAGTGGTAGAGGAACGGACGACGTGTACAAATTTTCCCTCTGGTACTTTGACTATATGCTCTTTATTAAGGACCAAGAAGTACCTACTAACAGCATATCTAACTTTGATGAAGATCTAGAGAATTACAGTATAAATGGTGACAATTTTCATCAAAATGTTATTTCGTCTCATGAAGAAGGTAGAACAGAAAATATAGTTAAAGTTGGTAAAACTGAACAGCAAAATAAAGTCGTAAGTGAGTTTTGTGATTTTTATTTGTAGTAACAGTAAAGATTACACATTCATTTTGTTGGAATATATACTTGTAAATCTGTAGCCTTGTTTACATGACATTAGAACTATTTATACTAATCTGTGAGCATCGTTATATAGCCAACTCGTTCTTGATGTGCTAGCTCGCTCTTCCCTTTTGCACGTCTGCCATTGCATAGTTCGCATGTGTCGCCCTTTTATTTTTACTATTAATAAATACACCACTGTTATTTTATCAAAACCTCGTTTAATTTAACAGGTTATGGGCCCAGACATGCTCTAACATAAAAGTCCGCGAGTTTGTTTTCTGTAAATTCAGTGATTGATAATTTACTAAAAATCTCGATTCTAACCTCACTTCGTATCTGACACCGCGTGTGAAAAAAAAACTTTCAATTGTTTTCTTTCTATCAAGCTGAAAAATGTCTTCGAATAACCACATGACTCTTATTGAGAAATTGACCGGTCGAGATAACCTTTCGAGCTGGAGGTTTGCCGTACAAACATACCTCGAACATGAAGAACTCTGGGAATGCGTGGCGGGCGCCGGCACCGTAGATCCAAAGATGGATTTAAAAACAAAATCTAAAATTATCCTTTTAGTGGATCCGATAAACTATATCCACGTGCAGGATGCCAAAACCGCTAGAGGTCTGGGGCAACCTCTGCAAGGCGTTCGACGATTCAGGACTTATGCGTCGAGTTGGGTTGTTAAGAGACCTGATAACAATTACACTAGATAGTACTCAAAGCATAGAGGACTATGTTAATAAGATAATGACAACTGCACACAAGCTCCGCAACATAGGGTTTCAGGTTGATGATGAGTGGTTGGGTACATTATTACTCGCCGGGCTCCCGTATCATTACAAACCCATGATTATGGCATTTGAAAGCTCCGGTGTCAAAATAACAGCTGATTTGGTCAAAAGAAAACTGTTACAGGAAGTCAAGATCTCTGATTACTCTGATACTAGTGTACTGTTTGCTAATAACGCAAAGAATAAACAACCTATCAAACCATCCAATAAAAAAGGACCGAGATGTTACACGTGCAACAAATACGGGCACGTCAGTAAAAACTGTAAAGTGAAGACTAAGAAACAAAGTGACAACTCTTATGTAGCCGTCTTTTCAGCGACTAGTAGCAACAACTCTAGGTGGTTCATTGACTCGGGTGCCTCAATGCACATGACAATGAATCAGGACTGGATATATGATGAGTCACCACCACCAGTCAAAACAATAAGAGTTGCTAACAATAAAGAATTACATGTCAAGAGCTGTGGTAAGGTGAACATAAATGTTATACAGAAAAATGGCTCCGCAAGTACCGTACAGGTAAAAAATGTCCTTTTTGTACCCGAGTTAGCCGCTAGTCTTCTCGTCAGTCAGATGATCAAGAATAAATGTAACATAAAGTTTGACAGTAAAGGTTGCAGTATATTCAATAAAGATAATGTAGAAGTAGCTACAGCAAAACTTGTTGATAATATGTACAAGCTAAATATTGCCTCCGTTCAGGCGTTTATATCTGAAAGTACTAATAATGATTTTTATCTATGGCACCAAAGGATGGGTTGTCTCATGATGTTCCACAGACTTACACAGAAGCGCTGTCGTGTAATGATTCTCAGCTGTGGACTGCAGCCATTCAGGAAGAGTTGAAGGCACACAGTGACAACGGCACCAGGCAGTTAGTGGAGAAGCCACCCGACGCCAGAGTTATCGGATGCAAATGGGTATGTCGTGTGAAGGACGAACCAACAAGACCAAGGTACAAAGCAAGGCACTGTGCTAAAGGATTTTCACAGAAAAGTGGCATTGACTACACTGAAACATTCTCACCCACAGTTAGGTATGACTCCATTCGCTTATTGCTATCTGTTGCAGCAGAGAAAGGTATGACTATGATGCAATTTGATATTAAGACTGCTTTCTTATACGGTGAATTGCATGAACACATTTACATGACGCCGCCAGAGGGCCTTACCGTTCAACAAAATCAAACTTGTAAGCTTATAAAATCATTGTATGGCTTGAAACAAGCACCCCGGTGCTGGAATGCTAAGTTTGATTCGGTGTTGAAGAAATATGGCTTTGTGAACAGTCATGCTGATAGATGTGTGTACAAAAGCTGTATCAGAGGAACAAAAGTTTACCTATTACTTTATGTTGATGATGGATTGTTACTATCAATAGATTCAACCATACAGAATTCCTTCTTCAGTTCATCCAGAACATCAGTATGTTCTGGATGAACTGAAGAAGGAATTCTGTATTAAAATTTGCAAACCATCCAACGTCATCGGAATGCAAATAGAACAAACTACTGATTACATTTTTATTCATCAAACAAAGTATATTGAGAACCTACTAATAAAATTTGGTATGTGTGATGCCAATCCGATTAGTGTACCTGCAGATCCACATGTAACACTTGTGAAAAGCTCTGTGTCTAGCAATGAGACAAAGATACCTTACAGAGAAGCTGTAGGATCTCTAATGTTTGCTGCCATAGTAAGCAGACCCGACATAATGTATGCAGTAAGCACTGCAAGCCGCTTTCTTAATAGCTATGACGAAACGCACTGGAATGCAGTCAAGCAGATCTTCAAATATTTAAAACAAACCAGTCATTTTGGACTTTGTTTCAGATCTAACTTAGGTGGCATTTTAGAATGTTACTCTGATGCTGACTATGCCAACGACCCAGTTACAAGACGATCTACTACGGGATACGTCTTCATGAAAAACGGGGCCGCCGTGACGTGGTGCAGTCAACGACAACCAACTGTCGCACTCTCTACCACCGAGGCCGAGTTCATGGCCTCCTGTTGTGCTGCCAAGGAAGCTCTTTGGGTTTGACAACTCATGCTCGATTTGAACCATTTTAAACAAGGTTGTATTACTCTTAATATTGACAACCAAAGTGCTATATGTCTTATTAAAAATAATGATCATCATAAGAGATGCAAACACATTGATGTCAGATTTAATTTTATAAGGGAGAAATATGTAGAAAAACTAATTGACCTAAAATATGTTTGTACCAACCAGCAATTGGCTGATATTTTTACAAAACCGTTGAATAGGGTCAAATTTATCTCCTTAAGAAAACAAATTGGTGTTGTTGCAAATCCGAAAATCAAATGTTAGGGTTCAATGTGTATATTAGAGTCAAGATTTTGTTTGCTATTGTTGTTGTTATTGTTTAGAATAAGCAAGGCTAAAATTTAGAGGGAGTGTTGGAATATATACTTGTAAATCTGTAGCCTTGTTTTCATGACATTAGAACTATTTATACTAATCTGTGAGCATCGTTATATAGCCAACTCGTTCTTGATGTGCTAGCTCGCTCTTCCCTTTTGCACGTCTGCCGTTGCATAGTTCGCATGTGTCGCCCTTTTATTTTTACTATTGTTAAATATACCACATAAATATACATTTATCAAAACCTCGTTTAATTTAACAGGTTAACATTGTAACATTTAACTTATACCTAATTAAATTTTATTAATCTACTCTTTAAGCTCTTCCACTTGAGACCATACGATCTTGCCACTCAACACTTCCATCGGTATTAAAATATGTTTTATATTGGTCTCTATTTCGTTTAGCTTCCAAACTCATTTGAACGGTAGAACGTCTTTGGAGATTAATTAACCCTAGAGTAGTCGCGTGGTCTACATATGTAATCCACTCATACAAAATTACAAATTTCCAAAAATCGGATAGCGCCACTTATTTTATCCTTCGGGTACTTTAAGTTGAATAGTTAGTTAGGACGCACGCGCTCAGTGCGGCGCAAGCGTTGGTTGCGCGTGGTTGTGAAACAGGAGCAGCGCAAAGTCCGCGGTCTACGAGTGTATGCCGCGCGACCTATTACGTAAGTATTTTTGCTGTAGTTGTTGCTTTTATTTTATGCAAGTAATTACATTTAGATTTTATTGTAAAGTTAGTCAGCTTATTTATTATTTATTGCATTATGTATATTAATGTTTTTGTTTATTTTTGCAGGTAATTTGTACAATAATTATTATTTAGAAGAAAGTTATGGATAGACAAGTTGCTCAGATTGAGGCATGGTTGGGTGAAGATGATAGCCGTGACGATCTTCATGACGATTTCTCAAGTTCAGATGATGAAGAGGATCATCTTGAGGAGCAGTTTTCTGACTCAGCATCAGAACAAGACATATCAGGTGAGGTTGAATCAGAACAAGACATATCAGGTCAGGTTGAATCTGACAGTTCGGCATCTGAAAGTGAACCAATTCAGAGCAGAAGGCGTGGTGATATTTACCTTGGTGTAGATAACACTGTCTGGACAAAGACAGCTCCTCTGAATAGGGGAAGAACCAGGAGCCATAATATCGTTTTTGTGCCTCCTGGTCCTAAAGGAATCGCACGACAGAAAACTAGCCCTGCAGATTGTATGTCGGGCACGTATTTGAATATCGAAGATTAAAATACCTACTGTTAAAATATCGATGTTCATAACATCGAAAATGGAAAAATCGAACGACCATAAAACCGAAAATTAAAATAACGAAAGTTTATAGTATCGAATGGTTAAATATCCTACGTCCAATATATCTAAAATCTAAATATCTACAAAAGTTACATCGAAAGATCCAAATATCGAAATACAGATTATCGAATGTCCTAAATATCGAAGTACAAACTATCGAACGTCCTAAATATCGATGGGTACATAGAACATCGAAAATGAATATACCTACGTGTAAAAATGGGTTAATTTTCAACATTTAATACATTCATTAATTCACCCTAAAAATACGTACCTACAAGTTAAAATATCGAAAAAAATTTGATGTAAGTAGTATGAGTGGAAAAAGGTTGCTTCTGCAACGTCTCCGGCGCTACGGGAAGTGCAACCCCTTCGCCCTTGCGTAACAAAGAATAGGCACCCATGTTCACCTCCGCAGCTTCGGCTTGCTGGTCGCCTCCGGCGACCAGCCTCAGCCGCTACGGCTCCCACGGGTGCCTATGCTTTGTTACAGCGGGCGGAGGTTGTCCTCCCTTCGCGCCTCCGGATTTTTATATACACTCTAGGGGTAACAGCCAAAAGACTACGTAAATTCGGGGTGCCCCAATTCGGTTTTGGAACAATTTTGACCTATTTTATCCATGAAAATCAGTGTCTAGTGTACAAGCATAGGTCAATCGTGAAGGTATTATTTAGGTCTTTAAATTAAAATATTTTCTTGAAAGTCAATATGTTGTGCTACTAAAGTTAGTGACAGAAACGTATCGCTGCAAAACCGACTCCACGTAGTCTTGTCTGCCCTACCCCTAGAGTGTAATTTAGAATCGCGTAGGCGCGGAGGGGCGAGGCAGCCCGCGAGCTGAGGAGCAGGTGGTTTTAACACCCGCCGCCGCAGCTGAGGTTGGCCGGCGAAGCCGGCCAACAAGCCGAAGCTGCGGTGGTGAGCGTTTAGACCATCTGCGACGTTAAGCTCGCGTGGGACTGCCGGAGCCCTGCAGCGCCGGAGCCGTGACAGAAACCATGCTTGCTTGCATGTTGCATGATTGCTGCATGCTTGTTTGCTGCTAGATGGTAATCAGTTACTAGGTGGGTTACAAAAAAAACAAGGAAAACCTCCTTTCCTATTTTTACATAATAAAAACCCAAAATAAAACACATTTGTACGCAAATGTACAATATAATCAGTGACAATAATACAAAATATTAAACAAAAAATCCTTCTCTTTATTGAATAATAATAATCGAAAACATAAGTCAAAAATCAACTATAAAAATACCGGTCTAAATACTTTAAAGATTTGAAGCTATAGCCATTAACAATTCCACAAAAGAGTACTCTGTAATATTTTCCAATATGTTACTAATTTTTTTCATCGTGTTCGCACACTTCGTCTTCTTCCTTTTTTTAGGCTCTGTTTCTCCGTTAAGGATTTTTTGAATTTCAATTAAATTTACTTTTGTTTCCTTCATTAACTCTGATATTAAACGGTAAAAACCAATATGTCTTTTAGAACATATTTCATTAATATGGTGATGGAAGGATTCAGCACTATTTTGAGTGCGCGGTATCGTAGATTGGTGATTTTGACACCAAAAGTTTGGACTATACTTTGGTTGTTGGTTATTTTTGCCAATGACGTAGTTTTCACCAAACCATTGTGCAATTCTGAGACTGTCATTTGAAAGACTTTTTATTAAATCGTTAAAATACATAACTACATTATTATGGTTAATGTAACTCAACGCTAAAAGACACTTTATTTCCTGGTTGAATTTATTGTCGGTATTGTATTTTGAAGCCAATCCATCTTTTTGGATTTTACGATACAATATTTGTCTCAGATGAAAAAAACATCCTTTCAAAGTAATTGACTCGAAATTTTGGCGCAAACTTAAGGCTGGAGCTTTTTCGAAGTCCAAGATTACATGTGATGGGTTCAATACAATTTCATTTTCTGTACAGTACTCAATCATTAAATCAAACATGATGTCGTAGGACGGCTTATCTTTGTGGGTACAAAGCGCAAACAGTAAAGGAAATGTTTTTTCATGATTGTTTATCGAACCATGAATTGTATATAATTGTTGGAATATCTGTGGTACGATTGCAAAAGTACCATCCATTATCCAGTAATTTGCTTCACTCAGATATTTCATTAACTCCTTTGTACTAAATAGTACAACCCTTTTATTTTGAGCAAAAATTCTTTGTTTAATGACAAAATTAGCTTTATTGAGCATTGTCGACTCGAAATCTATGTCAAAGTCGAACTCTGTGGGTTCCATAGGTATTTTTAGTTGTTTTTTTTTCTCACGAATAATCATCTGCCTTAAAGATTCTTTAGTTGGTAACTTCGTTGCAATAGCGGCACTGGTAGATGCAATATGATTTTGTAATATTTGACAAGTTTTAACGGTAGGTTGTTCTGCCGTTTTACTTTTTAAATTATCAATGTTAGCAGCGACACTCACTCTCATAGGGTTTCCTTCATGATTATGTTCGCCACTGCACGATATCAATGTTGCACAATGTACTTCCGTAAAAATGTTGGTTATTAATCGTGATTTGCACTTAAATAAACGGTTTACTTTATATTCACAATCCCAATATATTTTATCTTGGCTCCATCGATTTTTCGTATAAGTAAAACCATTTAGATGCACTTTAAATCCACCTTTTTGAGTTTTTAAAACTTCTAATACGTGTTCCGACATAATAAATCTATAATATTCTATAAACTGTACGTTACATTTACGCAGTAAACAGACTAATGACTCTTAATAGCAACGGGTTTGCAGGGTGTGAGAATTTCACATCTACCTACATTTATGAATACACTCATACTGCCTATATAATTTTTTTTCGGTATTTCAACTAGTAGGTATTTTTAACGTAGATATTATGAATTTAGATGTATGAAATGTTGATATTTTGAACTTAGGCATAATGTCATTCGATATTTTGAATCATTCTAAATTTTAATCACTCGGCATTTCAATCTTCGACGTTTTAAGCTTAGGTATAACAATTTTCGACATTTTGATATAATCGATATTTAAATTTTCGATGTTTTGAACATTGGTATTTTAAGCGTAGGTATTTTAATCTTCGATATTCAAATACGTACCCTGTATGTCACTTTTTTTAGATAATAATATAATTGATCTCATTATAAAATACACTAATATAAAAATTGATCACATGAAGGCTAAATATGTGAGAGAAAGGGATGCTAAACCAACACATGGCATCGAGATAAGAGGTTTTATTGGGATTTTACTTATGGCTGGCGTATTGAAAATTAGCCGTTCGAGCACAAGTCAAATATTCGTGCATGTAAAACACACTGGTGTTGACGCGATATATTTGACTATGTCTGAGCAAAGGTTCAAGTTCCTTCTCAGAGCTTTACGATTCGATGATATAAGAGATCGTGAGGATCGTGCAAAAATTGATAAACTTGCTCCGATCCGAGAAATTTTCGATTTGTTTCTCACAAACTTCCAAAACTTTTTCGTCCCGAGCGCTGAAATGACTTTGGATGAACAACTCTTAGCCTTCAGAGGACGGTGTCCATTTAGACAGTACATTCCAAGCAAACCGGATAAATATGGTGTGAAGGTTTTTGCTCTAGTCGACGTACACTACCCGTACACGTTCAACTTGGAAATATACGCAGGCCAACAACCTGAAGGACCGTTCCGCTTGAGTAATGAACGATGCGACGTAGTTATGAGAGTGGTACGTCCAGTTCTTGGCAGACACATCAACATAACCATGGACAATTGGTTTTCTTCTCTGCAAGTTGCTAAACATATGTTTGAAAATGGAACCACCATGGTTGGTACTGTAAGGAAGGACAAAAGAGAAGTACCACGTCTATTTCGAGAGGCGAGAGGAAATCCAATATATTCATCAAAATTTGGTTTCCACCCACCATGTACATTGGTGTCTTACAAGGCAAAACCTAACAAAGTAGTAATTTTGATGTCAACAATGCACAACGACGCAGCAATCGATGCCGATACAGGTGACAAACAAAAACCAGAAATAATATCATACTACAATCGCACTAAAAATGGTGTGGATCTAGTAGATAAAATGTGCTCACTTTATGACGTCTCCAGGAATTCAAGAAGATGGCCTGTTACAGTCTTCTATGACCTGATCAACCTCAGTGCCCTCAATGCACTATGCATACATTCGGTAAATAAATTTGAATTTGTTCGACGCCGTGATTTCCTCATTGAATTGGCTCTAGCTTGGATGAAACCCCTGGCTCAGCAAAGACTGGACAAAAAAACGTTGCCAAGAAGTCTGTTTTTCAAAATAAAGGATTTTCTGGGTCTTCCGCAACAAGAAAACCAGCCATCGACACCAGGACCGATGCGGAGGAATTACGTTGGTCGTTGCCATGACTGCGGTAGAGCTCGCAATAGAAGCACTCGAAAGATGTGCAACACATGCAGAAAGTTTATATGTCCTGACCATTCCAAGATAGTGTGCTTGTCTTGTTCACAAAATAGCAGTTAGATTACAATAATAATATATAGTTTTTCTTTTATCTCATCTAATGTAAACTTTGTGATATTTTGTTAAAAAAAGAGGCATTTTATGTTTTAGTTGATTTTTTGAGCATAGAAGTTATGTAATTATGTTTTGTTGAATATTTTTAATAGAAAACACTTAGATATTAAGATTTAAAAACAAATAAACAGGTATTTTGAATGTATTGTCTACTTTCTTTTGTCATAATTATTGTATACCCATGTAGACCACGCGACCAAACAAGTCACTTTTGGGTACGCGACCACTGTAGGGTTAATGAAATAGAATTTTCAAATCTCTCCTCATGTTGCATTGTGTCTGTAGTAACTTCGCCCCTTGTGAGGCTAGAAATAGAATATAAGTTACTGTGTTTACACAAATAATTGTGTAAATAGCAAGCACAACGTAACAGATACCGTCAGCTGCCCTGATTTTGCCTAGCGTCCTGTGTTTGCCTAAAATGAAAAAATGGTAATATCTTTTTCAATTTACTAGCTTGGCAATCGAAACATTTGTCAGTTTTTAGAATTATTAAGTGGCAACACTAAATTGGTCACGTTATGTTGGTAACATGCATAATTTTTGACAGATGTGTTTCAAACTAGAGAGCGCCAAGTCTGATATTTTTAGTTTCGGAAAAACTTTTCAAGTAAGTCATTAAAATATGTATATTTCTATCTTGTTCTGTACTTATTCTATAAAACGTTGATAGCTTTATCGTTTGTCATTGTAATTGATGAAAAAAACACGGTATTTAGCGAGAAATGTCGAAATAGGCAAAGTCAGGCAATTTTTTTGAACGAGTGATCGTGACTTTGCCTAGGCTAGGGTTGACACCTTTGTTATTTACCGACATCTAAAAAGGAAGATGTTACGTGATAACTCAAACAGGTTTTCATATTAATTATATGTTTTTTGAAGGTGTACTGTTTTTAATTAATAAATGAATATCAACTCAATTAACTTCTTGTTTTATGTTAACACGATGAAAAAGAAATATATTTTTAGTAGACTTGAATTTTTTTTTTTACTAAATATCTAGATTCTGGTTCTTTTTGTTTGAAGGACGATCAAAATGGACAAAACTCAACGAAGAAGATATAAAGATTATGATGAGAGCATTCTGAACATCGCCGTTGGTCTCGTTCAAAACAAAAACATCTCATCATATGATGCTGAAAAGCAATTTGGAATACCTCGCCGCACGATTTTAAATAAAGTAAAACAAAAACATACGAAAAATATTGGAGGTCCCACTAAACTATCACCAGCTGATGAACAAAAAATTGCCAGTTGTTTAATACTTTGTGGAGAATATGGATATCCTCTAACTTCCTTGGAATTGAGGACAATAGTGCATGATTATTTAGTAAAAAATGGACTGAGTGGAATTTTTAACAACAAAATGCCAGGACCGAAGTGGGTAAGAAACTTTTTAAAACGCCACAGAAATATTTTAACAGTGCGTTCTACAACTAACATTAAAGAATCTCGAGCCAATAAAACCATACAAGACTATAATACATATTTTGAAAATTTAAAGATTTCACTGCATAATGTCAAACCAGAAAATATAATAAACTATGACGAAACAATTTTTTCCGATAACCCAGGATCTCAGAAATGCATATTTAAGGCAGGCACTAAGCACCCAAATAAAACATTAAATAATACCAAAACGGCAATATCCGTTATGTTCTCAGCATCGGCCAGTGGAGCAATTTTTCCACCATATGTGGTTTACAAAGCTGACAATCTATGGACAAATTGGTGTGCCAATGGTCCTGACGGAACCAGATATAATAGAACCAAATCCGGTTGGTTTGATGCGGATACGTTTGAACATTAGTTTAATTCCATAATTATCCCATGGGCTGAGAAAACTACGGATCCGAAGGTTTTGATCGGAGACAATTTATCGTCTCATATAAGTATAAGTATAATATCTAAGTGTCAAGACCTCAATATAAGGTTTATTTTCTTGCCACCCAATTCCACGCATCACACTCAGCCTCTTGACGTGGCCTTCTTCGGCCCATTGAAGAGAGAATGGAGAAGAATTTTAATGGACTATAAAGTTCGACATCCAAGCGCAAATACATTAAATAAACAGATTTTCCCTGAATTACTGAAGATGTTATTAGAGGCATCAAAAGTTACGCAAAGTAAAAATATAATAAGTGGATTTCGTGCGGCTGGGATACACCCCATTAATCCAGAAGCTGTAATAAGGAAATTGCCAGATTTTCGCAGGCCCCAAACAAATGTCAGTGTTGACGAGATATTTGTCGATTATTTGAAAAATTTAAGAACTCCAGCTAACAAGCAAAACAGAAATGCAAATAAAAAGCTATTTATAGAGCCTGGGAAATCCCTGGGAACCTGGGTAAGTGTTAATGATATTTTGTTGGATAAAAAAGTAAAAAAACGAAAAGTACCAGATACTACGGTTAGTAGGGTAAAAAAACCTAATCTCCAGGAACGTACTATCGCCGAAGAGATCCAATTACGTCAGGACGTGGAAGACACAGCTATTGGAAATTGTACTTTTAACAATGTCCCATCAAATATTAGACGAGATTCATCTAGCGATACTGACGATAACGAACATGTGACTAATGTAATAGTTGGTGCCGAAGTACATCAAACAAATGAGGACACGGATTTATCTAACCAGACACATACCAACAGTAATATTTCGAAGCTTCCATCAAACGTTGTTGTAAATGTCGACAAAAATTTACGTTTATCAAAAAACAAGAGTTTATTCAGAGATGTTTCTAACTCTAACACAACTACACTTACTGAAGGTTTGTTGAAGAAAAACCTGATTCTCTCCAATATTCGTATCAAATCTCCAGATGTAATTACATTTGACGATAGCTCTTCACAAAGTCATGTTAAGCCAGAAAATGTCTTTCCAAAAAAAAGGAACAATAGAGGGTCGAGTTCAGAAAGCTCAGGGATGTATACTGTTCATGATTCGTCTTGTGATGGGCCTTTTCTTCCATCCGATAGTGACACAGAAACTTACTTCGAAGAAATTAATGAAGAAATGGAACAAGATAATGTAAAAGAGAATAATGATTGTGAAATTGGTGTTGATAGATATGTTCTTGTTAAATTTGCTACATCAAAGTTGGTTAAATATTATATTGGTCTAGTAACCAAGTACAATGATTTGGAGCGCGTTTATATAATAAAATACTTAAGAAAAAATTCAAAAGGTACTTTTTACTGGCCAGCAGTAGATGATATCTCAGAGATCACTTTACTAGATGTAGAAAAAACGTTGCCAAATCCACAAGTTGGTCGTCGAGGAAAATTGAAGTTTGATTTAGATAATTTAAGCATTCCTTTGTCAAAAATATTTTGAAACGTGATTGTTTAAAAAAAAATACTTTTAGAAGAATATTTGTTTTTAAATGTTGTTATTTTTTGTTTTTTTTTTTATTTTTTTTTTATATTTACTTTAATTTTGATATTCGGCAATATAATTACCTAAGTGATCCTGTGATTTATTGTTAAGTTAAATATGTATGTGCAATAAGCATTAGTTGCTGCACGATAGTTTATAACTAAGTTGTGATGTTGAATTTATTTATAAATGGAAGCTTACTATAGGGTTAATGAAAAGTTAGTCCTATGTTATAATGTCAATAAATAATTTAATTAATAGTTAGCTACCTATCTACCTACCAAATCATGTTTGTTTCCTAAATAGTTCCTGAGTAGCTCACCGCTAGCACGAGTGAGTGACGTAAACGTAAAGTAATTACGCTCATTTTAAAATAAAAAAATACAAGTATCCTTTAGCATGTTGGTCTATTTTTTTGAAACATGTACAATTTGTATTCCTCAAAGATATAAATAAATTCAAAACATTGAGTAAATAATATTTATTTATATCTTTGAGGAATACAAATTGTACATGTTTCCAAAAAATAGACCAACAAAAAAATACTCGTTTCCCATATTATATTATAATATGGGAAACGAGTATTTTCAATTTTAAAATCGAAGTATTTACTTTAAGTTCACGTCACGCACTCGTGCTAGTGCCTCTGATTGTTCCTAATAATACTTCTCGAAATACCTACTTAAAAAATAAAAACAAAAACATATTTCGTTTCATTTTCTTATGACACAACCCTACCCATTCTTTGTCAATGTATAAAGATTGTATAAAATGGTGTCCAGACATTGCCTAAGTAATTTTACCTACTAAAATACTCCCAAAATCTGTCATTTAAAATTGGATTGTATTTCTCTATGCATTAAACTACACACTGCCACACACACTACTCACACTGTGCCAGCATAAAAATCGAATTGTTTATTTTGGAGTAAATGTATTAGGCAATGTCAGAGACATGAGCCATTACTTTGCCTAATTTTAAAAATACCTCAAAAACTTTCATTACCTACGAAAATTTACTGAAACAAATTAAAATTACAGAATTCTTGAGTTTTTTATAAGATTATATATGTACAGACGCCAGCAGGTCAAGCTACCCAAAACTGTCAAATTTTCCCAATCAACCTTGAACCTTATGTTGTAGTGATAAAGTTGAAAATCTATTAAAGAAATTTGACAGTTTTTAGTAACTTGATGTGCTGGCGTCTGTACACAACATGGAAATCGGGCTTATTTTAATTTTAATTTCACGTTAAAGGCTAAAAATATCAAAATCCGGGCAAAGTCAGGGCAGTTGACGGTACTGTTGTGGCTTTTTATATTTATGGCAGTTTGTAATAATCTAAACCTTCCTGAAATTATTCCAAAGGCATTTTCTACTACATTACGAGCCCTTGATAGTCTAGTTATAAATCCTTTTTTCATAATAGAGTTCTCTGTGGGAAAATGGTTTAAGAAAATTTGGTTCTAGTCCGAACGCTTCATCGCCCAAAACGACGAAGTTTAAGTTGTTGACGGTTTCATTGTTTTCTGGAAAATTTGGATCACCTAATTTCAGTTTACGATAAAATTCTGTATATTCGAATACCCCACCATCGGACATTCTTCCATTTTTACCCACATCAACATAAATAAACTCATAATTAGGACCAACCAAAGCCAACAATACGATGCTATAAAAGTTTTTGTAATTATAGTACATGGCTCCAGAATCTGGCAAAGGCACAATGCGAATGTGTTTGGGCATTTCCGTAGAAATTTATCCACTCTCATTTTGTGCTGTCCCATGACTTTATTTATAATTCATTAGAAGACCGAAGGCCTATTATTGTAATTCTCTATTTATTATGATAGTATAATAAATAAACTCAGTAAATAACAGTGGATTAGTCTATTTTTACTATAATAATTATTAAAATAAGACGAAAATATGTTTGGAACCCCCCAGTTATTAGGTGTCCCACAGTGTCGTGACACACTTTGAGTTAGATTATTGATGACATAAAATTAAGCATGCATGTAAAAAGGTTTTAATATATTCAAATGTATGATTTCTTTTAAAATAAAACATAAATTACAGCCACTTTAATACAAAAATAATTATTTTTTACTATTTTAATTGTGTCCCACGATTTCGGACGTAGTGGAAAATTCCACTTTGTAACGGTATTTCCTCCACAAGTAAAAAATAAACTTCCAAAATCTTAGCACATTTATTTTCCTGGCAACATTATTCATCGATTCCGCAAGTTTTTTCGGTTGGCAATCAGGTGCTGTCAAAATCATTCGTGTCTAAACTTGTAAAGCGTTACCGTCTACGTGTAATTCATCCACTTTGTTTGAGGAATTTCTGCTGGTAAGTTTTTGTTTTTGATAATGTTGTTATTGTTAACTATAATAAAATAATCGTAAAAAATGATTAATTGAATTACTTGCAGCATTCATTGTTCTATTGTTTAACTACACGCAATTTTAGATTGGAAAACATGAAAACGTTACCTCCATTTTGTTTAGTTACGTATATGTGGATTGTAAAAGTTACAAAATGGAAATGTAAAGGCGAGTACATAAGCTAAACAAGCATGATGTGTGCAATTTTTATGTGATGTTTTTTTGTTGTGGTGGTACTTTTTTTTTATTTGGCTTTTTTATGCACTTATGCTTATATTAATGCATTAATTTAAAAGTTTGTTCAGGAAACTATCTTTTTCAACCGAAAGTTGCTAGCTAATGAAATACCACTAATCTCATGCTTTTCTTTGGGCTGGTAGATTGCGGGATATTGCTATATTGTATGATATAATTTCTTCAATGCTTTTGGCAAGGGATGACTTACTATTATTTTGTGCAATATAAAGTGTTACCTATGTTACGTCGGCTATAATATATGGAAGTTTTTTGAATGCAACTGCATTTTACATTTACACTCGATATGTTATTGACTACTCTTCATTTATACAACGTTAGTTTTAGTTTATACTAAACCTCTTACATTTCATACCTTTATGTTCGCATATCTCGTCAAAATGTAGGGAACAGCTGATTTTTTTTTCGCGATTTCAGCGTTGGTCCATAGTGAAAGTTGTTCATATTGATGAGTACAATGACCCCTTAAGAGATATTTTTAGGTAAGTTAAAATGCCTCTTACAAATGCTGAAAAGCAAAGGAGATACCGGGAAAATTTAAAAAATAACCCCGAAAAAAAGGAAGAGATAAGGAAAAAAAATCTTGATAGAATTAAAAAATTAACCATAAAAGTAGGTGACATGACCGAAGATGAAAAAATGGTAAAAAGAGAGATTTGGCGTCAACAGAAAAAAAAACAAGAAAAAAAAAGTCCGAAAAAATTAAAGCACATAAGAAAAAAACAAAATGCCAATTAAGTATTATTTTAAACAAAGTACGTTTAATGTATGAAGTTTCTTTGAAAGCCGTTGAAAACCTTAAAAAACCTCGGAAACGTTACGAAAACGTAATTTTCGCCTAAAAACCCGACTAGAAGCTAAACTCAAAGAAAAAAGCAAAGAAATTAATATGTTAAAGTGCAGAAATGAAGTACTCGAAACAATGATTTAAAAAAATATACGCAACAAGCGATTCGATTAAAAAAAGGCGTATCAGAAACGTTGTAACTTTACAAGCGCAAAATCACAACATTGAGTCAAAAAGATACGTTGCTGACTGTCTCGGCATTGTTAAAATACAAAAGTACAAGAAAATAGGAGTAACAAAAAGTCAAAGAATATCCAAAAAAAATCAAGATTTCTTTGTCAGGGATGATGTTAGCCGAATAACGGCGGGGAAGAGAGAATGCAGAACAAAAAACAAACAAAAACAACAAATACGATATTTGACGGACACCTTGAGAAATTTGTACGAAATTTACAAAGCAGAAGGTGGTCAACAATCTTTTTCCACATTTCATAAGTACAAACCCTTTTTTGTTCTATCGCCTACATTGAATAGCAGGAACACGTGCTTGTGCATTAAGCACAGCAACATAGACTACTTGTTGAAGGCCCTGGTATATAAAAACCTCATTGAGCGTGGTACTACTTTAAGAAACACTGTGTCACTTATCACCTGTGATATAACCTGCTTTGATTGCATGCATGGTAAATGCCCAAACTGCGTCAATTCAACTATAGAGTTTAACCTAAATGACCACGACCAAAATGAAGAGGCAAAGTGGTGGTGGTGGGAATTAGAAAAACATACGTACAAAAAGAAAGGAAAAACAAGTGTTGAAGACAAACAAATACAGACTAGGAAAATGACGAAAAAAGTTAAGACAGAAACCTTAGTAGAACTTGTTACGACCTTTAACAAAGAATTGAAAATGTTTAAAAAACATTATTTTAATATGAAAACCCAACAGAAGCAATATCAAGAATGCTTACAACAACTAAAATCACATGAGCTACTTATCTTGTGTGATTTTTCAGAAAATTATAACTGCAAACTGGTCGAGGAGGTTCAATCGATGCACTTTGGAGCATCCAAACAGCAAGTGACCCTACATTGCGTAATGGTTTATTGGAATAATAAATGCCAGTCAATTTGTTCAGTATCTGAAAGTCCATGCTATGAGCCAGCAACGATTTGGGCACATTTATTGCCGGTGATAAGATTTATCAGAGAGAACAGCCCAAATACAAAAGTTTTACATTTTTTCTCTGATGGGCCAACAAGCCAATATCGTCAAAAAAAAAATTATTACCTGCTGAATTTGTTCGCTCATAAAATTTGCTTGGACTTTGCAACGTGGTCCTAAAGCGAGAGCGGACACGGAAAAGGCGTAGCTGACGGCATTGGCGGTGCAGTAAAGCGGAGTTTGGATCGCCAAGTCTTATATGGTCACGACATTAGAAATGCAGAAGACGTCTTTACCAACATTTGTGCTGCTATGAAGTCTGTGAAGTCGTTTTTAATCCCTATTCAAGAAATCGAAAATATGAAGAAATTGGTACCGACAAACCTTCGACCAATTTCCGGAAATAATGATATACACCAAATCATTACAAATAGAGAAGAAAATGTAGTCCACTATAGACCTCCGAGTTGTTTTTGTGGAAGTGAGCCAGGGCTGTGCTCTTGCTGTCTTCCAAAGAGACACTTGTTACTTTTGCCTGAGGGTCGTTTGACAGGTATACCTAATCTTATTTTGAACCTACTTTAATTGTGTATAAAAAATAACGCTGCCTGATGTATATATAATAAAAGCATGTTGTGATATTATATATTAAACTTTATTGCAGACTGTTGTGTTGATAAAGTCACAGTGAGTGAACAAAAGCACTCAGCGTGTTCATCACAAACGAAGACACTTATTTCACCTAAAATCACACTAAATGAAGACCACGAGGAAATTGAAGAAATTGCGTTATTTGATTCGGTTGATATGGAAGTTATCGAAGTTTATGGAGAAAATTCACCTAATGTGCTAAGCCTAGATCTAATGGATATTGATGCAATGCTTTTAAATACTGCTACAGAGTTAAACTCTCCAGAGCCAAGTGAGACCGAGCCTGTTAGTTTGTTGACAAACAATGAACTAACTGTACTCCCTACCACAGAGTTAAACTCTCCGGGGCTAAGTGAGAATGAGCCTGTTGAATCCTTACCACGTATTAAAAGTAAAAGGGAGTGCAAAAACGACAAACCAGTACCAACAAAACAAAGAAGCGATAAAAACTTACAAAAACATCATACTATGTTTCTAACATGCAATAAATGCAGTTACTAAATACTTGGTGCTAAAGCAAGATGTATGAGTTGCAAAAAAACATACTGTATGGACTGCATTGGAGGTCCCGTTGCTTTTGATTATTTTTGTGACACTTGTCTTGATCCTGGTGATGAAGGTAGGAAGGCTTACTTCGTGTTTTTTTTATATGAATTAAATTTATACAATAATTATGTTTTTTTTTGTTCCAGATTAAATTAACCTCTACAATAAAGTTGATTGTCGGTGGCAGTGAACCTGAGCATTAAAAAAAATGGTAAACATCGTAGACATCGACAAAATTTTAACGAGGGATGATTTACTCCAATATTACTATTATGGATTAAAGTGGCCATGGGACGAAACCCATTTCGTTTTAGCCAGTCAGTGTTGGGAGTGTTATGAAGATGTACCTCAAATAACGGATTTTGGTATCCGACCATACCATTTTGCCCTATCTATGACTAAAACTCATGTTAAGAATTTGCTAGCGACACATTTTTGGTGCGATTTTTGTGGCGTTTTGATTTATGATCATTATGTAAAAGATGAATGTACTTTTTGTTTTCCATAATCATTATGTTTGTTATTTGTGGCTTCATTTAATGTTACAATACCATAAAATAACAACTTTGTTATCTCTGTTAATTACTTAGAAGACTGATTAAACTAATTTGAAAGAATATTTTTGCGCATACAAAATAAGTGTTGATTTTGAATAATTTATATAAAGATAATCTTTATGTATGACACTTATTATAATAAGTAGTATAATAAGTGTCACTTTTGAAGAGTCAAAATAAATAATTATGTTTGTACACACGGCTGCATATCAAGCTATACATTTCCAGTTTATGTTGATCTCGCATTGCATAGGATTTCTGTACAATACGAAGTCAGCTTATACTGGAAAACTATAGCTTGATGTGTAACCGTGCGTACCAGAATACCTGTTAAATTGAGAAAGTATTCGAATGAAAAGAATATAAATAATAATAATAATTAATTTAGAAAACTGTTGATTTGGACAAACTCTAATTAAAGGCTGATTAAACTAAGGTCAGAACCTTAGTTTAATCAGCCTTTAATGAAATTTGTTTGAAATTAAACTACAGATAGTTTAATTTTCGTTTCATCAACCATCTGACCATTTATAATTTTTATTAACTATGTGAAATAAGCTTTACGTTTCCGTTTTGTAACTCCACCATTCAATTTTGTAACTGTCCCATTTTTTTCATCATAAAATTTAATTTAATTTCCAATTTTTACAGGGCACCAGCTCATTATTTGTTTAGTTTTTTATAAAGTATCATACGACTATAAATTTAAAAATACTCTAATCTTGTTAACTATTTTCGACAATGTGCAAAACAGAAAATAACAAAGCTTAGTTCCCAAAAGTAACAAAGTGGATATGTTTTTACTAAATCACAAAAAAACTAACGCATTTACTAATTGAATTATATATAATTTTTAAAGAAAGTAGCGTTTTCTATGCTAAAACCACTTTTTCCGTTAAAAATTAAATATCTAAATATATTTTATTTTATTGCAAACAAGTTACAAAATGGAAATCAGAAACACTACCTTGTCCCAAACAAATCATATTTTCTCAGAAAATGGGTATTCTTTTGTTGTTTTGCAACTATAACAGTAATCTTTAATGAATATCAAATCATTACAAGATAATAAAAACACTATTTAATAAAAATAATCCACTTTTCTCCATTTTGTAACCGGGACAAATTTCTACGGAAACGCCCGTTTGCCATCCATGGTACCCCCGCAGTTGATGAATTGCCATTTCTTTTCAAATTCTTTTGCTATCTTGATCCATTCTTCTTTCGTAGACGGCATCTGAAAAGTCGAATAATAAAATTGATTTTTTTTTTCTATTTTTTTAGTCTGATGCAACGGGCCTGACACCTCAAAGGAATAAAAGGAAGGCTACATCCAACAACCAGGCAGAATTATTCAAAGTCTGCACAGATACTATCAAATCAACTAACAAGGAGCTTTCGGAGTTTGACATTGCTGGAATGAATATGGCCAAAAAATTTGCTCAAATGGATCCATTGCAGGCCATTTATGCGGAATCAATAATAAATACTGCTCTACGCAAAGGATTACTGAAAAAACTGACAGAAGATACAGATTTATGTGACAGTTATTGTAACAAGAACATTCAAAGACCCATTTCCGTTCAATCCTCACATTCAAGAAATTCATATGAATCAGTCTTTGCTAACTCAGTTCATTCCTTCTACCTCTAGTGGACAAAGGGACCAAGATCAGACAGAAGAAAATCTAAATTTAACTCAATTAAGAACTTATTATGAGCATTCAAAGGAGATTGCCCGTTTTTCTAGGGACCGCCGTTGCGCATCAAACAATTGTGTATGGTAGCATAAATTGGATATAAAAGAGGGGTGATATCATACTTTCAAAGGAACTAAAAATTATCCATTTGGTTTGTGGGGTTTTTGGTGTTTCTTTGGTTTTTTGTTTAGTTTTGTAACAAACCATCCACCAAAAAAGCAGTCCTTTTCAACAGTATGATCTGAATACACTTATGACAACAGAAAATGGTTAGAACAAACCAATAACTGATCCCAAATAAATAACATTACAAAGGTAGATCATGCTAAATGTAGGTTTGTATACTACTTAAGTAGAAATAAAAATGCTTGATTATAGGAATGAATTAGTTTTATTGGTCCATATTATTATCATATTCATAAAATATATCGTCTAAAAACAGAGCCGGCGGCTCAACAGACCTAAATCGAGCCCAACTAAGATACCACAGAATGGTCATAACGTGAGCACAGCATCCCACAGTCCGATTACCCACCAAACAATTACAATAATAGCCAGTTATATCAGCTACTGAGTTACATGTAGCCCTATTAACTAAAATGTAGGTATAGTACACCTTACTGCTAACATGTCGTGACTTAATTCTTCCCCTTACTAAATACATGTCCGTTCCCAGTACCAAAGGCAAGTCATCCTCAATGTCGTTTGCTACTTCAATTTCATATTTAAAACGTTGCCCCACACTAGGAATTTCTCCTGTATCGTGGGTGCGTTTACAAACATTTAAACTCACGTACACAAACAGCCAGACCCGGAACCACTACTTGTAGGTCATACAAATATTTGTTCCATGCGGGAATCGAACCCGCGACACGCAGCGCAGCAGTCAATCGCTTAACCACTGCGCCAACCGTGTCGTCGAATTTCATGAGGTGTTTGTGTACAATCGAAGAACTATTACATTATTTATATGTGTTATTAAAAGTATAGATACCTGCTGAGTAGGTATGCATGACATGATGAGATTTCCTTCAGGGCTATCAACTGATCCTTTATTTTTTTTATTTATTTATTTAACCATTTATGTACACACATTATAAACATACAAGAAGAAAGGAACAGAAAAATACGTACAAAGGTGACGCTTATTTCTAAAGAAATCTCTTCCAGCATACCTGCGATAGGAAAGTCGATAAAGAGATGTAGACACCGTGTGTAAGAGTAGAAGAGAAAATAGAATACATATAAACAAAAACAATTTACTTAATAAAACTAAACAAATAATATACTAATATACATACATACATACACACAAATACATACTTCTAAAATAAATATCACTAGAATATTAATTATAATTCTATTAAAATAATAAAAACATACGCAACTATGACGAAATGGAAAGATAGTGTTCTTTCACTCTTCTTTTAAATACTGAAACAGTATGGCAGTCCCTTATATCAGGTGGCAGTGAATTCCACAACCACACCGCGTGCACAGTGAAGGAGTAGGAGTAGAAGTCGGTGGTGTGGGGAGGGGACTTAAGAAGATTTCTAAGATGCGACCTGCAAGGCGCATCAGAAGGACGAGCGTAGGAAAAACGTTCCCGCAGATAGGATGGTGTTTTAGGATTGTGAAGGAGGTTAAATAGCAAACACAAAATCCGCGAGTTCCTGCGAAGTCGAATAGGGAGCCACTTGAGTATCCTTTGTGTCTTAGCTCTTAATATGGAAGAACCACAGACAAAGCACACTTGTTGATGTCCATAAGGTCGTTCAGCTGATGATCCACTTGACAAGTTTAGAGATGCTCTTTCTAATATGCATAACATTCTTGGCAAAGAACATCCTCCGCTGACAGCTAAAAATAAATATAATAGATAATTATATAACATATCTATTCTGTTAAGGTATTGATCTTAGCATGAGTTTCATAAAAAATATACATTATTGTCACAGACAGGCCGAAGAAAAACAAAATCTATCTCATCATGATGCATTTATATTGTGTATTTTGAACATAGTTATACAATTTCTAGTATCAGCTGTAAAACTTAACTGTAAACGATAAAATACAAATAGTGATGAAAGACTTAGGCCACCGTTTCGTAGCATTAATTAATATCTAACATAATGTACCCATCTACCTTTGCACATACGTCTAAAAAGTATGTGTATTCTGAGAAAAGTGGTAAATATTACAATATAAACATAACTGAAAAAATAAGAGATACTAACCGTTGCTGGAGTAATCCAGGATCGTAAAACTCTAACCATTACATCCATTGCCTCCCCAACTTGACGATGGGGTAGAGGATGTATCACAGAAAGGGTACAGTTCACACAGCGTGACATTTTTAACGAAATCGTTTTTGATTTACTGCACAGAGAACACGGACCGTAGTCGTAAAAACGTTCTACACAATCCACACCACCAGCACAGAAACAGTACAATGGTCTTCAAAAAGTTTATGGTCGTGCAGGAATCCGAAGACTTGACTGGACACGAACTCAACGAAATGAGAAGTTATTTATTAGCACAACAAACTCAACAACTATCAACGCATTTATTTAAACACAAAAAATCGCAGTTACCGAGTCGGCACACGATTCTTTGTTTGAAAGCAGTTTGAAAGTGACACTTTTGGCAGTTCACCTTTCACATTGCCCGTGACAGTGCTACCAACAGTTAATCTAAATGACCCTGACCTTTAGTGATTTGTCAACTAAAGAAAGATTTTTTGTAAAGTAATATTATTTTATTTATGCTAATTAAAATAAAAGTATTAATTACGCGGAAAAATGTCAATAGTTGAAATTACTTTTAAAACTCAGTATCTGCCCCTTCGCTATCCGTTAAGACCCATTATGGGGAGGTTCTTAAAATTGGCAACACTGTTGCACTAAAATATGCCTTCTAAAAAAGTATGTAATCAAATCAATAACTAATTAAATACAAAATATTAACCCCACATATTATTTCGATCATGAGAACTAAGAACAGTTAAAAAAATATTTTATAATTTATAAGTCTATCCATATGGCCATACTCTTTTACTTTAAAGCGATTCTGCTTTTGGTCAATGTCCTTTAATGGATGAATAAGTGTTCAAAAACTGATGATTATAGATACTAAATAAGTTAATATTAGACTTTTATTTATAATACGAATAATTTATTTACCTTTAAATAATCTAGCTTCAAGCATTCTCTCGACACGTCTCTGGTATTATTTTAGAAAGAGATGGAGCAGATATTCCGGTACTGAATTTCAGGTCTTCGAATTAACGTCCTGTAGCGAGGTATCGAAGGGTTGCTGCTAAACGTGCTTCTGCATTAATACTCTCTCTCATAACAGTGTCTTGCTTTGATATTTTATGTTTGATTTTATTTAACAACATATTAAATAACTGATTATCCATACGCAAATAATTCTTGAAATCGTCCGGATAGTTTTCTCGTAATTCTTCAATCAACGGCATATGACAATATTGCTGTCTGTATTTTTTAACCGACACTGATCATTTTTTTTCTTTTTGAGTAGAATTGTACCAGCGAGCATCATAACTTGCGCCACACGATATTTTCTATCCATTTTTCACCGCAACACCCGCGTTCTTCGTATAAATTGCACACATTTCAACACGCGCCAGTTTCGCGCGATCTATCCCGCGCGATTAGCCTTTACCCGACCGCTCATTCCGCTGAGGAAAACAAACACGAGTAATCGCGCGCGAATGAACCGGGAAGCGTAAAAACCTTACAAATATAATCGCGTGCGAATGAGCGTGCAGGCTTTCCCGCGCGCAATAATGTACGTTCCAGAGCACGCGCGACAGTGTGTGTGTAAAGGCCGCTATTGGGTCCTTTCCTCTTTTTAGTATATATTAATGATCTACCCCAATTGTTAAAAACTCAACCAGAAATGGTGTTATTTGCTGACGATACTTCCTTAATTTTTAAAATTAATAGACGTGCATCAAATCTTGACGCCGTAAATAATGCCCTACTCCAGGTCCAAAATTGGTTTACGGCTAATAATTTAGTATTAAATGGGTAAAAAACTAAGTGCATAAGATTTTCTTTACCAAATGTCAAAAGTAGTAATTGTGAGATAGTATTGAATCAAGAGAAACTAGAATTCGTCGATAAAACTGTTTTCCTAGGGATCACGCTCGACTCAAGGCTTCAATGGGGTCCGCATATAACATCCCTTGCAGGACGGCTAAGTTCAGCAGCATATGCTGTGAGAAAAATCCGTCAATTTACTGATGTAGATACCGCGAGGCTAGTCTATTTTAGTTACTTTCATAGTATTATGTCATACGGTATTTTACTATGGGGACGGGCTGCAGACATCGAGTCTATTTTTATTCTGCAGAAAAGAGCCATCAGAGCCATATATGGCCTCCGCAGGCGCGACTCTCTAAGGGAACTGTTCAAAGATTAACATCATGACGGTACCTTGCCAATATATCTATGAAAACATCATGTATGTTAGGAAAAATCTACATATTTTTAGTACAAGAGGCGAAAGACACAATTATAGGACTAGAAATAGAGACCAATTAGTTCAACCAGGTTTCAGGCTGGCTAAAGTAGACTCATCTTTCATGGGGTACTGTTTAAAATGTTACAATAAAATACCTCTGCACATACTTTTTTTTTTTTTTTTTTTTTTCTTTTTGGCTTCGCACGGTTTGTGCATTTAGCCAGTGTCATGTAAAATTAGGTAACAAGTACAAAGTTATAATAATTATGAAATGAACTCCACTCAATGCATGATAACGATGATTGATGATATCCCGCCCCGCTCCCCTTGAGTTTAAGTAAAGACGCGGCACTTTACTGAAACCTCGCGCGGACTTCTTGAGAGAACTTAAAGTGATGTTGCACTGTTTTGTTTCATTTGCCTACATTAATGCAGCTTCACGAACACTTAATGGTTAATAATCCACCACTATTACACATTAATATTCGGCTAAACACAAATTTTAGAAAATAAAACAAAACTGCTAACATGACGCTTCACTTTCCCGCCAAGAAGTCCCTGCACATACTTCAAATGAATGAAACAAAATTTAAATCATGTTTAAAACGCACACTATGCAGCCAGGCATATTATAAGTTGGGGGATTACATCGCTGATAAAAATGCTTGGCTCAATGATGGTCCTGCTCCACAAGGGCGCAAAAACTTAATTGATTAGCATTTGGAAATAGGTAATGTTGGAGCTGCTGAAAATTTCAAAAACTATCGTTGCATTGTATAAATTCAATCTATTAGTATTATATAATTGCATAGCACATGTGTGAGTACTATGTACTTACTATAAAGCTACCATTTACTGGGTACGTCTTTAATTGACTTGAATGTGCCCTGGCAGCTGAGAGTATGTCATGCTCACTGTAATGTCTCGCTGATGGTGGCGGTTGTGTTGGATCATTTAGCTCCCTTCAAAATGGTTGAGCTGAATGGTGCTAATCCATGCGTCATGTTCGTGAACGGGCGCCATCAGTAGGGACTGGTCATCTCTTAGCGGCCATGGCTTATTTTAATTTTAGAATTGTTTTTTTTTTTTTATTCTTTATATTACGGACGCTTTTGACGTTTTGCATCGTTCTCACATGTTTAATTTCAACACAAATGATGTAACCATACGTCAATTTAAAAGAGTGTCCGTGGAGTTTCTTGCCCGTTCTTCTCCATAGGTACCTACCTACTAAGCTTTGGAATGGGTAACTAGCTTCATCTTTATGACCAACCGACCCCTTGACAATTCAAAAGTGCCTGTAATTGGTTTATTTGAAATAAATGCTTCGAGTTTGAGTTTGAGTAAATATAAAACAGACTTTTTTAAAAGTCTGAATCGGCGATGAAATTCTTTTGAATCCCACTGAATAAAGTGGTCAGGCCTAGATCTGACGATTCTTTCTTTTCTTTCAGGTGGATTTCAATATTCGTTTATTAAGGCCTCTTCTTCTATTGCCAGGTCGTCAATAACATCGAAAATATCCATAATAAATGATGATAATTAATAAATTAACACTTTGCTCGTTGTTTTAAACAATCAGTGTACGACTAAACGCCGACAGGCACTTCGCCGACAGACTGAACACCAACAAGACTTTACTTTGACGGGACTCTTCACCGACAGGACACTGCGCCGACAGGACACCAGGGCTCATCAGCAATACAATTCATAAAAAATATAGATTTGGGTTAGGTTAGATTAGAACAGTGACCATTAACGCGCGAAGGCGAGCGAGCGAAGCGAGCGTGCCGCGGCAGCGGCCGCCGAGCGCCAGATCCCCTCTATTGTTGGTAAATTCAGTTACCAAAACAAAAATTCGATGCCAGTTTAAATTAAAATAAAGCTAAAAACTGATTAAACGCTGATGAGCCCTGTCGGCGAAGAGTCCTGTTGGGGAAGTGTCCTGTCGGCGAAGAGTCCCGTCGAAGTAAAGTCTTGTCGGTGTTCAGTCTGTCAGCGTTGTGTCTGTCGGCGTTTAGTCGTACACTCTTAAACAATAACCTCAAACCAAATTGAAGAGTTTTTTACAAAAACTACATAACCAACACTTTCACAACTTTTTTGTTATTGACAACACTGTGTTCGTCTGTGACTAAGCTATCGAATGATATTTATATTATAATAATATGTTCTTATTTTATGCATAAATAAGGGCCGATTTAAAAAACCGAATATATTATTTTAGTCGAAAAACGTTTGGCATTTGTTTTCTGTCATTACACGCAACAGGATAAAAAAGTTTAAAAAGTGACACTGCTCTATAACCCGCAATCCTGCGCGGCGTCCCCCCGCACCCCGATAGTTAGTCGACCTTGAGTACTCTTCCGGCGTGCGCGTGTATTTTGTGAATAAAATTGGAAAAAAGTGTTTCTACGCAGCCTTCGTCAAGAAAAACATCATTACCGGAATTTAGGATTACTCGGTGAGTTATTTATGTATGCAATTTCATTATTTCAGTGTTTTACACGTAATATGAAACCTAAAAAACTTCCACAGAATATATTATTCCTCATGAACACTTTAAACAAGTTCAGACATGTTTCAATTGAAATCGTCATTACCAGTAACGTCATTGCCGGGATATTTCATGTTGTGGGTAATGACGAATTGTTGCGGGTAATGACAAATGAGTTGAATTTATGTTTTAACCGACTTCAAAAAAGAAGAAGGTTGGTTTATTCTATGTTCGACTGTATTTTTTACGTATTCGGTTATCATAATTCGCCTTGAAGTCATTAAACTAGAGAGTGGGTCATTTTATTCACAGATTTATGGCGAAAACAAAGAAAGGAAAAGAAGAGCGCCTTGCTCAGCAGAGGCTGTGCAAAAGACGTCGTTACGCCGAAATCAAAAATGATCCTAGATTATATGCTATTGAAAAAGAAAAACAAAGAGCACGCTATTTGAAAAGAAAAGTAGAAAATAATATTACTTCAATTACAGAAAAAATAAGAATAAACAGAAACTACAAAGAACGAAATGGAAAGAAAATTCAAGACGTTACAGGCAAAGCAAGAAAGAAGAAAGACAGAAATGAGATCCAAGAAAACCAAGAAGTCATTATTGAAGAAAATTCAAGAGATCCATTGAAAGGGGTTGGCGATCGGGTTTACACAGCTAAAGAAGTTTCATTGATTATAAGAAGAGTACGTTACAAGGAACAGAAAAAACAGGGATATTTGAGAGAAATTATTAAGACATTGAAACGCCAAAATGCCTTGTATCGAATGCGAGAACTTAGACGTCGACAAAGTGAAGAAAATATGAATAAGGCACCTAAAGAAAATGACAGCTTGCTTTGACCAAAATTTAAGAAACCAAAGAAAACACCAAAAAATCTACTGAAATCAAAAATATCAGATACGATTCGTGAGGCCATACAAGCATTTTACAATGATGATAATAACAGCGTCATTAGAGCAGGAAAAAAGGAGTTCATAACAAAGAATAAAATACGACATCAAAAGCGATTTCTAACGGCAACTTTAACAGAACTATACCAAAAATTCATAAAGGAAACAAACATTGCCATTCATTACTCAACTTTTTGCAAAGAAAGGCCTTTTTGGGTCTTATTTCCAAAACCACAAAATAGAGACACTTGTTTATGCATCGTCCACACCAATATGGATCTTCTGATCAATGCCTTAAATAAGGCCAAAATGTTAAAATCCAGAAATTCTGCGGAACTTCTAAAATCCATATGTCGTGACCCTAAAAATCCCGAATGTTTGGAGAGAACATGTGCAGCTTGTGCTGGAAGAGTGCCTGAATACATGGAGTTTTCAAACAACGTTCTTGTAACCTATTATGAATGGAAAAGGGTAAATAAAGAAATTACTACAAACAAAGGAATTGTGAAAAAACAGCAGATGACATCCAAGGAGAAAGAAACAGAAGAACCTTTAAAGTTGATCTAAAAGTTGGAAACAGCATTGCCGAAATTCTTTTTGCACTCTTATAAGATTTTAAAGCAGTATACGGTGATGAAAAATATGAGAGAAAATCTATTGCGATTTGATGAAGCAATGATACATGTGGACTTCTCAGAGAATTATGCGCTTAAGTACCCCGAAGAAGTTCAAAGCTTTCACTTTGCTGGCAGTCGCAGTCAAGTGTCTTTGCATACAGCTGTGATTTACACCCATGATTTCTCTACAGGAACCGTGAAAGCGACGTGTGTTTGTACTATAAGTAAATGTACGCGCCACGATGTGCCAGCAATATGGGCGCATTTGATACCGTTACTGCAAGAAGCATACAAGCTAAACCCCTTCATTGAAACTATACACTTTCTGTCTGACTCACCATCCTCCCAGTACAGGAATAAATACATGTTTTATGTAATTTCTCAGATGTCACAAGATTTCCCACAAATAAAAAGGGTTTCATTGAACTACTCGGAATCTGGGCACGGCAAGGGTGCCCCAGATGGAGTTGGCGCAGTTTTGAAAAGAACAGCCGACCAGATGGTTCGTTTTGGTGAAGATGTTGGAAGTTTTAGCCAATTTTGCAATGCTATGAACGATCGCATAGAAAACATAGTTATAAAAGCAGTTGAAGAGGCAGACGTAATAGAAAGAGAAAAGAAAATACCCAAAGATTTAAAATCATTTAAAGGAACTTTTTCTGTGCACCAAGTTATTTGGGACAAATTTCAAAGATTTACAACGATGCGGTCTATCAGTTGTTTTTTGTGCGATGCTGGCGAGATTTGTCACCACAACAAACATTTAGGATTTATAGAAAATAAGAAAATAGTCCCAAATCCAAGTCATATTGAAGATTATGATGTTGACATTCCTTTGTCACAAACCAAACCGAGTGTACCAAAAACTATAACACAAACTTCAACTGGTACCCATAAACTCTTGGAAAAGAAATTGGATAGACATGCAAACGCAGAAAACCAGCAGCCATCGTGCTCCAAAAGTATCGTTGATTCGAATAAAGGAAAAACAATACCACCTAGAAAAAGGATACACATTTTATCAGATATAACAATCAAGGATGTCAATCAGCTAAATAAGAAGAAGAAGATTAAAGAATAAATAAAAACTAGAATGACTCCAAACAACAATGAAAGATGCAAATCAGCTAATTAAGAAGAAGAAAACTAAGATTTAGAGAATAAAAACAAGAATGATTCATGAAAACAACAATCAAGGGTGTATCGGGCATCGGCTAAATAAGATGACTTGAAACTGAAGAGAAGTAGAGTGATTAAATCAAAGATATAGTAAATCAGCCAAATATAAGAGTTTAGTTAAGAAATTTTAAGAAATAATAAAAGTTAAGGATTAGCGTAGAAAGAAGAGAATATAAGAGACTGAAATAATGAATAAATAGTGATGTTAACAAAATGTTTGTGTTGATTTTATTGATGATTATGAAAATGTTTCAATTATACGTAAGAAAAAAAAATTTTTGCCTATTTTACTTTGGGTGGTTACTGAAAACTGATTAGGTAATACTATGTTGATTCAATACTTTAATATATTTTGGTTCGACAATAAAAACAAAAATTTGTTAAATGCTTTTCTTTTTTATCGTCATTCCCAGGAACATAAAATCATTACCAGCAACACAAATTTCATTACCAGTAACATAATGTCATTATCATCCCCAAAAGATTTCTTCGATGCTATTTTTCTCAATTTGTACTGCGGAATCTTCAATGCCCTAGACACATATCCTCACTGCCTCCAATGTAGAATTTATATCCGACTACTCTTACTTTTAAATTAGACAAAATTATAAAATTACAGAAAAAAGTGCAAAATAAATGTAAACTCGAAGAAACACCCGGTGCTGAATCCAGCTTATCAAAATTTGCTCCCCTTGTCTGCAGCAAAAAAAGGAGACCTTGTAAAACTGTGCAATGCTGATCCAATACCAGAAGAACTGATTCCATGGTACAAAAGTTTGCCATCATTAAGTGGTGGCTCAGATTGCGTGCCAGAACCCTCATTTGATGATAGTGATGAAAGTGATGAAAATTAAAATAATAAATGTCTTTTTTTGAATACAATAGCTTTTATTATTTCATTAAATACCTATACATGGTTATACTCAAAGGCAGGTAAAACTCCTTAAGTACATTTTTATACATAACTAATAAAATATAACTTTTTGTAATAAAATTTATTCTAGGTTTTATAAGATATCCGTTATTATAATAGTCAGTATAAACTGATTTTTAATAACAAAATAAGTTTAAAACCTCATTAACTCTAATTGATTACAAATGCAAATAGGTAGTCGAAAAGAAAAAACATTCCCCCACGGGCATCATAGACAGTGATCAGAGAGGTTGTAAGCCGCCAAAAAATAAAAAAATCCATGGAGGAAATGACGTCTGTCCGAGAACACATTTCCAGTTTCCCGAGCTACGAAAGTCACTATTGCAGGAAATCCACTGGCAAGAAATACCTTGCTACCGATTTATCGATTGCAAAAATGTATAGGGAATATAAAAAATCTACTTTAAATCCTGTTTTTTGAAACTATATGCTAAATGCTTCCATGACCTAAATCTCTCATTTAAACAACCCTCAAAAGACACCTGCAATACATGCGATGTCTTCAATGCCAAAATTCAGACGCTGATCACAAAATAAATTTGATTGCTGAGTTAGCCGAACATCAATCTCGAGCTGAACAAGCTTATAGTGAAAAAAGGATTGACAAAGATATAGTAAAGAACGACTCTTCGATTAGGGCATTTACTTTTGATCTTCAACAATGCTTGCCAACGCCTTATTTAACAACCTCGGTATCCTTTTAAAAACGACAGCTTTGGTCCTTCAATTTAACTATCCATGACCTAGGAAGCAATGAGGCTACATGCTATATGTGGGATGAGACCATAGGAGCTCGAGGAGCCAATCAAATTGGATCATGTTTGTGGCACTTTTGCAATAGATTGCCACCAAATGTGAAAGAGATAATTTTCTACTCAGATACTTGTGGCGGCCAAAATAAAAATAATATTGTTGCCATGATATTTATGTACCTACTAAACAATCACCCTACGCTGCAAACAATTCATCACAAATTTCTTATAAGTGGACATACCCATATGGAGTGCGACTCTGATCACGCAATAATAGAAAAAACAAAGAAAAGGACAAAAATGAAGATTAATCACTTAAATGATTGGGTACAGCTAGTCAGAACATGCAAACTTAAAAATCCCTTTAAAGTAGTAGTAATGACTTTAAAAGACTTCTAGGATTTCTCAGAGTTAAAATCCAAGAAAGGACCGTTTTCTATAAAGAAGAATGATGCTTCGGGACAAAAGTTTTTATGGCAAGCAATTAAATGGTTGCAATACAATAAAACGAGTTTCGGCATAATTCATTTTAAAGATAATCTTGATCGAGAATCCGTTTTTAACACTGTAAATTTTAAGAAAAGAGGAAGATTGTGTACTGGTGAAACTTTTAGAATGAAACAAATTTCTAAAGACCCATTACCAATCAGTGCTGAAAAGAAGAAAGATTTAATGGATCTTCTGGAGTTAATCAATGAAGTTTTCCATAATTTCTATAAACAGTTAAAAACAAATGATTGTAACCCTACTGATCCAGATATAGATGAGGACGATCCAGATCTAGAAGATAAAGAAGATTGCTAATGGCTAATTTATTATTATTTTGCTAATTTGCATATTAGACGTAGTGGTGGACCAAAGTGGAGCTTTTTTTTTGCGTATTTTGTGTTGCTTTTAGCTTTTTTTTTCAAAATATAGGTTCTCTATAATTAAACGTTTTTTCTTCTTAAAACAATGTTTATTTTGAATGTGATTATAATTTTAAATACCTAAAAAAGTGTTTTCTTTAGTATACAAAGAAATGATAAAAAATAACACCTTTTCCGTAAATATGACTACCTATTTTTTTCCTACTAAAGTGGTCAATACACTGATAACTCATTGGTGAACAAATTGATAAGTCTAATATTACAAAAATTAAAATAATTTAAGCGTATTTCTTATCATAATTCGATAGATAGCATTACACTATCCCTAAGTCAAGTGAGATACATAAGTATCTAAGATAACACGATTTAACATAATAAGTCAAACTTTAAAATTGCGACCCTGTAAAAATGACATTTTGAACATGTCAACATATTCACGCCAGCCACGGATATAGCCTCTCTAGATAAGAATATGACACCAAACAAGACAGCCATTTTCACTACCAATCATTTGAAAGAAACCAGACTACAACCATTTTTATTATGTCAGCCAAAAGACGTTCACTGCTGGACATAGGACTCCCCCAAGCATCACTACTTCAACCGAAAAATCTTTTAAATGATTGAATTTTTCTTTTTTCTTGTTGTTTGACATACACACCAAGATAAATTCACCCCATTTGTCTTAGACTTAGAGCATTTAGGTTATAATTATGCTCTAAGGTCCTAGGCTAGGCAATCACAGTACGCAAACTCGGAACATTGGATAACCCACACAGCACTATAGTATTTAGAACCTATACAAAACAAACTAAACCTCTTTATTTATCTCTACCCATCACTTAAGTTTTTTGAACCTACGTGCGTGTATCCACCACATGTAAGGCTTTAGTTTTTACAATAAAAAAATAGAAAACTAGACGAATCTATTACTACAGAACCAATGCCAAAACTCTTGACTCCTAATGTACCAGCAATGCTGTATGCAGCAATAATCCATAATACGACTTAGGTACCACTTTAAACTCAAATGATATTAAATTCACTCGTTTTATTTTTAGACAACATGTTAACACTGCCGCTGATTACCTATCGATGAGATACTTAGCCAAAAATACATACAGTAACTACTCTTATGTTTTGACCACATCAGGTATAAATATTATTAATTCCAAACAATGATTCAAAAAATTACAACATCCACACTCATGATGACGTAGTGACGCTACTGACAACTGACTTGAACTGACAGACAGAGTCCAGTGTTGCCAGTGGCAGATAGTCAAATAAATATAAAAATGTTACTTTTTGAGCTGTCTTATCAGCTCAAAAAGTAACATTTTCACGAGAAAAGTAACATTAACATATTTTATGTGGAAAACGACACTAATAGTATAATAAGGAGTATTAGTGTTTATTAGTACAAACAAAACACTAAACTACAATACAAAACAAAGACAAACTGAACTGACACGGACGCCACTAGGCGCTCATTCGGTCGCTCGCTCGCCTGAGTAAGCGGGATGGAAAATGTAAAACTACACGCGTGTGAGTGAACATGCGTTGAGACGAAGTGACAGATTTTTGCGCTGTCGTCGCTTCCGTGTTAATTTGTGTCAGTTCACAAAATCAACGAAAAGCAACAACTTTCTTGGATGCGTTCCGTTTCACAATTATTTTTTATTTGCTGGTAAATATTTTTTATTAAGGGGGGTGCTCGGGGTTGATCTAAATATGATTCGCGGCCATAAGAAATATGGCTTTACAGAATTATAATCATTAAAATCAGCATTACAACTCTCTAAGTACAGACGCCAGCAGGTCAAGCTACCCGAAACTGTCAAATTTTCCCAATCAACCTTGAGCCATAGGCTGTAGAGATAAAGTTGAAAATCTATTAAATAAATTTGACAGATTGTAGTAGCTTGATGTGCTGGCCTCTGTACATAAAATCCTACTGAATGATTATTTCAGAAATAGTCATTCAATAGGATTTTTCGAAGAGAGTTAGTTGTATTGCCGATTCTAATGATTAAAATTCTGTAAAGCCATATTTGTTACGGCCGCGAATCATATTTAGATCATCATACAATCTCTTACTGACCTGCAAATTGCAAAAACGTAATAAAACTTGAATTTCGCGGGCTACCTTAGCGCATCCCCCTTAAGTCCTAAAAGTAACGTAAAAGTAACATTTTGAGTCGTGTAACATGGAGGTAACGTGACAGGTTAAAAAGTAACGTAAAATGTTACAAAAGTAACATTCTGGCAACGCTGAGACAGACAAGAGGTTCTTTTTTTTATATATATTTTAATGGCCTAGTTGATGGGACCTTTTAGCCTTTGGCTAAAAGGTCCCATCAGCAACCCCCCATGCAGTATGTAGGCTTAACGGGCATCTAGGCTCTGCCCGGTGGACGTAGTTACCTATATCTACTCGTGGGATTAAAAATGGAAGAATTACATAAAACAAAAACTATTAAACAAAAGAAGGTGCCGATCGTTTTGGTCGAGCAGATGGGTGTGGGTGCGGTGTCAGATTCTGACACCGCGTCCGAAAGAATGAGTGTGGCGAGCGTGGCGAGTGTATGCTCAAATCGCTCACGCAAGAAGAAGCGCGCGGGGTCAGGCTCGTCTAGCGATGAGAACCTGCCGGCCCCTAAGGTGCCAACAGATGGCATAAGAGGGCGAGGTCGTGCCGTGGCGAGTGGAGCCCCCGCTCGTGTGGAGCGCGACGTGCGGGGTCGGTTCAGGTCGGTTTCCCGGCCTGATACGCCGGCTCCGGTGGAGGACGTCGAAGGTGTGGGGAGCGACCCCGGGCCCACGATTGCGGACCCCAGCGAGGGCATCTTGCTGGGGTCTAATAAGGCGGAGGCGAATGCCGCTAGACGGGCGCAGCGAAAGGCTGTAGCAGCTGACGAGATCAGCGAGCTGGCCCGTCAGGCGCGAGAGCGGCGTTCAGCCCAGAAGACTGCCGGGGGCAGCCCATCGGCGGTGGCGCTCAGTCGCCAAGTTTTGGACGGCGTGGATGTCGTCCTGAAGGTTGCCACCAAATCGGGCAACCTGAAGGGCACATTCACGCGTGCTCTGAAGGAGGCGGCTGACAACATCAGAGAGGCAGTTGAGGTCCTCCTTAGTCGCACCAGCACGGAGGAGACGGCGAAGTTATGGGAGGAGAACAGCCGTCTCCGGTCCGAGCTGGAGGACCTCAAGCGGGAGTTTGCTGCTCAGAGGGCAGCTCCCAAGGCCACCGGGTCGTCGCCCGTCCCATCGTCGGCTCCATCATCCGCCCCTGCTGTGGATCAGGACAGCATCGCGCGCATGTGCTTGATGCAGTGTGGCGCGATGGTGTCAGCCCGGCTGGAGGCCATGGAGGCCAGGCTCCCCCCGGCCGAAATACTCCGCCCACCGCTCGCTGCAGACAAGCGGAGGAAGGAGGCGGAGGCGAGAGCAGCGGCAGTGGCTGAGCCGAACCAGTCCGGGAAGGGTGCCAAAAAGCCCGCGAAGGGGACACGGATGCCCGCGGAAGCTCAGTCCGCGCCCACTTCCCGAACGGCTGTTCCACCGACGACCGCGCCCGGACCCACCACGGAGGCCTGGACGACGGTCGTCAAGAAGCCCAAAAAAAAAAAGAAGACGGCGCCGCCAGCACCCGCTAATGTACCGGTACCGGCACCGAAGAGGACCCTGAAGCCGCCTAAGACGAGAGCCCCACGCTCCGCGGCTGTGGTGGTAACACTGCAGCCCGCAGCCATCGCGAGGGGCGTCACCTATCAGGCGGTTATGGCGGACGTGAGGAGCAAGATCGCGTTCCCCGACCTTGGCACACCGTCTGGGTTTATTTATAAACAAGCCATTACGGGGGCGCGGCTGTTCGAGGTGTCGGGTGCCTCTAGCGGTGAGAAGGCGGACACGCTGGCAGCAAAGCTGAGAGGGGTCCTCAACCCGGAGGACGTCCGAGTGTCCAGGCCGATGAAGACCTCTGAGCTGCGGATCGATGGACTGGACGACTCGGCGACCCCGGCTGAGGTCGTGGCGGCCGTAGCCAAAGCCGGCGGATGTCCGCCGGAGGACGTGCGGACGGGTGACATCCGCGCCGACGCTTCCGGGCTTGGCACGATTTGGGTGCGGTGCCCGGTGGCGGCGGCGAGCAAGGTCGCTAACGGTGGGCGTCTGTTGGTGGGATGGGTTGCAGCAAGAGTCAAGCTGCTGCAACCCAGGGCATTGCGGTGTTACCGGTGCCTGGGCCTGCCCTTATGGCAGCATATTGAGCTGACCTTGAAGATTAGGTGATGCCCTTCGGTTTGGGATCACACGACAAAAACCATGTCGTATGGGGAACCACCTCTGGATCGGTGCATCCTGTGGACTTCGAGGACAGGGATCCCCTGTCTCTCTAGGTCGGCCTTGATATCGTCCGTGGCGATCTCACTGGAGATCCTACGGATCACCACGCGAATCTGACGGTCCTTGGGGAGGGTGTAAGAGTGGAAAGAGATTCCTCTCGCCCGAAGAAGTTTGGTTAGTTCCCTACAATCGTTCGATGTCGGAACGGAAACCTTGATGCCAGGCTGTGTGCTGACGGCACTGGTGAAATTGATCCTAAGATCACTGCACCTTTGTGAAACTTCCATCCACCTGCCCTTATCTTGAATGATAATGGGTGGGGGACGGGATGCCTTCTTGGAGGCAGAAGGAGTCTTGGCGGACGCGGTCGCGGTAGCCTCGATCGCAACCATTTTGCTAGGTTGCAAAGACCTACTTTTGTTCTTCCTCCTCTTGCCAGGGCCTGAGGTGATGCCCCCTTCCTCTGGTCCAGAGGAGGAAGAACAAGAACCTGTCTCCGCATCCGAAGAGTCGGAGTTTGAATTCGCCGCCGCCGCGTTATTGTCCGCGGGGGCGGTGGTGTCCATTGACACTATCGGACTATCAGACCGACTCTGTGAGTCAGAGTCGTCCGAGTTATTAGCGAGCGCATCGCTGAACTGGGAGAGGCTCGCTGATGGCGTAGCCCTCAACCCACTAATCTGGGAGGCGTACTTCCTGAGGAAGTCCTGGTCCTTGAGGAGGAGCTCTCTGACGAATGTCAGTAAGAGGTTGTCCTCCATACTTCCGAGAGGGGGGATCCTAACGGAGGAATTTTGGAGCCGGACTCCACTACTAGAAAATAAAGCCTAACGTGGCCCTACGCCTAACTCCCCGGGTGGACTGGCCCGGGGATGAGTTTCGCTCTCTGTCGGGTGTAGACAGGGAGGATGGGTACCTATGGTGAGCCCTGAGCTTGTGATCCCGTTGCCAATCTTATTGTGCAAGGGGGCCCTATTTGGTCTAGCGCGAAGGGTGTAGACACACCCTAGAGACACTAGGTGAGTCGCTGTGGGAGGAAAACTGTCACCAGAGCCGACTAGGAGATCCCCCAAGGCCGGTTAACTCTGGGACCCATCCAAATTATTGCCTCTCCCTGAGGGGGTTCGGCGGGTGCGTTTGGGTCAGCACCCCACTCGGCTTCGTTGGCACCGTAAGGTATCCACCGAGGACCACGAAACTGTGGTTTTACCCAGAAGGGGCCTAGTGAATTTAAATAACGTTTTCCTGTCAGAGAAACACCTGCCTTGAAAAAGACAATTTTTGTGATCCAGGTCTTTCGATTGAATTGATTAATAAATTAATCTACCCAATCAATCGACGATCGGATGTAGTCGGGGCGACTACGAGAGCGTTACGCAAGCGTAACAATACCGGGCACGAGAGAGCGGCGGGAGGGCGGGAGCACACCGATAGCAGCACACAACACGACCGTCCGCAGCGAGATCCGAACGCAGTATGATCCAAACCGTGCGGGTAGTACGTAGATATGCGCCTCTCAAAGTTAAGTTTAGTAAACTTATAATTACATATCAATATTTCAAATGAATTATGAATTCTTCATAAAACCTAAGAATATGGCATGGCTGGTTTAGGTAAGCTTGTCGAGAAATATGTGAATGCAGTTTTGTTTATTTTTTTAAAATAAAGGAATGTTTCCTTTTAATGAAATAATCTATCCCACATCTGTAAACCGCAAAATTCAAATTTTCTTACGTTTTTTGCTAGGTCAGTGTCAGATTATATCTTCACCAAAATATGATTTGCGACAACAACATGGGTGTATTTTCAGAATTATAATCATAAGGATCAAACATACGCCAGGTTGTATCTTAATAACAATATGATTCGCGACTTTAACAGATATGTATTTACATAATTATAATTAATACTTCTCTCCAGGTTACATTTTTGTTCCCCAATGTCATGATTTCATGAAAAAGTCACTCAATTATACAAATCTAACTTAGAGAAATGTCGTAATGATTCTACTGATTATAATTCTGGAAATACATATTTGATATAGTAACGAATCATATTTTCATCAAGATACAACTTGACACTGACCTGCAAATTGCATAAAACGTAAGAAAATTTTAATTATGCGGGCTACAGCTTTGGATTCACCATTAAAACTTTGATGTAACGCTCAATTATGTAGTATTCGGTACCAACCACGCTAAGAGTAAATTTGTCTGTTCTAAGCCTGAGCCACCATACTGTTTATAAAAAAAAAACTCAACCATAACGTTAATTTTCTATTGTGTCACGCCGGCTGGTTACTAAGGCAAAAGCGTCAGGGTAGCCCGCGAAATTCAAAGGAGATGTCCGCTTTTTGTATGGGCGTTGGTTTTTTATTCCGAGAAAAATCTAACCAGTGCCAAACTACACTTAAATAAAAGCGACATAAATATGAAATTTGTAACCACTGAAATAATATTTTTAGACCCCTCCATTTAAGAGAAATAATATAAAATATTTAATGTTAGTACATATATGTTATTTGTTGATGGCAACCTAAATAAAATCTCCCACACACTTTGACAATGTCTAATTTGACAGCTGATTATATTCGTCTGTCAAAATATGACATAAAGTGTTGACTGACAGGCATCATCCGTCTGATCCGTGTGCTGTCAAGTGCTGTGATGCTGTCACACTTGTCACAGGTCACACTGTCTCGTCTCGTGCATTCGTGATAACCAGTGTTCTCGTATTTTAATTTGTGCTTTCATTGATTTTACTGACTTGGCTTTTCACAACGGATTCTTCTACTTTGCACATGATTAGGATACCAGTAGCTTATGAACCTTTAACCCTGACGACATTGCTTTTTCATAACGGTTATTTGATACCGCACGCGTCGGATTTAAAACCCCCAATGTAAGTACTGTTCTTTATTCTTATTTAGCTCCCTATGGGTTTTATTTGCATAACCTTTGCCTCTTTTAAGTCCACTGACAGTCTGCAATCATTAACATCCATTTCTATTTTCAGATTATTGTTACAGTTATGGCTCTCTGCATGAATTGCAACATAGCCACACATGTTAATCAGCAGTAGGAATATAACGCTTTAAGCATGAGCCCTGAGATAGTCTCAATAATTGAAGAATGGACTGCTCAGGAGGTAATGTAAATTACCTAAATGTAACTTTTTTTTTAATATTTTGGTACAAGTCTTATGTTGAAAAAGATTATACAGCACTAATTTGCTCATGCAGAAAAACGATACTGTGTTCTAAACATAAATTATTTTGTTTTTAGGTAACAGACGGAGATTGCATCAACCTTTTGCTGATAGAACAGAGTAACAGAAACGACCATAACATTGGTGACCGACAGCTGGGTGATCAATCAGTATGTGTGTGTTGTGGTGTTTCTATCTCAAGAAGAACAGGTAGGCGCTCTCGTCCCTTACCTGATGGTCATCCTGAGCGGGCTTATATAGCTAGCATCATCAACCCCTGTCAGGTAAATACGTAAATTAAATATTTTCACTTGATAATATTGTATTACTGATTACTGGAACACACAATAAATGAAAACTTAATTTCAGATCCCTGCTAATGCTCGAGCATGTAATACCTGCTGGCAACAAGCTCCACCAAGAGAGCAACCACCAAGAGAGGCTCAAGTGACTCAAGACAATGTAGAAAGTAGGTCTAGCTCTGTGGCTGAACCTGTAAGTGCACTCAGTTCAGAAATTGATTTTGTCACTGTAGTTCAAAATGAGAACAGGTATGGAGAACTAGATTATTACAGTCGGACACCGGATTCATCAAATCATTGTTTTGTTCCCGAGTGTATAAATCTGAAACGTTTGAGAGTACCCATGTACCTTAGAAAACGAATATTAATTGACTATAAATTATATGTCTCACCCATGTCTCACCTAATGCCCGAGTATGTGAAGGACATTTAAGTGTTTATAATTGGGAACTGTTGAATGAATTTCAGTTCACAACGCAATTTACCCTGAATCATGTTGTAGAAATGTTAGATTTATTAAGAAAAAAAACAATTAACATTATTGATTTTGAAAATGTGGAAAATATGAATAACCATATATGTCATTACTGGACAGACTTGACTGTACTGAATTTTTTAACAATACTCAGCATTATTACCAATCAATTATCAGCTGTTTGTCGAAAACCAAAAACGGCTTTAGGATTATACCTTATGAAAATAAGAACTGGGGAGCCAATTAGACGAATAGCATCATTGGTTTGTATAAATAAATCAGTAGCATGCAGTTATATGAAAAAGGCACGTAATTGTATGAAAGAATTTTATGTACCAATACATTTAGGTGTCAATCGTATTTCTCGAGCAAGCCTGTCCAGTAGAAATCTTTTAATCCCACAGGGTCTTTTTGGAACAGCAGAAAATAACCCCATAGTTATTTGCGATGGAACCTATGTATACTTACAGAAATCGTCAAATTATCTGTTCCAAAAAAATTCATACAGTTTACACAAGTTTGCAAATCTTGTTAAACCTTTTTTGCTGGTGGCCACCGATGGCCACATTATAGACATATTTGGTCCATACACAGCCACAACATCTGATGCTACAATTATGAAACTGCTGTTCCAAAATGAAAATTCTAATTTAAGGCAATGTTTTGGACAGAATGATGTATTTATTCTTGACCGCGGCTTTAGAGACTATCCCACTGCTCAGATCTTTGGGATATTCTGTCTACAAGCCACAGACCCTAAGTGAAGGCGAAACTCAATTATCAACTGAAAAAGCCAATAGATCTCGACTAGTGACACTGCAGGTGGGTGGTAGAAGTTGTAAATGGTTGGTTTAAACGGGATTTTAAAATCTTTAGAAATAAATATTTTAATATTGGGTCTAGAAATCTTATGGATGATTTTAAAATTGTAGGAGCCATTTTAAACCATTTCCATCCCATTTTGACTGACCGTCCTGATGCCCAAGCTATACTGGACAGAGCTAATCAGAGAATGGCCATGCCAAATTATTTAGCTGACTATGTGATTGGGCATCAGCTTAATAGACGCCGAGCCAGTTTCGTACAGATAAATGCTCAAATACCACAGCTGAATATGTTCCCTACGATGGACATGTCAGATTTAGTTCTATTTAGCTTAGGAATTTATCAAATTAAACAGGCTCGCTCTTATTATGGGGAACATATTCGGCCGAACGGTACTTTTACTGTAGAAGTAAGTGAAGATTTACTATTAATAAACATTCCAGGCATTTCGTTATCACATGAAACAGCTTTGATCAGAGGACGAATAAAGTCACGCCACTATAGTAATAGAGTGTATTACACATATATTTTACTCAAAGTGACAGAGACTAGTTGGCAAAGCTGTTTATCTGACTATTATTGCAGTTGCATAATTGGAAAAATAACTGTTGAAAGCTGTGCTCATGTGATGACAATTGTCTGGTATCTTGGATGGGCCCGGCATCAAAATGATATAATATCTCCACCTGCTCAGTTTCTCGACAATATTTTAACAAGAAAAGACATTGAAAATGAAGAAAATCAATAAATGAATATCTAAGACTATACAAAGTTTTATTTCATACCAAAACTGTAAGCCGACGTTCGCACGGACATAAAAATATCGCGACGGGATTTTATCGCGCAGTGCATTTTCAATGCTCTGCTTGGCGCCGAGAGTTGAAAATCCAACAGTGTGTTTTTTGAAGCGCTGGGATACACTGTTGGATTCTCAACACCGGGAGGTGAAAATGCAGTGCGCCAAAAAAAATCGTCGTGGTATTTTTACGTTCATACGAACGTCTATTTTTGGCATAATAATTCAGTTTTTCAATAGCATATTTTGCTGAAAAGCTTTTCATCTACTTCCGATCTCGATTCCAAGTCATAAAAAAGGAATTCCCCTACGTAATTAAAAAATGTTCTCAATCAGTAGATACTATTAACATATTAAAATAATTACTTATTACAACTTGCACATAAACATTCTAAGTAGCCATGATCATACCTATAGAGTGCCCTTTCAGTTCTAAAAGGTTAGACTAAACATTTTTGACTGAAAATACCCCATTTCATCCTATTTCTTATTGTTTACTTTGTCATAATCATCCATCAAATATCTAAAGACAATAATGACAGTGCCATGTGTCAATTTTGACAAGTTTTGTATTTGTTTAGGGTGTGTTCACTTTAATATACTAGTTAGTTAGAAATGTTTGTTCGTTTTAGGAGTAAATTCACACTAAAATAAAAAAACGATTTTTCCAAAAATGGAGGCCTTTAAAAATGTATGTTATAGTTAGAAACACTAGCTTTTGGGTTGTCTATCCAAATATATTTAACTGATCCTGGTTAGAATTATTGAATAATAAAAAACCATTTTTGGACATGTCCTTTGCTTACGTTTTTTGCAATTTGTGGGCATTATTGATGTCTGAAGTAAGCAAGTGGTAGGTTTTATCAATTTATCCCCATTTGGTCGAATCGAAGAAGAAAGAAGATTTTTTCTCGTCACTACTATCAAGTAAACGTCGAGACGTCATGAAAGCAAGAACCGTCACCTCAGCCCGTCACAATAAGTACTTAAGGGGGATACGATTTTTAGTATAACAATGTTCGCGGCCGTAACATATTTTTTACGGCCGCGAACATTGAAAAAACCTACCACTTGCTTACTTCAGACATCGCTAATGGATTCTTGGCGGGAAAGTGAAGCGCCATGTTTAGCAGTTTTGTTTTATTTTCTAAAATTTGTGTTATGCATGTAAAGGCATATTTGTTACGGCCGCGAATCATATTTAGATCAATATACAACCTATTACTGACCTGTAAACTGCAAAACACGTAAGAAAATTTGAATTTCGCGGGCTACCTTAGCGCATCCCCTTAACTTGAATTGTTTTATCGTAAATATCGAGTACCGAGTCGTATGGTTACTTCACTAGTTAGGCGATTAACACACGGCACCGCGAACCGCCGCGGTGAGAGAGGGTTAGAGCATCGCTCGACCGCGCGGTCGGGCGGTATACGTGCTAAATTAATGATTCTTATTCCGAAAATATATTGGAAACCTTCGGATTCCTTCAAGACTATGTTTGCTGTCCTTAACCTTATACAGGTGAAAAAAATCTTTCACAGGTGATGCTCCCAAGACAACTAAGTCTGTTTTCATTACCTTCGGGCACTTGTAGTGTTTTATTTATTTATTATGTAAATAAATGTAAGTAATAAGTAAGTGCGTCTTATTTGTGTAGAATTATTATATTTTCTTTATTCTCTTCTATACAATAATTATTTTCGTGTTCACAGACATATCTGGAATTTCGTGTAAAAAAAAACGCGTTTTCTCTCGATTTTTAGCTGTCAAGTCTCACTTTATTTTCTAAATCTCACCCGTTCTCTAAGTAGTCTGTGATCTCACCTTTGCAAAATTACGTGCTACTTGGCGGGAAAGTGAAGTGATATGTTTAGCAGTTTTGTCTTATTTTCTAAAAGTTATGTTTAGGCGAATATTAATGTGTAATAATGCTGGATTATTAACCATTAAGTGTTCGTGAACGTGCATTAGTGTAGGCAAATGGAACAAAACAGTGCAACATCACTACAAATTCTCTTAAAAAGTCCGCGTGAGGTCTCAGTAAAGTGCCACATCTTTAATGAAACTTAAGGGTAGCGGGCGGGGAGGGTTGGATCTAGTATCATTTGGCAGGAGTTGGGGGTTAACCAGTTTTAACCTGTGGGGTTTTCGCCACTTCGGCCGCGGTATTTCGAGCGCAATAAAACTTACGATTGAGATTCAAAATGGGAATGTTTATTGTCAAAATCCTAGCTCCTATATTACAAAATAGAATGTGGAAGTAGTGGCTATCAGGAAACATACACAAGATTATTCAGCCAATCAGATTTAAGGTTCCTGGTCTCTTGGCGTTCGGGGTGCGCCGACTATAAATACGTGTAGCGCCACTATTCGGTGAGTACCGCGACCTCGTCAGCAGACGGTCTCAAACTGCTCTCTGACGATCTTTCAATTCTTTTTGGCCTGAGCGAATCCGTTATCATAGCGGGTGACCTCAACGCCAAACACCCGGCCTGGAATAGTACCAGTACCACGTTCCGAGGCAGACACTTGTTTGACCTCTGCCCCGTCCTAAACTTTGACGTCATCGCCCCGATGACGCCCACCCACTACCCTCACGACCCCAACCATACCCCTGACGTATTGGACATAGCGCTCCTAAAGAATATCAACCTCCGGTTGGATTCGATAGAGGCGATGGACGAACTGACTTCCGACCACCGGCCAGTCGTCATGAGACTGGTCCCTCGCGACGGACTCCCTGACCCGGACGTACCCTCTCGTAACAAAGTAGTCACGGACTGGAGGAAAGTAAGCGATCGCTTGAAATCCACCACTTCGCCTCTACTAGACTCTATACCAGATCAGTTTACCTCAATCGCTGACACGACGGCCGCGATCGGCTCACTCACGGAACACGTACAATCGGTCCTGAACGATTGTTCTAGGCAAGCTCCGGCGATGGACGAACATCGCTTGAGGCTGCCGGACGATGTGCGTGAACTGCTGACTGAGAAGAACGCGGCTACTCGTGCCTACGACGTCTTTCCCTGTGACGCCAACAAAGCTCACATGCGCTATTTGCAGAGATCTGTAAAGACACGCATGGCCGAGCTGCGTGACGGTAACTGGGACAAGATGTTGAGCGAGCTAGAGCCCACTCATCTGGCATTCTGGGAACTTCAGAGGAAACTCAAGTCCCAGCAAGTAGTCTCTATGCCTCCCCTGACACGACCCGACAGGACGATAGCATTCGACGACATCGACAGGGCTGAATGCCTAGCTGACAGCCTCGAGACCCAGTGCTCGCCCAGCTCTCAACCAGTAGACCAGGCTCACCTCGCCGAGGTGGATGCCGAAGTCGAACGTAGAGCCTCTCTCCCTCCGGTCGAAGACCCTGATTGTCCCCTAGACCCCGTCTCCGCGGACGAGGTTCACGATATAATCAAGGGTCTGAAACCCCGTAAAGCCCCTGGATCAGACGGTATCACCAATAGGGTGGTCCAGTTGTTCCCGGCTCACCTGATCATGCTAATGACCACCATCTTCAATGGTGCTCTTAGTAATAACATTTTTCCACAATCGTGGAAAAATGCCACCGTCATCGGTATCCCGAAGCCCGGCAAGCCTAAGACCGAGCCTTCCAGTTACCGTCCCATCAGTTTGCTCGACGTTTTCGGCAAGGTCTATGAGAGGCTTATTTATAAGCGTCTCAGAGACTACGCCGAGACGAAGGGGCTCATCCCCAACGAACAGTTCGGTTTTAGAACCCAACATTCTTGCGTACAACAGGTCCACCGTATCATAGAACACATAAGCGCCGGTTTCCAGCGCGGGTTCATGACGGGTGCTGTGTTCTTCGATATCGCGAAAGCGTTCGACAAAGTCTGGCACAACGGCTTATTGTATAAGCTATACAAATTCGGTGTGCCAGATCGTCTCGTGCTCATCTTACGGGACTATTTGTTGAACCGCACCTTCCGCTATCGCATCGAAGGTGCGCTCTCTTCCCCTCATCCGATCCGCGCAGGCGTCCCTCAGGGGTCTGTGCTGGCTCCGCTCATTTTTACGCTGTTCTCCAGTGACATCCCGAAAAGTAGAAAGGCGCAGTTAGCTCTGTTCGCAGACGACACGGCCATCTACTACACCGGCCGCAGTCAAGACCAGATCTCCCGCATCCTACAGACCGAAGTCAACAGACTCGGTGACTGGTTCAGGAAGTGGAGGATCGAGGTCAATCCTGATAAGAGCCAAGCGGTCCTCTTTTCTAGGCCCCGGCGTAGACCGGACCTACCACGACAGATCAAGATGTTCGGCAAGCCTATCCCTTGGGAGAAGCGAGCCAAATATCTCGGTGTGATCTTAGATCACCACATTTCGTTCGCTGAGCACATAAAGCAAGTGCGTTCGCGCGCTGCTTTCGCTCTCGGTAGGCTTCATTGCGTCCTGAACTCACGCAGCAAGTTGTCCCTTAAGGGCAAATTGCGTATTTACACAGCGTGCATCCGGCCGATTATGACGTACGCGTGTGCCGCTTTCGCACACGCCCGTCCCCATCTCATTCACAGAATGCAGGCACTTCAAAACCGATTTCTCCGTAAAATTACGGACGCTCCATGGTTCGTTCGGAACGAAACCCTACACGTAGATCTTAGAATCCCCACCATTAAGCAGTTTTTGAAACGCGCGACAAAGCGGTTCTTCGAGTCCGCAGATAGACATCGCAACCCCTTGGTTGTCCAGGCAGCTAGCTATAGGCCATCTCAAATTAGTAAGACTCGCCGACCTAGGCATACTCTTTTAGACCCGGATGACCCCATTACTCTCCTTCAGGAAAGCAATAGGGCCACAAGTACAGTGCACAAACACAAACCGTCATTCCGTCCTCGCCGCCGAGGTACCACGCGAAGATCAAGAATAAATTGTTCCCCCCGTCCCTTGCACGTCGAACCGCCAGCCCCGAGGCTGAGTGAGCCGTAGCATTTAATAGTAATCCCCGTTAATAATCATGAATTTAAACTTTTGATCCAGCCCGTCCCCAATTTGCTTTGTTTTTCCCCAACGACGCCCTAAGCCGAGGTTCGTACCCCACAGGGGGTGCCCTTAGAGCGCTGTCGTTTAGTTTTTAATACTTTTATTTACGCTCCTGGCTGGAGGCTTTAAGCTAATACCTTAGGGCAGCCACAGGAAAGACCGGTTAAGCAGTCACGGCCTCTCAAGGTCAACTGCGAGATGCCATATACAAAAAAAAAAAAAAAAAAATATTCGGTGAGTAGTTTCTCATCAGCTTTCATGCGACCAAGTCCCGTTGCGCGCGCGCCCGTTGACCGGCCGCGCTCCCTCGCCAGTACGTGCCGCGCGCTCCTCGCGTGCGGTCGATTCATGCTTGCAGGTTAGCGGGGCGCGAGTGCGTTGAGTTTACGCATGTCCCACATCACTCCCCCTTAAGCGAAGCGAACAGTGGGCTTTACGGTTCTTCCAGATCTTGTGGTGTATGGCTGGTTTGCTTGATCAGGGGTGCGATGATCCACATCTTCAGACTCGTTGAATATATAGGCTGGCTTGAGCCTATCCATCGATACTACCGATGTGCGTAGCGGCAACTTTATTTTGTAACACTTGTCATAGCGCTTGACTACTTCGTAGGGACCTTCGTACGGCGGTGTTAACGGGGAACGAACTGTGTCGTTGCGCACGAAAACATGTGTGCACGTGGTGAGATCGTGATGTATGAATGGCTCTGTTCGACTGTTGCTTGATCGCGGCGCACTTTTTAGGGATGCCATGGTTTCTGAAAGGCGGCGTATGTAGTCGTTCTCATCAATGTTTGACTTGGTTGGCATGATGAAATCCGATGGTATGCGAAGCGTGGTGCCATACGTCATCATTGCTGGGCTTAAACCGTTGTTGATTCGCAACGCCGTGCGTAATCCTAACAGTACAGTGGGAAGCTCTTCTGTCCACTGTGTGGTGCCTCGCGCCATGAGTGCTGCCTTCAATGTTCTGTGCCACCGCTCGATCATACCATTGGATTGGGGATGATATGCAGTGGTCCGTATTCGTGATATCCCAAACTTTTTCATTAGTGATCGGAACAATGATGATTCAAATTGCCGTCCTTGGTCGGTTGATATTCTTAGCGGGCAACCAAATCGGGCAATCCAATTTTCGTAGAGGGCTTTAGCTACTTCCTCAGCGGTGATCTCTGATACAGGAACGGCTTCAGGCCAACGGGTGCATCGATCGATAATTGTCACACAGTATCGTCGGTCATTAGACAATCGCAGTGGTCCCACTATGTCCACGTGAATGTGTTCAAAACGCGCCGACGGTGGGAACTCACTCAGTGGGGTTACGACGTGCCGGTGAATCTTCGCGCGCTGACAGCTGATACATGTTCTGGTCCAGTTGCTAACTTCTTTGTTCATGTTGGGCCAGAAAAATTTTGAGCACATCTGTTTCCTGGTGGATTTTACGCCGGGATGACACAAATCGTGTTGAGCTTTGAATGCCTCAAAACGATACGTAGTCGGTAAGTACGGTCGGGGCGTTCCGGTAGATGTCTCGCACGTGATTGGCTGGTTTATCCCAGGCATTGTGACGTTGGTAAACTTTAGGTTTGGTTGTTTTCTGAGCTATTTTAAAACAGGATCTTTTTCTTGTTCGCTGGCTAAAGTTGCGTAGTCGATGATGGACGGGCATTGTATGTCTTCTATGCGTGATAACGCGTCTGCAACCGAGTTATCTTTTCCTTGCACGTACTTGATGCTGGTACAAAATTGGCTGATGAAATGTAATTGCCGTTCTCGACGCGGAGTGTCGCTGCTACTCGATGAGCGTGTTAGTGCATTCACTAGTGGCTTATGGTCTGTATACACTGTGACATCGCCTCCTTCTATAAGACTCCTGAAGTGCTTGACAGCTATATAAATCGCTAACAGTTCGCGGTCGTATACGCTGTAGCGTTGCTGAGTCATACTCATCGCTTTTGAGTAATAAGCGAGAGGTTTCCATTCGCTTTTTATTCTTTGCTGTAAGACAGCACCAAGGCTGTAGTCAGAAGCGTCTGTCATCAAGGCAAGGGGGCTTCCTGGTAACGGGTGGATCAGCTGTGTGGCTTCCAAAATGCTTTGACGGCACTTTTCAAAAGCCAACTCTGCCTGCGGTGTCCACTCGATGGGCGTTTTATCATTGCGTTTCTGATTGTGTAAATATTTATTTAGTTCATTCTGTTGTTCGGCTTGACGGGGTAAACAGTTGCGATAAAAATTTACCATGCCCAGAAAACGTCGTAAATCAGCTATTGTCTTGGGTTTGGGGTAACTTGATATCGCTTTGGTTCTCTCTTCAGTGGGCCTGATCCCGTTGCCTGATACTTGGTAGCCGAGAAAATCAATCTTGTCCTTGCCGAATTCACATTTCTCTATCTTTAGCATGACACCGTAATTCTTTAGGCGCTCTAGCACTTGCCGTAGAAGTTGTCTGTGGCTCTCTTCGTTTTTTGAATACAGCAGTATGTCGTCGACGAAACAGAAGCAGTTGTCTATGCCACGCAGTACTTGATGCATAAACCTTTGGAACGTCTGACTAGCGTTGCGTAAACCGAACGTCATGCATGTGAATTCAAACAGCCCAAATGGTGTGATAATTGCTGTTTTCTGGGCGTCTTCCTCTGCGATTGGAATCCAGTAGTAGGCCATTTTGAGGTCAAGCTTCGAAAATATCTTCATATCGTGCAGCTGGTACGTGAACTCTTGTATTCGTGGTATAGGATAGCGGTCTGGTCGTGTCACTGAATTTAATCGTCGGTAGTCGCCGCATACCCTTAGGCCTCCATCCTTCTTCTTGACAATATGCAGCGGACTTGCCCACGGGCTCTTTGATGGTCTGCATATGCCGAGTTCCAGCATGTGGTCGAACTCCTCCTTAGCAGCCTTTAACTTGTCGGGGGGCATGGGACGGGCTCGTGCGAAGACTGGAGCGCCAGTTGTCTCAATATGGTGCACTACATCATGTTTGGCTGGCTCCTTCAAGGACATAGGACGCAGCACCTCCGGGAATAACTTCAAAATGTCATAGTACGCTTGGTCGGTGCTAATGACATGTATAGTTTGTTCATTTGTTGCAACTTCAATGGCGTCGATCGATATGTCGGTAACCTTATCGACGAGCTTCTTTTTATGGAGGTCGACCAGGAGCTTGAAGTGTCGTAGGAAATCAGCTCCTATGATTGGGGTTTTCACATCTGCTATGATGAATGTCCATAGAAAACTGCGTCGTAAGCCAAGATTTAGTCTTAGCGTTTTTTCACCGTAAGTGTTGATCGGTGTGTTGTTTGCAGCGTATAATGTGTAGGCGCTTGATGTCTTCATTTTTCTTTTGTTTATCGCGGGTAACACGGAAATTTCGGCGCCGGTGTCTACGAGGAAACGCTGTCGAGTGTCGCGATCGAAGACACATAGGCGGTTGGAGGTGTTGGGGACATCGACATCCGCCACAGTCGATGCCGTAGCTAGTTTAACGTCGTGTGATTCTTGTTTCTCCTACAACACGGTGACTCACAACGTTTTGCCTTATCACCAAAACGAAAATGGTATCTACACTCCCACGTTGGATCGCCGGGTTTGACAGACGTCTTGTTGCTATGCCGGCGAGACTGTGATCGTGACCGTGATTTGAACGGTGTAAAACGGGGTCTATGGGGCTCCCTTGAACGTCCGCGTAGCTCAGCCACTTCTAGGCATAGTTTCTCCATTTGCTTCGAAAGTATTTCTAGCTGTGTTGACGTCACGGTATCTTGCGTGGTTGTGGACACTGCGGCAACCGTTGCTGGTTCGGTGTATTCTGCCATCTTATCGGCCATTGCAGCGAGGGTATCTAGGGATGCTTCCGTGTTGACCGACAGCACAACGCGCATCTGTGTGGGTAGGTGATTTAGCCACTCGATCTTCAATCCTTCATCTGTGATCATGCCGCTTCCTAGTTCTCTCATCTTGCGTAGCAGTTGTGTGGGTTTTTGATCACCCAACTCTAGGCCACTGATTAGCTTCTGGAAGTTCTTGACGTCAGACTTGTCGTACACGGTGAGCAGTCGATTCTTCACAGCATTATATTTATCCGTGGTGGGTGGATTGTATAAAATGTCGGTCAGCTGTTGAAGATCGGTGTTTTGCAGTTGTTGTAACACGTAGCGGAACTTCTGGTCGTCCGATGTCTTCAAGGGGTCCACGACAGCTTCAAATTGGATAAACCAGGCTCGTGGAATCTCCCGCCAGAATGGTAATAATCTGGACTGAACCGATATGGCAGCCAAGTCGGAGTCCATCTTCATGGGATTGCTTCCTTCACTAGTGGGTTTCTCTTGCGACATTTTTTTTTTTTTCGTCGGGGTCACCAATTGTGGGGTTTTCGCCACTTCGGCCGCGGTATTTCGAGCGCAATAAAACAAACGATTGAGATTCAAAATGGGAATGTTTATTGTCAAAATCCTAGCTCCTATATTACAAAATAGAATGTGGAAGTAGTGGCTATCAGGAAACATACACAAGATTATTCAGCCAATCAGATTTAAGGTTCCTGGTCTCTTGGCGTTCGGGGTGCGCCGACTATAAATACGTGTAGCGCCACTATTCGGTGAGTTCCAGCCCGTCCCCAATTTGCTTTGTTTTTCCCCAACGACGCCCTAAGCCGAGGTTCGTACCCCACAGGGGGTGCCCTTAGAGCGCTGTCGTTTAGTTTTTAATACTTTTATTTACGCTCCTGGCTGGAGGCTTTAAGCTAATACCTTAGGGCAGCCACAGGAAAGACCGGTTAAGCAGTCACGGCCTCTCAAGGTCAACTGCGAGATGCCATATATAAAAAAAAAAAAAAAAAAAAAAAAAATATTCGGTGAGTAGTTTCTCATCAGCTTTCATGCGACCAAGTCCCGTTGCGCGCGCGCCCGTTGACCGGCCGCGCTCCCTCGCCAGTACGTGCCGCGCGCTCCTCGCGTGCGGTCGATTCATGCTTGCAGGTTAGCGGGGCGCGAGTGCGTTGAGTTTACGCATGTCCCACAAACCCCTAACTTAAACTGGTAGAGGTTGGATCGGGGACCCAACCTCTACCAGTTTTAACCCCTTTATTATAACGCTACCACTCTCATTAAAAGGTAATGCATTTTTTCGAGAAATTAATAAAAAATGTTTCCAACCTCAAATCAGATAAAAAGCGAAAACGAAACATTAAAATGACAACCAAATCTGTCTCAGTATATTGTTCGTGGTGTAAAATGTCGTGAAACGGAACGTAAAAAAAACCTGTACTTATGCCTAATGCATTTTACAATAATCTACAAAATGACAATTACAATAATCGTGCTAATAATAATGATTTAATTTATGAATATCTGTGGAGAAGAAATGTAGAAAGAAATATAAGAGATCCTTTTATGAAACTAATTACAGTTGTAAATTATGGATTTTTAAATGAAAAATTTACAAATGTTTTGTTTTTATAACAACCTAAAAATTCTGATCCGAAGAAAGTTAGCGTACCTCCACTGATATGTGTGTGTACAAAAGGCAAAAATATACGTTACTACTGTTACTAGGAAAACTTAGGATGCAAGAGCGAGCGAAGCGAGCTCGGGACTTGGGGCAACCCGACTCGGACACGTTAGGTTCGAAGGGGATGGCGAGGTCTAGTGAGCGAGCGAACTCAGACCCCGCTATCCACTTCGTAGTCATTTTTTTTTAAACCCTTGAGCCCCGCTAAGCGGGGCTCCCCCAACTACGCCTTATAAATGAGCAACTTTAATGTGTTTTGAGGTTAGGTTACAATAATTCGTTTTTCTCAAGAATGGTGCGTTACCTTTTCATGGGAGTAGTGCCAGAGGAAAGGGGGAGCACCCCCTTCTCTCTCTCCCCCTCCTCCTACCAAACGATACTAAATTTTTACTGGCGGGGATATCATCATCATGCATTGAATATTTTATTTCATCAATATCTAAACAAAGTTACTAAATAAGACCTGGCTAAAAGGCCCCAGCAACCAGGCCATTATAATATTATTAAAAAAAAACATTAACTGTCACTGTCAGTGTCACAAAACAATAATTTGTTTTAAAAAATAGACTTGTTGCGCCTGCGGTTTTAATGTAGGTCAACGATAAAAATTGTTTTTTGATCGTGTCTCACAGAACTATAATACTCTTCGTGTCCTCAGAAGGCTTCTTTTCTTACAGTTCTGATCTCGTCCTCCTCCCGACAGAACTCTCGTCGCTCGACCCTCGTCCCCGAAAATTGGCTCATAGAGATCCTCGTTCGTTCGTTTCATGCAAAAAAGCCCCCTGAAAAGCTTGAGCGCTTGAGTGCTTGGTCAGTTTTATCAATATCTCTGCATAACCTCTGTGGGGCGAGGGCAACCACTCGGTACGTACTTTTTGCGATCGGAAGTGTTTTCTGAACTGTTCTTTTGTTAGGTGTTTGCCTTTGGCAAAGTCCGGTAGGATAATTGAGTAACACACTATCAGTAGCAATATGACATTCTTACAGGTTTCATTCAGACAGTTCAACAACATTCGTTGCGTTATAATTACCTATGTTGTTGAACAGATAAATTTTTCGAACATATTGCACCCTTAATAAAGTAAAGGCATATTTAAAAAATATCAACTTTTGAGAAAACTTGTTTAAAGATTCAGGGAACCTGATGTTTTTGCTTATTATATTATTATAATTCATAATATCATAATTTAAAGTACTATAGCTCTGTTTTTTTTTTTACGTAATCTATGTTAAATGTACTATGGTAATAGCTGAAACATTACAATTTTTTTTATTTAAGAACTAATATTATTATTTTTTTTAACTCTTCCGAGTTAGGCCTCATTTTCACTATTTTTATTTTTGTTTTTGAAGGCAATATTTGTAATGTGCCTTTATAACACTAAAAATATTCAACATAATAAGGAGTATTACAAAATAATGCTTTATCGCACAATTTAACCCATCATAAATACGTAAAAGTGCCCTAATGGAAAATACGAATAAAATGAAATGAAACAAATTTTATCAAAAATTAAGCTTAATCTAAAATTAAAACTTACGAAATGGCACTCAATAAATCATAACTTAATATTACAAACTTAAAAATAAATCCTTTATTAATAATTTGCCAACAAAACTTTTCATTACAAACGTCTTTGAACAAAACCTTTCATATTAATAACAACAAAACTTATAACATATGTTATGAGTATCAGTACCTTTACTAAAATTAACGGCTTTTCAGTCTTTTCTTAATTTCAGTCATAATTATCCTTTATTATATTAATCAACCTTTGGTACATGGGTACACGCTGCATTCCAGCGAAGTGCAAACTTAGCTTGGTGGAGATATAGGTACCTACTTGAATACTACTTACGAAATTATGCAGCATTTTTCGTAAGCCAGTAAAACAAAACGTGTTTAAAAATTTGAACGATTAATTAGTACTTACGCTATTCACAATAAAATCAGTCCAGAGATAAACCTCGCCATTTTTATTCCTCAATAGGAAGTAGGTACAGGTAATGAGTTCTTATTTGTATTCATTTATACTCCAGTTATCCTACTAAACAATTAACAACAAACATAAAAATAAAATTTTTACTTGGACATGTCATTATCAGTTTACATAATGACTTATACTTCATTTGAAATAAAATTAGAAATTGTAATAAACCTTGTTTACAGTTCGTTCAACCGATTTTAACTTTGGTAACGATATTTATCACAATCACAATTTGTATCACACTAATTAACAACAAATAGAAAAATAAAAATTTTACTTGGACAATGTCATTATCAGTTTACATAATGACTTAGATGGTAACAATATTTATCACAATCACAATTTGTATCACACTAATTAATAACAAATATAAAAATAAAAATTTTACTTGGACAATGTCATTGACATTGTCATTGTTCACCTATTGACTTAGATGTAACAATATCACAATCACAATTTGTATAACACTAATTTCATAAAAATCAGTCAAATAATCACAGATATAATTTCTTATTACTAAAACCAGTCTAACAATCAGAGGTAAGATTTTTCAATAATAGTATGATCAGTCGGAAAATTATTTATGCTCGCTATCGACAAGGCGAATTATTGACCACATTTGTGTAACATTCGATAAACTTATTTTTATGAGTTTCATCGCCAACAAAATAACTGTCCGCTAAAATTTTTGTACTTTCTTTAATTGGATTATCAATTTGCTCGTATTGTGTTCTTGCATTTGTTTTTTTTACTACAGTTTGTGTCGCCGTAGATCTATATAAATCTGGCGTACTATCAGAGCTTCTTATATGCGACTGACCTTCATTTAAATAAACCATATACTCGTCGTTGGTCAGCGTTGATGGAAGGTTAACATCTTGGCTACAGTCTATGTCTACTTCGTCTTGGCTATAGTCAAAGGGTGCCTTGACTGGCTCTCTTCAAACTTCCCTATAAAACAAATCAAACATGAGTTTTTGTAATTATATCACCATTTACATTAGATGCAATACGTTTCGAAAACCACTTACTTTTGGACCCCATCTTGATATAAAAAAATTGTGAAATGTTCACTTGATTTTACAAACGTCGTCGTGCCACAAACAGTCGTCACTGTCGAATAAGGAATCAGTGTTGCCAGACCAAAATTACAAAATCCAGGAAATAAGAGTTAAAAAAACCAGGAGATTGACTTAGTAAATCAGGAGATATTAATTTTTTAGGATTTTATATAATAAAATAAACTATTGTTTATTTTGGTACATTTGGCTGTTCATTTTTGATGTCATTTTATCACTAATTTGGTGTTTCGATTTCCAAATATGTTTTTAGTCCTCAAGACACCGGAAATAACTCTAGTGCTCATTTTATTTCTGAGCTTGGTCTTTGTTAAATTAATTTGTGAAAATAGTCTTTCCACAGTGGCGCTTGAATGCGGTAAGCACATTATATTTGCAACAAAGTCAGATAAATTCGGGAACAACTTGCCATCTCCGTTTTCCATGGTGGCAACGATTTTCCAAAAATTCTCGGCCGATTCGTTACGGTTTGTTTTACGAGGGCGGCACTGAAAATTTCGGGAATCAAGGAAGTGACACAACATTACTATTTAAAAATGTATTTATTGCTTTTCGAAGTATTCTCCGCGAAATTTGACACATTTTTCCATACGATGGAACCAATCATTGAAGCAACCATTCCATTCGGAAGTTGGGGTCTCCAAAATGGCCGTTTTGTAGGCGTCCACAGCTTCTTCAGGTGATGAAAATCTCTGTCCACGCAATTTATTCTTTATTTTAGGGAAAGTATAGAAATCATTAGGGCTTAGGTCGGGGCTGTAGGGCGGATGGTCTAATAATTCTAGGTTTTCTTGCTCTAAAAACTCTTTTGTTCTGTGCGCGGTGTGAGAACTCGCATTGTCGTGATGGAGGATAATGCGGCGGTTGCAGTTCTCTTTACGGAGTTCAGAAACGACCTGTGGCAAACAAATGCTAGCATACCATTCTGCATTAACCGTTCTTTGTCCCTCAAGAGGAATAGTCGTAACATGGCCGGTTTTGGAGACAAACGTGGCCACCATTTTTTTTGCAACACTCCGTGAACGAACAATTTTTGTTGGCTTTAACTCATTTTCGAACACCCAAACTCGTGACTGGTTTTTTGTTTCGGGTTCGTACGCATATATCCAGGATTCGTCACCTGATACAATGTTGTATACAGCATTTGAGGATCCTGCGTGGAATCTTTCGAGAGTTCTGACGCACCAAGTAACGCGAGCCGCTTTTTGCTCTTCACAGAGCGAATGCGGTATCCATCGGGAAAACAACTTTTTTACACCTAATTGTTCATGCAAGATTATTTGTATTTGACTCATACCAATGTCTAAAGTTGCCTGAATTTCGCGGTATGTCACATGTCGATCTTCCTCAATCAGCTTACGCACAGCATCAACGTTTTCTTGGGTGACTGCAGTTTTTGGACGACCTTGACGGGGATCATCACTGAGCTTGACACGTCCACGTTGAAATTCAGCAAACCAGCGATAAATTGTGGTTTTGGATGGGGCTTCATCACCAAATGCAGAAATCATCCGGTCAACACACTGTTTTTGTGTTAAACCAGTTCGAAAGTCATAATAAATCATCGCTCTTGAATTTTCTCGAGTCAATTCCATTTTCTCAACGACTAAACAAGTTTGACAAAACCTTGTGACAAGACCGAGAATCTTTTTTTTAAATAAATAAATGGTATTCGATTTTTAAAACCAAGGAGTTTTCAATTAAAAAGATTTTAATATGACAGGAACAGTGGAAATATTCCATTCCCGATACTTTTAGTGCAGCCCTCGTAATTTCTGTGTTTCTTAGGAGGCGCCATTCAGTATCTACTATCTGAACGTTTCCTTGAGGGACAAAATTGGGAAATATCGCTAATACGTCAGCAATTGTTTTCAATTTGCGATCAATTACTACGCCAGGATCTAGAAATTACAGCTTTTTAAAACGCGCCATTTCTCCTTTAAATGGAAAATGTTGGAGTAACTGTTTTATGGATTCTAAATAAAACTCCAAGCAGCGAAATTTGAAGCTCTTAACACTTTCCTGGTCTATTGTCGTTGTATCTAAAGACGCCGCAACTTTTGCTCCCAAATACCATTGTTCGATAGGCGATATTTTCGTGGGTTCTTGTAATCAATATTTTTGTAATCTTCTCGTGAAATGTATTCTTCTTTAACATAACATTCAAGAATAGTGTTAATAACGCAAAAAACTTTACTATAAATGCAGTGAAGGTTAGAATTCTCTGACTGCATACATTTATTCAAAATATTAAAAATTTCCAATACGAATTCCATAAACTGTAAGTACAGTTTATTGATGGGATCTTCTAACATGGCGGAAATGTTTTCAGCAGCTTTAATGCGACCCGTGAATATTGCATCGCGAAAGTATAGTTTTAACGCTTCGTATTGCTCTAGCAATCTAGATACGACAGCTTCTAACGACAGCCATCTAGTTTGCGATGGTTGAAGTAACTTATGAGGTTTGAGCTCGAGATAAGTCTGAAACTCTTTAAATTGATCCATCCTTTTAGGACTACCATTTAAATAGTTATAGACGTCTCTAGCCAGATCTTCTGGCGCTCTAGGCAACTTTAGGCAAGCATTTGATGCTACTAAGTGGACAGAGTGGCATATGCATTTCATAACGAATAAATGCGGGATTTCTGCTTTGAGTTTACTCGCAAGTGAATTATTTCTGACCATCATCACGTTTGCGCCGTCGGCAGCGAATCCGATCATGTTCTCCTTATAAGGGATGTTAAGCTGTATCATTCTGTTGGTTATGATCTCATATAACTTTTGTGCAGTACCATCTGATCCTATTTCAAATAATTCGAAGAAGTAGTCTTCAACCTGAAAATAATAACATATCAAAAGTACTTATCAGTTATATGATTATTTTTGTGTTGGTAAATCGAATAATACATATTCTTTTTGTAATTATTTAGAATAAACTTATAACATTATGACAAACTAGTTAGGTAAGCACCTGATGAATATTTCGAAGGAATCTTACAATCACCGCTAAATGTTTCATCGAGCTCTTGTCCGTGCTTTCGTCGACAATTAACGAAATTTTTTTGTGTTTCATTTCTTCAATGATAATTTCATGGTCTGTTTTTCCCATAACATCTGTGATAATGTGTGTTGCCTTTGTTCTCCCACAGGTTATATTTTTCGCAACATCCGAATCTGGGCATACAGATACAATCAAACTTGGAAGATGTTCCATCACGTTTAGTGATAAATTGTGTTCCACGACAAAACTGGCCAATCTTATTTCACCTTCCTTAGCTAATTTTTCGGTAGAGGTTTGTGCTTTAAAATTAGGCATTTCTTGCAAACTTCTTTGTCCTCGCAGTTTATTTTTATTTTTTTGATGTTTTGTTGTCTTGCTGTGTCTTAGAATATCGGATTTACCAGCCTTCGCGATATTCAAATCGACTGTACATAACACCCATTTAAAGGCAGTGAAGTATCGGCGATCGATAAATGCTTATTGGAAAATGACTCTTATACTATTAAGTTAGGGTATGATATGGAGTGTTCATTCCATACACTTATTACTGTTAGAAATTGGCAGTACAGTCAGAAGACTCGGATACGTTCCTTTTTATGTCAAGTTCATTAATTGTAGGTACAATTTATTTGAATTTATTTCAAAACACAAATATCAGGAGATTTAATGATAAAATCAGTAGATCAGGAGAATCTTAGACAAATCAGGAACTCTCCTGGAAAATCAGGAGTTCTGGCAACGCTGTACGGAATAATGGAAAATTGGATGGGGCTTCATCACCAAATGCAGAAATCATCCGGTCAACACACTGTTTTTGTGTTAAACCAGTTCGAAAGTCATAATAAATCATCGCTCTTGAATTTTCTCGAGTCAATTCCATTTTCTCAACGACTAAACAAGTTTGACAAAACCTTGTGACAAGACCGAGAATCTTTTTTTTAAATAAATAAATGGTATTCGATTTTTAAAACCAAGGAGTTTTCAATTAAAAAGATTTTAATATGACAGGAACAGTGGAAATATTCCATTCCCGATACTTTTAGTGCAGCCCTCGTAATTTCTGTGTTTCTTAGGAGGCGCCATTCAGTATCTACTATCTGAACGTTTCCTTGAGGGACAAAATTGGGAAATATCGCTAATACGTCAGCAATTGTTTTCAATTTGCGATCAATTACTACGCCAGGATCTAGAAATTACAGCTTTTTAAAACGCGCCATTTCTCCTTTAAATGGAAAATGTTGGAGTAACTGTTTTATGGATTCTAAATAAAACTCCAAGCAGCGAAATTTGAAGCTCTTAACACTTTCCTGGTCTATTGTCGTTGTATCTAAAGACGCCGCAACTTTTGCTCCCAAATACCATTGTTCGATAGGCGATATTTTCGTGGGTTCTTGTAATCAATATTTTTGTAATCTTCTCGTGAAATGTATTCTTCTTTAACATAACATTCAAGAATAGTGTTAATAACGCAAAAAACTTTACTATAAATGCAGTGAAGGTTAGAATTCTCTGACTGCATACATTTATTCAAAATATTAAAAATTTCCAATACGAATTCCATAAACTGTAAGTACAGTTTATTGATGGGATCTTCTAACATGGCGGAAATGTTTTCAGCAGCTTTAATGCGACCCGTGAATATTGCATCGCGAAAGTATAGTTTTAACGCTTCGTATTGCTCTAGCAATCTAGATACGACAGCTTCTAACGACAGCCATCTAGTTTGCGATGGTTGAAGTAACTTATGAGGTTTGAGCTCGAGATAAGTCTGAAACTCTTTAAATTGATCCATCCTTTTAGGACTACCATTTAAATAGTTATAGACGTCTCTAGCCAGATCTTCTGGCGCTCTAGGCAACTTTAGGCAAGCATTTGATGCTACTAAGTGGACAGAGTGGCATATGCATTTCATAACGAATAAATGCGGGATTTCTGCTTTGAGTTTACTCGCAAGTGAATTATTTCTGACCATCATCACGTTTGCGCCGTCGGCAGCGAATCCGATCATGTTCTCCTTATAAGGGATGTTAAGCTGTATCATTCTGTTGGTTATGATCTCATATAACTTTTGTGCAGTACCATCTGATCCTATTTCAAATAATTCGAAGAAGTAGTCTTCAACCTGAAAATAATAACATATCAAAAGTACTTATCAGTTATATGATTATTTTTGTGTTGGTAAATCGAATAATACATATTCTTTTTGTAATTATTTAGAATAAACTTATAACATTATGACAAACTAGTTAGGTAAGCACCTGATGAATATTTCGAAGGAATCTTACAATCACCGCTAAATGTTTCATCGAGCTCTTGTCCGTGCTTTCGTCGACAATTAACGAAATTTTTTTGTGTTTCATTTCTTCAATGATAATTTCATGGTCTGTTTTTCCCATAACATCTGTGATAATGTGTGTTGCCTTTGTTCTCCCACAGGTTATATTTTTCGCAACATCCGAATCTGGGCATACAGATACAATCAAACTTGGAAGATGTTCCATCACGTTTAGTGATAAATTGTGTTCCACGACAAAACTGGCCAATCTTATTTCACCTTCCTTAGCTAATTTTTCGGTAGAGGTTTGTGCTTTAAAATTAGGCATTTCTTGCAAACTTCTTTGTCCTCGCAGTTTATTTTTATTTTTTTGATGTTTTGTTGTCTTGCTGTGTCTTAGAATATCGGATTTACCAGCCTTCGCGATATTCAAATCGACTGTACATAACACCCATTTAAAGGCAGTGAAGTATCGGCGATCGATAAATGCTTATTGGAAAATGACTCTTATACTATTAAGTTAGGGTATGATATGGAGTGTTCATTCCATACACTTATTACTGTTAGAAATTGGCAGTACAGTCAGAAGACTCGGATACGTTCCTTTTTATGTCAAGTTCATTAATTGTAGGTACAATTTATTTGAATTTATTTCAAAACACAAATATCAGGAGATTTAATGATAAAATCAGTAGATCAGGAGAATCTTAGACAAATCAGGAACTCTCCTGGAAAATCAGGAGTTCTGGCAACGCTGTACGGAATAATGGAAAATTGTCGAGTTTCGACAACGTCTAGCCGACCATAGACATAATAGACTAAACACAAAAATAGTGATGTGGGATTACGATACCGATTGTTTTGTAGAATTGTGGTACTCAACAGCACATTGATCTATGCACAGATAAACTTTGCATTTTTTGCACATAAAACGAGTCTCAGACCGTTTTCTTTTTGCTGCGCACATTTTGCATCGCTGACTTTTGCCGGTTGGTATTCTAACAGGAAAATGCTCTAAGGCACCATTATGTAAAAAACGGTTAGGGTCAAGGACGCCGCGCAAAGTTGACTGTTGAGTTAACCCTTTAACGGTTATAAGGATCTAGATGAGAAAAAGATTTGGTTTTCGGATTTGTGTTACTTATGATGCCTAAAATAATAATTGATATTTATATATTTTTTTAACTTTTTTAAATTGGTGGTAAGAATATTCCCTCTACCTGTTTGAGAGTAATGAAATAGCGGTAGGTTTTTTCAAAAAACTAAAAAAACCATACATAATAACTATATTAAAATCACACAATTTAATACCAATAAGAAAATAGAAACAAAAATAAAAGAAAATTACATTTGTTTATGAAAATTCGAAAAACATGGTGTTATGCATAAAGGCACTCCACATTTGCTACACTTGATCTTAGATCGCTTATCCTTCGCCTTAGTGCTGCAATATCGGCATCTTTGATACGACGATATATCATTTGGCATGTGATCACCAACATTGGAAAAGCGAATTTCCGGTGCAAAATGTGAATTGCCTTTTGGTAATTTTCAGATACAGCAACTTTTTTTCTTACGACGTAGTTGACGCCATCAGCACGACGTTTTCGGGAAGAAAAACAACCAATAAGTGCTCTGGCTAGAGCTATACGATACTCCAGGTTGGACAATTTGGTAGCATTCGCATTCTTTCCCTGGAGCAAAAATGAAATAAAATATGCGAAGCCACCACCGTTTGCTTCTTCGCCCAACAGAGTATGTCCCTTTGATGTGATCAAAGTGATCTACTCCACCCATTCTTTTTGTGTACTCCTTCACTACTGCAGGACACACTACATCTGTCTTAGAACCATCCCTTCCTTTCCTGGATAGGGATGTTTCATTGTCCTTCGGATGGAAAGCATTTGTCATAAATAAAACTTCTGTTGTATCTTGCCAGATTACAAATGCCACGTTCTCCTTCACTCTCCATTTGTACTGCCCTTTTCTTAGTTTTAGTTTTCTTTTACTTTTTACAAGTTTCGGTAAGTCTGCTCTATGCCTGCGTACAGTACCGCTCGCAGAAATACCATTTACATGTAAATAATTCATGACATCATAACTGCAAAAAAAATTGTCAAACGTAACATGCACTGCCGCCATTCCTTTCAATTTTTACGTTAACTTCGTGACCACTTTTCCTCCTAAACTGTCTTCTACTCTGTCACCATCTTTTCCGGTATATATCTCAAACTCGTACAGATAACCAGTTGTACTGTCACAGCGGCACCACACCTTGAAACCCCTTTTTATCGGCTTCATAGGCATGTACTGCTTCAATGAAGACCTTCCTTTGAAAAGAATCATTGATTCATCTATTGACTGGGATGAGGAGTTGTGCGCATTTTCTTGAAAGGCGGTGTTGATAAGCTTCAATAATGGTCGAATTTTGAATAGCTTATCATACTCGGGGCTAAATCTGGGAGGTTGTTTAGAATTATCATTTAGATGCAAACAACGTAAAATTTGCTTGAATCTTCGGAATGTCATGGTGGAAGCTATTTCGTCAACTCTAAATTCGGGATCCGATGACCAATACAATTCGAAAGTAGGTAAAATATTGTATCCCATAATAATCAAGACACCTAGGAAAGCCTTCAACTCTTTTATGGCTAGTATGGTCCAGCCTATTACGTTATGTTGACTCGCATATCGGTTAGTCTCCGTAATAATCAATTCAAAAACTTCTTGGGTATTTTTTTTTTCAAAATATCGGATAGGCCTGGCATTGGATGGTAACACGCGTGTCGGAGTCATTGGAACACTATCAAAAGACTCAACCTGTGGCCTAATATCAGTCCACGAGGTTTTTTTCCACGCTTCTTCATCTCTGTCAGAATCACTTCCTTCTGACTCTGCTTCTGATTCTGGTGGCGCATTATCTTCGGATGAATCGCCGTCTTCATGTCCAGCCCCACTTCCCAGCCTCGTCCTAGCTCCACGTCCCGTTCCAGTTCCAGCTCCTCGTCCTGTTCCAGATCTACGTCCCGTTCCAGATCTACGTCCCGTTCCAGATCCACCTTCCGTCCTAGCTCCTCGTCCTCTACCTTTTACAGGTAACTCACGTGAAATACTAGGCTCAGCAGGCAGTAGTACAGCTGGTTGCGGCTCATTAGGTAACGGCACTGCAGATGAAGACGCAACAGGTTCTGTCACAGTAGGTGGAGGTATTACAAGTAAAGGCTCACCGCATGGGACCTCCGCATCAGATGATGTAGATGGTTGAGGCGATAACGATGCTCGTATTGTTGCAGTAGATCGAAGGTCTGGTTCATCCAAATCCCCTAAAATTCGCTGTAATTTCGTGACATTGTACGGAACATCATCCTCTTCTGATTCTTCGCCATCTTCAGACTCTTCCGGTTCTGACAAACCGAACATACCGTACAACTCCTTCTCAATATCGTCATCTCCAAGTATTTTCATTTTCAATCAATCTGCAAATAAAAAACAAAAGCCATGCAAAAACCACACCAAGCCCCGAGGAAAAGCAATAATAAGACAACCAAAACCTTGTATTCCTTAGTCGCAAAGCAATAAAAACAGTTACCATAACCATAATAAAGGAATATTTTCTTTAATATCAATATTCTTCCCACCAACAAAAATCGACATAAATGAAAATTCGTGGCAGATACATAAAAAATACGTCTTACATCTATGAAATAACATTCAAAAGCACAACGTCTAGAAGAACTTACCTTTTTTGACCACTCTATTGCAAAGATATGTACCGATTTCTCTCGCAGTACAAAAAAGCGCCAGTTTTGAACATACACTTCAAGAACTTTGAGAAAAAAAATAATCTGTCAGTGTCAAATAAAAACAGAAACAAACGTCATAATATTACGTTAATGTTGTCAGGTCGAAAAATAAAATTGCAAAAAGAAATGTTTTTTTTTTTGGTTTTTATTGGTGGGAAAAATATTCCCTCTAACTGCAAAAGGGTTACAGAACATTGTTTGTATTTATCTATTATTTGCCTGATAACGTTTAATTGGAAATCAGCTAAACTATAATTTTGTTTATTTTTTATCACTAATCAAATAGAATGCATTAAGTAAAAACATGTCAATTATGTGAAACCCAAGCTTTTTATGCCATTTTTTTGATTTTCTTATACAACCCAAAAGTCATCATATCAGCAGTGTCAACCGACCCCATATTTTTTGTGTAGTCTACCACACACTGTGGTTTCATTTTGGGTAGCCCAGTTGAGTAGTCTACATTGTCTGATGGTATTATTTTGTCATCGTGTACTGTAGACAACATTAAAACCGGTTTCTTATCTTGCCATTTTAGGGCTAAGGAGACGAGTAAGCGGCTATTTGTCCACGTTTCAGTTTTTGGAATTTCGGCATCCCTTTTCTATTTGATCTTACGGTACCACATGCATAAGTGGCCCTTTATTTTAAATATATAAAAAGCTGAGGACTGGAATACCAGTTATCTACATACAACACTCGGTTGCAAAAATAGTAGTCTTTTAAAAGTTCAGTCACAAGTGATCCAGTTAAGCCTAAATTTGGTACGGTCTCTATTTCTGTTTCCGATCCACAGTACACTATAAAATCCACGATATAACCGGTTTCGACATCACATAAAACAAATAGCTTAATGCCAAATCTATTATGTTTTTTACGTAAATATTGTTTGATAATTAGGCGACCTTTAAAAGGCACAATACTTTCATCAATGCACATTTTTTCGCTTGTTCCCAACGAGTCACACCTCAACGGGTAACAGTGTGACCGGTTGGGAATTAATTTTAAAAATAATCCCAACCAGTCATACTGTTACTCGTTGGGCATGTTACTCGTTGGGAATTATTTTTGAGACGCTCCCAACCGGTCACACTGTTACTCTATGGGATTTTTTTACTAAACAATTCCCAGCCAGTTACACGATTACTCGTAAAGATTCCTATGAAATTGTAAATCAGTGAATATGGTATATATTGGAATAAGACACTGTAAATAAATATCAAACAGATTTATTATCAATCAACAAAATTACAATTTTAAACATTTATAAATTATCTACACATTATAACAACCTATCTGTATCAAACTAAAAAATCTTTACAGATATCACTAGTTTCATATTATGAAATTATAAACTTGCAATAAGGCATTTAAAATAAACAACAAATTTCAAATAGCTGAAATTATAAATTAACAAAATAACAATTCAAACATTATAAGATATTTTTAAAAAGCTATATTTATCTAGGTATAAATCACAGAATCATCACAGATATTTTAATTTTAATGATTAAAGTAAGAACATCCACTTTTCTTTAACTTTTGGTATCTTAATACAGGCGATATAAGAGAAATAAAAAAAACACGAGTTCGATTCGCACGAAACACTTAAAGCTGTTTCGTGTGAATCAAACTCGTGGACACGTGGTATGTTGTTTCTTTTTTATGTTAGTAAGTATTAAACTTACTAATTAAGTATTAACATTAAAAAATTGTTCTAAATATAATCAGTCTTATGGAATTGAATATAAATTCAATATAGAGTTATCATCATAACATCATTATGGATAATAAGTAGATTTTAATAATTGTAGATTCATAATTATCCATAATAATGATATGATGACAACCATAATCAGTCTTACACGTTAATTAATATAAAATCAATGTACAACAATTTTCAACAAATCATTTTTAAGTAGTATCTTTATTTTAACTCAACGTTTTGTTTGGTATGACCAAACAAAACGTTGAGTTAAAATAAAGTTAATGTTATGATAAAGAAATAGTTAATGTTAATATAATCAGCCTTGTACATAATATGTATTTGACTCACAGTATATAATCTAATTTCGTAAAATTTCTAAAGCATGGCCTACTGTTATCAAACCTTCCGATAGCTCCTGTTGCACTTCTTGAATGAAATCGTCTTTTAAAATATATTTTTTAGCTCTTTTTCTTTTTAGTGATTTATTTGTTTGTGTGAGTATGTTTCTGACAACATTAAGAGAAGAGTCCTCTTTTAATGTATGCAGGAAGTGCATCAGGTTCGGTTTTTTTGTTCCGATGGTCTTATTCAACTTACCATGCCATGCTTCTAAGGCATTTGTGGTTCGGTGCCGCTCTCCGAAAACACACCACACTTTAAAAAACTCTCTACACAGCCATTGTCTTTCCATATATTTTATAAACTGTTTGCAGCTTGAACTTTCGCTATCTCCGTATCGAGCAATTATATATACCCATCCGTTTATTATTTCATGCTCTGGCAGCAAAGGAAGCACAGCACTGAGCTGAACTAATCGCACCTCCTTTGGATCTTGTGACGTCCGCATTGTCATTTTCAGTTTTTTCCCCTTTTTAAATATCGCGTTGTTATAGTGATAGTAACACCCTTTTACTATCACTGAAGGAAAAACTTTGGCGATTGCATTTATTGCTGGCTTTTCGTAATCACATCTGAATTGAGCTGGATTCCAATCAGGTAGCTGTGATTTTATCATACTAAACAGGATATAGTAGCTTTCTGTTGTTCTGTTGCTCATTAATGCATACACCACAGGAATTATATTTGTGTGGTTTACTGTACTTCCAGTATCCCCATGGATTGTATACAGTTGTATGAAGGGATTAGGACAACTTCTAAATGTGCCATCACCATAACAGTCTTTTAAATTGTGCACCATTAATCTCGCTTCCTTGGACGAAAATAATATTATTCTAGTATTGTTCGTATTACTTTGGTAATCTGCTAGTAGAAAATCATTATATCTTGGTGGTACTTCAACGTCTAGTGCCTGTTTGTACACTATCTTAGAAACTCCGGCTGCTGAATTTCGTTGTCTGTACAGTGTACTTTTAACACTTGTGAATTTGGGTATTTTAGATACGATATCCATTCCGGCATCTTTAAGTTGACTTATCATTGAATTATACTTTTGTGGGATATTTGGAAAACCTGGTTTGTACAATTCAGTCTTTAATTTCTGGACAGATTCCTCAATTTCGTTTTTTGCAAAGTCAGGGGCGTGGCTATGAGCAGTCTCATGCAGAATATTTTGGTCCTATGAAAAAACATTTACGATCTCAATAATGATTAAAACAGAATTAAAGCGGTTAACAGTAAATTAAGCAAGCTCAGCATATTCAGTTAAAACTGAAAATAAATACTTTGTAGTTATCAGTAAATTGTCACTTATACAACATATTTATGGAATAACCCAAAACCTCAGATGAAACGACGCACGCGCCGGCGCGCGCTAGATTGACTACAGGGACGGCGGTAGCCGGCGGCGGCGGGGTGGCGGCGGAGCGGCTGACCTTGAGCGCGCGCGCTAGTTCACTTACACTCGCCCGCTCGATTGTTTACGTAGCGTTTAAAAAAATATTAAAAACGACAAAACAAATAATTATGTTAGGTAAAAAATTAAACTATATAAGTATTAAAAAATATTGCTTTCTATTTTGCTGCTGATTCTAAACAAATTAAGTTTTGGGTTATTTCAACATCTTGTATAGAGGTAGATATACTTACTTTTATTCGTATGACTCCTTTACAAGTTTTTCGTTGCGTGCACGCCCACACTGTTAATCCGCTATTATGCTTTCGCCTGGCATAAAATTCGTATCCACCACGAAGCAAAATAGTACCACCATTCCTTTGTATAAAACTAAATGTCACTAGGCTGGACGAAGTTGACGCGATGTATTCTGTCATGGTTAACAGCGGGACGTGCACTTCACTTCAATGCACAGCACAAACTGATAATATTCAAGCATCCCTCTCCCTCCCCGCGTCGTTCCCGTGGCGAAAAACGTGTAACTTTAACATGCAAATATGTGCTTTACATTTAATTTTAGAGAAATAATATTTTATATTGTGGCTGAAATTAATAAGAGGTAAAAAAAACACAAATATCCTCTTATCATTTCACTGTATTCACACCATTATCCATTAAGAGTATCTTCATAAACAAGTGAATAAGAAAGTAGAGAGATTACGTATTCTAGTAAATATAGGCGGCCACGAACACTAGCACTGGTCATGTCAGGCGAGAAACAGAGCCCTAACAAGGGATAACTATTTAGAACTGATGAATAAAAATAAGTCAACCAGTCATTGTGCCGCTGTTGACGGCATAACGAGTCGGAGCTACTGTTACTCGTTGGGACATCTTTTACATTTATTTCCAACGTGTCACAGTGTGACAGGTTAAGTGTGACTCGTTGGGAACTAATGAAAAAATCATCCCAACGAGTAACAGTGTAACAGTAACTGTGACTCGTTGGGAATTATTATCCAAAACATTCCCAACGAGTCACACTGTTACCCGTTGAGGTGTGACTTGTTGGGAACAAGCGCATTTTTTTACCCGGGATAAATGCTGTTTTGAAAGTTTCACGAGCGTGGTCAATCATCATTTTTATTTTGTGCAATCTCGGTACACTACTTGTCCCTGCAGGCGCTTCATAAAAATATAACATTGCTAGAATTGAGCAATATATTTATTTCGAAACATATTATTACGGAACACCGTACTATGTAATAACGGGTCTGTAGACCAGTGTTCTTCTATTGTTATTCTTTTGTTTCTAGTGAAAAGCATTGTTACTGCTAGGAAAATATAAAGGTCGTCAATAGTCACGTCGCGCCATTGTTGCAGTCTTAATTTTTTTCTGAGATCAGTATGTCTTACGAAGTGTTGATGGTATTTATTCGTACAATTGGCTATTTTCTGTAACAAGTCTTTGCTACAAAAATGTTCGAAAAATTCGAATTCCGTGGATGTACCATCTAATTTGACAGCAGGCGACAGTCCACAAACAAAGTCGTCGAATTCTTCTAACATTGGGGTAGCAATTTGCGTTGTCCAATTAGTGGTTGTGACATTGTTTCCTTGAATCTGCAATAATACCAAAAAATAATTGTAGAGTAATAAATTGTGTGAGTGGAAAATACACACAACGGTCTCCAAGGTAGGAAATTTGAATAGCCTCCAAAAGCAAAATTAGTAGTGTGATTCAGTGCGGTGTGTGGCACCGCGGCGGCACGCACAAAATAAACTCTACCTACGAACGAGTCAGCGAGCACACACGCGACTCGCGCTGCAACCAATCAGAATCACCGTTCCAGAGTGGCCGCGCGCGCATTCTCATCGCACGGTGCGCTCTCGCCATCTCACTCACTCTTATTAGGTTTAAAGTTTCCATTCAGACATCACCACCATACTACACAATAAATTAAAATATAACTAGGTATGTAATAAAAAAAATAATTACCTCTACATCAATGTCAAACTCTTCGTCTGATAAAAATTCTTCATTTTCATCGCCTTCTAGAATTCGTAATAATTCTTCAGTAGTCGTCATGATAAATTTCTGTCATTTACATTTATCGACATACGAACGTAAAACTACATGCACAAACACAACACTGAGGGAAAATTCCAGAAGTCGGCATTCGTTTATGACGTCAGAAGCGGTCGTCTTTATCCGACCGTGGCGCAGAGCGTACTAACAAAGTAAGTTTCGGAACATGTAGGCTAGGGATGGGAACCATCAATACAGTCGCTGACATTTCACAAGTAAATTTACTTAATTTTAAAGGAATTACACAAATATTGGTAAAAACATGTTTTATTAACAATTGCTGTATTTGTTTTAAAGTTAATTAGTCAGTATAAAGAAAAATATTTTGATTTATGTTTATTTTAGTAACAGTAAATCTTGGCATATCGTCGGCGTCAGTGCAGGACCTTGTAAATGCAAAACACTCTTTTTTAACAGGAGAAGCTAAAAACCTTCTAAATAATAACACAAACAAGTAAACCCATATTTTTTGGATCTAGAGTAATAAAATTTAATTGTTTATGCATGGGTTACGAATTCAGTTAAAAAATAAAATTATTTTTTACAAAAACTGCACTTACGAGGAAACGCACTTATTAACCTTTTGAACGCCAGAGTATAAACGTAACGCCGTACCCCTGACGCCAGGCCACTTTTTCTGTCAAATGACCTTCATAAAAAATAGGGATTCCAAAACTTGTATCGATATACAACTGAGTTTTTATTTTCGTCTTTAATTTTCTAATAAACCGTACTCACGACACTGAAATTTTATTTAACCTGCCAATATATTCCATTATAGTAATCTTTACACAGCATTTAACAGAGACTATCAATGAAAAATCAGATATTAGAAAACTAAAAAAAAATATTTATTACAATATGGTTACAACACTATTCAACATGACTTGTCTTGGTATTGTGACAATGGCGTTGCTTGCCAGTCAATTTTATGACATTCTCGCATCTGAATTAGGGATGTATCAGTGTACACGTTGGTTATCGATTCTAACAAGTATTCTTATCTAATATAATACCTATCCATATCAAATACGTAAGTATTTTATGTAGTAATAAAAGAAAATTGTATTTTAATAATTGTTTTTTTTTACATGTAAAAAATACGCAGAAATAATTTAAAAATCAACAGTTACATATACCTAATAATTATTATTACAAATCAGTCTTACAATATCACAAATCTTTAACAAAATGTACCTAATAATATACTAGGAAGAACATCAGTTTAGTACCTAATATAAACAAAACCTCAGGAATAACAGGAATAGAAGTAACAAAAGGATTATAATAAGGATAATCCTGATATGTAAAATCAACAATGTTACCAACTTACAAACAATGGAATGTCATAAATCTCTAAAATAGGAACAATAAAATTATATCACACATTAGCAAATCATATCTTAAAAGTAAAAAAGAGGATGTGGTAATACATAGTCAAATAAAAAAAAATTATAAATGGTATTTTTCAAAGCATGGCGCAGCACATAAATAAACGTTACACACCTTGCAACAAAAACGGGTATTTTTTCGTTGTTTAATTAAAGAACATTGCTTACATCTTTGATATTTCCCCATTTTAGTCGGCATGTGATCCTTTGCGTTCCTGGGTACGAGGGCGGCACTGAAAATTTCGGGAATCAAGGAAGTGACACAACATTACTATTTAAAAATGTATTTATTGCTTTTCGAAGTATTCTCCGCGAAATTTGACACATTTTTCCATACGATGGAACCAATCATTGAAGCAACCATTCCATTCGGAAGTTGGGGTCTCCAAAATGGCCGTTTTGTAGGCTTCCACAGCTTCTTCAGGTGATGAAAATCTCTGTCCACGCAATTTATTCTTTATTTTAGGGAAAGTATAGAAATCATTAGGGCTAGGGTGGGGGTGTACGGCGGATGGTCTAATAATTCTATGTTTTCTTGCTCTAAAAACTCTTTTGTTCTGTGCGCGGTGTGAGAACTCGCATTGTCGTGATGGAGGATGATGCGGCGGTTGCAGTTCTCTTTACGGAGTTCAGAAACGACCTGTGGCAAACAAATGCTAGCATACCATTCTGCATTAACCGTTCTTTGTCCCTCAAGAGGAATAGTCGTAACATGGCCGGTTTTGGAGACAAGCGTGGCCACCATTTTTTTTGCAACACTCCGTAAACGAGCAATTTTTGTTGGCTTTAACTCATTTTCGAACACCCAAACTCATGACTGGTTTTTTGTTTCGGGTTCGTACGCGTATATCCAGGATTCGTCACCTGATACAATGTTGTATACAGCATTTGAGGATCCTGCGTGGAATCTTTCGAGAGTTCTGACGCACCAAGTAACGCGAGCCGCTTTTTGCTCTTCACAGAGCGAATGCGGTATCCATCGGGAAAACAACTTTTTTACACCTAATTGTTCATGCAAGATTATTTGTATTTGACTCATGCCAATGTCTAAAGTTGCCTGAATTTCGCGGTATGTCACATGTCGATCTTCCTCAATCAGCTTACGCACAGCATCAACGTTTTCTTGGGTGACTGCAGTTTTTGGACGACCTTGACGGGGATCATCACTGAGCTTGACACGTCCACGTTGAAATTCAGCAAACCAGCGATAAATTGTGGTTTTGGATGGGGCTTCATCACCAAATGCAGAAATCATCCGGTCAACACACTGTTTTTGTGTTAAACCAGTTCGAAAGTCATAATAAATCATCGCTCTTGAATTTTCTCCAGTCAATTCCATTTTCTCAACGACTAAACAAGTTTGACAAAACCTTGTGACAAGACCGAGAATCTTTTTTTAAATAAATAAATGGTATTCGATTTTTAAAACCAAGGAGTTTTCAATTAAAAAGATTTTAATATGACAGGAACAGTGGAAATATTCCATTCCCGATACTTTTAGTGCAGCCTCGTAATACACGGAGGGGATTATTACTACTGGTTGAAGCTGACATTGGTCGCTCTAAAACACTGCTGCTGCTGTATTGTTCTACGAGTTGATTTATGACGTGCAATTGAAAATCGGCAAATTTTAAGTTTGGTATATTTTTAGCGTGTCTATAACAAAAAAATGAATTTAACAAATGCATATCCAATATATGGAAAAATAACTTTTTATACCATTTAATGGTTTTGCGTATGCATTGTATTGACGACAATAACATATCCGCGGTATCGACACTACCCATATTTTTAGAATAATCCAAAACTGCTTTTGGTTTTATTACAGGTAATCCCGTATTTCTGTTTGTTCTTTGTGATGGTTCCATCGAATTATCGTGAATGGTAGATAACATAAAAATAATTTTTTTGTCTTTCCATTTAAGGGCCATCAATTGGCCACAATATTGCACTGCCATTTCGTGTAATTGTAGGACATTATGGAAAATTGGCATTCCCTTTCTATTTTTTTTTTACGGTACCGCAAGCATAAATCTTGTTTTCATAGAGATATTTAAATAATCGTGGGCTTGTGTACCAATTGTCCACATATAAATGACGATTTGATTCCAAAAACGGTTTGAGCAAAGTAGCAATAACAGCCCCTCCAACGCCTAGATTGCAAGGATCGGTAATGTCTGTAGTTGCACCGCAATATATAATAAAATCAATAATTATTCCCGTACGTACGTCACACAAAACAAACAGTTTGACTCCAAATCTGTTCCTTTTATTTGGTAGATATTGTTTGATGGACAAACGACCCTTAAATGGAACTATACTTTCATCAATACATATGTTTTTATATGGCGTTATTATATTATTAAACTTTTGCCTCGCGTGATCTACGCACTTTTGTATTTTACTCAAAATCGTAGTGTTTTCCCTTTGGTCCGTAAAATGTAACATACTAAGTATCATAGAAAATCTGTTTCTAGACATTAATTTAGAAAATATTGGTGCATTCAGCAAAATATTGGTAGACCAATGCTCTTCTATGGTTAAGTGGCGATTTCTTGTCATTAGCATTATAATTGCAAAAAATATATACATTTCTGGAATGGTTACGTCGTACCACGCTTGCAAACGGGAATGTATTCGCAAATCTACATTTAATAGAAAGTAAGTATGAAATTTGTTAGTCATATTCACAATCATCGACATTAAATCGTTGTCCATAAAGTATCGAAATACATCACATTCCGTAGGTATTTCAGACGGCTCTAGGTGGATTCCAGATTGAAAGTCATTGAAGTCAGCCACTTCGTGTGTTAGTCGTCCTGAAGTCCATTTAAAGGACGATTCCGTCTCTTGATTTCCACTGTGACTATGCTGAGATGTTGAAGGTATGTCATCCGTAGATTCGTGATGAACAACGCTTGTTGGCTGCAAAATATAAACCATAAATCATTAATTATCATCATTGGTAGGTATTGGGCAACGAATACTTTTCCCATAATTTCTATGAAATATTGAATACTGCCCGGAAAACAAAAGATTCAGATAGGAACAAAGGTGAAGTATCTTGTTTTTCTCTAACGTGTTTAACTCGACTAATTATTCGGCTTAAATCGAGTACAATGGAACAAAAGGATGAGCTGGCGTATTCGCAATATGGAAATTTTATTTGCACCGATACTAGTTATTGTTAAAATAATTAACAAAAGCTTTGAATTTACGACCGACGCTCATGCTTTATTGTTTTAGTGCACAACTACCGGCCCGCCACGGCTTAGTCCGGGTTATACTATTGTGTACCTAATCATACTCTTATAATATTGTAAAATATCATAAATATTATATTTAAAAATGCAGGTAAGGATAAAATAATATGTACGTAACCCAAAGTCCTAGTAATCTATTTCATTCGCTAATCATATTTAATTTAAATACTTAATACTATACATGTGCAATACATATTTTAAAAGAATTTTAACTGGGCTTAAAATATTTACTAAAATTAAATTTTTAACATAATATTAAAATACCCTATTATATTGAGCTTACTCGAGTGATTGCCATTACTAACAAACTGAAGCAATATCTTTGGGCTGGTAACACTGTGATGTCTAGAAAGGTACCTTTCTTGAACGTACATTCAGGTGTTCAATTCTTCAATTCCAAACATATTTTATTTTTTAAGTTACCTCTTCACTACTAAGTTACCTCTTCTACTTTATAAAAATGTCTTCGGGCGATGAGGCAAGACCTTCGTCACCCAGTATATTAGGAAATGTACATCGTGGCAAAAAAAGGAAATGTTCTAGTGGTGAAGAAGTTAAAATAAAAGTGTCAAAGGAAACTCAAGTGACCCCTGAAGATATAGCGACTGCGAGCATTTACCAAAGAAATATATTTGACCACGACGAATTGAGGTATGACGTAAGTCATTTACAGCCTTTAAACTTTGAAGATGAGCCCAAAGACCCCCGCAATAAAGCGTTCGCAAGACTCGTCGCTCATGAACTTGATCAAGTCCCAATAGCCAAACGATCGGTGACATACAAAAATATAATAAATTTGATCAGAAAAGCGAGACAGCAAAAGGACTTGGATGATATCAGTCTGCCAAGCTACCAAGATTCTGAATAATAAAAAAGAAATAAATGAAAGTGATTAAAAAGACGATGACAGATTAGGTGTTAATTATTTATAATCATAAATCATTAATAACACAAAATTCTATGAAGCTTTTTATTTTTCCTTATAATTAGTATCAGAAACCAAAAGTTATTATAGTTCTAAACTTTATGTCCGCTGTTTGTAAACGACAATCTATGTACCTATATACTTCGGAGCGGCCATATTGGCCTGGCCACGATTCCGGTCTAAGCCAAGGCGGTAAAGTGTATAGAATAATAATACGTACACTAACTGTAGTAGTATATTTAAAATTAATCAATGTTTAATTAGGTTAGCTTACATATTTTCAGCTTTACATATTAGGTGCATACTATGATTACTACCTTTATTAATGCATACCTAAATAAATACCTATGTAGACAGTGTGCGCTGGTCTAGGTGCGACATATTTCTCATTCGTAAGAGTTATATAAAAAAAAAACAAGAATAATAAGGTCAGATAATATTTTCAACGATGTTTCATATCATAAGTAAATCTAATAAAAGAGAAAATATTTCAGGTGCTTATCAAAGCCTGTATCGTTCTTCTATAATAGTTTGGGTTACTTGTTGAAAAAATTTCGTTTCAGAAATTACTGACCTGTTTTTGTCCCTAGTAAATAAATGAAAATGTTGAAACAACATTTTTGATCATAGTTTTTAAAATAACTCACCTCTAAATCATCTTCTCGTATTGATTCCACTTCCGAGAACTCTTCGTCATTTCCAATTCCTTCCAATATTCGAAGAAGTTTTTCGGTAGTCATTACACTCATGATCGGTTTATAATATAAGTAACTGTTACACGATATTTTAATAATAATAAATACAAAAAAATACTACTACTACTATTAAAGCACTTCACTAGACTTAATCGCCTGCGCTTACGACGTCACCGTTGTGTCACAGATTTATGACTATGGCGTACAAGGGACGGACAATATTGGTTTGCGCTAGGGATGCGCAAGAGATGAGTAAACTCATCTCTTGCGCATCTCGAACATTTAGGCATAATTTTTCAGCGGTTAGACAAACACGGTATAACGGTAAATTTAGATAAATGCGCTTTTGGACAAACTAATTTAGAATTTTTAGGCTACCACGTGTCACCACACGGTATTCGTCCAACAGAGGAAAAGGTCAAGGCCATCATTGACTACCCAAAACCAGAGACAATTGAGGAGTTACGGCGTTTCACAGGTATGGTTAATTTTTATCGCGCTCATTTGCCCAACGCAGCATCGTATCAGTCTGCTTTCAACAAGTATCTCGGAAACACGAAAAAGAGAGATAAAAGTAGAATACAATGGACCGAGGAAGCTAGTGAGGCCTTTGAACAATGTAAGACCGGTCTTAGAACGGCCGCTACATTGTCTCATCCAAGAAATGATACGACGCTTGCGTTGATGACCGACGCTTCTGAGTTTTGTGTAGGTGCAGTTTTGCAGCAGGAAGTTAATCAAAGTTGGGAACCTTTGGCTTATTTCTCAAAAAAGTTGACGTCAGCCCAACAGAAATACTCCGCTTACGACCGGGAATTATTGGCTATTTACATGGCAATAAAGCATCTTCGAAAAATATTCGAAGGTCGTCAGATCACCGTGTATACAGACCATAAACCTCTAAGTTACGCCTTTTCAAAATTAGGAAAAACATCCGATGAAACAGCTCGTAGAATTAGGCATTTATCATATATCAGCGAGTTCACAACCGATATAAGACACATAAGTGGGCATAGCAACACAGTAGCCGATACCTTATCGCGTGTAGAGACAGTTTTCTGTCCCACGAGTATAGACTACAACCGGATAGCTGAGTTGCAAGAAACCGACGACTACGTGATAGCATACAATGCAAACAATAGCAGCCGCATCACTTTAAAGAGGTTATATTTACCTACATGTAATAAACCAATATACTGTGACGTATCCACTGAATGTGCACGACCGTACATACCACAAGAAGTAAGGCGAGTCGCGTTCGAAAGTATACATAATCTCAGCCATCCCGGTGTTAGGGCTACCCGGAAATTAATCAGCAAAAAGTTTTTCTGGCCAAACATGAACAATAACATTAACGAATGGTCTAAAACATGCATAGAGTGTCAACGATCAAAAATTGATCGCCATACTATTTCAGATATAGGTCAGTTTCCTAAAGTAGATAGATTTCAGCACATACATATAGATATAATCGGTCCACTCCCGATTTCGCAAAATGGTTTCAAGTATTGCTTAACGGTAAGACCGGTGTACACGATGGCCTGAAGCTTTCCCCATGCAGGATATAACCGCCGAGAAGGTCGCGGGCATTTTATACAGAGATTGGATCTGCCGATACGGTTGCCCAGTAAAATTAACAAGCGACCAAGGCCGCCAATTTGATAGTACACTTTTCCAACAACTTTTGAAAATTTTAGGTATTAATAGGATACGTACCACGGCTTACCACCCACAAGCTAATGGAGTTGTAGAGCGCTGGCATAGAACACTAAAAGCCGCCCTTATGGCGCGATTAAACGAAAAGTCATGGGTTGACGAATTGCCAACAGTTATGTTAGGTCTCCGCGCAGCATGTCGAAGCGACAGTGGGATATCAGCCGCAGAATTAACATTTGGTCGCACATTACGTCTTCCCGGAGATTTCTACGATAACACTAAAATAGGTCTGCAATAGCCATACAGTTTGGTAGAGCAGATACAGGAAAATATAAAATCTCTTAGGCCCGTACCCGAATCGCACGGAAACACACGCTCATGTTTTGTACATCCACAGTTAACCAAAGTCGATTACGTTTTTGTCAGAGACGACACAGTACATAAACCTTTGAAACCTCCTTATGATGGACCATACCGCGTTTTACAAAGAAGGTCTAAGGTTTATGTCATCCAGTTGCCAGGAAGGAAAACTAGTGTATCTATAGACAGACTAAAGCCAGCTTACGTTTTGAGCGATACAACATCAGATGGTAATGCTAGTACAGAAAGTTCACATAGACAAATAAGTAAAGACGAAACGGGAATCGAACCCACTGGCATTCCAATTCCTAGCATTACACACTCTGCAGTACACGCTCTGGCCGAGTTGTAAAACAGCCAATAAGGTTTTTATTATAGCTCGTAATCCAATGTCAGCGAAAGTCAAGCTAAGCGACGCGATCACCAAACAGTATCGATTTTCGTCAAGGTATAATATATGAGAAATGGTAATGTAGTATCGCATCGCTTAGCTCTACAACAATGGTGTTATATACATATTAAGTAGGTTGATAAGAATAGTAATAAGCAAATTATCGTTATAAATAGGTACCTACCAACTTATAAAAAATCATTTAAGTAATATCGATCCCGTGCTAACGTTCTACATATTTTTTCTTTTACTTTGTCTAACCATTCCGTTTGTACCAAAAATGGGAAAGTCATATAGCAAGCAAGAATAAATTATTATAGCCCAAAACGGCGCTAACGACGCAAGTAATACTTCCCTAGAACAGAAGATGGAAATGTATGGCATCCTTATCGCCATAATGTTGATCATTTTGCTAATGATAGGAGCCTGTTTCATGGTTAAGAGGTGCCACAAAGGTGTAAAAAAGTGGGCTAGGAAAGAACTGATATCGGTTATATCATCGACTCCGATCACCAAAGCTGGTCAGCAACCAGCGACAGTCCAATACGAATAATGTAAAAAACTACAAAATACTTGTACTAATACTTGTAAAATGTGCATCCAGTATTTCAGTGACAGTGTAACGTATAAATAAGTTTTAGTTTTAAACATTGGGTAGGTTAATAACTAATAATAACATCGTGTTTTAATTATTTTATAATAAATATGGTTAAAGTTACATGTCATGTAAGTATTGTTAGACGCGTAAGCAGTTTTGGCCTGCCGCGTGCAAACATTGTAAGACGATTCTACTGTTATTATTACACTCGAGACAATGAATCAGTGTCATTATTGTCAACATAGCATACCTGTTTTCGTTGTATAAAAAAAAACAAAGTTGTAAAACATATTTTTATATTTATTTTTTTCAAAAAGGGGAGGAATATTGTAGGGACGCCATAGCGACAGTGTATACATAGGTACCTATCTAGTATGTAAGACAATACTTTATAATGTAAGGCGCACAAGAGAGGTGGCCACTCGTACGCGATCACTCCAGTGTGTGGATGTGTCAACTCTTAGTGAATACACGTGAATTGAATAAGTAACCTATTTGTTTTATTGAGTTACCACTCCTAAAGTGCCAAAACTGTTTTGTGGTCAATTCCCAGTTCTTCAGCTACGTCGCAACTACTGATATGCCGGCCGGATCTTGCTCCACTTTTTCAAAAATGGCATCCATTTTATCCGTAATAGGGCGACCAGAGCGACGTGCATCTTTGACATCAAAATTTCTGGATTGAAAACGCTTAAACCAAATTTGTGCTACTCTCACAGACACTGCACTAAGTCCATAAACATCGCAAACTTTTTTCGCGGCTTGCGTTTCATTTTTACCTTTTTTGTAGTAAAATTTTAAAATGTATTGAATTTCTTCATTAGATTCACTCATCTTGACAGTACGAAAAACAAATGAAAATCACACATTTTTCTAATTTGAATTTGGAATTATGTTCTTTAAAATTTAAACTATCAAAGATACCAAAACCAGCCAGATACAAATAGTATAGCCTAAGAGATTTTATTACAAGTTCATACATACTACGAGTATAATGCGAAAAGACTTTTTCCCCAACCTAATATTAGGTTCAATTTTGATGTTACAAGTTAAAATATGTGTATTTAAAACTGTATAATACGTATTTTCTAAAACTAAACCTGTTGTGCATAAATGAAACCTATTCCAAACGTTAGTACTAATCATCCATGACAACTTTTAATCAGGGGCCAAATAAATCTATCCCAGTAAAAAAAATATACAGGGTAACAAACATTTTGAAAAATTGTTGATGTTACTTATAGGTTTTGTTTGTTTTAAACATTTAAAATATGGCCAATTGTAAACATATGGACAATAGAACACTTAAATAGGATGTAGGATAGGATATTCAGAATCAAAAATAATACAACATAGTTCAATAGACACAGATAGCATTTATTATTATTAATCATTATCGCTAACCAACGCTATCCAAATAAAGGGCAGGGAGGTGAATGGTGTCTTGGTGCCTGGCCCACCCAAGAAACCATACTATGGTCATTGTATGAGCGCAATCACCAATAGTTCTCCTGCCCGTCAAACAACTACAATAATAGTTACTTATATTATTTCTTCCCTGTGAGTTACCATCTATTAATATATAGCAAAAATATTTTCTAGAATTGCTGTGTCGGCTTTTAATTCGCGCTCATATTTATTTATATATGACTTGTATTTATTTATCAGAAACAATTTACATTGTGTTTGATTACATCTTAATTAATAATATTCATATAAATTCTAAGATATCATGCAGCAATAATAATAATAAAAATCAAAAATAAAAACATAAAAAGCATGCTTACAAAAAACAATAATTAAATTACAGTTCGTCAATTGAGTACAAATTTTTGTCTAACAGAAATGCTTTGAGCTTAGCCTTAAAAGAGCTAGTGTATAACAACATTTTCAAATCCGCTGGCAGTCTATTAAATATTTGTATAGCTTGGTAATGAGGGCAATGCTTGACTATGTTGAAATTAGGTACAACTTTATTATTAAATTCCTTTCTACGAGTATTTACCCTGGCTAATCTTTCCTCCCCAGACTCGTATTCATGGATATATTTTTTAAAATTAACTAACAACACAAGTATGTACAGGCTGGGCAATGTTAGAAAATTTAAACGCTGAACTTTCTCTTTGTTTAATTTTAACAATTGTACGTATTGCTCTTTTTTGGAGAACGAAGGCTCGCTGAGAATTATAACCATAGTTTTTCCCCCAGAACTGTATACTGTATCGAAGTCTGGATTCGACAAGAGCATAATACACCATCTTTAACTTTTCCGTATTTATTACATCTCTCAATGTCCTTAACGCATAACACGCAGATGATATAGTGGAGTCTAAGTGTGCTAGTTCTTTTTTCCAATTCAGCAAATCATCTAAATGGATACCTAGAAATTTGACGTCTCTCACTAATTCTATATTTTCATTGTTAAAGGTTATATCCATATTATCTTTATTGCCTGCAGTGGTTCGAAACAACATGATGTTCGTTTTTTTTTAAATTTATTATTAATCTATTTGTATTGAACCACAACTGAAAAGCTGCCAACGTTATATTTACCTTGTCTGTCAGTTCACTAATACTTTTCGCCCCTACTACAGCGTTCGTGTCATCGGCAAAGACTACGAGATTTATGTCTGGATTTTTTTTTTATATATAATTTATCAAATCGTTTGTGAACAAAATAAACAGAATGAGACCTAATATGGAACCTTGCGGTACGCCAGTGGTAATATTAATCATCAATGATTGGTAAGTTTTCCGCTGTCCATTCTGTTCTATAGTGCTAGTTTCTACATACATTTTTCTGTTTCTTAAATACGATGTAAATAATTGCATGGCTCTGCCTCTGACACCATAATAATTTATTTTAGCAATAAGTAGATTGTGATCAATCGTATCAAATGCGGAAGATAAATCTAGAAAAATCCCTGCTACCTTTAACTTATGATTTATTTTGCTAATTACATCATCTAAAAGTTTATAAATGGCATCTCCAGTGCCAATTCCTTTCTGGTAACCGAACTGTCTATCATGTAGAACTTTATTTAAACGAAGATGAGTCAATTGCCGAGATTTCAATATTTTTTCAAACACTTTTGAAAGTGTTGGTTGTAGCGAAATTGGTCTGTAATTTTTAGGGTCCGTTTTTGAACCCTTTTTATAAACCGGCACAACTTTTGCAATTTTTAATTGTTCCGGAAAAATACCCTGCTCAAGGCAGTTGTTAAAGAATGTAGATAGTGGCCCAGCCAATATTATTATGTGCTCTTTAAGTATAGCAATAGGGATTTCGTCATGACCACTGGAGAACTTGTTAGTCATAGTTTTAATTATTTGTGTTATTTCTTTGGGTGTAGTAGGCGTGAGTGACATCATTTACAACCATTTCGCAACTTAGTTGAAGAAGCAATAGAGCTTCCTCCGTCTTAGTTTCAGCTGAAACACAATTATGGCAGAACTGTTTTGCTAAAATGTTAGCTACAGCAGTTGGCGAGTCTATGATTTGATCGTTAATTTTTAGTAAAAGGGGTTTCTGCTGCACTTTTTTTAACCTGTTTGTGCGGTTATTAATTAATTTCCAAGCTTCTTTACTTACATTTTTAGAGTTATCAATTTTCTCTGCAACCGCATTTTTTTTGGCTATGGTCATGACTCTTCTATATATGCCAATATATTTATTTTTATAATTGAGTACACTTTCATGAACATGAATACCAGCATTTGTGCATAAAACTCTTTTCATTTTACTAGACGTTTTTACTCCTTTAGTTACCCACTTTAACTGTAATCCCCTTTTCAAATTAATTTTTATGTCCCGTTTTTTGTAACTTTTCCGAAAAGTATTATTAAAATTTCTCAAAAAACAATTAATTCCCATTGAACTCCAATTTTGATGCAATAGTCTGTCCGTAAAAGATAAACTATTTCTACAATTAAAAATTCTTTTATTAATTACTAAAAATTGATCATTTTTATTTCCTATCATATTTTCTAGTAAAAAATCACCTAATTGTGCTCCATGTCCATCGCCTATACCATTATGGTCAATTTCACATCTTAGTACCTGTTCTTCTTGTAGATTAGTTATGATATTGTCTAAGCAGGAATACGAGTTGTTACGAATGAAAGTGGGGCTAACAAAAAGACATCTAAAATTGTAACATGCCAGCAGACTCAAAAACTCAGCACGTTTATTGTTTTCCAGAAGCAACAAGCGACATTGTAATCTCGGCAAATAATGCATTTCTTATTAAACAAAAACTCAAGTAATAGTTCCAATTTCCTCACAAAGATATCAAAATTCTTGTCATTGGGATTTCGATACACACAACATACATACACTCCAGTTGTGGTATCCTTTATGCAGCATACCTCAAAACTCTCTACGGCGTACAATCTATCAACTGCTGCTACATTCTCTACTTTCTTATCTGCTTGAGCTAAAATTAAGCTCCCTCCTCTCTTTTTCTTATTTCGTGTATTATAAGACGCTAATTTGTAACCATCTAAGCTAAAAGAAGTTACTGACACACTATTCAAGAAATGCTCAGTCAAGCATAGGTAGTCTACAGTTTTCGCAAGAGTTTGTATATAGGCTTCTAATTCGTTTATCTTATTAGAAATACCACATATATTCTGGTGAAAAATTATTAAATTTGTACAAGTGATTGGGATAGTATTAAGATTGTTACTACATTTTACAGATACATCATTGTTATTATCCACGAAAAAAATCTGATTGTAGAGTTAAGTCGTTTGTTTTTATCACCGTTTGTCGTTATCAACATCATCAGTCTGAACCCCAACATTTTTGTAATTTATTGTTTGAACGCTAGCTTTCTTAGTAGACTGTTGACTACTCCGAGTACTCCGACTGACTATATTTTCAGTATAAGTTTGATACTTATATTTATAATTTGTATGTAGAATCTGTCTATGTATTAATCTACAAGCATGCAATTTATTCACGTTACGAATGTAAACATCACTATGTAACGATAGAAAGGTGGAATTTGTACAATTACCGCACACAAATTTTAGTAGTTTATTTACACTATTTACATTCAGAGATTTGTGCTTGTAAATTTACACAGTTCTTTTATAATTTTAAATAATTAATACCAAAACATTAGTGGATTTTAATTCACATAATGTACAATATAAATAAGTTTGAATATTCATAGGATTGTTGTCATTTGAGCCAGCTAATATTATAACAAAATCGGTTTTACTAAAGTCATTACACATACTTGCACATGATTTCAAAACCTGCTCAGTAGTTGCACCTTGCTTAATAAATGACGTCACTATGAACTTTGACCCCAGATAGTACTGCAGGATTTCACGAACACCACATCCAGCTTGATCAGCGAATATCACAACTTTTTGAGTAGCTTCTCTTTGCGAATAAGTTTGTGAGATAATTGTCGACTGCTGATTTTCAGCAGGAGTACATTCAATATTAGACTCTGTCTTCGAAGTGGGAATAGACTCATCAACAAATTGCGAATTCAGGATTGGATTGACCGGGAGTGTGAATGAATTGCAGATGACATCTTTCGGTGACTTTGACTCCAGGTTTCCCTCAGTAATACGTGCCGATAAGGCTGAATTAAATGAATTGTCGCAACTATCACTATTATTCTGTGCTAGTTCGACAGTATTAGGTGGATAATTAGTCACCTTAGGAGACGTAATTATCTTTGTAGGCGTCGAAAAACAGCTTGTCCTTATTAAATTTAATTTGCGTGAAGACTTTGGTGTCATGCTTTTTCTCTCCAATAAGTTTACCTTCTTATATGTTTCCATGAGTTTTTGATACTGACATTATCCATTTTCAGACGGAAATTTTCACTATTCAAATGATCAATCTCTTGGTGTGCGCTTTCTAGTTCTAAGGTTAATCTTTTTATTGTATCTTTTAGATCCAAGGTGGTGTCGCTTTCATTCAACGATGTGCTCGGCAAACTCATCATAGTAGAATCTAGTAACGTAGAATTATCATTTAAAATATTGTCTAATGACGTCGATCTCTTTGGTCTACGAATAGTGATGTATTCCGGATCCATTTCGACTGTCAACACCAATTTAAAAAACACAAAAAGTAAAATTGCCGACGGGGTTCGAACATGCGTCCACTCCTGCGTCGAGCCGCTTCAATTACCGTTACGCCACGGCGCTACTCCTAAGACACCTCGAAAACATAGATATGGTTGTTGGCTTGGTTAATGATTCATAAAAAATGGGTATTTAGTAATGAATCGCTTCGCGCACTTGTTATAATTAGTCACTGAGTCACTGTTCACGAGTCCGTTTGAAGATTTTGTAGAAAATGTTTTTGCTGTTTATTTACAATCCTTTTTACTTATCACAACACTGTTTTGACAACTCGTCGAATCATAAGTTTGTTTATCGATTAGTATAAATTTGAATAAGAAATAAGCGAAATTTGTAATTAATTCTATTTTTTTTAAACGGAGCTCTCACTATTTGTGTGCGTACAGCGGGGACGCGCGCGCCAAACATTTCAGCTCTCAGCAACCAAACATTTTCAAATGGCAATTCAAACTCATCCAAATCTCTTAGTTGCGTATCTGCACATATTTCAATAATATAATCCCCTCCGCGGACATGCTCGCTATAATAGCTCGCAGCAAGTTTCAGTTGTTAAGTGCCTACCGAGTACAACATCAATTCGTCTACGGACAATACAGGAAACTGAGGAAGATTAGGCAAATCCCCCGTAATATTAAAAAATACCGTTCTCTGCCTATTTAAGTTATTTTCGTCCACATAATCTGCCAATCTATTTGGAACATGAACTCGGTTTCTTATTATTTCTAGAAATTCTTCAGCATGACGATTATCCACGAGAGGGATGTGAAAGGCGTTAATTAGTGCTGCAGCAATCCTAAAATCCTCGAACATGTGTAACATAGATTTATTAAAATAAGTTTGTCGAAACAATCTATAATCTCGCTTAAATCTCCCGTTTACGACCTCAACGGGCCAACGGCGTATTGCACCCAACCTTGATTTATTAGCCTGTATCGTTGTTAATTGCGATGATCGTCCACTATTTGACACTGGCATTACACCTATAAAACCATATGTTTCTAATTCACTAACCACATCACGGAAACCTCTGTCTAAAATAAAAACGTCGCCAGAGTTCAGATACCATGGCATAACGCCACCTTCTCCCTCTAATAACTCCCTTAAAATAGTAGCATCATTTTTTTGCAGAGTATGGACCTTCAACCTCTAAAATGTATCCGTCACAATTGACAATTATGAATGGTTTTAAAAGATTTCGGTATTTATGTGGACTGTAAATGTCTTCCTGAAATGCAAATTTCGTGCTTTTTTGGACGTATATACTCGTATAAGTAGCATCGCAAATAACAATTGCTTTTGAATAATCCGGCCTGCCAAATAACGCATTTGGCAATAGAAGATTTCGCCTTGCAGCTTGTTCGCGGCCTATATGATTAAAACCTAAATGTAGAGGCACGAAATCTTGGCTTAAGCATTGCCTAGCTAAGTTCAATTTCTTTTCTAGATTTTGACGTGTCCTGTGAAATATGGAAGCCGATCTATCATCAGTTTCTCCAGTTCTTATTTTAGACAAAAAAATACCTAATACAGTTTTAGGTTTTCTAGTTCTTCTAGACTATGAAGTTGTAGCTTCTAGAATTCTAATAAATTCATCCCGCGTTCGACCTGTCCAGTAATGTAGTTCTGCTTCGTCAAATTCTTCTATTGCCTCAAAATCTAACAAATGTTAATTGTGTTTTTTTAATAAGCGAATTATATGGAGCATGTACTGCGGATTGAATTCAAAAAGCCGGTTTGGTGACTCCAATAACATCTGCCAACTATCAGTTTGCAAGTGATCACTGCAGACACGTGCGTGTAAAGGAATATAATAGTTATATTCCATGATCATCTTCATTTTTACAGTTTCCGCAATTCTGTGTCGAGATATATTTTGACATCCGTGAAATAAACACGAATTTCCTGAAATCGGACCTCGCGAAAATCCATTTAAATTGAAAACGGCATTGTTATTAACTAACACATTTTGTTCAATCGGTTGCCTTTTTTCTTCGACTTCGGGCTGTTCTTGTACCAATAGGGGCTGGTTTTGTTCTGGAACTACTTCAGGTTGCAGGTCTTCTCCAGGTTGATGTTGTGCTTCATTTGGCACGACGTTTTGCTCTGGAGCGACTGGCTGTTCCTGTTCGACCTCAGGTTGATGAACAATAGGTCGATCTTCACCCTCCGCATTGCGCTGCAGAATAAGTATTCTGCAGCGCAATGGATGCGAGCCCAACGAGGAAGTCCTCGTTGGGCTCGCATCCAACAACGCAAACAAACGTGTTCCTCGTTGTTATAAGTAAGCTGAAACATTAAAATCTATTTTTGTAGAATCAAAATGCACGAACAGTAAATATCAACCGGAAATGAATGGGGCTGTGGCAACAAGTTTATATGAGAACAAAAGTGTGCGAGAATTGCCAACTGTAATTAACGCGAAGCACAAATAGACCTTATACCTTAGAATAGTCACCCTTAGTTATAACTATAATTAAACAATCATTTAGACTTGCAACGAATATTCGGGCATTATTCGGTATTCTACCTATTTGGCTACTTTTATTCTACTCAGTCGAATACCGAATACTTTGTATTTGTGAATAATATGTTTTGTTGTAATCAGATAATTGGAAAAATAAAAATATTGATTTAGTAAATCCTCGTGCGGTCGACGAGGCTTTGCCGGTGGAGTTCATGGCTTTTCCGCGGGAACTTCAAGACGCATCGGGATAAAATATAGCCTATGTCGCTCTTCAGCCCTCCAACTATCTCCATACAAAAATCACGTCAATCCATCGCTCCGTTTCGACGTGAAAGAAGAATAAACAAACATACTTTCATATTTATATTTATACATTAGTATGGATTTATGATATATGTTTTTTTTTTGTTATAATCATTAAAGTAGTCATAGGTGCATAATCTACTTTTGTCTATCAAATAAATGTCTATGTACTTGAATGATCGTAGTTAACATTTAGAAGTAGAAGATTATGATGCAATAATACTTTTCTGCATTGTCTGCCAATAGTTTACTCGTTTTCTTCTTACATTTAAACGAACGAGTAAGAAATAAACACGTCGATACAAGATTTCCCGCCACGCGCTGACCGAATATTTCGTATACGGCGAATATACTATTCGTTCTAAGTCTAATAATTATAGAAATACTAGCTTTCCGCCCGCGACTTCTCCCGTGTATATAACTTAATGTAAACCCCCCCATATGTTGAAAAGTAGGTAACAAAATTATAATAATATTTGTGTATGCGTACAAGCAGAGCCATCTATGTTTTACTTTCTAACATCTTTCTTATAGAATAAAGAGAACTGTCAGTGGTCTGTCAGTTGAATACGAAAAGCTAACGTGTTTTAATAGGTTATGGGCAAATATTCAGTTTTTCGGTTTTATACAGTGTAAAATTAGTATAAAGCAGTCGAAAATTGTTGACTTTTTGTGTAACTATGGCAGTGAACTATTTTCAAAGTATTCCGAAGCTGAACGGGCGCAAAAATTACAGAGGTGGGTTTCGAGGCAAAACCATCAGATGACGCAAAAGCCAAGGCGAAGCTAGTTTTGACCATTGACCCCGGATTGTACGTGCATATCAAGGAAACAAAAACATCTTTGCAGTTGTGGGTTAAACTAAGAGCTATGTTCGATGACTCAGGTTTTTCTAGAAAAATAACCCTACTACGACATTTAATCTCGTTACGGCAAGAAAATTGCGATTCCATGACATCATATGTCACGCAAGATACAAACAGATGATAATGGTATTATCTGTAGTGCAAACGAGGCAATTAGCTCCAAGAAAAATGGGTTCGTGCACTGTACATCATAGGGACGTCTTAGTGAGTACGAAGACCCCGTCATTTTGTGATTCATTATTTGAAGTGGCGTGGCAGGTATATCAGTGTATAAAAGAATTAGGTCCAGATACTTTAAGCCAGCATTCAGTGAGCACAATGATATCGAAAACAGTATTAGTGATGGACAACCCAGTTCGAAATTCTTTTTAATACTCCTAATATTAATATGTATTATTTTTAAGTTTTGCTGGGATGTGTAATGAACTCCGAGCATCTGTCAGGCGGACATTCATACGATGAAGGTATGGAAATATTGTCGAGTTCGTTGGATATAGAATCAATGTGAGCCATTGGAAGTTAAGGAAACATCAAAAACAATTGCAAATGCAAGGAAATATGAATAAAATATTAATAACTTCCTGAGAATAAATCTTAATATTTTCTGTCTAGCATCTTTTAATAATAAATTAATAGTCATTTTGTAGTTTATAGAGCGTAAAATCGGGTTGCAGTAGTTAATCTTATTACTAATTCTAAGAACTTGTTTACTACTTTTTTTGAACTAATTGAAAATTTGGTTTGTAAAGTAGTAAAACAGTTTTCAAAATATTTCATACACAAACGCGGGCTGTAGCCTAAAAAATATATAAACAGAGAGCATGCATATTAAAAGTGAAATATTAAATATGTAGAAAAACAAAAAAAAAAAAAAAATGATGTGCAGTAAAGTCATTGCTTTTTAACTAGAGAAAGTAAACATTTTTCGGACCTTATTTGCGTCGGTTTCTCATTTGGATCGTTAGGATCTTTTCTTAGGAAAATTCTACCATATGAATCTTGTTGGCTTTTGCAAATGCCCGTGTATCATAGAAGAGCTTTTTCTTTGATGGCATAAGATGTTCATCAACGTAGATTGGCTTCTTCTCTCCTACCAACCCTATAGTGAGCGTGTTCAGCTTGTCGACTACAGGGCGCTCTTTATTGTAGCTACGAACATAAGACAGGAACTCATTTCTTTTCGTGACCGAGTTGAACTCAGCTACGATAGGTCTGGGTGTTCCCGAAGTCCCCGGAAGGCGGTACAGGTCACGCAAGCTATCCTTTCGGATTTCCACGTTAATTGCTTTACCCACCAACAGTTACCTCTGAGTTGATTTTATTTGACCACGTCTAGATATCGTTGGCTCAGGCAAAACCGAAATAATATCTTCTAAATATTGTATGGTGCAAATGTCATCTACAGTTGGGTACGTAAACGTAGTTCCTTTATCAGACTTATATTGTTTTACCTTACGTACAAAGGACATTGTTCAGTGTCCATACATCGGTCGCCTGAGAACCAACAGATACATGAATTTACTTTCTGTGTTCTAAATAGTGCATATATTCGATTTATACTAAATTAAAATCACGGACACTGAGAATTGTAAAAAAATCCAAAACACTTTCGAATTTGAGGTTATAATTAGGCCAATAGAAACATGACATACGCTAATAACATAGCCTCCATTAGTGAAAATACTTGGATTTTATCTTTCAATAAACCATTACATACTATTAGATAAGGATTCAGAACTATTCTTTCTTTATACTTTTATTTGTAGTTATGACTAGCTATGGACTGTTTCGTTTTGTGCTACTTTGAAGTAAGTAGGTCCTGCCAGGGTTGTGGGTCTGTCCGAAAGGGATACAGTGGCCCTGGCACACAGGCAACTGAAGGAACACGGGTGGGTTTTGGTCTGTAAAAGTCTGACACGCCAGCTCCGCCCAGAGCGGGAGAAGTTATTTGATAACTTCCCATAAAAAAGAGGAGTAAGCAGGTATTTCATTTTACTACGAATCTTACTACATAAAAAATCTCGCTTGTTTACCCAAACGGATTAAGCAGAGCACCAGTGATATGCTGTAATACACCCAGTTTCCTTGATGTATAATTTTTGATGTAGGTAATAAGGGGCAATTTATCACCATATTCCCAGACTACAGGCTGCAACTAAAACTGAGAATTCCAAAAAACACTACTCGACCCAGCGATCGAACCTAGGACGATAAGGAGCCGCGCTTACGACCATTACACGTTAACACCGGCCCGGCAGCCAAGTGGAAATAAACAGCCTTTTGCAAGACTTCAGAAATAAAATAGGGATCAATCTAAATACCTACTCCATAAAATAAAACAAATATAATTTTCACTTCAGTATCTCAAACATGTAGGTTTTGCTGCCTGAAATCAGTGAGCAAAATGCGATTTTGCTCACTGAGTTAGACTAAGTAACTTTTTATTTAATTTTTTCAGAAAGCCGCGAATATCTTATTCAGCCTTGGGTTAATCATACAATTCGAAACATTCACACTATCTCTTTCCCGCTATTAGAAAGGGAGAGAGAGACAAAAACCAGCCCTTTCGAAGTTCCGATTTTGAATTCGACCTCAAAGACAAACACGTTCGGAATTTCGTACTAACTAAAGAAATTTTGCAAAAAGATAATTATGTCTTTTAATTTATTTATTGAATTTTTAACTTATTTTTGTATTGAAACGAAAATAAGTATTTACTGCAAATAAAACTGATATTTAACCTGTAAATATTTATTTCTAGTTTCAATAATGGTACGTAATATATTTTGAATAATAAAATATCATGGGTGCTATTTCCGAACACGCCTTAATTTAAATAAAAGAGCGGGAATAAAATTTTGTGGCTGGCGTAAAGAGTTGACTAAGTTAAAAAATATTCGTAAAATATGGGTGAAACTAGCGACGAGAACAGTATTTTAACACCGGAAGAGTTAAATCAACAATTTATTAATGCAGAATTAAGTTTCCTACCTGAGAAGTCTCGCGAGAAATATCTGAAAGCATACCATGTCTTCAATGAATGGAGACTTACAAAGGGCGCAAGCAGTTTTTCGGAGACGGTGTTGCTATCTTATTTTTTAGATTTATCATAAACAAGGCGATCATCTACAATGTGGAGTATTTACTCAATGTTGAAAGCTACTTTAAAAACAAAACATAACGTGCATATTGAAACATACGCAAAACTCGTATCTTTTCTAAAAATAATGTCAGTTTAAACCAACCCTAATAAGGCTAAAAAGTCCAAAAACTTCACGGCCCTTAAGATAGAAAAATTTCTTAATGAAGCTCCGGACTGCAATTTTCTTGCCGGTAAAGTAAGCGGTACCTATGAATCTATGTTGTTAGTTATTAAAATTTGTGTGTAGACTGTTATGTATAAAGGTACTTACTGCCTACTACTAATTTTTGGAGGCGCAATGAATCCTAGTCTGGCTTAGCAATACTGTTAAAATATTTATTACGATATGTAAAAGATGCTGTAAATGTTAAATTATGCATATTAATTATGTAATATTTTCATTACAGGTTGTACTGATCATAGGAATTAGTGGAGCGTGTCGCAATAACGAGCTATTACAGCTAACAGTTAATAATATCGAAAAGCAATAACAGTTAATAATAAATTACTGTTAGTAAAATTGAAAAATACGAAGACGAACCTTGACAGGTTTTTTGTCGTACGCGAAGAATATGTAATATACCAAAATTTACGTCCAGCCAATATAAAAACCGACCGATTTTTCATACAATACTATAATAATAAATGCTCAAGACAGCCTATGGGAGTAAATAAAATAGGTGCTATACCGCGAGAAATTGCCACTTTCTTAAAACTGAAAGTGCCTCAGCTATACACGGGTCACTGCTTTCGGAGAACTTCGCCAACGCTCTTGGCTGATTCCGGAGCCAATCTCACCAATTTAAAACGTCACGGCGGGTGGAAGTCCAATACAGTTGCAGAAGGCTATATTGAAGACTCAATAGAAAATAAGTCGAAAATCTGTAAGCGTATAGTGGAAACAATAAGTCTGAATTCGACCTCGGATCCTTGGTCTCACCCACGCCCATCCACTTCCAACGAAAGTCCAGTGTATTTATACAGAAATCCGAACAGAGTCACCAACGTTCACTGTTGTTCCTTCTCAGTCCGCCACCGAAACAGAAACCTTAACCCCAGATAAACTCAACTCAATGCAACTATAACGTTGCCAAATAAATCTGTTACTTTTGATTTGCAGTAATTTAATTTTTAAAATGTGCCATTTTATTGAATTGGTACCTCTACCTACAATGTTAATTATTTTGATTCACAATAAATAGTTATTTCAATTTATCCCTGTTTATTATTTTATCTCCTAAAGTGTTCTCGCTGCTGAAGTGAAAAGTTATGTGTGTTACACGAGAGCAAAGTTTTTTGCATCTCGTGCCTTTGAATCCCTCGCCACACTCAGTATTCAACTTTAGAATCACGTTGAATCCTTCGCTTGCTCAGGATTCAAAATCAGCACTCGCAGCAAAAAACGACTGCTCTCTTGTTGCACAAATAACTATTGCATCAGAATATGTTTATTGAATAATGTCGCCATTACATTATCTGGTCACATCAGGAGGATCGTCTATATTTTCTACTAAAATATCATCCAAAAACTGTGCAGGGGGGCCGACGATAGAGTTTTGATGCCTTGCCCAGCTCAAGTACCATTATTGTCACTGCCAATTGGAGTAATGTCTACTAAAACATAAGTAAATAAAGTATGTTTTTTGGCTTATATGGTGGCTACGTATTTTACCTCGAAGTAGCCATGTATTTTCTGCATTTGTTATTTTCAATAAGTGTAGTAACTCCTCATCGAGCTCCCTGCATACTTCAATAATATATGAACCGTCTTGTCTTACATGTTCACCATAGTATGAGCGAGCCTGTTTTATTTGATATACTCCTAGTGGTATTAAAACTAAATCATTATATTCCATTTGTGGAAAGCCATCAATGTTATCTCTCTCTCTTCACGTTTTGATGACCTACAAATGCTGCAGAATCTTCTAAGGCCATTGGTATATCATTATCAAATAATGTGTGTACCTATAATATAATAAATTATTTAGTCTTATTGGAGTGATGAGAAGCATTACTTTATTTTATACTAGCTTCTGCCTGCGACTTCGTTCGCGTGGAAGTCGTAAGACACCACAATATACTAATAACCACATTTTTATAGAAAACTGCCTCGTAGGTCTATTGGTTGGTCGCAGTCCTGGGTTCGATTCCCGGGTCAGGTAACGTGTTATTGGGTTTTCCATCTGGAATTTCTCAGTTACAGTCCGAAGTCTGAATTTGTACCCGGTTAATGGCAAGTCTAAGTAATCGTTCTTGGTAGGTCCATATCAGTCTATCACAGCCAGAGGTCGATATTTCAAGAGGCAATCACAGTCCTTTGTTCACGCCAAGTGGTTAGATAAAATCGAAACAGGATATTTTAAAAAAATAACACAAACGAATACACACAACCAACGCAAACGCAAGATGCGAGCACAGGATGCGAATGACAAAATATACGAGACTGTCATTACTACAGAATACTAGTGTCATCTGTCAATTCATCGACCGTCAGTATTAATGTTGCTCGTTTCACTCAGCGCTTTCAATCGCTTTATTTTGTTTGTAACTAATCTGAAGTTCGCTACTCGCTCCGCAAAGTACCGCACCCCTCAGCCCCGCTAACACATGAATTTGTGCCCCGTGACTCGCCTCATGTTCCGAGTCGCCCGAGCCATTGAGTTTGAATCGGGCTGTACCGCTGCGCACAAAGACTTGGCTGTATGAGCTACAATACCTTTTGCCTATTCAAAACGTCAAATTGAAAGGAAAAATAATGGTACCGGGGATTATGAACGAAGTGAGTTATTTTTTAATATGTTTTCGAAAGTATTAAGTGTCCGTTCTATTGTAATGATTGTAATGTAAATTATAAAAAAAACTAGAAATTATTGTAAAGGTTTCAAACGTGTTGATTCATAGGCCACATTTCACAATGTCCTTTAATTGTGGGTTTTTATCCATTATTGATAATACTTAGCCAACAAAATGTTTCAAGCTCTTTTTCGTAGCAAATCGAACTATAACCCAATCACGTTCTTTTAATTGTGTATCCTGTAACGATAAATGCCATCATAATTTGACCATCGACATTCCAGCCCCTATCTATGACGTATGGGCGGGACCACTGTGCGCCGGGGCGAAACTCCGCTGCCGCGAGAAATCACGGCACAGCGGACAGTGCTCCGGCGGGTTTCATGGCGACATGGAGAGTGCGATTGTCGCAACCCAATGCTGGGCACGCCACAATTGTGGCGATAAGTCCCCTTTTTGAAGAGTGGCTAAAGACGCCACGGCGGCGTCCCTACTTTCCGCCTGACGCAGGTCCTCACCGGTACACGGTTGTTTCGGGAGGATAAAGCGGGAGGAAACGCCCGGGTGTCACCACTGTGTGGATCGCACGGAGGACACGTTGGAGCATACGGTGGAGATCTGCCCGGCTTGGCCGGAGCACCGCCGTGTCCTCATGGAGGCGATCGGCGATCTCTCGCGTCCAGCCCTGGTTCAGGTTATGGTTCGGAGCGTGAGTGCATGGGAGGCCGTCAACTCCTTCTGCGAAGCAGTAATGGTCGCGAAGGAGGAGGCGGAACGCGTGAGGGAGAGGCAGAATTCCCGTCCTCATGCCCCGCCGCGAGAGACGCCCCGGGCGTTGCGGGAGTCGCAGGCTGATTCACGGCCACCGTGGACGCGGGCTTCCGGACGGTGAGCGATGGGTAGCTCGCCGTTCGATAAAGACCAGGCCCGAGTTGACGGCGCGTTGTGTTCCATGCGCGCCTCAAAGAGATGTCAGCACCAACTGACGGGGTCCGTTAGGGCCAATGCCTGCCAGGGTTGCGAGTTTGTCCGAAAGGGATATTGTGGATCTGGCACACAGGCATCTGAAGGAACACTACTTACTGACTAAAATCCACCCGGGCTTAAAAGTCTGACACCCCCTCCCGCTCCGCCCATAGCGGAAGAAGTTATTTGATAATTTCCCACCCAAATAAAAAAAAAATGTCTATCCATGACTTGCAAACAACCTTGCACGTAGAAAAGCTCTCTTTGAAAATGGGAGTGACAGAGGGAAATACCTAAATTATTGCTACAATTATTTAATACTAGCTGCGCCCCACGGTTTCACCCGCGTAAGTCTCGATCCCGTGGGAATATCGGGATAAAAAGTAGCTTATATGTTAATCCAGAGTGTCAGCTACCTCCATACATACATAAATTCACAGGCTCACAAACTTTCGCCTTTATAATATTAGTGTGATCTATTTCCCCCACTAGCGTAGTAGCAGAGAGAGCTTTTTCTAACGCGGGTTACTTTTTGAATAAAATTAGGTCATCTCTGTCTGAAACCACATTAAACGCCCTGTGTTTTTTACGTGCTCACTACAAAAATTAAAAAAACTTCAACAAATAAATATTTTTTTAATTTGCGTTTGTTTAATTAAGTACTTAATTGAAATATCTTGGTTTGACTGCCTAATTGCATAGCCTATAAGTAAGAAACCTGGTTTTGAAAAAGTCTCGAAAGTCTCGTTTTGCCCGGGAATTTCGAGACCGCATCGAGTCTCGTTTTTTTTTTCCCGGGACTCAGAAATGCATCGAAACTGAAAGCCTTAGTGGCTATATTTTGTAAGATCATGTTTGATACCAGCCAATTCAAATTGAGGCTCGGCTTGGCCAAACCATACGGTGGACTTATCGGCCCAAAACGCTGGTAATTTGGCTGACACTGCCATTGCTCGATTGGCCTGGCTCACTTGCATTTCTCTTAATTGTTCCTGCAGAGCTTGTATCTGTTCTCCGGTAGCCATGGTCACAAAGAAGAAGATGTGGAAAAAAAGAATGGAAAAAACTAGAAAATAAGAGTTCTAAAACTGCACAATAAATGTCAGCGCTCAACGTACAAGTATTATTCTACTATTTTATTTTATGCAAGTATGTTTGAACAATAACAAAACCAATACAATTTCAATTTTCGGAGCTCGGTTATGGGGGGTTTACACGGGTGACTAAAGCCGCACGAATTTTGGCGCGCGGCGTAAATCGACCATCTAAATGGCAATTCGGCTAAGTTGCAAGTGACTAAAGCCGCAAGCCCCAAAGTTGGGTAGCATCCGATTTTGGCCGCGCGGCAACCGGCCGCATGCGACTGGTGACTAAAATCGACCGTGTAAACGATCAGTTGCAGGCGATCGCCCGCCGCGTGAAGGTGTTTCGCGCACGCACGTGTATTTATTTACTACAGCGTTTCTGTGTACATGTATCGTAACAACCATGAATAAAAATAACACCATACAGTTTTTGGAGAATGCTATGAAATGCATCCATGCTTATGGAACCCAAGAGAACAAGATTACAGGAACAATAATGTACGTTTAGCGGCTCTTAAATCTATTATTCAAGAAATGCGTTTGTCCATAACAGTTGAAGAGCTTAAATTGAAGATAAAAAATATACGAACCACGTATAATAGAGAGCCCAGTAAGGTAGCAAAGTCAAAGAAGAGTGGCGCGGGAAAGGATGATATATACAGACCTCAATTAATTTGGTTTTCTGTAGCTGACCGCTTTTTAAAGCCAGTGATAGAAGGAAGAAACAGTAAAGATAACATGGTAAGTCTTATTATTATTTATTAAATAGTTATTCTTGTTCGCATATTATAAATTATAATAGGTAAATCGTGAACAGAGCCATATTTATAATATTACTTAAATAAACATACAATATTTACGCAATAATTCTATCTTGCCATGAAACTTTTCCTGGTCCGACAAAATAGTCAGCATATCTATCGCGCAGATCTTTTGCATTTCGTGAATAGTTGTTAGAAGATAGCGGTGTCATTAATTCGTCTACTCCTGCCGTAGGAATGCTTCTCCAACTTCCGTTTCTGATTGTCCCTGAACTGAAGTCTTCTCCGTCTACTAATTCGGGAGTATTCATGTATATGAGATTAGTCCGAAGCCAGTTATGCAGCGCACAGGTCGCTTTAATAATAGAATCAGTTTTATCCAATGAAACAGATATAAGTTTTCTGTATACTCTGAATCGTGAAGCCATTATGCCAAAGGCATTCTCTACGATTCGGCGTGCTCTTGATAGTCTGTAATTAAAGATTTTTTGTTTGTGTTCCAAACCTTCATGTCTTGAATACGGTTTCATTAAATAGGTTGCCAAAGGGAAAGCATCATCACCAACGAAAACTGCCTTATTAGGTAGTTTTAAATTATTTCTTTCAAGAGCACTATAGAACTTTGTTTTTTTCCAAATATGCGAATCATTCTATCATATATATATAGATATATTCATATATATAGATTTCGGAACTAATGGACGCACCATTAGTTCCGAAATCTATATATATGAAACGGTAATGTGCATCCACTATAGCAAACAACACCACACTATAAGTGCCTTTGTAATTATAATAGTCTGATGCTCCGTGTGGTGGATTTTCGATTAATACGTGTTTCCCGTCAATAGCCCCACAGCAAAAAGGAAATTGCCAGCGATCTAAAAAATCCTTTTGTATTTTCTTCCATTGATCTGTGGTGGATGGCACCTAAAAAAAATAAACTTATATTAGTGTATGGTTACAGGGAAAAGATTCAGCGGGAACACAAACAGCGACGCGTCTTCATATTTTGATGAATTGGAACAAGAAGATAATATTGCGCCCTTACAAAAGAAAAAAAAATTGTCTCCAAAGAAAGAGGCGGAGCGTGCTCTAATGGACGCACCTAAAATAGACCCACCTGTTTTACAAGCAGTTAATAGATTAGAAACTTTGGCTCAAACTATCCGTCAAGATGAATTTGATACATTCGGAGTACATGTGGTAAGCCAATTACGTAGTTTGCCATTAAGAAATGCTATTGTTTGTCAAAATTTCATCAATAATTATTTGTCACAAGAAAGACTGAAAACCTTAAATACACAACATTTTCCAATTGCTAGACCTACGAGTTCACTCTCAGAGTATACACGCTATACTTCGACTCCCGAAGCTTCCACTTCTAGAAGGCACCTCGATTATGAAGAAGACTATTTTGCCAGCTGTTTACTTACACAAGAAAATACTGGGCAACAATACGGAGTGAACGACGATATTCTATCTCAAGCTGTTAGGTCATGCTTAGATGAAAACACAATGGAAAATTTATAAATAAATCGTTTATAATTAATTACTAGTTTCACTTACCATAATGAACTCCTGTAAAACATTGTATATAGCATCCAAAACATCCTTCAAAAACAAGGAAATTGTGCATTCTGGAACTCTAAATGACTGCAAGACTTGAATAGTTATCACCGGTAGCCAAGAACTTCAGGGTTATTTCTAATTTAATTTTCGGAGAAAGTGCTACTCGCATATTGGTATCGCATTTTTGTATAAGCGGAGTAACCTTATGTAGTAAAGTATTAAACTGATCAGTAGTCATTCTTAATCGTTTTTTAAAATAATCAGGATCTTCTAAACTCCACTCAACCAATAAAGTATCCGAAGCACCCAAGTCCTTACGTCGAGAAATCCATCCACGTACCCAAACATTACGTTTTCTTCTTTCCTTTTGTTTTTTCTTCACTCTTTGTTCTTTAAGCAATTGTTGAATAATTGAATAATTAATTATTTCAATTCCGGCACAAACGGCTATTCTGCTCAACATTTTCGATGGAAATGACAGAGCCGCATGCGATTTTAGTAACCAGTGTAAATGGGCTAGCGATGCGGCTTGGTGAGGCAATTAGTGAAGCGACTCGCCGCATGGCGAAAATCGACCCGTGTAAACCCCCCTTTACGGAGAATGAAACTTAAAATCCTATTTTATTTCTGCATTTAGTGGACACAGCTCAGTAAATCAGTATGAATTTGAATGTATACCACTTAAACAAGCTAATCTAGGTATTTTTAGTATTTCCAATTTACAGTACCTACAGGAACTAGGCACACAATACAAAAGAAATAACGACAATAAACATCATAAAAGGTTTGTTCTTAACACTAGAATTTGTCTTATCATAGCGCTGATGAGAAATGTCACAATCTAGTATCTACAAGTGTCATTAGTGCCACTACCACGGTAATAGAATGAATAGGTACGTTCTCGTCGCGAAAGTTAGTTTTAATTCGGTAATTGTGCAACGTTTCACTTGCTTCTACCGAGAGCGCGGATCGGAATTTCGACTGACGCACTATTACGACAAAGTGATTTCAAGTTTCACGCTTGTATATCCAAGGAGCACTTTTATAATATTGGTGTGTATCGTAGAGTCCGCAGCAGGGGTAGGTGGGTAGTAATGAGTTCGCTCACCGGATTGTTGATTTTACCCACTGGTCGATGCTGATAGCTGAACGTTCGACGACCGAAACTAGTTGCTAGGGGCGGTTAGCGCGGACTGGGCAGAAGCGGTGTGTTTATGACAGGCTTCAGCGTGGACTTCGGAGTTAGCGACCCGACAAGCAAAATGTGTCTTGCAAATTGGCTTGGTCGCTTAATAGCTGCAGCAGTCTAGTCGATGGCGGAGCACCCGTAGAATTTTTTCAATTACAAATTTGCAGCAGGCCGGACTTTGAAGAAGTTTATCGTTACAGTACAACGTTCACGGCCCACGTCCGTCATAAGGTTGCGAATTGGGCTCCGACGCAGAATGTCCACTTCTCAAAATGTCCACTGGTCGCTAAATGTCCTTTTCTCAGAATGTCTCTTTCGCAGAATGTCCACTTCGCAAAATGTCCCTTTCGCATATTGTCCCCTTTTTATTTCTAACATCCTTTAATCATAATTCAATTCATTTTAGCAATTAGCTTTCACACATCATGTTTGACGTGTGTTTATTTGTATCGATATGGGTGTAAGCAAAAAAAAAAAATATATAGTACAAATCACATTTATTTCTTTGCATAATCGCTTGATTTAAAGTAATTATTTTACCAACTTAATTTTTACTAACTCGCAATAAAAAAAATAAGAACCTACCTACGAACCGTTAACTGTAAAAATATTACTTTTTTTATAAATTGTGGCAATGTCAAATTATTTCGTTCTAATTGAACCAATAATGTCTTATATTTTTTATCAAAATAAATGTCATGTTTTCTTCTATTGTGCTGCACATTTTTAAAAAGACTGTTCCTTATTACCCTATCCCAGTATTTACTTTCCTTTTTCAACTTAAAGACAAACATGTACAGACTTGGTTTTCTTGGTATACGTCCTGTATTAACGCGTCGGTGCCAGCCTTCCAAAGCATTCGTTGTTCGATGGCGTTGGAAAGCACAACTCAACAACGTGGTAGACATTTTGGGGTACCACTGTTTTTCGAAATACTTTCTAAAACGGTGCATTTCAGAACTATTCGGCGCCTGGTTTATAATATAACACCACGTAGCTGGTATTTTATCTGCTGGCACGAGCGGTATCATCACAGCGATTCTTGCAACATTTCTACCTTCTTTTGATTTTAATAAGTTCATTTTTTTTGCATTCTTCCAAATAGCGGCATTAAAATGTCTGTAACGACCACTAACTCTGGCATCGGGGAATACAGCTTCCACCGCGTTCATTTGTGCAATTTCATAATCACATTTGAAGTTTCTTATTTTAATGCCCAATTTGGTTTTTAAAATTCGAAAAAGGCGGGTGTATGTGTCTTGTGTCTTGTTGGGTAATAACGAATATATTACCGGTACTATATTTGTACATTTTTTACTTGAGTTCATATCTAAATGTAAGACATACATTTGATAATATGGTTTTGGTGCAGACATAAAAGTCCCATCTGCAAAATATGAGCATGGTAATTTTATAACTTTTTTTGCTTGAGTTGTTGCAAATATTAAAATTTTCTCAGTATCTCCATCTTCACAAATTAAGAATTCTTTTCCCAATACTTCCGGTACACTGGCAGTTTCAGTGCTGTTATGTTGTAGTCTATCTGTATTTAAAAAAGATTTACGTGCTCTGTACAAGGTATCTTTGATAGATCGAAATGAAGGTAAACAATCAGATCTATTTTCATGGAGGTTTGTTTGGTGTTGCCAGTTGTGTGCACTAGTGATGTATCGAGTGATAAATCGATATCGCCACAGTATGTCTCATAATAAAAATAAAAATAAATGTTTATTTCAATTACAAAGGACATATAGAATGTGTTGTTGGAGATCACCTTTTAAGCAAGGAATTGCTTGTGTTAGGAGACTCCGCGCTTCCACTTATCATTATCTTATATGCAATTGAAATGTAGACAATGTACTATGCAAAATAAAAGGTAAAAGGTAACTTAAAATTATACAAACAGCACAGCAAATAAATGATTGATATGCCTAGAACAGGCCCAAAACGCGCGAATACGTGTGATATGTGTGAGTATGGGTGAGAGTGTGAAGAGTGAGGGTGTGTAGTGTGTGAGATATAATTAGCTTATTTTAGTCTATATATTAACAAAACTCTCCTAATATTATAAATACGAAAGTGTGTTTGTTTGTTTGATTGTTACGCTTTCACGTCAAAATGTCTTAACAAATCTGGAAGAGATCCGGCACTGTGGCAGTTCTTCTCTTGGGTCAGGACACAGGACACCTCCGACCCGACATTACCCACGACCTCCATGGGATCGAGACCCATGCGGGCGAAACCAGCAGGCTAATTAATATAAGATATGGCATTTCCTGTGTAACACTCCATACTTACAGCCTCAAAAGTCTCAACTCCTCAAGCAAGTAACGAACACGCAAGTTTTGTTACGAAGTCTAAAAAAAGGACTAGAAACCCAAGTCAATGGCAGAAAAACCAGAGAAAGTATTTAAAAATACACTGGTCAAGCATATACCTACGTCAACTAGAGGCAAAGCCATGTCGGAGAAAAATATTCGTCTACGTTTGTTAAGTGTAGAAATAATACTCATAAAGATGTAATCGGTCTCAACGCTATTTCATAACTAAAATCAATATTTTACAAAGTTAGTACCGGATAGCTCGATAGATGGCGTTGGGATCGAATTACATCGCGATATGGTTTCGTTACACGGCAAAGTAGGAATGGTTCGTTTTAACAAATTAAAATGGTCTCGCTCTGAGGTACTGCTTTTCATTTGAGTATCCCTGGCTGCAAGGCACCTTGTACTGATATTGTACATGGTCCTACGAGCCGAAGGGCTTTTTTGGAAGAACACAAGTACCAAGCATTAGTTACGCTACTTGATAAGAGGTGGCGCTAGTAGTCGGTGAAGTTATTACAAGTTGCGGATTATGTGCTGCGGAGAACTTCGACTTCGACTGGGCTTTGTGAGTAGTGAAGTGCATTAGTGGACACAAAACTGTGAGTACATTCAAGTGTTTATTAAGATAGACGAATAGCAAAAGATCTATTAAACCCTGGATTACAGCAGGTGCCCTACGGTGTATTAGACTAAGGAATTCAATTTGTCTTAAACTTAAATCGAACCCATATAATCAAATTCTGGTGATAACATATAGACGATATCGGACCTTCTGTGGAAACCTTATAAAGAAACTAAAAAATAAATATAACAGAGATAAAATCAAAGCATCTGCAAAAAATCCTCGGGCACTGTGGTCAACCATAAATGACATCACAAATTATAAAACACCCAGGAGCTCCAATGGCGACCTACTTAAGATTAAATCATGCCCCCAAGACTCAGTCAACTATGTTAATAATTATTTTATTAATATAGGACAAACTCTAGCGCAGAACATCCTAAATAGTTATGTACCCCAAACATCTTATAACACAGACCGCCCTAATTTGTCCTCTTTTGTTCTCCTAGACACCACGCAGGAGGAAGTAGACTCTGGGAGTGCACCAGGTTGGGATGGAATTCCTACCCTTTTCCTAAAACAGGCCAAGGAGATCTTAGTCCCGCTGATCTGCGACCTGGCCAACCTATGTTTTAACACTGGTATCTTTCCCTACCTTCTTAAGCGGTCCGTTGTTACCCCGGTGTATAAGAGTGGAGATAGAGACGACGTTAACAACTATCGGCCAATTTCTGTGTTGACTTCCATTTCTAAAATCATTGAGAAGCTCTTGAACTCTAGAATAGTTAGCTACCTGACTAAGTAAAAGATCCTATCTTCCTCTCAGTATGGTTTTAGGAAGGGAATGTCGACCCAGGATGCTACTGAGGAGCTTGCAACGGTAATAACTAAGGAAGTGGATAAGGGGAACAAATGCCTAGTGGTCTTTCTTGACCTCAAGAAAGCCTTTGATACCGTCTCTATTTCTAAGCTTATACACAGGCTGGAGAACTTAGGATTTCGAGGTTCTGCTCTCTCCCTTCTCAGCAGTTACCTTCGAAATAGAAAACAGGGGGTAAAAATTGAAAACCAGGTTAGTTACGAAGAGAACGTGACGTATGGCGTCCCGCAGGGCAGTGTCCTCGGCCCGACGCTCTTTTTGATTTATATTAATGAGCTTTGCAACCTTATTATCGACGGTGCGAGGATACTGTCCTACGCGGATGATACCGTTATTATCTTCTCTGCCAAGACATGGGACAAAGTTAGGCTTGAGGCTGAGAGGGGATTAGCTGGAGTTAGTAATTGGCTAAATGAAAATCTACTTACGCTTAATACCCAAAAAACAAACTACGTCTGCTTCACTAAATACACAAACTCTCAGCCGGCGCCTGACTTTAATATTAGAATACATTCTTGTCCTACCCCAACCCAATCTACCTGTAGTTGCCCTATTATTCAGAAGGTAAATTTCATCAAGTACCTAGGTATTGTAGTAGACCAAAGATTAAGTTGGTACCCACACCTCGAACTAACTATAGGGAGGGTAAGAAAACTCATATGGGTTTTTAAATCTCTGAGACATGTTATGAGTACAGAATTACAGAATAAAATTTATGTCGCACTGGCCCAGTCTGTAATTATTTATTGTGTCTCGGTATGGGGTGGAGCAGCTAAGACGTATTTTTTAGATCTAGAGAGGGCACAGAGATCCTTGATTAAAGTCATGTACTGTAAGCCCTACAGGTTTCCTACTGAATCTCTATACTCAAGCTCTAAGCTGCTCTCCGTCAGGAAACTCTACATCCTACACCTTGTACTCAGATACCATAAAATTCTACCCTTTAGCCATGCCAAACTTAAAAAAAGACGCTGTGATATAGTAGCCCCTACATACTCAGCACGTTCAATTTTTGCTAGTCGCCAAAATGTAGCTCAAGCCCGACGCGTTTATAATAAAGTAAATCGCATACTTAACATTTACCCTATGCAGCTGTACGAGTGTAAGAAGATATTGAAGGAATGGCTCTTCACACTTAATTATGATGCCGTGGAAGACATTTTGGTTACACAGGGTTGAACGTCACGCATACACACACACTCACACACACACCATCTCACTCACTCACACACACTCACATACACCCTAACTCACATACACACACCAACACACCCACTCAAACACACACACATACACACAAAATATACTTTCGCACGCACATTAACACACATTTACACCTTTCTTCCATAAGCATGATTTAATTCATTTTCATTTTTCTTTGTCTTTCTTTTTCTTATTGGTTTGTTTTTATTAGTTTTTAATTTTTATTGGATTTAAAAAATGTGTAACTTAACTTATACCTAATTAGCACAAAGAAGCAGTTGAACTAATCGAGGAAGAGCGTGGTTTATCCCATCACAAGTATCTTCGGATTACTTTCTGGGAAGCCCCGGCAACTTAATTGTATCTAGATTTAAGATAATACACACATTTTTTTTTTTTTTTTTTTAGGTAGTGCAATATTCGGGAATTCAAGTAATTGCATGGACTTAGTAAAATCAGTGTGCGATCGGTGTGTCAGGGACTGAAAATAGTTTCGATAAAAACGACCAGACGTCGAATCTATGCCCGATTTTGCACCGAATTTGCAAGTGTCAAAACACTTCTCTCTTGTTGAGACTTAGAAAAATTACACTTCACCGGACTTAGAAAATTCCGCACTTGTTTGGACTTAGAAAAATTACGCTTCACTGGACTTAGAAAAATTCCCACTGGTTGACACTTACAAAAAACACCGTTGTAATACAACATGGAGAAGGAACTAAAAAGGTTGAAGGATCTTAAAGGACAGATTGAGAAGGGCTTCATAAACTACAAAAAGTCGCCGAAAGACCGGATAAATTACACTTATGTGGAGACACGTCTAGAGACGTTAGAGACTCAATTTAAGAATTTTTCGGCAAAATATGAAGGAGTAGTAGGCGAATGTTAAGACGACGAATTATATGTATTCTTTCAGGAAGACGTTTATGAAAAGGTTTACGAAACATACTTAATGTACAAGGTTGAATTAAAAAATGCTCTGTCTCAATTAAAGGTTCCAAGTTCCAATAAAGAAGTTAGCGATGGTTCATCTGACAGTCTAGTAAGATTGCCAAAGATTGTTTTACCCACTTTTAGTGGCAAATACACAGAGTGGTCGTCGTTTCGAGACTTGTTTCTATCATTAGTCCACAATAATAAAAAACTTGACGACGTGCAACGTCTTCACTATTTAAAAATGCAGCTGTCAGGTGAAGCAGAGCAGCTTATAAGGCATGTTCCTATAACTGATCTAAATTATAAAAAATGTTGGGAAATGTTAGAACATAGGTTTAACAATAAGAAATTTATGTCCACATGTATTTTAAATCGACTATTTGGTCAGCGTAATATTGTAAGCGAATCATCGAAGGCACTTAAAGATTTACTTGATGTTACAAGCGATTGTTTGCATGAACTTACCAATATTGAAATTGATGTAAGTTCGTGGGATATTATTGTGGTTTATGTGGTAAGCTTGAAGTTGGACGTAGAATCTAGGAAGCAGTGGGAACTGCATGTTAGTAAATCATCCGACGATCTACCCACTTATAAACAGTTTTGCGAGTTTTTGGAGACACGTTTTCGTGCCCTAGAATGCGTTGAACCTAAACATAAATCAAAGGTCAATAATAATTCTACATCTCACGCTAAAGCAATGCATGGTACTACTAACGTTTCATGTCCACATTGTTCTGAGAGCCACAAGCTCAGCAATTGTAAGAAGTTTTGTCAGCTAGATATTGATGGACGTCGTGCCACTTCACAATCTACCGGAGGGGGAGACCGCGCCGCGCGCTAGCAGTAAGACGTGTCGCAAGACGCTCCGTTAAAATTAAATATTTTCTGTTTATTTTTAAGTCATATTAATACAGTTCTACACCAACAAAACAGTGCTTAAGTTACAACACGTATTGGTAAAATAATATCTACGAGTTATTCCTCAAATGCGAAGAAATAAGTAGTTTAAAATTCAAAAGAAGCAACACAACACCAAACAACTGTGAGTCACATCCGCGCGAGCTGCTCCTATTCGACGGTTGGTGGTGAGTCAGAACACACGAAGCGGCTCGGTGCGCTACCATATATGGTCACAAATCGACTAATTGCCCCGCTCGCTAAGACCAAGTATCGGTCGCATCGATCGTTGAGAAACATTATTTCAGCACATCATTCTAAGTTGATTTGGTCTAGTGGTAACAACACCGGTTTGGGACGTGTGTCGCAAGTTCAAACCCGAGCGACGATAACGCTTTTTGTGTTTTTAAATAATTTGAAAATGTCGTCCACTTTGAATAAACGGGTAAGCAGTGACCGCAAGACAGCACAAGTTAAAGTAACATTTGTAAGAAATGTGTTAGTATTAAATGCACTGCTCTATGTTCAATTTGCAAAAAAAGATATGGATTTGACTGTGTGGGATATCCAGAATCCACTTATCGCTTAAAGGACATCGAGGCAAGAAAAAAGTGGAAATGCACTATTTGTATAAAAAACAAAACAGACACAAATGGTGATGCAGCTACATCTAACATAACACTTAGAAGAAAGCATAACGGATCAAGTAAACTTTCTTCTTCTCACCAACAGATGATTCCCAAGCAAAATTTTGTATTAAATGAGAATATTTCTCAAATACCGGACACCCCAGTACTTGTGGAACATGCAAACAACTATGATAAATTCGAGGCAAATATATCTACGGAAAACTCCTTCGAATCTCTGCCGCTAGATGAAGATATCGATATTTTGTCTCATACTTTGAAAAGAAATCCACAACTATTTAGAAGCTGTCCAAATCTTAGATCCAATCACTTTTATTTAATAGAAGAATTAGAAAATAAAGTATGTGCACTGACGAATAAATTAGAAATTGCTGAAAATGAAATAGCTAACCTTTTATCAGAAAACTGCTCTTTTAAAAAACAAATGTCTATGTATGGCACTCAAATAAATCAACTTAAAGATATTTGTAAATCAACGCCCAAAAGAACATCACAGAGGAAAAGGACTAAAGATTCTACACAAACTAAATTAGACTTCTCAGAGCAAATAATTAGTCCTAACGTACAATGCTCACAAGCTAAAGAAGACAATGCAATCCAGGAAATTAACAATGATATGACTGAAAGGATATTAGTGGACTGCTCAAATAAACAACGACTTGTAAACGTCAAACGCGCAAGCCAATTAAAACGTCATTCAAAAAGAAATATCTACATAATTGGAGACGAAAAAGTAAGAGGTCTTTCAGCACATCTAATACACACTAAGACTGGTAAATGGAATAACAATTACAACATCGAGGGTAAAGTCCAACCTTATGCTTCATCGAGCGAGATCCTACGAAATCCGGATGTTCTATCAAGCACCCTATCTGACAACGATATTATCATACTGTCAGTTGGTAAACATGATACAAATCCCTACATGTTGTTAACCAATCTAGTGTTGTTGTTGAATGTTTCACAAAATAGATATCTTAATGTTAAAAAACTTAATCATGAACTAAGATTGTTTACCAAAAACTTTAAAAATTGTAGGTTTGTTGAAGTTAATGAGTTGGATGTCAATTACGAAAAGAAGCTCTCAGAGATAGATTTAATATCCTGTAAGCTTAATATAGAAATTGATTATATGCAATAAGAAAAAAGTTCCTCAAAATTAGGTTTAATTGATCGAAACTCACTTCATGACACTAGTAAGAAGAGCAATACATTTTTTCGTTCCTAACTCCCCCATTCATAGAGCTTCAGTAATTACTGACAACTCAAAACCAGATGGCCGACTTGGTGACGTGCGAATCTTACACCAAAATATAGCCGGTATCTGCAACAAACTAGCCATGTTAGAAGTAACTTTATCTGAATTAGTAGAAAACCATAAGGAGGCTGATATACTATGTTTTAGTGAAACTTTTGTTAAACAAGGCTCGGAAGCTAACATTAAACTTGATCATTTTAAATTAGCTGCGGTATTTAGTCGAGATAAATGTAGAGGGGGGACTTGTATGTTGACTAATAAGATGTTTAACACCAAAACATTGAGTGTTCCTTCAAATCTAGCTACGAAATTTTATTTTGAATGCTGTGGCGTAGAGATTATTGGTTTGAGCCTGATAGTTGTTAATGTTTATAGAATACCTGATCAGAGAAAGGCACAAATTGGTATCTTTCTTCATAAGCTTGACATTTTGTTAAATTACTTGACAGACCAATACAAAAGAAAGAAAATAATAATTTGTGGTGATTGGAATATCGACATTTTAAAACATAGCGGTGCAGCGAAGGAACTTTTAAGTATACTTCATAACTATAATTTTGAAGCTCACATAAAATCACCAACACGGGCGAACTCTTGCATTGATCAAATCGCCAGTAACGTTAAGAATGTTCAGGCAGAAATTCATCACCTCGGCCTGTCAGATCACGAATCGGCACAAACGATTACTATAAAAGCGAAAAAACACAAAACAATATCTTATTGGTCTGAATTGAAGCGTGACAACTGTTCGGATAATCTCGTTAAATTTTGCGAATGTATGTCGTCTCTTTCATTATTGGAAACACTTAGCTCTGGCTCTGTATCAGAAGCTTTTAATTCATTTTATGGAACATTTACTTTATTTTACGATCTGTGCTTTCCGGTAATTAAGGTTAAAGTTAATAATAAACCAGTCACACAAAACTGGATAACGAAAGGCATTAAAAAGTCTAGTCAAACGAAACGTCGGCTATATCAAAAATTCATAAGTAGTAAAACTAATAAAAAACACAATGAGAAAAACTATAAACTTTATACTCGTGTGTTTAAACGATGTGCACAGAAAGCACATAAAATTGTGATGACAGGGCGAATACAAAAGCACAAAAATAAATGTAAAGCTACTTGGAATGCTACTTCCTCAACTATAAGTACTAATGACCTATTTAAAAATGACATTGACGAATTAAATTTAAATAATGTGACATATAACAATCCATTAGACATCTGTAATATATTTAATAACTATTTTGTTAATTTGACATCCAATCAGCCAATTAATTCTAATAATGTTAAGCTAAATCAAAATAACAAAAATTTAAATACTATTTTCTTGAACCCTGTAGACGCGATAGAAGTATATAAAATCATTATGTCCCTAAATAATAGCAAGACTAGTGGATATGACGGCATTGCCACGCAAGTTTTGAAAGCGTGTGCTACTTGGATATGTCATCCAATAGCGCATATAATAAATTTATCGTTCTCGGAAGGTGTATTTCCTGAGCAGTTAAAAATGTCTATCGTGAAACCACTTTTTAAAACGGGAAACAAGTCAGACCCTAATAACTATCGTCCTATCACCATAGTACCTATTATGTCTAAAATTTTTGAAAAAGCAATGCTTATCAGGTTAAATAATTTTCTCTATACACATAAAATATTATGCAAAGAGCAATTTGGTTTCCGTAAGGGTAGTTCAACGGCTCTTGCAATCTTTAACTTAATTAAACTTGTAACAGAAAGCATAAACAATGGCAATCCACCGGTGTGTCTCTTCTTAGATATGATCAAGGCCTTTGATTTTGTGAATCATTCGAAGCTCTTAAACAAATTGGACTTCTACGGCATAAGAGGAAAAGCTCATGAATGGTTAGCTAGCTATCTAAGAAACAGGAAACAGTGTACCGAGATATCCAAAGTAGTAAAGAAAAATTACAAAATTTATACCAAAGAGATTTTTACTTCAATAGCAATAATAAATAAGTGTGGTGTGCCTCAGGGTAGCATTCTCGGTCCTTTACTTTTTTTGCTATATATAAATGATCTTCCGGAGGCCATTTTGCAGAAATGTATCCTTTTTGCAGATGATACTACAGTTATTATAAAATGTCACGACAAAAAAGATTACAAATCAGTCACCGAAAAGACCCTATCAGATGTAATAAGTGTTACGTTGTATTTTTTGTACCTACCACTAGTTGGTATTTCACAGCAGTAACCCAATCATACAAGGAAGCATTTACCTGAAATTATACGTAGTAGAAAATGATGCTTCCAACCAAAATGTTTCATGGTAGTTTGTACAATGGACTTTAGCCTGAAATTGATAGAAGGATTCATTCCTTCAACTGTATTCCATCACTAGACTCTTTGGTAACATTTTCTGACGATAATTCACTTGTATTACAGGTTTACACAATAAAGTAGATAAAAATCTTTTAATTAAGTTTCCAGTATTTACATTTCAAATGTCATATAGTGAACGTCACATTTGACAGCTGGAAGCGACGGTTGCGACACCTGACGGCGGCCGAATCACAGTTGCAGTTTAATCGATATTAGTTAATTTTATCTACTTTGCTTTAATATTAATTGGAAACCATCGAAATAATATCGTATGGACCAATCCTTAATAATTTTCAGCTTTTGGTAAAAAATCATAATAAACATTTAAACTATTTAGTCCAAAGCGGAAGTAAAATAATTTTTTCAATATGGATAAACTTCTGGAAAGATCGATGTAAACTCAATCCATATTTTATCTGTGGCACGGTGTTGTGAGTGACACATTTAGTATTTACCGAATTCAAGTTCTAGGTTAATTACCCCTTTGTTGATTTCAATCACCAAATTTCGATATTACCAATTGTAAATAACTCGTTATTGTTATAATAAGTTATAGTACTGGCGTTACACTACAGGTTGGAGAGTTGTTAGTGATTATCAAGAGTCGAATGTCTTGGTGTAATATTTATCCTTAGTGTTCTTGTGGTGAATTTTACCTAGCGTAGAGGAGTTTTTCTTAAGTGGTCACTTGGTCAAGATATTTCCGGTCTTTAGACCGTGACGTATTGTCGAGGAATGCGATAGCTTATTTGCCAACGAACACGCTAAAGTGATACCACAAATCTTACTTCATGTCTTAAAAGGTAAGGATTGTTGTGAATTACGTGTTTGGAAGTGGTCTGTGAGCCCTTCCCTGGGTGTTAGATGTATATTGTGGTGATCCATAGATATTTATTACAGGATTCCCAAGCAGCGCATTGCCGATAGTTCTCCAGCCAGTCGAAGATCCGGCAGTCAAGTACCATCACACATAATCAACCGTGAGTATTTGATCCACTGACTGTTTAGCATAGCTATGCCATGGAAGATTCCTCAGTGTTGACCACGATATTAAAATTGTAATTCAGGGGAATGTAGTACGCACTGGGTAAGGAGTTGGTAGACGCCACGTGGGTAATCCTCCTTCCTATTGTCCCACCACTCAGGAGTATCCAAATAAATTAGTTTCCCATTATATTATTTGGTCTCCGTATTGTCCATTCCAGGAGAGGCACCTCGAGAGATTCGTCTCGCCGCCAGGATTTGGCGAAGCGTCCGAAGCCTGGACGCGAGACCCGTTCCTCGAGCGGCTCGAAACCTCCTGTGGAGACGACTGTGCGGCTGGCAGAGTCCGCCTAGCGATTGCGCTGGCGGGACGGTTTTTTTTTCTTCCTTCTTCTTTAATAATTTTTATTACCTACGGTTAATATTTGAATAACCCTCTTAATACCTGGCTGGTTTCAAAATCGGAAACCGGTCTTACACAAAATTTAAATTAAGGACTCCGGGTCCGACACCTACGTTCATCGGAAAGGATATTGGACCTCTTCGTCGGCTCCGGGATCCGGGACCCTCAAAGTCCCTGGCGCCCATTTATTAGTAATAACACTTAAATTAATTGGAAGGTTATACTTTACAAATCTCGTTTATTCTTTAATATTTAATCTAATTAAACCACACACGGAACAGTACTCGGTTTATCACCAACCCCCTACGACCCTAGTTCTTATTAAAGAGTATCTAAGCTGGCTGTGGCATTCCTTAGGTTTTATTGTCACCAACCTAATCTAAGTTAGACTACTTACATTTGTTAAAAATATATTTATTGTTTGATACATTTTGTAGTTTCTTTGTGTGCATATACTCACCCACCCTTGCAAGGGAGACTTTGTTCTTTCATCTAGAGGGGCAAAATCATAATTGTAACAGTGGCGACCAACGTGTGTTTTGGTTGGTGATAGAGGTTACGTCAATCGCTGTACCTTACAAGCTAGAGTACTGTTTCCATAGCCTTCCAGTTATTATTATAATTTATAAAAAAAAAAAAAAACCGTCGCGCGGAATCCTTGTTTGTGCTGTTTTATACACTTTTATTTACTTTTACTTTTTTTTACACTTCTTGCTGCTTTTTACACTTTACATATTTTTACCAGTGTCCCAAAACTTATCACCAGGACTTTTGTCCTTGGAAATTAAAGCCTTGTGTTTAAATACAAACTTTCTCTATAAGACTGCTATTTGTGTAACTGCATTTGTTGTAGATATTATTTACACATTGTGTGAGATTGTAAATTGTGACAGCCAGCTTTAGTTCCGTTCATATTATTTTTTTTATAATTTACAAAATGGAACTACCAATTTCAATCCATTTACCACGCAAGGAGGAGCTCCTTTATGAAGTACTGGTCCGTTTAAAGATTTTAAATCACCATAATGGCGAGGAATAACTTTTATATATTATATTCTTAATTTAAACTTAAATTTAATTTAGCTTATAGTAGTTGGTTGCAGTGACCTTAGAGGGCTGTATATGCTTTGGGGTTGCTGGAGTCCTTCTAGCATTGGTGGCTGTTTATGCCACGGTGCTAGAATTCTGTAAGATTAAATATCTTACACTGATTTGAGGTTCGTAGTGTTAAACTGGTAAAAACTGTTTACACATTTGTGAACTATATCTTAAGTACCAAAGACGATTAGTTAAAGTTGTTGTTGGTTTGTTGTTGTTGCGGGAATTTCACGTCACCTTATAGGGCTGTATATGCCTTGGGGTGGCTGGAGTTCTTTTAGCATGGGTGGCTGTATATGCCACAGTGCTAGAATCCTGTAGGATTAAAAATATCTTACATTGTTGTTGTTGCAGGAATTACACGTCACCTTATAGGGCTGTATATGCCTTGGGGTGGCTGGAGTTCTTTTAGCATGGGTGGCTGTATATGCCACAGTGCTAGAATCCTGTGGGATTAACAATATCTTACATTGTTGTAGTTGCAGGAATTACACGTCACCTTATAGGGCTGTATATGCCTTGGGGTGGCTGGAGTTCTTTTAGCATGGGTGGCTGTATATGCCACAGTGCTAGAATCCTGTAGGATTAAAAATATCTTGCACTTTTGTTGTTGCAGGAATTACCTCTTTGATGGGGTACTACCTCCGGATTGCTGGTAAGGCAGCATAAAGATAGTCCTGAGATAGGAGGCCATAATGGCGGGCGTGTAGGCTACATTGATGGAAAACGTTTTTTGATGGTATTTTTTTTAATAAAGGGGCGAATAACCGCCACATTCCTCTCAGGGAAGACGGTTAGCCATTTCTCATTGGTTTGTATTATTATTATTTTTTTTGTGTATTAATTGTGTTCCGGCTCAACAATGTTCTTGGCGGTCAACACCTGTAGTTGGAGGATGTGAAAGGTGGTGTACGATGTATGGGGGTGGTCTCTCCTATATAATTATAGTAGGTCAGACTAGGATAATAATACTTCAGCAGATATTTACACATTTCTACTCTCTTTTTGGAGCTTGTCTTTTACATGTTAGTAAATGGATTAGACTCGCTCCAGAAGAAACACTATATATAATATATTGCACCGGTTACATGGATCGTTAAAAAATAAGCCATAAAACACGGGCGGAAATGTAGACCCGACAACCAAAGCCTACTACAATGTCGCCTAATAGAGCGGTCTGTTACTCTATACACGAAGTGTAACCAGAAGTCTATATTGTTTATGTATATAACTTGAACACCTTTAGAGTATCATTTATATATCACATAGGGGGGTATTATAGAATAATAGAAATCGTACACCGGCTTCCATATATTTTTTCTTTTCTTTCTCTGTTCCTGTTTTCAGGCATGAGCGTTGTAGATTTTTGTAAGCTTGTTTTGTTTAATCCTTTGAAATCAACTTTGACGCTGGAGGGCCAGCGTCGAGATTTGCCCTAATGGGTCAAATCTCTGGTGGTTGGGGAGGTACTGTTACGTTGTATTTTTTGTACCTACCACTAGTTGGTATTTCACAGCAGTGACCCAATCATACAAGGAAGCATTTACCTGAAATTATACGTAGTAGAAAATGATGCTTCCAACCAAAATGTTTCATGGTAGTTTGTACAATGGACTTTAGCCTGAAATTGATAGAAGGATTCATTCCTTCAACTGTATTCCATCACTAGACTCTTTGGTAACATTTTCTGACGATAATTCACTTGTATTACAGGTTTACACAATAAAGTAGATAAAAATCTTTTAATTAAGTTTCCAGTATTTACATTTCAAATGTCATATAGTGAACGTCACATTTGACAGCTGGAAGCGACGGTTGCGACACCTGACGGCGGCCGAATCACAGTTGCAGTTTAATCGATATTAGTTAATTTTATCTACTTTGCTTTAATATTAATTGGAAACCATCGAAATAATATCGTATGGACCAATCCTTAATAATTTTCAGCTTTTGGTAAAAAATCATAATAAACATTTAAACTATTTAGTCCAAAGCGGAAGTAAAATAATTTTTTCAATATGGATAAACTTCTGGAAAGATCGATGTAAACTCAATCCATATTTTATCTGTGGCACGGTGTTGTGAGTGACACATTTAGTATTTACCGAATTCAAGTTCTAGGTTAATTACCCCTTTGTTGATTTCAATCACCAAATTTCGATATTACCAATTGTAAATAACTCGTTATTGTTATAATAAGTTATAGTACTGGCGTTACACTACAGGTTGGAGAGTTGTTAGTGATTATCAAGAGTCGAATGTCTTGGTGTAATATTTATCCTTAGTGTTCTTGTGGTGAATTTTACCTAGCGTAGAGGAGTTTTTCTTAAGTGGTCACTTGGTCAAGATATTTCCGGTCTTTAGACCGTGACGTATTGTCGAGGAATGCGATAGCTTATTTGCCAACGAACACGCTAAAGTGATACCACAAATCTTACTTCATGTCTTAAAAGGTAAGGATTGTTGTGAATTACGTGTTTGGAAGTGGTCTGTGAGCCCTTCCCTGGGTGTTAGATGTATATTGTGGTGATCCATAGATATTTATTACAGGATTCCCAAGCAGCGCATTGCCGATAGTTCTCCAGCCAGTCGAAGATCCGGCAGTCAAGTACCATCACACATAATCAACCGTGAGTATTTGATCCACTGACTGTTTAGCATAGCTATGCCATGGAAGATTCCTCAGTGTTGACCACGATATTAAAATTGTAATTCAGGGGAATGTAGTACGCACTGGGTAAGGAGTTGGTAGACGCCACGTGGGTAATCCTCCTTCCTATTGTCCCACCACTCAGGAGTATCCAAATAAATTAGTTTCCCATTATATTATTTGGTCTCCGTATTGTCCATTCCAGGAGAGGCACCTCGAGAGATTCGTCTCGCCGCCAGGATTTGGCGAAGCGTCCGAAGCCTGGACGCGAGACCCGTTCCTCGAGCGGCTCGAAACCTCCTGTGGAGACGACTGTGCGGCTGGCAGAGTCCGCCTAGCGATTGCGCTGGCGGGACGGTTTTTTTTTCTTCCTTCTTCTTTAATAATTTTTATTACCTACGGTTAATATTTGAATAACCCTCTTAATACCTGGCTGGTTTCAAAATCGGAAACCGGTCTTACACAAAATTTAAATTAAGGACTCCGGGTCCGACACCTACGTTCATCGGAAAGGATATTGGACCTCTTCGTCGGCTCCGGGATCCGGGACCCTCAAAGTCCCTGGCGCCCATTTATTAGTAATAACACTTAAATTAATTGGAAGGTTATACTTTACAAATCTCGTTTATTCTTTAATATTTAATCTAATTAAACCACACACGGAACAGTACTCGGTTTATCACCAACCCCCTACGACCCTAGTTCTTATTAAAGAGTATCTAAGCTGGCTGTGGCATTCCTTAGGTTTTATTGTCACCAACCTAATCTAAGTTAGACTACTTACATTTGTTAAAAATATATTTATTGTTTGATACATTTTGTAGTTTCTTTGTGTGCATATACTCACCCACCCTTGCAAGGGAGACTTTGTTCTTTCATTTAGAGGGACAAAATCTTAATTGTAACATAAGCTGGATGGAGAGTAATAATTTGAATATAAACATTAGTAAGACGAAATCAATACAATGAAACTCCTATAATACCAAACATTTACCTTTGGACATTAATTGCAAAGATGAAAAAGTACATCAAGTGTATGAATTAAAATTTTTAGGACTTATTGTAGATAAACATCTAAATTGGAAATGCCATGTGGAACATATTTGTCAGAAACTTGATAGGTTTGTGTTTGCGTTGAAAAAGTTAAGACAAAATGTATCTGTAGAAGCTGCTCTTTCGGCTTATCACGGTTATGTGTCATCTGTCCTAAGCTATGGACTTATAATGTGGGGCAACTCGACCGATTCTGACAGAGTTTTCAAGCTTCAAAAACGTTGCATCCGGGTTATAAACAAAGCATGGTTCTTAGATAGTTGTAAACCTCTCTTTAAAAAATGTAACATTCTTCCACTACTATGTATATAAGAGATATCTGCGTTTTTACCAAGAATCACTCGCATTACTTTAAGCAACGTAGTGAGGTTCTACCAAGACAAAAAAGGGCTAAGTTATAGGGCTAAGTATACTGATTTATAATGACATTCCAAATGATTTAAAAGTGTTGCAGGGTAATCTATTTAAAAAAAATTGACCGTTTGGCTACAAGAGAGTTGTTTCTATAGCATTAAGGAATTTATGGAATTTAAAAATTAATGTTAGGTATGTATTATTGAATGAATATGAATAATTGAGTTTAGAATAACTGTAATAATATTAATTGCATGATAATAATTACATAAATAGACGTAAGTAAATAATTTGCACGCTTGCTTGGCAGAATACAAAGACTTTTAGGACATAAGATCTATCCTTGAATTTGTATGTATTTTCTAACAAATAAACATTTTTGATTTGATTTGATTTGATTAATCTTAGGGTGTCTGTTTTAATTGTTTGGGATGTAATCATACTTCCAAATTTTGTCGTGTTCTTTCAAAATGCCGTATATGTCAGCGTAAGCATCATACGTTGCTACATCCTAAGAACCCTGTTGGAGCCAGTGGAGCTACTATGTCAGCGGATCCTGTTATCCCACCTGAACGTACTTCAGAGCCAGTACAGGTTAGTGCAAATATAGCAACTCATTTGGTGAATGGACAAGCGCAGGGTCAAGTCTTGTTAGCCACGGCTTTAGTAAAGGCCGAATCACAGAATGGGTGCTCTCAAATTTTGAGAGCTTTGTTGGATCAAGGATCACAAGCATCCTTCATAACTGAGGCAGCAGCGCAATTGCTTCGCATAAAGAGAGTAGTTTCGAAGACTACTATTTCAGGTACGAGTATAGGAAGGGGGAATGGCAACATCGTTTCTAAACATGTAGTGAATATTAATATACAATCGTTGCATGATCCCCCTTTTACCATGGATGTTACTGCGCATGTACTTAAGCTCACTGACCTCAGTTATGCCAGATACAGATTTTGAACTTGAAAATTGGCCAGAAATTCACAGTATACGTCTAGCGGACCCAAAGTTCAACTGTCCTAATAAAATCGACATTTTATTAGGAGCTGAAACATTTTGCCGTATTTTAAAGGAGGGTCTGATCAAGAGTCCAGCGGGCTCTCCGGTTGCACAGGACACGCATTTAGGTTGGATTGTGTCAGGCCATGTTAGTAAGACAAACAAGATTCTAAACTCCCATAATACTGTGATCGCTATGCACACTCAAATTGAAGAGAACGAAATGTTAAAACGTTTATGGGAGCTAGACTCTGAACCTGCTCTAACGAAAAGGCTTCTTACGCCTGAAGAACAGGCCTGCGAAGAGTTTTACGCACAGTCGACGGAAAGAGATGAGAATGGGCGTTATGTCGTAAAATTACCTTTTCGTTCAGAAGATCCACTTTGTAAATACGGTCATTCTAAAAATATAGCTGTAAAAAGATTGCTAGGATTAGAAAGGAAATTGGGTAGGGATCATGAATTAAAAGAACAGTATACTGATGTGATAAAAGAGTATTTATTACTGGGTCACATGGAGAAAATTATCGACGAGGCTGAAAGAAATAAAAGTGATGCGGTTTACCTGCCCCATCACGCAGTAGTTAGACAGGATAAACTGACTACTAAGGTAAGAGTGGTTTATGACGCGTCGTGTAAGGGGACAAACGGGGTTTCCTTAAATGACACCTTAATGGTAGGACCCACTCTTCGGGCAGATTTGAGACATATTGTCATGAGATGGCGACAACATCCGGTCTGTCTGACCGCCGACATAATAAAAATGTATCGCCAAATCAAAGTAGCTCGATCGGACGCGGATTTCCAAAGAATTGTCTGGAGAGAGGGTCCTGACAAGGAGATAGAGGACTTCCGACTTCTGACTGTCACCTTTGGCACGTCATGCGCTCCTTACTTGGCTGTCAAGTCGTTACATCAGGTTGCTTGCGATGAAGGCAGCAAGTATCCATTGGCTGCTGAAAGGGTGAAGTCTGATTTCTACATGGACGATCTGATGTCCGGGTGCCAATCTGAAACAGAAGTAAAAATAATTTATAATGAAATGAATAGTTTATTAGCGAAAGGGGGGTTCCAATTGCAGAAGTGGACAAGCAATAGAATGTCCTTATTGGAAACCTTAGAGGAAAGTTCTGGTAGAGACTTGGAAATTAAAACTGATAAAGTAACTAAGATTTTGGGACTTACCTGGAACCGGAACACAGATGAGTTCGATTATTCTGTAAAGATGTCACCTCCCGCTGCACCTGAAACAAAAAGAATGGTCATATCAGAAATATCAAGACTTTATGATCCGTTAGGATGGATAGCGCCGTGCATTATAACGTCAAAGGTTTTCATACAAAAGCTGTGGATTAGTGGTATAGGCTGGGATGATGAACTGCCACCAGATCTCTCACAAGAGTGGAGATATTACATATCAGAATTAGAGAAACTAGTGAATTTTCATATCCCCAGATGGATAGGCAGAAGGGAAGGAGATATGGCTATAGAGCTGCATGGTTTTAGCGATGCGTCAAATATAGCTTATGCGGCTGTGGTATATTGTCGCATTGTGGATGCTACTGCGCAAATACACTCGCACCTCATAACCGCAAAGACAAAGGTAGCTCCTATTAAGCAGATATCCATTCCACGGCTGGAATTGTGTGGTGCTGTTTTAGTAGCAAAATTATGAATTGAAGTAGCTGAAGTAATGAACGTTCTGAAGGCTAATATACACGCTTGGACCGATTCATCTGTTGTTTTGGCCTGGTTGAATGATCATCCAAGCCGTTGGAAAACTTACGTGGCCAATCGCACTTCAGACATCCTTAGTTTGTTAGACAATTCACAATGGGCGTACGTTAAATCTAAAGAAAATCCTCTTCCGAAATTCGCGAATCCTTGAATGTGTGTATCCGACAAAGCCAACAGCAATGGTTTCCTGCAGAGTTGACGGCCCTGGAAAATAAAGTTCCATTAGATAAAACCAGTTCTCTGTTTAAATTAAATATATTTCTTAACCAATCTGACATATTGCGTGTTGGAGGAAGGCTGCGACATTCTCAACTACTCTATGATACAAAGCATCCAGTTGTTATTTCTCATGACTCAAGTTTGGCTAAGTTAATTGTAGCCGACGCTCATGAAAGGACTTTTCATGGAGGACAGCAACTGGTACTCAATTTTATACGCACCAAGTATTGGATCAGTCGCGTAAAGAATATTGTAAGAGCTCATATACGTCGTTGTGTTCCCTGTATTCGATATGCAGCGACCACGAAACAACAGTTTATGGGAGAGCTCCTAGCTTGCAGAGTGACACCCAGCAAACCGTTCCTTAACTCGGGTGTCGATTATGCGGGCCCCATTAACATGAGAGTCTCGAAGGGTCGCGGGCAGAGATCTTATAAGGGATACATCTGCTTATTTATATGTATGGCCACACGCGCAGTACACATCGAAGCTGTCTCAGATTTAACCACCGAGGGTTTCCTGGCAGCGTTCAAACGGTTCGTTTCTAGGCGAGGTCAGTGTCGTCATATATGGAGCGATAATGGCACCAGTTTTGTGGGCGCTGCCAAGGAGCTACAAATCCTTTTCAATCAGGAAAGCTCGATGTTTAAAGACATCGCAGCTGCTCTTGCGACCTCTCAAACAGAATGGCATTTTATCCCTCCCCACGTTCCAAACTTTGGTGGACTGTGGGAAGCAGGGGTAAAAAGCGTAAAGCATCATCTGAAGCGCGTGATAGGTGAATCTACGTTGACGTTCGAAGAGCTGTCTACCGTCCTTTCGCAAATTGAGGCATGCCTCAATTCTCGGCCCTTGTCTCAGGGTAGTACCGATCCAAAAGATCCTGTACCACTAACTCCTGGCCATTTCTTGGTGGGTCATCCATTGGTAGTGGCTCCAGACTACAATTATGAAGATGCCACAATTAGTACTTTGCGTAGATGGCAATTAGTGCAACGTATGGTGCAGAACTTCTGGCGTAGATGGAAACAGGAATATTTGACAAACTTCTTCCAACGGCATAAGTGGAATATTCGTAATCCTGATTGTAAAATAGGTGATGTAGTTTTAATAAAAGAAGATAACTTACCTCCGGCTAAGTGGTTATATGGTCGCATTATACAGCTGCATCCGGGCAAGGATAACTTGACGCGCGTGGTCACTGTTCGTTGTAAAGGCACTAAACGTCCAATTTCGAAATTGTGTTTTCTTCCTGCTACTGAATAAGTCAATTTATGTTAAAAATATAAAATTTGAAACTCTAAGCTTGTATACCTATATTGTATTTGTTGTACTTTCTGATAAGGTTGTGGTTTTAAGGTATTTCCTTGTTGTATTTGTGATTCAAAAAATGTGTTGTACTCATCAAACTTATTACCTACTGTGGTTTTTGATCGAGTTCATACGAACTCCACATTGTCATGAAAAAGGTTTAGTTGTATGTTTTTCTTCTAGGAATTTGTTAATTGATAAGAATTTGTTGTATTTTTCATGTTTTAATTAAAGCCGTATCTGTCCACTATATTGTAAATCAATGTAAAGAAGCCGTCCACTACTTAAGTAGTTTTGTAATAAATTGTCATACAGTCCACTGTTCTTGTTGCTGCTGAGTTTTTTCATGGTGGGCGGTGCGAAAAGGAACATATTCCTTTTGGTGGGCGGAATGTTAAGTGTAGAAATAATACTCATAAAGATGTAATCGATCTCAACGCTATTTCATAACTAAAATCAATATTTTACAAATTTAGTACCGGATAGCTCGATAGATGGCGTTGGGATCGAATTACATCGCGATATGGTTTCGTTACACGGCAAAGTAGGAATGGTTCGTTTTAACAAATTAAAATGGTCTCGCTCTGAGGTACTGCTTTTCATTTGAGTATCCCTGGCTGCAAGGCACCTTGTACTGATATTGTACAACGTTGTACGAGTATGAATACTTGCCGATTGTCTTGTTCAACAAAATTTTCCACAGACGGATAGGAGTATAATTTTTAAGACGTACTGGGACCTTGGTTTTTTTCAAAGACAGCGTGACTTCCTAGCTTTTGTGTAGAGCAAGTTGAACCTGAATTCCGTACTATCAAGATTCAAAAAAGTGGAGACGTGAACAGAAAATGTAGAAAACCTAACACAAGCTACTTTCTTATAAATCGCGGTAAAGAGATGAGTTTGTAAAACGTTCCTATTGAATAGATTGACTATAAGTAATAAACCCCTGCATACTGTAATTGAAAGCAAATTTGCAAGCGTAGTAAGTGTAATTCCAACAGATAAGCGTGGTAAGCATGGTAAACAGTCAAAGCTAGATGCTGAAATAACACAGTCTGTACGTGACCACATTAATTCGATTCCCAGGATCGAAAGCCACTACATCAGAGCCAATTCATCCAGAGAATACTTTGATAGGGGGTTGACTGTAGCCGAACTACACCGTAATTATCGAGAAAATCTCACCACAAAGAACCATCAAATTATGACGCATACCGTCGAATATTCAATACCCAATTTAATATTAGCTCTTTTATTCCACGTAAAGAACAACGTGACGTATGCAAGGCCTATAAGAATGCTGTAGATAAAGACCCTTGACGTTCAGGTATAATCAACATCAAGAGGAAAAGAGTCTGAAGTTGATTAGAAAAAAAAAACAAAATGTCGAAGAGTGCAAAAATTCAAATAACAACACCATTGTGGCTATATTCGATCATCAAGCAGTATTGCCTTGTCCTCTAGGTAAATCATCAGCTTTTTTTTTACAAAAGTAAACTAAACTGTTATAACTTCACAGTCTCCAATATTAAGGATGAGAAAACATTTTGTTTCTTTTGGCACGAGGGTCTGGGTAAGCGAGGAGCCATTGAAATATGTTCTTGTTTGTACATTTTTTTAAAAAAATGTTCTCCGAATAACCCAAATTCAGACAATTTTTTCTCAGATAACTGTTGCGGTTAACAAAAAATCAAATTCTTTTTGTGTTTGTACTATTATGTTGTTTAATCCTTGCCAATTAGATCTATAAAACACAAGTTCTTAATTCGTTGACACACTCAAAACGAAGCGGATGCTGTCCACTTAATAATAGAGAAAAATATTCGTCGAGCAAAAAGTCTGGACCAATTTACACCCCAGATCAGTATGTGAGTCTAATACGTAATGCCAAAAAGACTGGTTCAGTTCAGTTTCATTGTAAATGAAATGAACTTTAATAATTTCTACGATTTAAAGTTACTTTCTAATGATATTAACTTAAACACCGTCAAAAATTATGATGGGGAACCAATCAGAATTTCCGATGTTAAATTTGTGTCATTCGTTAAAGGTTCTGATTCGTATAAGTACAAAACCACATATAAAACTGAACTATGGAACGAAGCTAAAGTAAAGATTAGTCGTGCAGGCAAGAAAAATATCACGGATATTAACTTGAGTGCGGCTTATAGCTCTAAGTGGCCAATTGCGAAGATTATTCTTCGCAATTGGCAAAAAGCAAGATATTCGTCAATTAATTACAGATAATATTGTTCCAAGGTATTATGAAAACATGTTTAACAGTTTATTTGAATAATCATTTACAAAAGCTTTTTGATTAAAGTACAAAGTTTAATTTCAATTAATCCTAAGACAAACAAAAATGTCAATTAGTTAGAAGATATTTTTTTAGATTTCTCATTTTTTTGTTTTGTGCTTGCACGGTAGTAGGACAAGCTAGAAGAAGGTCTCACCTGCATAATGTGCTATACTTATACAAGTTTAGTGACTTTCATAAAGACAAATATAACATCTTCTAAAAGTTCGTCTTAGTGATCCTTAACATTATTCTTTTATCTTTTGATTATAAATTGTCCAGTGATATATAAAACATTTCTATAACTTATGTTTTCTTAATATAGTTGTTTGCTAAAATCATTAATATCACTTTATTATACCGGTTTACTGTCAATTATATCAAGCTGGAGACTGGATATTATGATAAAACCTCTATAAGACTCATTACTTCCTAAGCTTCTAACTTTTCATAAGTTCCTAACCATTAAGACTGAGTATTGAGTAAGTTTACTTCTCTTAGAATTTGATTCAAACTGAAACTATGTTATAATGTCAAATTATCTTGTAGCCTATAAGATTTTAATTGTTTACGAGTTACCATTTTATTTGTAATTGATTTTCGAAAAAAATATATACGATATAGTTGCTTATTGAACTTTATTTCATTTTAAACCTTATTTTTAATAATCCCTGCTGCAACCCTAAAGCCTAAAAGCTCATAAATCCTGGTGCAACAAAGTCACAATTCAGGACACATTTTTTTGTTATGCCTTTTATTAGTATTTCTTTAATAATTTAAAATAAGCATTTTACGTGAAACTGTAGCAAAAACTATAAACAAATAATAGTATAAATATTTTTAACCTACTACAGATATTAATCCAGTAATATGGAAATAAATGCGAAAAAAATCCTAAAAGTCCTCTCCTGTAAAATTACAAAATGAGCTGTTGTAACTTTGTTGTACCGAAAGGTGCGTATGAATCTACCATAAAATAAATAATGTCAATTGAAAGTTAACACAACTTTAATTGTACATATTTTAGGGATATTATAAATTGCATATCAAATAAATAATCGCCTATCAATACATACTCATCATTTATATTCTTTTTTACATCAAATAACTTACTTCACTACAAATAAACTAAATGTTTAACAAAACTCAAACTGCAGATAATTCGAAATTATACATCAATATAACATTACTTTTTTCCTCATAATGCAATACAGTTAAATTTATTTTTGTACAAAAATACTACATACATAGCATAAGTCCACACAGCGCATTTGCTGTGCAGTACTGCACAGCAAATTTTCTATAAAAAAAGCAAAATAACTATCCCAGTCGCATATTAACCAGTAAGTACAACAAAACCTGTTCATCATATTTGTCTTAATTTTCAAGAAGCCATGCTCGGCAAATTTAATGATTATTATAACAAAAAAATCCTTTTACATTGCATTATTTCTAAAAGCAGAACAAATTAACTGAAAAAAGGTTCGCGGCTTCGCGCGCTTTTTCGTCACTGGAGTGCAGAGTGGCGCGAGCGAGTAAGATAGAGATAGCGCTAGGTCGTGTCGTCGGGAGTTAGCCGTATATCTCGCGCGTAAGAGCGAAATAAAAATATTTCGTTAGTGTAGGTGTCGTTTTACACAATCCACGTGTATTTGTTTGTTTATATTCATTCGGTGTTACGTTGCACCGGCGCACATACATAGATTTGAATGATTTAGGCGGCCAAAATTATTTTAGTTCCAAGTTCAATTAAAATAAAGAAAAGGTATATATTTATAAAAAACATACATATATTTGTCAGGTTATAAAGAATATTAATATATATTCACTAAAAAATACAAATGAATGGAAACAGAATTTAACAAGTTTTCTTTAAATATAAAATTACATTAAAAATCGGTATCTTCAGGTCCAGATGTCTCTACTGACTCTGTGTTTGGGTCAGCAGGTAATAAAAGTTTAACCGTTTCTGGTATAAATGCGTTACTTGAAGGTTTTCTTATTTGTCTCAAGCAACTAATGAAGGGATCTGAACTTAACAAAAGCCTATAATATACATCTAAGTTACATTCTTCCCTAGAAAACTTTCTGGCAAAGTTTAGCCGGTACGATCGGAAGTGCTTGTTCCGGGCTTCTGCAGCTTCTTCCGATAGCTGTCCAATTGGTAGCAGCGAACTTTTTATGATTTGGCTTCCATGTACCAATATCTTGTGCATAGTAGGCGTCATTGGGTGCCAACCATACTGTTCTACGTACAATTTTGCTGTATCGTACGCATATTTATCATATTTTTCAGCATCAATTTTATGGCCACTAGAAATAGTTTCTAAAATAACCTTGAATCTGTAAATCAGTTCAAAGTTAATACCTGTGATGTCTGAAGCCAATTCGGGGTTTTCAAAAAACCTCCGGATTGTGTTGCCATCATTGGTGTTGCCAAAGTTGGCCTTTGGCATGTCAATAAGCAAACCGGTTTCATTTCGAAACCTCACCTGAATTTCCAACTTCTTTTGGGCTTCTAATGCCTTGCCTTCTTCAGTTTTTCTTTCCCTGTATTTTTTTACTGGCAGTTTATACGAAAGGTGTATAATGCTTTCGAAAATGCGGATCCGGGCGTGTAATACTCTCTAGGGCTTGGTCCAGCACCGCAGGAATTTCCAATGCGCGACAGTGTGACGAGACAAACTGGCTCATATACTGAACAGCCTTCAAGGAGGAAAATTCCCACACCATCTTGATCTGTGAAAGAACCGCTGCTTCGGCTCCTTCCATATTGGCGGATAGTACCCTATCAACTATCTCTTTGCGGAGGTCATCCCTCCCAGTGAGCACCTCGGTAAATTTCTTCGCTATGGCGAGAATGCCTCCCCATGAGTTCACAGCAACAAGATCCACAACTTTCGCAGAGGCGAGAGCTGCTTTCCATCTCTTGGAGTAGGCATCCTCGTTCTTAGCAGTGATCGGTTTTGCCAAGGTCATGAGTGCAGCCAAGGATATGGCCAACACTCCCTGATGAGACGCCTCTATGGATTTCACGGGCCCACTTTGAGCCGCCGGGATGGCTGTGCGGGAGCTTGTGATGCACTGGACTTCGATGGGTGCTAGATACGCTAATACAAGTGACAGAGCCAACTCATTGGTGTAGTCCTCCACAGCAGCTCCTGTTGCTCCGGTGACAATCTCACCTCCCAAAATGTGACACTCCAACCAGTTTGACACATACTTATATGTTTGCAGAGAGCTGATGCGCAGAGAGTGAGGTTGGACAGGAACTGTGAAACCCATTTTCTTGATATTCGGAATCTGTGAACAAAGAGTCTGTACACGCTTGCGATGTTGGTCCATCTCGTGCGGTCCATGGCCCTTTACGGGGCACCGGTGTGGGCGCGTTCTCTGAGGCTGCGACCAACGCAGCAGTTGAACGCGTCCCAAAGGATCATGGCCATCAGGATGGTACGGGGATACCGCACGGTCTCCCGTGAGGCGGCGAGCCTCCTTGCCGGACTGCCGCCATGGGATCTGGAGGCGAAAGTCCTCGCGCACATTTGGGTGTGGCGCAAAGAGGCGAAACTCCGGGGCATAACTCCGCTGCCGCAGGAAATCGCGGCACAGCGGACGGAGCTCCGGTGCGATCTCATGGCGACATGGAGAGTGCGATTGTCGCAACCCAGCGCTGGGCACGCCACAATTGTGGCGATAAGTCCCCTCTTTGAGGAGTGGCTAGAGAGGCGCCACGGCGTCCTCACCTTCCGCCTGACGCAGGTCCTCACCGGACATGGATGTTTCGGGAGGTTCCTGTTTAGGATTAAGCGGGAGGAAACGCCCGGGTGTCACCACTGTGTGGATCGCCCGGAGGACACGGTGGAGCATACGGTGGAGGTCTGCCCTGCTTGGGCGGAGCACCGCCGGGTCCTCACGGCAGCGATCGGCGGCGGCGATCTCTCGCGTCCGGCCCTGGTTCAGGCCATGGTTCGGAGCGAGAGTGCATGGGAGGCCGTCACCTCCTTCTGCGAAACAGTGATGCTTGCGAAGGAGGAGGCGGAACGCGTGAGGGTAAGGCAAAATCAACGCCCTCGCGCCCCTAGTCGCCGCAGGAGACGCCCCGGGCGTCGGGAATCGCAGGCCGATTCCCGGCCACCGTAGGCGCGGGCTTGCGGACGGTGAGCGATGGGTAGCTCGCCGTCCGATAAGGACCAAGCCCGGGTCGACGGCGCGTTGTGTTCCACGCGCGCCTCAAAGAGACGTCAGCACCAATTGACGGGGTCCGAAAGGGCCAATGCCTGCCAGGGTTACGAGCCTGTCCGAAAGGGATATCGTGGCCCTGGCACACAGGCATCTGAAGGAACACGGTGGGTTTTAGTCAGTAAAAGTCCGACACTCCCTCCCGCTCCACCCAGAGCGGGAGAAGTTATTTGATAATTTCCCACCTAAATTGCACACCTTTCCGTCAATCATACTCATTTTGAGTTGGTGCTCGAACGAAAACTCCTCTTCATTCAACGTTACAACTGTTTTGTTTAGTTGCCTAATGGACTCCTGCACATATTTTATCTCTTCTTTAGTTATGTCCGTTGTTTCTTTTACAAATCGGAATCGAATCGGACGGCAAAACCTTGACGACGAAGGAGTTGGATTCTGCCAAACAATTTTACTGCCTTCTTTTCCACAAACAATGCGCAAAGGCACAAAGGAACTCATAAAAATGTTGGCATCGGAATCAGTCTCATTATCGTAACTTTGTTTAAATTTGGATTGCTGAGAACCGTCACAACCCCATTTGCAGATTATCATTAACGACTTCCTTTCTTGCTCGTTAAGCCGGATTAGCACATCTTCTAGGTATTTTGATAATCGTGTTACGGTTAGACCCATTAGGCACTGTAGATTACTTTCCGCGCAAGTAGCCGTAATTCTTAGGGATTCTTTCGGCGGATAGCACTCTTGTTTTGCATTCAAAACAAGATCATAGCAAGGGAAATGTTGTGGATTTGTTGCCCTTACTATCTCATACTGTCGTCTCGTAAGATCAGCTTCAACGAACATCTTAAGTGCTTGCCGAGGCGTCAATTGAGGTACCTCATCGTTGTCGGTAACTCTACTGTAGGCTTTTCTATATTTACTAGCCCGTGTTAGTGAGTTCGTAATATCTTTGAGCACTTTCGAGGCGGTCCTATGTCCCGTTGTCTGCAACACAGATGTAGCAGCGTGAACAATAACTTCATCACCTACGGAGGCCCTTATTTCTTCCGTTTTTCTTCTTTTACTACGCTCACTTAGTTCTCCAAAAGACTTGGGTGGTCGACCTTGCGAGGAGGATGATTCAATGGGAATCTCGAATGTTCCCTCTAACCATGATTGGTTTATTTTCAGTAAATTTTCAGGAAAACACCTTGGTGTTTACTCGTATTTGCCTTTGCCCATCGTTGCTTGATTTGTGATTTTAAATAAGAAAATCTTTTTTTTAAGTCTTCTTTAGCCTCTTTGTTGTGCCCATTGCGCATAAGGAGAAAATTCTCATAATAGTCAAGTTTTTCATTTAAAGTTGGTAAATTTTGACACTCTAGTTGGTCAAATATGTATTGACGAGTCACTACTTTAGTACCCGAGGTAGTAGGTAGACCTGAAACAAATAAAAACCAATTTTAATACAAAATATCGCACACTCAATATTTCCTATATTTGCCTTTCAAAAGAGCTTAGCTCAAAAAAGCGCGATTTTGCGCGGCTATTTCTTATGGAATTAGTTAGTTACATATATGAACTATATAGTATAATGAAAATTATTACAGGGACGGACTCATAAGTACATTAAAAAGGCACTCGAATTTAAATATATCTAAAAAAAAAATTTTTGGACAGAGTGATGTCTGTCGTGTTAAAAATGAATGACAGAGAATGTTAATTAAATTTTTCTGTAACGAAAACAAATTGTTCTTACCTCTATTATCGCAATCCATCACAGTTAAAACAGAAATATTAGCTTGAAATGAATAACGCACTTTGGAAAGTTATAAGTTTAGGAGAGCGCCGAGACCCGACATGTACACACTTGCTCACTATCGAATTCCGACTGATCAATCAAAGTCGACTCCCGCGCTTCAAAGGCGGGGGGAGGGGATGTTATATTGTACATAGAACTGTTGACTCACCAATTGTATAGAAACCCTACCATTATATTGATTAAAAAAAATACTTTTGGCCGTCTAAATCATTAAAATCTATGTATGTGCGGCGGCCCGGAAAGATAATCTTATAAAAACAATAATTGCAATATTTGTGTGTAATTAGTGTGCATTTGACTTTTGAGTTTATCTAATGTTAATTTAGGGTCTCCCTTGTTTGACCGAGAGGAATTTGACAAATTTTCACTTCCCAAAAAATTTCTCGCATAATTTCATTTGCCAAATTATTACTTAGCAAAAAATCTATTCACAAAAAATTGTAACGCAAACCTAATGTTTGACAAATGAACGTTTAAACTATAACTTGTTTACCAACTAATTACGAAGGCTGTAGCCGGAGGATTGAAAAAAATACAAAATTTATTTAAGTCAATTTAATTATAAGAATTACAATTTTAATTAGTATCTAAAATAGTCGACGGTTGACCGATGCTGTGTCAAAAGTGACGGTTTTCACGAAGGCCGCGATGTCCGGTGTCGGGCTGCATCACGTTGTGCTGCGTCGGCGCCTCGTGTCCGCGGTTGATGCAATGCACGGTAATTAGGTAAACGCTTGTCAGCGGTTTAGGTGCTATGCGAGTATGTAACACCTCCCCCCGAAGATCAGCAACTATTTCGAAATCTTGTGTGGAAGAGATGATGAAATATTGTTGTGGTCAATTCTTATCTTGCTGGGACAGATTCTATTCGATTCTTGAATTTCAGCATAGTTTCCTGAAGATATGGTATCATCCGTTTCCATTGATTGATTTTTGTGGAAAAGTTTCGCGCGATATCGTCGATACATTAGTGCGATAATGAGTGCACTTGCACCGGATAGTATCAGGTAGATTGGGATCGTAGTATGGTAGAGAGCTGTATCAATTGCTTCATTAAGTTTAACTGGAGTCTGTAACATGATCTTCGTGTTTATAGAGTGCAGGTTTTCTAGATTAGGAGAGTTTAGTATGATTGGTGATTCGCTTGACATTTAGAAATCTTCAATTGCAGGCAATTGCATAATCTCCAGAGCAAATCCCTTGATGTGATTGTTAGAGTTCGCTATAGTGAATTCGGGCGTTTTGATATGGCAATTGTACGGGATGATAGCCAGATAGCTTCCTTCAAGGGTTTTGTATGTTTCCTGTCTGCATGATATCTTAACTTTGGTTGGATTTGGGAAACTGATGGTATAATGTTTCTCGTCGAGTTGTTCTACAGCTTCTTTCTTCAAAGCGACTGAAGACAGTTTACAGGATGGGAGAAGTTCTTGCTTGGAGATCAGATGCTGGATGCAATCCGGATCATCTTGAGTCTTGTACTTCGATTTTGCTTCGCAGAGATACAGAGAATTTACCTTCGGGCATTCAGCCTCCATGTACATAGAATCTTGTCCAGAAATCGCAATAAAAGGTGAGGAAGGTAAAAGGATCTTATTACTTTTGTTAGGGACAATGGACAATTTATAAAGGCTATAGATTGGAGGGAAGGCAATCGGTACCTTAAATACTATAACTATCTGATTTTCTATATAAAAGTATCCTAGCTTAATTATGTCGTAATAGTCTCTTAATTCTAATTCAAGGATTTCATCGTTTGAGTATAAAATCCTTAATTTATCTAACATATTCCTAATCTCGGTTGTACTAACTACCATATGCGGTGTGCTTAATGCACGTATGAAGGCTAAGGTGTACTCTAGTTTATGGAGCTCTTCTAACAAGTTATCTATGTTATCACTTAAAATAATTAAGTATTGGGCCATATGGGCGTAGTGGATGAAATCGAAGTCTGCCGTACTGTTAATTATCCGATTTAAAACGTTGCCTATTCTCTCCTGGTTTTTAGTTATATTTGTTAACAAGTTGGCATTATGTGAAACCCAAGTTTTAGCTAGACTAACGTGCTGATTAAGTTGAGACTGTAACTTGTACTCATTTTCCTGAAGGATTTTTATAGCGTTATCGTATTTAATTGCATCAGTTTGGTCGAGATTACCGGATATACTTTTGATAACAGAACCGACAGCATCGATAAGTCCTCTTTTATGACGGTTATGTTCGAACGACTATAACTGTGAAGATATTTTGGTTAATTTAGATGTAAGGTAATACATGTGTGGTTCGAATAATAGGGATGTCTTATTATTTAATTTGTGTCTAAAATCAGTTAATTTTGTACTAACTGTATCTATCTGAGATACCATCGAGGTTAACGTAATTAAGAAAGGAATGATAGTGGGAAACGATACGGGTAGTGCCTAGATTAAACGGAAGTATGCCAGGGCCGTTTCCTAAAGGATCAATCGTTACTTCTTGTCCTTGCGTCATTTGGAGTAGCAGCAACAGCAACATCCTGTAACAATACGGAATCTTTAGGGCTCCTCTTTAGACGAGATTTTGCAACAGGACCTCGTTTCTTTCTAGTATAGATGTGTATGGGAAGATCGGCTAGGGCTATGTCTTGAGTAAAACGTGGAGCTAACTTTTGTCTGCTAGCTAGAGGATTTCGGACAAATACTTGTTGGTCAGGGCTGTATTCCCTTTCGGCTTCGCGATTTTTATTCCTATTTTCAGTTAATTCGGTCCTATGGTGAAGAGAGGTTTCATTTATTATTTCGTAGACCTGGGTTAGTCGTTTTTTATGATCTTGTAAATAATTTTGCAGTAGGTGCTCGGACAAATTTAAATCTAAGGAATCGCGAGGGTCAAAGTGTCCTGTGATTAAGTCTATAGGCCTACATTTAGTAAAGCTGTGTATGGAGCTGTTATAACCTAAAACTGCATACGGCATTAGATTTATGGCAGGTTCATTTCGCTTTTCTAGTTTCAGTATTCTGAGATGTTCGAGAATTGTAGAATGGAAGCGTTCTACTATACCATTGTCGTTGGGGGCATGTGCAAGTATCTTATGATGCTGTATCTTATGAAGACGGACAAATTCTGAAAATAATGCATTCGTGAATTCAGGTCCTTGGTTGGTAACTATAGTATAAGGAACGCCATGATGGGTGCAAAACGTTAAAAGAGCTTGAACGACACTTAGCGCGGTACCATCTCTGAGATGATATGCTTGCGCATATTTCGAGAAAGCGTCAACTAAAGTAAGAAATTTCTCATTTTCTGCTGTGAAAAGATCGAGATGTACAATTTCAAAGGGTTTAGTCGGAGGAGGGACTATTGAGAATTTTTGCCTAATAGGGTTTCGATCGTATTTTGCTTGTCCACAGATACTACATTCGTTAATATATTTCGATATACTTTCCCTCATCTTAGGCCAATAATAGCGATGTGATAAAGCAAGGAAACATTCAGTTATGCCACGGTGATTTGTTTTTCCTTCATGGTAATTACGAATAATTTCCTGTTGGTTTAAGTAATTTTTAACGTTCTCTACCTCTTTCTTTGTTAAGACCATGTTCAAGGCGGAGCTTTTAAATTTATCTTGCATAATCGGGATTATACTGTACATGGCTAAAGGGGGATGGATGAGAATTCCTGTTCTTACTTTGGGATTTACATATTCTTTTACAGCATTAATTACGTCCTCTTCAAGAGTAGACTCTGATAATTGTATAGTAGTCTTAGTGTGGGTTTCAAACGGTTTAGATACGGTGGGGCATTTTTTGATATCTCCTACGATTACAAGGGATATTTGACGGTGAAATTTATTCAGGGGTTCATCAGATATTGGTATTTCTAATATGGGACTTTCGGCACTGGTGTGAATACAAAATACAAAATTTATTTAAGTCAATTTAATTATAAGAATTACAATTTTAATTAGTATCTAAAATAGTCGACGGTTGACCGATGCTGTGTCAAAAGTGACGGTTTTCACGAAGGCCGCGATGTCCGGTGTCGGGCTGCATCACGTTGTGCTGCGTCGGCGGCTCGTGTCCGCGGTTGATGCAATGCACGGTAATTAGGTAAACGCTTGTCAGCGGTTTAGGTGCTATGCGAGTATGTAACAAACTAGTACTTTTAACATTTTTTATTTAGTCAAATATTTCAGTTGGAATAACAGTTTTTACGCAAAATCAAATAATAATACAGGGTGTCTCACGGCAGAGTTAGGATTTTAAATTTGAATATTTAATTTGGTCGGGAGAGCACCGCGCGTTCGCTATCGAAGCGTTTTTGAAAGGTGGAGAATCGTACGTCGTGGCTCGGAGACAGTTTTGTTCTCACTACAATATCAGACGTTTACGCGATGGACCAAGTGAAAATTTGATTCGTAAATGGATTATCAAGTTTCGAGCTACCGGTTCCGCTATAAATCAACCGCGTCCAGGCCCAAGCAGAAATTCAAGGACGGAAGAAACAATAAACGAAGTTGCAGCTAGCGTTCGACGCAATCCACGCTTGTCAATACGCAAAAGAGCGGCGGCTTTAAACGTCACCAAATCAACCGTAGAGCGGATTTTAAAACGTGATTTGAAATTCCATCCCTATAAAATACCGATAGTGCAGGAAATAAATGAAAATTACTACAATTTACGTAAAAGTTTTTGCCAGACAATCATAGAGCGATTTCGCACTTTGAATACTGTGTTTTGGAGTGATGAAGCACATTTCCATTTGAATGGATATGTAAACAAACAAAATTGTCGCTTTTGGTCAGATGTCAATCCCAGACAAAAACATCAAAGACCGCTGCATAGCCCAAAAGTGACAGTGTGGTGTGCTCTTTCGGTCAATGGAATAATCGGGCCGTATTTTTTTGAAAATGCGACGGGTGCTGCGATAACTGTTTCTGGTGAGGCGTATCGGCAAATGATATCCAATTATTTTATACCCCAACTTCGAGAGCATCCAGCCTACAGCTCAAGAACGTGGTTTCAGCAGGATGGAGCCACTTGCCACACTGCAAGAGCCACTATGGACCAACTTCGTGAATTGTTTCCTCAGAAATTGATATCCCGCTTTGGTGATATTGCGTGGCCTCCGAGATCGCCCGATTTGATCCCCATGGACTTTTTCCTATGGGGGTACCTTAAGAGCAAAGTTTATGTCAATACTCCGAGGAATATCGCTGAGCTAAAACAAAATATCCAACGAGAGATACGTGACATCGATCCAGCTATGCTTAGGCGCGTTATGCAAAATGCGATGTATCGATTCCGTGAGTGCGTGCTACGAAATGGAAGACATCTGGAAGATGTAATCTTTAAAAAATAAAATCCGCACTGTAGTTCAATAATTTTCAATAAAAATGTTTTCACAAAAATATGCAAATTGACTTTTATTTCATTTCAAAACCCTAACTCTGCCGTGAGACACCCGGTATAAATTAGTAATTATCCTAATCTAAATAGTTCAGATCCGGGTAACCTACTCAAAACAATCTCTTTTTTCTATTAATGCAAGTCGTTTCTGGCACTCGCCGGCCGCTGCCGCGGCACCGCTCGCTTCGCTCGCTCGGCTCATGCGTAGGAGGTCACAGTTTTAACCTAACCTAACCTACCCATTTTTTTTTAAAAGAAATTAACCTAATCTAAATAGTTATGTTCCGGGTAACCTACTAAAAACAATATCTTTTTTTCTATTAATGCAAGTCGTGTCTGGCACTCGCCGGCCGCTACCGCCGCACCGCTCGCTTCGCTCGCTCATTAACGTTTATTGTCTGAAGATTGTTTGCTGTAATAAATCATTTGATTAAAGACCAAATGCCATAATGACATTATACTTGGTAATATTTTGCCAAGTAAAAATTTGACCAAATGAAAATATGCGTACTAAAATCATTCGAAATATTGCAATGGTATAAAAAAAGGTTGCTAAAATTTGTTTGGGTAATGAAAATTGGGCAAAATCTTTTCGGCAAAAGGGCAGAATCCCGTCGTTGAGAAAATGGAATTGACTCGAGAAAATTCAAGAGCGATAATTTATTATGACTTTCGAACTGGTTTAACACAAAAACAGTGTGTTGACCGGATGATTTCTGCATTTGGCGATGAAGCCCAATCCAAAACCACAATTTATCGCTGGTTTGCTGAATTTCAACGTGGACGTGTCAAGCTCAGTGATGATCCCCGTCAAGGTCGTCCAAAAACTGCAGTCACCCAAGAAAACGTTGATGCTGTGCGTAAGCTGATTGAGGAAGATCGACATGTGACATACCGCGAAATTCAGGCAACTTTAGACATTGGCATGAGTCAAATACAAATAATCTTGCATGAACAATTAGGTGTAAAAAAGTTGTTTTCCCGATGGATACCGCATTCGCTCTGTGAAGAGCAAAAAGCGGCTCGCGTTACTTGCTGCGTCAGAACTCTCGAAAGATTCCACGCAGGATCCTCAAATGCTGTATACAACATTGTATCAGGTGACGAATCCTGGATATACGCGTACGAACCCGAAACAAAAAACCAGTCACGAGTTTGGGTGTTCGAAAATGAGTTAAAGCCAACAAAAATTGTTCGTTCACGGAGTGTTGCAAAAAAAATGGTGGCCACGTTTGTCTCCAAAACCGGCCATGTTACGACTATTCCTCTTGAGGAACAAAGAACGGTTAATGCAGAATGGTATGCTAGCATTTGTTTGCCACAGTCAGGATGAAACTGACCGTATCTTCATACAGGCTCGAGAACATTATGATAAAACGAAATGCAAGAAACGAATGAGGCAAACGGGTGTAGAAATTAATGTTTAATTAATAAATTTGTCATTAAGTCCATAATATATTTCGTGTTTTATTTATATCTTTCATTTCAAGATTTTAATCTACGAATCTTGTATAGATATGTATGCAATGTGTATGAATTACTGTAATGTTTCAATTTTGTTTATCGTACCTATACTTACTCGTTTTGTGAATGGTTTAAGCTTTCCAAAGCACATTTGAAAGTATCTAATAAACAAAATTGAAACAACGGCTATTCATACGTATGTAGCTATACATATCATACATCTATTTCTATACATCTACCTATCAATATATAGGTATGTCTATGCCTACGTATATCTATAGATATTTTAGTTCCATGGCTTGGCGTGGCGCTGATCGTAATCCTATTCTGTCACTGTCAGACGTTGAGTTGTCTCATTTATATGTTAGTCTATGGTCTCGACTCACTTACAACCCGAGAGACATAGACAAACATTTCTTATTTTAATAACCATAGACTAATATGTAACATTATAACCTGGAACAATAAGTTTAGTATCAATGATATTTTCAATTGAACATACATAATTATATGTCGTTTTCCGTTCTCTGATACAAATTTTGCTAAAACAAATTGTCCTGTTGCGGGATTCTGTGCCAAATCGCTTATAGCATTTCTAGCATGATTCGGCACCATATTTTCATTATCAGACTCGCAATCGATAATATCTTGATTGTTGTCCTCTTGACCAGTTTTATAGCTATCAATGATATTTTCAATTGAACATACATAATTATATGTCGTTTTCCGTTCTCTGATACAAATTTTGCTAAAACAAATTGTCCTGTTGCGGGATTCTGTGCCAAATCGCTTAAAGTATTTCTAGCATGATTCGGCACCATATTTTCATTATCAGACTCGCAATCGATAATATCTTGATTGTTGTCCTCTTGACCAGTTTTATAGCTATCAATGATATTTTCAATTGAACATACATAATTATATGTCGTTTTCCGTTCTCTGATACAAATTTTGCTAAAACAAATTGTCCTGTTGCGGGATTCTGTGCCAAATCGCTTAAAGTATTTCTAGCATGATTCGGCACTATATTTTCATTATCAGTCTCGCAATCGATAATATCTTGATTGTTGTCCTCTTGATCAGTTTTATAGCTATCAATGATATTTTCAATTGAACATACATAATTATATGTCGTTTTCCGTTCTCTGATACAAATTTTGCTAAAACAAATTGTCCTGTTGCGGGATTCTGTGCCAAATCGCTTAAAGTATTTCTAGCATGATTCGGCACTATATTTTCATTATCAGACTCGCAATCGATAATATCTTGATTGTTGTCCTCTTGACCAGTTTTATAGCTATCAATGATATTTTCAATTGAACATACATAATTATATGTCGTTTTCCGTTCTCTGATACAAATTTTGCTAAAACAAATTGTCCTGTTGCGGGATTCTGTGCCAAATCGCTTAAAGTATTTCTAGCATGATTCGGCACTATATTTTCATTATCAGACTCGCAATCGATAATATCTTGATTGTTGTCCTCTTGATCAGTTTTATAGCTTGTGAGTGGCTCGCTGATAACAGGAAGAGACTGCTGCGATTGTGGCATAGATGTCGTTTCAGTTTGTACAGGACTATAAATTCGATCCAAGGTGTGTTATTACATATTTATTACATCAACTCCTTGATTCAATGTTTCATTAATTGTCGAGATACTTTTACCGGGTTCTATTTGTAGTCTGGTCCTCTTCCTTGGTGGGTTACACATTCCCAAATCTTTGTTCTTTTTCATTTCAGGAGAAGGTGACTCAGGTGGCAATTTGTTTAAAACCCTGTTTCTATCAAAAGGAGTGATACCAGTAGCCTTAAAACTGCTCACCAAATTTCTTTTCATAGCGGACAACTCCGTTTATCTGTTTTTGGTCCATATTCATTATTGCCTTTTCAACAGATGTGGAAAGGACTCTTTAGGTACAGAAGTAGTTCGTAAATTGGCTTTTGCCTTAAAACTGCTCAGTAAATTTCTTTTCATAGCGGACAACTCCGTTTATCTGTTTTTGGTCCATATTCATTATTGCCTTTTCAACAGATGTGGAAAGGACTCCTTAGGTACAGGAGTAGTTCGTAAATTGGCTTTTTCCAGTCTTCAAGAGTTTGTCTTCATGCAATCTTTAATGGAGCGAAGAAGCTGACGTCGAGTGGCTGGGTTAAATGGGTTGAATTAGGCACCAAACATATTGTTCCTCTCGTTCCGTCTTGTGCAGGTGCTGTCCGGACACAGTTGTTTCGGATCGTACCTGCATCGAATCGGACGGGAGGAGACGCCGTCGTGCCACCACTGTGGCGCGGCGGAAGACACGGCGCAGCACACCCTCGAGATGTAGCTATATACGTATGTAGGTGTGCCCGTCGTGGTCCTAGCCGCGCCACAGTCTGAACGCGGTGATTGGATCGGACCTCTCACTCTGCGGCTTGGTTAACGCCATGCTGAGGGATGAGGGGTCCTGGGCGGCAGTCGCCTCCTTCTGCGAACACGTCATGTCCCAGAAGGAGGCGGCAGAGCGCGCGCGGGAGGACGATCCTGCCGCGGCACCGCTCCGAAGGCGGAGGAGGGGTCGAAGAAGACGTCAGTTTGAACATCATCTCCGATTCCTCCCAGGTGGAGGCCAGCAGGCAACGGGTGCGGGGGCACCCTTACCTGTATTGCACAGGCCTCCACCAGTGTCGGACGGGAATGGCCCGGTGTTCCCGGCCATTCCCGTAGCCCCCCAGTAACGGGGGGGGGGGGGGGGCATGAGGGGCCCGCCGGCCAGGCGGGCATGCGCCGGGAGGGTTGTGGAAGAAAAGGCTGAGCCGTTATCCCATGGCCCTCCCAACACGGCGATGTGGGAACACCGCTGAGTTTTAGTGGGTATAATGTAGTGACAGGAGTCCCACATACCCCGACTCGTCCCCCCCACGAGCGGGCATGCGTAATGCATTTCTCAGCGTGAAAGAAAAAAAAAAAAAAGGCACCAAACGTATTGAGGTGGCCCGCAGAGGCGGGCCGGCACTAGCCGGGGATCACGGAAGTAATACTAGCTCCTAAAATCCCCGGTGCAAGTGTGGGAAGGTCGCGAAGGTCGAAGGCGGGGACCACTATGTAGGTATAATAAACTGTAATAATCAAACGGAAACTTTAATTAAAAACTTAATAGGAAATTACATGAAAGAAATAATAATACTTTTACGATAAACATCTGTAATTTTGTATAAATGTGATTTCTGTGCTTGCATCTTCTTCACGAGTTCGGCTATCCTAGGACTAATATTGTTACTCAAATCTACACGCAAATCATCACTTACTTTCAAACGATTCCTCGCCTTGTTTTTAATTACCAACAAAGCAGAAAATCCTTGTTCACATAAAAAAGTTGTTGAGAAAACCATAAAATAGCGCAAGGCGATTTCTCGAAGTTTAGTATAAGAAATTGCTTTCTTACACCAAAACGACTCAAGTGAATTAGATTCAAAAGCATCCTTGCAGTTTCTGTCATTTTGGATTTCAATAAGTTCTTCCTGGATTCCTTCCGTAACTTCACCAGCGTCCGTGCTAAAAGGGTTACGTATCAGTTTTTGATCAATTTTAGCGTCTTCGGTATATTCTGGGAAGTAACGATTGAATTCATCAATCAACATTTGTAAATGAGTTGATATTTTCTTGTATATTTGCTTTACTAGCGTCATATAATACTTTTTATCTTCCATAAGTGCTTTTAATGTCGCAAATGCAGAATAATAATTTTCTTCAATTTTACGTAACGACAACTGGAGTTTGCAAAAAAAAATGAATATATAATATTTGCAACGTTTTCTAATTGTTTATTTCCGGGACCTTGCAGTTGCATATTCAATTTATTTAAGTGTGTGAAAATATCCACAAGATAAGCCAAATTCAGCTGATTAGTAAACAGTTTCAATAGATCATTCATTTTTTTGTCAACCAGAAAAATCTCAACCTCTGCTCTTAGTTCATATAATCTTCCCAACATATTACCTTTCGATAGCCATCCAACCTCTGTGTGAAAGAGAAGTGCCTCATAGAGTTCATTTCAGTGCACATTTTTTTTAAAAGGCTTGTTTTTAAGGCGCTGCTTTTGATAACATTTACAACTTTTATAGCCATTTGCAGTGTATCATTAAGGCATCCAGGAAGAGTCTTAGAAGCTAACGCCTGGCGATGTATGATACAGTGCGTTGTTATTACCTTAGGATTTTTCTGTTTTACTAACGTCGCCAGCCCGGAACGTGATCCCAACATTGCCGGAGCACCATCAGTACAGAGGGCAACGAGTTTATCCCACATAAGATTATGTTTCTCAAAATATTCCGATATTGAGTTCATGACGTCGATACCTTTTGATGTTGTTTTCAGTTCCCGTGAAATTAATAATTCTTCTTTAATCTTGTTGTCGTCGTCTAAAAAGCGAACAAATACAAGTAGTTGACAACAATTCGAAATGTCAGTCGATTCATCACACTGCAAAGCGAAAAATGGCGACTTTTTGATTCTTGAAACAAGTTGCTCCTCTTTATCATTTGACATAAGTTCAATTCGAGCTTTGACCGTGTTATTGGACAGAGGTATATCTTGTATTTATTTTCTTGGCCTCTAATACCAAAACTTCTTCGACGGCTTTGATTAAACACGGTTTCACTAGTGTTTCTCCGACTGTGTGAGATTTTTTAGATTGTGCTATTATTTTAGAAATCTCAAACGACGCTACTAATAATTTTTCCGATGTTGCAAATCTCGTACCACTAGACCCAAGTTTAATTTTTTTTAGGTTCTCTAATCTTTTTTCAAAGAATTCTAGCGGGCGGTCAGACAAATTTGGATGTACCGTTTCTAAGTGGCGTTTTAATTTCGCTGGTTTCAACGCGTCATTTGCGAGAGCGGTTGCGCATATAACGCATTGTGGTTTTATTTCTCCGTTGCTTTCTATCGAGGTAAATCCAAATTTTATATAACTATTGTCGTATTTTCTCTTAGGCGCCATGTTCTGAAAATAAGATACAAAAAACGATACCGCATACAAACCAAGAAAATAAAAGCATAAGTTTTATTATAATATGATCGCGTAAGCTACCTTATTACCTTATTATTATAAAATATTTATTTTTTAAATAATATCCAAAGTAGTTTTAGTTTACAAACAATAAACTACTTTGCCATAGGTACGATCCCGCCAAAAGACAAACAGTACTCGTAGTAGCCGCATTGAAAATATTCAATTAATAACGGCCCGAAAACGATCATTTTAATAATACCTACGGAAAGGGTTTATCAAAAAAAATGTTCACTTACCTATATTATTTACGAACAAATTCAATAAATAAAGTTAAGATCAACGATCAGCAATGAATGGTTCACTTCCTCGCACAGTTAAGTAATACTAAATAGTATTACTGACACTCAGATATAACAAATGACAGCGCAACGCGAAAGTAATTCCTTGCACACGATACACGTTCGATTGTAGGCAGATCGCAGACGTTGTATCGTCTTCGCCGAGCCGGCGCGGCGGCCGGACGTACCGCCCCCTCCACCCGCGCTCTTCTGACTCACTACACGGCGACCAACGGCTCACCGCCCGCTAAATTTAAAATCGTTCGCGGACCACATTTTGCCACGAACCACTGGTTGGGAACCACTGCTCTAGACCTTTTGATATTAGTTGAGTCTTTGACTATAAGAGTTCTTATGGCGCTTCAGAACGCTAATGGCCCATTCGACACCTGGCAGGTTATTTGAAAATTATATTTATTATAAAGTGTACCAAACGGAATTTTATATTAAAGTGAAGCAGCATTAATGTACATTTAATTGTTAGTGATTTTCTCTTTTGCTTCTTGCATAGCCTCCTGTGTAATTTTTATAATTGCGGGTACCCGCGGTGTTTTTGTAGGTGCGAACAGTGAGGCAACTAAAACAAAAGCAACAAATAGTTGTCAGAAAAACAGCGCAAAGGATTTCATAGTTGAGAAATTCACTGGAAGAAACTCAATGTAAACGATATGTGATGAGTTTCACGAAATAGTCTTATTTTAATGAAATATTATATAATTTCGAGAGGTATATTTATGTTTTACATGATTATTATGTAGTAATTTTTCATCATAATGGCCGCGAATTGAATTATGATGTAAAACAGCGCCAAAATTTGCAAAAAACGTAAGAAATTTTGAATTTCGTGGGCTATTTTGATGGGACCCCTTAAAAAAAAACTTGAGATCCGCGAATGTGTGCCTCGAAAAAATCCGTATCCGCATCCACGTATGTTAAAAAATCTGCCTCCGCAACATCCCTGATACCAAAAACCAAACCACACACACCAGATCTAACAGTAAATGTAATCAAACGAAAAACGATATTTCTCAATCTCCTATTTAAATATAGTCGAAGAGCTGGAGAAAATCAGCCTACAATTAAAAGAAGAACTACAAATTTGGTGTCGGTCAATAAAAGAAAAAGGGTCAATATTTCTACGTTTTTAATTTCTGAAATTATTTTCAAGCTGACAGTCGAAAGAACCAAATAAAAAATCAAAGCTTTAATTTAAACGTATAAGAAAGTCAAAATACAAACGCTTTTTATTATTTTAAGCGTTGGAGGCGGAGAGCAAACGGCTGTGGTGCAGTCTGGGAGAGTCCTATTTCCAGAAGTGGACTGCGATGGGCTGGGCTGAGTTGATTGAAGCGATGGATAAAGAAAACGGTTTTACAAAATTAGATTTGCGTTTATTTTTAAAAGAAAGTCAAAAAACAAGCGCTTTATTCGTAAGAGAGTCGTGTAACTATGACCAAGCTTAGGAAGAATAAGGACAATAGATCGTAGATGAGAAGAAAACTTTCTTTTAAAACTTTCTTCATTACCAGTTTTTATCCGCGTACACAATTTATAGCGGGTCACTTGCCTGGTCAATATAATGCAGGAGATGGTCGTGGTTGGCCAGCAATTCATGATGATCATCTAGTTGTAGAAGAACAATTGTTACGTGAACTAGAAAATTACCCCAACACGAGTCAGCGTCGCATATCCTAAATTTTTGGCATTCCAACGTCGGTAGTACGACGATACATAAAGAGAAATCAATGGGGCCGGCCGGTAAAAGCTAACCATAGATGGCGCTACCATAGGTAGGTCCCTTGTCATTAGACTTTGACATTACTTAAGCTTGCATAAGTGGTTTTAATTATTCGTTTTATTAATTAAAATATATGAAAATAGTGCCTGTAATTATGTATCACACATGGAGAGTCAGTGAGTTGAAGTTGAAGCCCGTTCGCATATCTTTAATTCATTTACATATTTAAAGGGCATTTGTAGAAAAACTGAAGTCTCCATTATGAAATTAACATTAATGGAAATATTGAGGAAGCGCACTGTGAATGTTCAGCAGGTAGTGGAAATAGTGCATCATGCAAACATGTGGCAATTCTGCTGTTGGCTGTAGAGCATGTGGTAACTGAAAAAAATATATTATTATTTGAAACTTGTATCCGAAGACTCCAACAATTTCATGCACCAAGAAATCCATACACTGGTAACCCCTGTTTGTGCAGAAAAATGATTAAGAAAAAAGGAAGTGTGCTTTATGAACCATATCCCCTCAAAAATATTGATAAACAAAGCTATAATTCCAGAGTTCATAACTTGGTAGTAAATTTTCCTATGCCAATAAAACAAATATAAACCTGCTAACCCCTATGCTATAAAATTAGACCATGACTTTACATCCACAAATCCACAAGAAAAGACACTTCAAGAGTTACATTTATCTGAAACGTCGGACGAACAAATTAAGCAGATTAAAGACAAGTACAAGAGACCAAAGGTCCAGTACAGAATGGCAGATTCAAAGGAAAATTAGCAACAAAACAGCAAGTAATTTCCATACAATTTGTCATAGTCTTCCAATTCTTTTAACGAATTATGAAGTTTTCCATAATCGTTTCTTAAAAATTGGGTATTTAGTTGTTCAATTAATAAATCTATGGGCTGGACAGATGTTAAGTTGTTGATGTCTTCCATATCTATCAGAGGTATTTCCGGGTTGACATAAATGTTGTCTGTGTAGTAAACTTGTGTGTAATGTTTCTACACTGTTTCTAATTATACATCCTTCTTTGGCTTCTAAAATTCCCGTCGAATGTATTGCCTTGGTAATCATACGACCTTCACAGATGAAATCATCTGCGAATGCAGTTGGCAATCTAATCAAAACAATTTGTAATGGTGTCCATTTTGTTGCAGGTTTCGAATGTGTAGATACATTTTGATAACGTAATGTTTGTTATTGCACCAATTTCGCATGGAATTTGATGATTTCTCATGTTACGTGTTGGTGTGTTTAACGAACAGACATATGTAGTTGGTTCAATTTTAATACAATGTTCCAGGTCTCTGTCTGTGAGCTGCATATATGTCTCTTTTCTGATATTGACTGCGACATACTCGTATTCTGAATTTGTTTTCATTGTAAGTGAATGTTTAATTGCTTGATTGCAGTGATTTTTTTTTTGAGGAACTGATTGATAGACAGTGAATGGAGTGTCCCCTTAATGGTAATGTAATTTCGATGATAAAATATTTCTCATAAAATCTAGATTTTACCTCTAGTAGTTTGTATATGTCAGCTAATTGGGTTTGAATATTGTCAACCGGTATCGATAATTGTTGTGGCAATTGTCCAGGAATAACGTTGAGCTCTGGAAAGAGCTGGCTCTGCGGTAAAAGTCTGGTGTCCACATGACCATGATGGATGTTGATGGCTGAATCTAGAAGCATATGTTGGATGTGGCGCAGTTTGGTTAGAAAAGAAAAAAAAAAAAGAAAAGAAAGGAATTGTTGAAGTGGTCAGAGCCATGATGTTACAGTAATTCAAAGCTTCCTCTTGCTCAACAGCCTTACCCAATTTCTGTAAATAGTTCTCTGTAGCGTTAAGATGTTGATCTAAGAGGTTGAACTGAGTGTTCATTGCCTCTTCATTTCTCATTAAAATGTTATTATGCGCCTCAATGATTGATGTTTGCCCTTTTATCAGTTTCAGTAAATGGTCTCTGTTGCTATACAATGTTTCTGTCTTTTTTATATTGTACTGCGAACCTTTCGTCTAATACGCCGAACAGGCCATTCCATTGACTAGACCTCAAGTAACGCGCCCCTTATCTGACCATGGTGTGTTTCCAACATGTAATTATTATGATCAAGTTCGTTGAGTTCCTGTTCGAATTCAGTCATAATAGTTTTGCACATAGTTTGATATGCAAATTGCTCACTCCTTTCTTCCAGGTGTTTCACAACTCGATGTATGTTTTCCATGCCTTGCCAGTAAGATGTCATATTTTAGTAGGTAACAATCTTCCAGTCATCATGTACGCTTTGCAAATTGCCGATTTTGTCAAAGTACACTGCTCTATTTGGATCGAACGGTGTGACAGTTATGGCGTCACTGCTTTGCTTTGTGGGCTGAAATAATGTTATGAGTGTAAACAGCAGGCTGGAACTTATTTTCTTTGATTTGGATCGTTTATATCGGTTAGTGTTATTTATTGTTGATTTTTGTTTTTCCTTACAGGTTGTTACATTTGAAGTGGTGGTGGTGTCAGGTTTTTCTATAGAAGATTGTGGTATTGGGAGTTTTAACTAATTTTGTTATTGGTCTTGTTAGTAGCTGTCTGTTTTCATCATCACTACTCTGACCAGTTTGTCCCTCCCCGGATGAAATTCTTGTATTCTGCCAAGAGCCCGTTTCGCAGGAGGAAGGTTATCTTCTTTGATCAAGACAATATTCCTAATTGATAAACTATCTGTTTTGTTTACCCATTTACTACGAACTTGAAGTTGTTGCAGGTATTCTGACGACCACTTGGTCAAAAACCCTTGTTTCATTTTGTTTAGTAACTGCAATCAATGTCAAATGTTGATGTTTTTCTCTTCGAGATTTTCAGTTGGTAGGAATGTTACTGGTCGTCCAATTAAAAAAAGGGCTGGAGTAAGTGTAGTGGGTTATTCTATAATAATTGTATTTAATGTCATAGACTAACTCATAATGTTTACGGAATAAACCAGTCATTTCCAAGATGTCGTTTCATTCAGACACATACTAATTACAGTGGAAATAGTACTCAAATGAGCTAGAAAAGTGTTTAAGATTGAGCAATAATGGAGGAAAAAGATATAAAAAATGTTTACGCGGCGATACAACAGCCGGCGCCGTTACAAGAAGGCAATGTTGCAAAAAATTGGAAAGAATGGAAGATGCTGTTCGACTATTTTCTGGTGGCATCGGGAAAAAACAAAACAACATCGGAAATTAAATGTGCATTATTTATGCATATTATTGGAAAATATGGAAGATAATTGTTTAATGAGTTGGATATTAGTGAATCATATAAAAGTAATTACACAGTCATAACCCAAAAGTTTGCAGATTATTGTGATCCGAGAAGTAATGTCAATTTTGAGAGGCATAGGTTCTTTGAAACTTACCAAAATGAAAACAACTTTGAAAAATTTTTGGGACAACTCAATGCTAACAGTAAAAATTGTGAGTTTGGTACTTTGAAAGGCAGTCTGATTTTGACGCAAGTGATTAGGGGAATAAAAGATAATCATATGAGGGAGCGACTGCTAGCTAAAACGAAGCTCACGTTGTAGGAAGCAAATGATATGTGTAAAGCAGCAGAGCGTGCTGGACAGCAAGCAGCAGTATGCCCATCCAGCAAGTTGGTTCCAGAAACGAGCAGTGCTGCAGTGGAACAGCTACGGTGAGGAAATGTGCGTAACGATGCTCGGAATTCCAGTGCCCGTGCTGCTGGAAGTGGTGCACGCCAGGGAAGTAGTTCTTACTCGGGGACCAGTGCAGGTAGAAATGGTGAACGTGGTCGAAGATCATTTGGCGTATCTCAACAGCAGCAACAACGCACTTGTGATAGATGTGGATTTGTGCATATTATACATGGAGGCTGCCCGGCATTCAATTTGAAGTGTTTTAAGTGTGACAAAAATGGTCACTTTGCTAAGTGTTGTCGGTCTAGAATAGTGCGGGAAGTGCAGGAATGCAGCGAGAATAGTGAGGGTGAGGACTGTAGTAATGGTGAGCTACTTTTCTACAATATTTCCATACAGGCATCAAATGATTCATTTAATTCCTGGCATTGTGTTATTGCTGTCAACGGTGTCAGCGTGAAATTTAAGTTAGATAGTGGTGCAGATGCTTCGGTAATGTCATTAAAAAGCTTCAGTAAAACTGGATTTATGATAAATTCACTTAAAAAATGTAACACTGTCTTAAGAGAAATAAGTAAACAACAATTACCAGTGGTGGGATACTTTGAGGCATTGTTACAGCATAAAAAACTTAAAACTATGCAAAAGATTTATGTTTTGGATGTAGACTGTAATAATTTATTAGGACTAAGGGCTTGTGTGAATTGGAACCTAATCTTGAAAAATAAGGAATTGTCTATTTGTGGTTTATTTAATGATGAATCAATTTTCAACGGAATTAGTTGCTTACCAAACAAATGTGAGATACAGATAGATAAATCTGTCCCACCGGTTGTTACAGCTACTAGAAAAGTACCTATAAAATTGTGTCCTCGTCTTAAGATTGAGTTAGAAAATATGGAGAAATTAAAGATAATTAAAAAAGAAGACGGGCCAACCGATTGGGTTTCAAATATTGTTGTGGTAGAAAAGCCAAATAAAAGTTTGCGAGTTTGCTTAGACCCTAAGAATCTGAACAGAGCAATTAAGCGAAGTCATTTTCAGTTACCAACATTAGATGAAATAGCCGGTAATCTTTCAGGTGCCAAATATTTTTCAAAATGTGATGCAAAAAATGGGTTTTGGATGGTCAAATTAAGTGAGAATAGCTCCAAACTATGTACGTTTTCAACGCCATTTGGGCGATATAGATTTATGAGATTGCCATTTGGAATTAGCTGCGCTCCCGAGATTTTTCATAATGAAATGTATAAAATTTTCAAGGTGGAAGGGGTTGAAATATATATAGATGACATCTTGATCAGGGGAAAAACTAAAATGGAACATGATGAAAGGGTAAGTGAAGTTTTACGAAAAGCCAAAGCTAGTGGTGTAAAGTTTAATAAAGAAAAGTGTGTATTTGGTGCTAGTAGCATAAAATTTTTAGGTCATGTATTTGATACTAATGGTATGAAGCCCGATGAAGGTCGTGCAAAGGCTATAATAGGAATGCCAAAGCCAAAAGAAAAGAAAGAGTTAGAAAGATTTTTGGGTGTAACAAATTATTTGTCCAGGTTTATTCCCCGATACTCTGAAATTTCAGCTCCACTTAGGGAATTAATGAAGAAAGATATAGAATTTGAGTGGTTTAAAAAATATGATAAGTAGTGCACCAGTACTTAGATATTACTCGCCAAATAAGCCAGTCACTGTATCAGTAGATGCAAGTTCTCAAGGGCTAGGTGCTTGCTTGCTACAAGATGGGAAACTAGTTGCATATGCGGCATGTACTCTTAACTCCTACTGAAAAACGTTGGGCAGAAATCGAAAAAGAGCTGCTTGCTGTGGTTTTTGGATGTACTCGTTTTCATCAGTACATATACGCTCATTATAAAGTCATAGTAGAAAGTGATCATAAACCTCTAGAAACAATATTTAAAAAACAGTTAAATGAAATACCGGCTCGATTGCAAAGACTTATGTTAAAATTACAACATTATTGTGTAAAGCTAGAATATAAACCTGGAAAGTTATTGTTTATTGCTGACACATTGTCAAGGTCTGCAGTTGAAGAATATTCTAAAGATGATGTAGCTGATGATGTGATAGTGCATGTTAATATGTTGCTTGAAAATGTGGAAGCGACTCCAAAAATGTTATCAAAAATTAGGGATGAAACTAGTAAGGATCAGGTATTAGCTGATGTTTGTCATTACTACTGGAAAGGTTGGCCTAGTAATAAGAGTGATGCAAAGGACATAGTTAAGCCTTATTGGAGTGTGCATAATGAATTGCATGTTATTAATGGCATATTATTTAGAAATGAGCGGGTGGTAATTCCTGCTACGTTGCGTTGTTTAATGCTTCAGCGTATACATGAAGGGCATTTAGGTGTTGAAAAATGTCAGAGAAGGGCACGTGAAGTGATGTGGTGGCCAGGTATGACCTCTGATATCACGAGTGTCGTGCTGGATTGTGAAACGTGTCAGCGGTACCGTGCCGACAACCAGCGTGAACCGCTGCGCCCACACCCGGTACCAGCGCGTCCGTGAGAAGTTTTAGCAGCTGATATTTTTGATTTTCAAGGGAAACATTACTTACTAGTAGTCGACTACTATTCCAAATTCGTGGAGGTGGCTTCATTAAATAATTTATCTAGTTGTGCGGTAATAATTGCAATGAAAAAAGTATGTACAGTCGATTTGGTATACCTAGTAAAATAGTTACGGACAATGGGACACAGTTCTCGTCTGAGGAATTTAGAAAATTCAGCAGGTTTTGGGAATTCGAACATGAAACGAGCTCGCCAATGTATCCGAGGTCAAATGGCCTTGCAGAGCGCAATGTAAGAACGATAAAGTCACTCTTTTAAAAAGCGCAAAACAGTAATGAAGAATAGCAAATAGCACTTCTTAACTTCAGAAATACACCGATTACTGGGGAACAGTATTCTCCAGCACAACTGCTTATGAGTCGTCGATTAAATACAAAACTTCCTGCAAATCCAACACTATTAGAGCCCAAGTTAGTAAATAAGCATCTTGTTCAAACAGAAAGAAAGTATAGGATTACTAAATATAAAGAACAGTATGATGTTGGAACAAGAAATTTACCGCCATTAAGACCTAATCAAAATATACGGGTGAGACAGAAAAAAGAGTGGGTTAAGGCCAAAGTAGTTGGTACAGCACATGGTGATAGATCATATTGGGTGGAAACTGAAAATGGTAGTCGCTATCGTAGAAATCGTCATCATCTTATGAACTTACCTTTGTATACTAAAAAGAATAATAATAATGTTGATGCAAACAATAGGTCTCATAGTTTAGGACAACATTCCTATGACACATGGGAAGATGACGTGGTCACTTCTTCACCGCGTGGTAAAGATTCATTGCCAGATAGGGCTGCATCACCAGGACCGCTGCAGACATACAGCTCGCCTGCCCGTGCCAGTCCAATGAGGACCACCAGTGGTCGAGTGGTCCGTCCGCCAGTACGTTATGGCTATGATGATTAATATAACCTATTATGTAAGTGCAATAAGCCAAATAGAACATTTGAACCGTTCAGTTTGTTACATTAATAAGTAATTATGTTATTTTCCAACCATTAATTAAGAAGTTAAGATACAGAATTTATGTTAGCATTTATAGTCTTAATATCTTAATGCTTGTTGTACCTAATTATAGGGATACATGGATTATGTTAGTTTGTAAACTTTATGAGTAGTTAAGTGCTTGGTTTATATTTGTTTTATGTTTGGTTATAAGGAGGGAGATGTAGTGGGTTATTCTATAATAATTGTATTTAATGTCATAGACTAACTCATAATGTTTACGGAATAAACCAGTCATTTCTAAGATGTCGTTTCATTCAGACACATACTACTATAGTAAGGTAATCATTATCGTCCATGTCCTCAGTTAAAGGGCAAAGTGGTGGGTTCATGCAGGTTTCGATTTGAGTAAGCAGTGTTAAAAACTCTTCGTATGTCAACTTTTGCTCTCCTAGAACACGCCTTAGGTGATATTTCAGACTTAACTGCGGCCTCCCGCAGTCGGCCAGCTTGGGGCGTTGAAATGCCACTCTATTCCCATTTCGGTGCTCTTTTTCGACAGTGTCGTTGTTAAATGTTTGAGTTTTATGCAATTGTTTAGCTAACTCCCTTTCGGCCCCAACAAAGTTTGTTTCCGTTGTCTGAGTAAATATGTTTCGGGCAGCCTCGTCGCACAATCATGCGATTGAGAGCCAGTATAAATGTTTCTGTTGATAAATCTGATGCGAGTTTCAAATGCACCGCCTTAGTTGCCATGCATACAAATACCACGACATAACCTTTACTCGTTCTGACGCCTCGGCCCTTGTTTAGTTTAACGCTAACGAATCCTGTGAAGTCCACCCCTGTGCAATAGAAAGGTGGTGATTGCGTTATCCTCTCACTGGGTAAGTCAGCCATCAACTGGTATTGTTTCGATGGTTTGAAGCGACAGCATTTTACGCAGTCTTGCAGGTATTTTTTAACAGTGTGTTTTCTCCTGTTATCCAATATTTTTGTCTCAATGTAGCCATAGTTAGTCTCGCCCCACCGCTACCGTGTAGTCGAAAAATAGCGAAAAGTAGTCCTGTTCGTCAACACTGTGAACGAATGGGACTTTTTTTTCCGATCGTCAACAGTGTTGACGACAAGGTGTTACTCATCGGGAATATTCGTTTGTGATGATCTTCGGCGTTTAAATTCATTAAAAGGCACCCGGGAAATTAGTTTACAAATCAAGGTGTTTGTCTCTTTGTGACGTTGTCATTTCTCAACTAATGAATCTTGTTTCAGGTTTTATGTACTCTTAGCTTTTTAGATACGGGTTCATATCAACGCATTGTTGGACTATCGCAGCTATTAGTACAAAGAACAACTAGTAGGTGCATAAGTCAAGTTGTTGAAGCATTGAGCCATCCAGCTATAAATAAATGGATTGTGTTTCCGAGGTAACAACGACGAGCCCAAATAAGAATTGAGTAAGTTATGATAATACTAGCTGCGCCCCGCGGTTTCACCCGCGTAAGTCTCGATCCCGTGGGAATATCGGGATAAAAAGTGGGTGTCAGCTACCTCCATACAAAATTTTATCAAAATTGGTCCAGCAAGAAGTAACAAACATACACATACACACTCACAAACTTTCGCCTTTATAATATTAGTGTGATGATGACAACTATAATAATTATTAATAGTTCGGTAAGTAGTTTTTATTTGTACCATATTCCTGATGTTGTACTTCACACTAAACAACATAGACGTTATTTATGGCCAATAGGTACTTAGAAAATGCCTCATGGAGCCATGTATGCTCATAGGTGCTAAATACTAGTAAAAATCTGTCTTTGTAGTAACTAAAATATTATTATATTTTCCAAAACAACAGGTTTCAGAGACGGTTTAGACTCCCAGGTATAGTTGGTTGCATAGACTGTACCCATGTGGCACTTGTCAAACCATCAGAAGAAGAGCATTTATTATTTAATCGGAAAGGTTACCATTCATTGAATGTACAAATGGTAAGTTTACATTTGTTTGTTACTAAACTATGTAATAATATTATTGCTATCTATGCAAACATAAATAATAATAAATATGAAACATATTTATTGGATTATTATGTCCTATATGTTTTTTCCCTTGAAATTTGTGCACCTATAAATATAATACAAAATTAAATTTAAACTTCCATTATTTTTAATAAATGGCAGCTATTTTTGTCTGTGTTATTGAAACATTGTATTCCTAAAAAAAGAATTTAAAAAATAATTTTGTTGTTGTGTTCAAATAAAAAAAAAAAAAACATAATAAGTACTGCTAATATTTATTTATGTATTTTTAGGTGATTCTGGATATCCTTAGCAGCCGTGGCTGATGATTCCTATATTAAATGCAGTTCCTGGCTCTGTTAAAGATACTATACTAAACGACATGTACAACCAAGGAACTGTATAGAGCGCTGTTTTGGATTGCTGAAGTCACGTTGGAGGTAAAGACACAGGACCTTGCATTACCATCCTATGGTTGCTGGAAACATGGTACTTGCCTGTTGTGTGTTACACAATATGGCTTTAGAGTCCAATTTACCTCCTCCAGCTATTATGGAAGAAGATGATGATTTTTTAGAAGAAGATGATGCTCAACTTCATGATGCATCTGATGGTGCTGCTAGTAGTCAGAGTGAGCTACTCCAAGGTAGGGCAGCACTGAATAATCTTTTATCCAGACTGTAACAGTCTCAGCCGTAGTTTTAATAGTCATAGTATTTTGTAGTCTTTCTAAGTTATTAATGTGTTATGGTATGTTAAGTGATTTGTGAAAGCAATGTAACAAAAGCTCATTTCCAAATTGAAGGTATATCAAAATTAAAAGGTTTTTATTTTCTTTAAAATATGTTTCATTGACAAAATTACACTATGCACAATAACTCTAAGAAATAAAACAAATATTAAAAAAATATACACTAATAATTGTAAAAGAAAAGAAATATACAAAAGTAAAAACACTAATAATTCTAAAAGAAAACAAATATTAATTTGGTTTTGACCAAACTTTTGATTTGAACAAACTTAAATGCTAATTTGGTCTCAAATCACGAGTCTCCAATAGTGTAATTAGAGTTCCTATATATAGATATTCCTCTATGCGGGTGCGGGCTTCTTCGACCCGAACGCGCTCTGCCTCTACTTGTACTCGTTCTCTGTCGAGTTGCACGCGCTGAGCTTCGATTCTCAGACGCTCAGTTTCCATGACTCTCCCTTTCAAATCGCAACCGATTCTCTTCTATTGCCACAAACTCACTGGAGGCTTGGTCAAACGGTGCACATACTGGTATTTGCACGATCTACGGGGCAAAATTTTTTTTGATGAATATTTGTTATCTAAACAACGTAAATAAGAAAAAAAAGATATTTTTACAAAAAAAAAAATATTCTCACAAAACGATACACTCACGAACAATATGTTGAGACAAAACTTATATTTTCTCAACACCCATTAAACTTAGAAACTTATAATGTTTATTGCTACAAAGCCTTTTTGTATGTAAATCAGCTGGCATTTCAGAGGTAGATACTATTCAAGCTTTACTATTTATGAAATATACATTCACGAACAAAATGATGTCGAACATCTAAGTGTTTTGTCCGTTTGTGAAATAACGGATTAGCAGCTAAACTCAGTGAACTTTGGCTATCACTATACAGGCTTACAGGTATCCTTTCATTTATTTCTAACATATTAAATAAATAATAAATTTTGTAAATAAATAGCCTCTTTACAGGCTTCAGACAATGCCATGTACTCAGCTTCTGTTGATGACAAAGCTACCGTTCTTTCTTTCTTTGCGTTGTTTTCTAGACTCATAAGAGATAACACAACAAAAGCCAGTAACCTTCTGTCTGTAGGGGCGCTGACGCGGTCGTTTTATATTCCTCGAATGCGCAGCGCCCGGCGAAACCAGTTCGCCCGAAACCGCTTTCCGCTATACACGCGCCGCAAATACAACTTTGTAATATCAGCTTCAGTAAAGACTTATATAGCACGTGACATCTATTTATTTCTCTCCGCACACACTACCCTGGAACACTCACAAAATTGGTGACCCCGACGTGATCCTAAAGTGTGTGCGTTGATCGAGAACGGGCAACTCACCCTAACATCCACGCGGCATAGTGTGAAAACCCACAGTGCTTATTGAGAAAAAGTCACAAAGTCAAGCCTGAAGATGGAAGAAAAAGCAACCGCTGAAGAATACGTTCTCTCACCCGTGTCCGTGACCGACAAGATAGAAAATTTTTGGACCAAGTCACCAGAATTATGGTTCGCCAAAGCGGAAACAATTATAAACCCGCAGAAGATGTCCGACGACTCCAAGTACCGAATATTAGTCTCGAAGCTCAACCAGGAAGTCACAGAACAAGTAGCATCAATTATATTTGTACCGCCCAAAGAAAAAAAATACGAGACCTTGAAGGCAAAGTTACTCTCAGTTTACAGAGAGTCGGATGAATGTCAAATCAAAAAGCTGGTTTGCGGAATGGAGCTGGGAGACCAGCAGCCATCACACCTTCTTCGAAAAATGAGGGAGCTAGCCAGAGGAAGGGTGACAGACGAAACACTCAGGGTGATGTGGAAGAACCAACTACCACCGTCTATACGCAGCATTTTGGCAGTATCCGACGAGGCAAACTTAGAAAAATTAGCGCCGATCGCAGACAATGTAGCAGAAAACGCAACTCCGGTCCACAGTGTCGCTAGTGTGAAAGAAGCGTCAAACCCATCGAAAAAGGATGACGCAGTGATAGCCGAAATAAGACAACTTGGTGACAGATTACGTAGGCTCGAGAGCACACCCAGAGGTCGTTCGCGAAACTTTAGATCTAGAAGAAGCAGATCCAGGTCGGGATCGAACTCCAGGTCTACCAAGGCGATGACAAGTGATGACCCCAACTGGTTGTGCCGGTACCACTTCCGGTTCCGTAACAAGGCGACGAGGTGTGAACATCCGTGCAATTGGAAGAAGTCGAAGCCAGCGGAAAACTAGTGTCGGTGCAGTCAGCGACGGGTGGCTGCGACCGCGTGCACGGAAATCTCCGTCTAAGCATCCGGGACAAGAACTCAGGTTTGAACTTTTTAGTAGATAGTGGTGCAAATGTGTCAGTTCTACCTCGCAGAGTGGTTTTCAAGAAAAATAACGCACAAAGTGCCGGTTATAAGTTATATGCTGCGAACGGAACCGAAATAACTACGTACGGTACACACATGTTAGAACTAGACTTAAATCTTAGACGAGCGTTCCGTTGGTTATTTACGATAGCGGACGTACAGCAACCAATATTATGTGCCGATTTCTTAGTTAAACATAATTTGTTAATTGACTTGAACGGACGAAAGCTAGTCGACCAGGCAACAAAGTTAGGCGCGAGAGGAAACCTCTCCGACTCGACTGAGCCCACGGTTAAGACCATTGTTGATGACTGCCCCTATCATGAGTTATTATGTAAGTTCCCAGAGGTAACTAAACCAGTTTCATATAAAGAGACACCTAGACATAGCGTACGTCATATTATAGAAACAACAGGTACCCCAGTGCACGCACGAGCGAGACAGCTACCACCGGACAGGTACGTAAAAGCTAAAAACGAATTTAGGGTCATGCAAGAGCTGGGGATCTGCAGGCCGAGCCACAGCGCTTGGGCAAGTCCTCTGCACGTGGTACCCAAGAAAGACGGGAATATTAGGCCATGCGGAGACTACAGACGTTTAAATGCGATCACCAAACCGGATCGCTACCCTGTACCTCGGCTTCATGATTTTACATATATGTTGGCCAATAAGAAAATATTCTCAAAGTTAGATATTAACCGAGCATACAATTGCATACCTGTCGCGGAAAATGACATTGAAAAAACTGCTGTCATAACACCTTTTGGCTTATTTGAATTTATGCGCATGCCTTTCGGATTACGTAATGCAGCACAAACGTTTCAGCGTTTCATGCATCACACGGTATTGCAAGGTTTGGATTTCCTATTCAACTATGTAGATGACGTCATCATAGCATCAGATAACGAAGTAGAGCACAAACAACACTTAGAAAAAGTTTTCGAAAGATTTAATGAATACGGCATAACTATAAATTTTTCCAAATGTAGCTTCGGTAAACAAAAATTAGAATTTTTAGGATATGAAGTGTCAACAGAGGGAATTAGACCTCTAGAAGATAAGGTAAAAGCCATCGCAGACTTTCCAAAACCGGAAACAGTTGCGGAACTTAGAAGATTTCTAGGAATGTTAAATTTTTATAGAGCAAGTATACCTCAATCGGCTGATCATCAAACAGGGTTGAATAAATACCTAGGAAATACAAAACGCAAAGATAAAACTAAAATTAACTGGACACCAGTAGCTGAAAACAACTTTGAGCAATGTAAGAAAGACCTAAAGAACGCGGTTATGTTATCATATCCAACGTCAAATACCCCGTTAGCGTTAATGACCGATGCGTCAGACACATGTGTGGGCGCAGTATTACAGCAAAAGCTAAACAACAAGTGGAAACCATTAGGGTATTTTTCTAAAAAATTAACACAGGCCCAAATGAAATATAGTACATATGACAGGGAATTATTAGGAATATATTCAGCCATAATTCATTTCCGCAACATGGTTGAAGGTCAACAGTTAATTATTTTTACAGACCATAAGCCTTTATCATTTGTATTTAGTAAAATAGGTACAGATAGAGAAACTTCGCGGAGAGCTAGACAGATCATGTTCATTAGCGAATTCAGCACGGACATAAGACACATTAGTGGGAACGATAATTTAGTTGCGGATACATTATCCAGAGTAGCAACAATATCGTGCCCCACAACGATCGACTTCGCAGAACTTGCAGCCGCACAGGAAACGGATGACGAGCTAGCAAAATTGCAAAGCGAATCGAATAACAATAACAACATAGTGTTGAAATGTGTAACTATATACAATACAGAGAAATACATTGTTTGTGAAGTTTCAACCGACTCAGCACGCCCATACTTGACCGGAAAGTTTCGACGTTTAGCTTTCGACTCAATACATAATATGAGCCATCCAAGCATTAGAGCAAGTAGAAAATTAGTTAGTGATAGGTATTTTTGGCCAAATATGAATAAAGACGTTGGAAATTGGGCCAAGACTTGCATTAGATGTCAAAAAGCGAAAGTTCAAAAGCATACCAATGCAGATTTAAGTACCTTTGAGAATTGTAAGCGTTTTGAACATATTCACATAGACATAGTAGGACCGCTACCAACTACACCAGAGGGATTTAAATATTGTTTGACGATAATAGACAGGTTTACGCGTTGGCCAGAAGCATTTCCATTAAAAGAAATAACTGCAGAAATAGTAGCCAAAACTTTATATGAAGGTTGGATTAGTCGTTATGGGTGCCCGGTTAAACTCACAAGTGATCAGGGAAGACAGTTCGAAAGTAATTTATTTAGAGAATTAATGTCAATTATGGGAATACAGAAAACCCGTACCACTCCATATCATCCTCAATGCAATGGAGCGATAGAAAGATGGCATAGGTCATTAAAAGCAGCACTAAAAGCACGTTTAGACAATAAAAGCTGGATAGATGAACTAGCAACAGTAATGTTAGGATTGCGCACGACAATTAGGTCAGACACAGGCGTAACCGCAGCACAAATGCTATACGGCAGTAATATTAGGCTACCAGGTGACTTTTATGACCATAGCAATGTACATTTGCATGATGACAACAATTTCGTTAAAAAAATTAAGGACGTAATAGATGGATTGAAACAGTCCACTAGAGTAAACAAGTCACCTCGCAAGATTTTTACACACAAAGATCTATTAACCAGTGATTATGTATTCATTAGAAATGACGCAGTACGGAAACCATTACAATCACCATACGATGGACCATATCGCGTCATAAGTAGAAACGAAAAAGTGTATCGCGTACAGTTACCTGACAGACAAGCCAACATATCTATAGATCGCTTAAAACCAGCATATATATTGATAGACAATGAATTGCCATCAGAGGAAGTAAATAAAAACACATTAGAGAAAAATGATAATAAAAAAAACAAACAGGTACAGAATAAAATACAGAAAAAAGTAAGGTTTCAAACAAGCAAACCCAGTGACGAAACATATACAACGCGAACTGGACGAATAAGCAAAAGACCCTCTAAATATCGAAATTAGCATTTTTATAATGTAGGTCAATTAATTGAATATAAGTACTAGGTATCGCAGTTGAAACATAGTAAGAATCAAAAAAGGTCGCGAAATTACACCACGTACACCAAATTAATTAAAAAATGGGCACCAACCAGACAAAATAAAAAGTAATTGTTAACGAAAACCTATCAAATGTTGCACAAGTGGACAACAAATTGAATATCATTGGCTGTGTTATGATAGCTACCATAATATTACTTACCATATTGTTAATCTACGCTGGAAAACGAAGGTGTATCAAAAGCATTCGAAAGTGGTTGAAAAAGGAAATAGTGGCAAGTTCGATAGCCACACCGAGCATAAAGGTAGAAACGGTCCAAAAACCGCAAGAATCGCCTAACCCCAAAGTCATTTTTTAAGATAACCTGCTCAGCATCCATCGTCCATTCAAGTCAAATCTCATAAAGTTTAGGTCCCAAATTCCAAGTGACGTTTAACGGTGCAAGTGCTACTTTGTGAAATATGTGAATTATCGTTATATGTGTGTATTCTTAATTGGCGTCACCATGACGAATGCTGTGGACTCCGCAAGGGTGCTAAAATTTTTTATTTTATGGCAGAGCATGTCGTCATGGTGACTACCCTTAACGTCGTAACTTTATATGTATACTAATTAAGTACAATATCAAGACGGCACCTTTAAAAGCCGCACTAGCTTAAGATCAGGTATTGTTAAATATAAGATTTATTCCTCCAAATGACTTTGTATTTCATTATCAAGTAGTAAAATAGTAAAATAAAAATGCATTGTAAGAATTTGTAATAATAGCAACCTTTTGAAGCAATTGTACATTCAAATAAATTGTACACTGCTTATACCATTGCAATTATAGCGTAAAGATATTTAAACTTAGATATGTAAGTCATAACAATGTATAAGGCGTCAATATCAGGTGACGCAATCACGCCAGACATCCGGTTACAACATTGTTATTCAAACCAAATGCTGATTGTAACTTATAAGTAATACTTTTAGCCATAGATGTAATTAATAATACATTTTAGAATAACAGATTTTATTGTAAAAAACCTACAGTTTTTTTAAAAAAAAGGGGAGGAATAGTGTAGGGGCGCTGACGCGGTCGTTTTATATTCCTCGCATGCGCAGCGCCCGGCGAAACCAGTTCGCCCGAAACCGCTTTCCGCTATACACGCGCCGCAAATACAACTTTGTAATATCAGCTTCAGTAAAGACTTATATAGCACGTGACATCTATTTATTTCTCTCCGCACACACTACCCTGGAACACTCACAAAATGTCTAAGGTACATGATGCCCAGTCAGCATCAACAAACCATGTAAATAACTATCACTATCTTTCTTATACACTAAACCATAGCTTTTAGTTTTCTGCAGATATTTCAACAATCTTTTTAAATGTGTCCAATGTTTTTCTTTAAAACAATTATTGTATTGGCTTAAATAACTAACACTATAAGTTATATCTGGTCTTGTTGACACAGAAAGGTACATTAGACTACCAATCAACTGTTGGTAGGGGTATTTTTATCACAATTATTATTCACATATTTATCTAACTTTAAATTAACTTCCATGGGGGTATCTGAGCAATGACAATCTGTCATATTAAATTTATCTAAACTATTATTTATAAATTGCTCTTGGTCAACAGTAATACAGTCTTTTTTCACAGTGACTCTCATGCCTCGACTCTGTTTAATCTGACCAAAATCCTTTATTTAAAAAATTATAAAGGATTTTGGTCAGATTTTTTATAAGTTCATATTAGTTTGATAGATTTAGTTATAAGTTCAGTCTTTAACTGTACTTAAGAGTTTTTAACCGACTTCTAAAAACGGAGAAGGTTTTCAATTCGGATGTTTGTATTTTTTTTTTATGTTTGTTCGCGCATAACTCCGTCGCTTGCCAACCGATTTGATTGTTGGAAAGGGTATACTTTCCAAATAATCCCATGAAAATTTTATCGAAATCGGACAACTGGTTTTTGAAAAATCAACAAAAATCTAATAATGTATCTACATTGTCTACATTAACGATCTTTTCGTTTACTCCGCATTGCGTTTTTTGTTCGCGAATAACTCCGTCTTTACGAACCGATTTGGAAAATTCTTTTTCGGCACTAAAAAGTGAAAAATAAAAAACTTTTTCCAAAAAAACATAACCGACTTCCAAAAAAACACTACAAAGTGAAAAATGACTTTAATTTCGGAAGTCGGTGGCATAAAACTAAAATACAGATCCAAAGACACCGACTTCCCAAATTAAAGTTATTTTTCACTTACTTACTTACTTAGTGTTTTTTTGGAAGTCGGTTATTTTTTATTGTAAAACGTTTTTTATTACAATTATAAAACACAAAGAAATCATCCACAAATAAAGCTACAAACACTTTGACATTATTATTACACTTTATAAAGAGACAAGGTTCATACTTAGATTTCCTGTAACCTAAACCTAACAAACAAACTTCTTCAATCTTGTTTACCAGGCCCTAGAGATTGCTTGAGACCATAGATTTCTCTTTTTAATTTTAACACTTTATTATGACAATTCTCAAATGAAGAAGAGTACTCAGGTATTTCAGTAAATATATTTTCATTTAGTAAACCATTCAAAAAAGCTGTTGGTACATCAAGGTGATTCATATTAAGGTTGAGCTTAACAGTTAAAGCAAAAAGTAGTCTAAGTGTAGAATACCTTAATACAGGTGAGAAAGTTTCAGTAGTCAATACCTTTCTTCTGGGTAAAACCCTTTGGAACAAGCCTTGCTTTGTACCGCACATCACCATCACTATTGTATTTTTTTTGAACACCCACCTGTTTTTCGCCACTGTACCATCCTTTCGTCTGTCCACAAGCTCCCAAGTGTCATTGTCCTTAAAAGATTTCAACTCTTCCTTCATTGCACATTGCCACTGCACTTTCTCAGCTTCATCTAGTGAAATCTGCTCACCTGTCACATCTTCCACACACATATTGGAATAACCATAGTATTTTGGTTTCATTATTGTACGCTTCTTTGGAAGATCCAAAACCTGTGACTGAGCCACAAGTTGTATCAGTGAATCAGAAGACAGTTTCTGTCTTCTGATTCACTTGATGTTTCATCAGGAACATAAGTTGCATCCCTCGCATCATCTTCTATCACATCTGTGTTATCAAAACTTACTGTTCTCTGTGCACTCTGGTGGCTGTTGGTCCTCTATCAGTACAGTTGCTGACGATCTGCTATTGGTGTCCTGCATGACTACCATATCTCTAGCAACAATTATCTTCTGTGACTGTGGGTCAAACAGTCGGCAACCTTTGGTATTATCTGAGTAACCAACTACGAACATATGGTTTACCTTCTTATCCCACTTTTTACGCTTGTACTTGGGCACATGGACCATCACTGGGCTGCCAAAGATTCGCAAATGACTAACATTTGGCTTTTTGCCCGTCCATACTTCATAAGGTGTAATATCCCTATCTTGGCTTGCTGCTGGCGATCTATTCTTTAAATATGTAGTTGTGTTAACAGCCTCTGCCCAGACCTTTTTTTCAAAATTCATCTGTTTCTGTTTCAAGCGGCCCACAAACATCTGAGTGTATGATTTCTAAAATTCTATTTGCCCGTTTTCTTTGAGCGTTGAAAGGTAGTCTTGACTGCTTGGCTTTTATACAAAATTCACAATTATGTTCTATGTTTATGTTTCCTTCTAATTTTATTCCATCAGCCACTTTCATAAGATTTTGTAATACTTGTTTTCCTGGATGGCCAAGTCTCCTGTGCGATTCCATGGCTGTTCCTCTTTGCTTTGCCAGTAGAGAACTTTCTTCATTTGTTTTATTAATTTTTATGTAATATAAGCCATTTTCTTTATTCCACACAGGACTAACTGGTTCTCTTTGTATTATTTTTACTTCTTTTTCAATGAATTGTACCATTCCATTTGCTTTTGTAATTGAACTGACAAATATTAGGTTCTGAGTCAAGTCTGGCACATACAGAGCCTGTACCAAAACACATTTATCACTTTTTACTGTCCCTTTTCCTTTCGAATACATTGAGCTGTTGTTAGCAGTTGCTATTTGCGTTCGGTGGATCTGAAAATGATCTTCTGTTTTTGTCAAAAATACTGATTCTTTTTCTGTGCTCCTCTTCCGAAAGAAACAGTTTTCTTATTTATAGTTGGTTTTCTTACGTATTTTACATGTATTTGTTTATCCTTGCATTCCTCACCTAGATGCGTTTTCTTACATATGCTGCATGCTTTAAATGGGGATTTTAGGTAACCAACTTTACCACATTGAAAGCATTTTATGTTCTTTACTTTATTTTTGTGATGACTTGCTCTATAGAGTAAGTGGCTTATAAGCCACTGGTTCTATTTCTATTACATGGCCCTCATGTCTTTTTTCTTCGGATAGTCATCGATTTGTCAATTTTGCCAATGTTTTATTGTTATCGGGTGTAGATTCCCATGCTGTTACAAAGTCGTCATTCGTTTCTTGTGTTCGGGCATCATCAACGCTGTTTTTTCCAATTTTGAATTTCATTGTAGAATCTTAGTGTATACAGTGTACTTACTGTTATTTTTGTCTGCGTATTGTAAAAAGGAGTGTCGTTTTAACATGGGTAAAAGAAAAAATAAGACAAAAGATCCGGATAAAATACGAAAGGCGATACGACGCCTTGAACATCGGTTAATGCAAAACGATAGTAGTTTTGATGGTGAGTAGTACAATACAATATTGCAGTGTCTTATTATCCAATTATGTAGGTATAGAACCTAATATGTGGCGTTAAATAACAAATTCATATTAAGATGGTGTTAATTTTTACCTACTGTGATACCTAAGGGTGTTACCACACCAATCGAGCGATCGTCGATCGATGGTAGAATGGATTAGTCGACGTCGATCGATAGTTTCTACCACACCAATCGATCGATAACCGATAGATGCCATCGATCGATGGTAGAATGGATTGGTCGACGTCGATTGATGGTAGAATGGATAAGTCGACGTCGATCGAGCTGCCTGAGCTCCCCAGCGCTGGCACGTGCCCCGCGCCCCGTACCACGCGCCCCGCGTGCTTCCTACGTGGCCTGCTTGTATTTATGTGTTCAGTTGTGTGACGCTCGCGGTCGGTACTTACCGATTTTGGTGTCAAATAAAAGAGGAGAGGACATAATTAAGAATAAGAATGGTGAAAATGTCGTCCGAAAGTCGTTTATTTAACAATACTTGTATTGCCATGTAATCCTCCCATCTTTTGAACAAAAATATTCAGCGAACTCTTCTCTCACTAGTTCAGCTGGAGTTGGTAAACTGTAGAACTGTACAGATGACCGAATTTCTGGCGGTTGTATTATTTCGGAATCTGCACTTTGATTTATGTTATTTGAATAGCGCAATTCTAAATTTCTATAACTCTCACAATTCCTTCTTAATAGTTATGAAGATAAGTCGTAGCTAACACTATGTTTTCCACATTTTTCGGCTGAAGATGAAAAGGCTTTCAAAGACAGCGAAATACTGCACTTAAAATGCCGAACGTACTTTCTACTATTCGGCGAGCCCTGCTCAACCTATAGTTAAAAATTCGCACCTTTGATCCTTTTTCCCCTAATTCTAGGAATGGCTTCATTAAATTTTCTGAAATAGGAAAGGCATTGTCACCTATAAAAACATATGGTGTCAGACAATTTCTTCCAGGTAACACACTTTCTTTTGGGATTCCTCGTAGATTCATGGAATTCAAAATAGTATTTCCAAATACACCACCGTCAGAAATGCGACCTTGGCACCCAATATCGCAGTACATAAAATTGTAATTCGCATCCACTACAGCCATTAGGACAATACTGTGAACTCCCTTGTAGTTAAAGTATGTGCTCCCACTGTTATTTGGAGCACGCATATTTATATGTTTCCCATCTATTGCACCCAGACAGTGAGGAAAATTCCACAACTGTTCAAAATCTCTTGCAATGTCGAGCCATCCTTCTTCCGTGCTTGGCACCTGTAAAATAAAAAATTCAAAATATATTGAATACGAGCTTCAACCCGCGACTTTACTCGCGTAACTTAAGTCAGTTTATACAATATTGCTTTTAAATTACAGCCTAATAGTTTTCCGCCCGCGACTTCGCCCACGTCGAGTTCGGTTATATCGCGTTTCCAAGAGAACTCTTCAAAAGTCCGGGATAAAAACTATCCTATGTTCTTTCTCAAGGTCAACTCAATCTCTGTACCATGTTTCATTAAAATCAGTTCAGTGGTTTAGACGTGAAAGCGTAACAGACAGACAGAGTTACTTTCGCATTTATAATATTAGTAGGGATGTGTTATTCTACTGTATGCTGTAAAGTTCCATCAAATTCAGTTTAGTATTTTTGGGTGAAAATGAAACAAACATTCATATACATATACATCCTCTCAAATTTTCTCAATCCTCCCAAACTTTCACAAAATCCTCACAAACTTTTATAATATTGAAAGGATCTGTTTCAGGTAAATTCACAAACATCTGAGTCAGGGATGGAGAGTTCCATTGATGGTGAAGGACCTCGTAAAAAGCGCCTCAAACCAAATGATGCCGCTATAGAAAAAACGTTGTAGATGGTTGATTCTTTGATTCGCAATAGAAAAGATGTTGATGAGTATGCATTATTTGGAGAACAAATAGCATTTAAATTGAGGTCACTAAAGACAGACTACGCGCGGATTACCGTGCAGCATCATATAAATAACATAATTTACGAAGCTCAACTTGGTAAATATGACTATCCAGAAACTCAAAATCAAGGTTACTTCACCACGCTATATTCTACAGATGTACAATCTTCAAATCAATCCAACCTTCCATCCACTTCTCCATACGCAAGAGATTCAATTGGAAATAACTTTTCGCCGGATAATACAACAGTACAGTCATTGGATAATTTCGAAGATCTCTCATCTGACATGCATGAAAATTAAACAATGTTTTTATATGGTTACTGTTTTTCTGAAAGATTTTTAATAAACCTGAAATACTATGTATATTTTTTATTTCCTCTAGCTTGTGTTAGAGATACATGACTGAAGGTAGTACTATTATTTATTCTGTGACTGAAGCCGAGTATCTTCTTCAGAACTCTATTCATTGTAATAAAAACTTGTCCAAGAATACTTACTTTTATGTAATCCTTGAGAGATCATATAAGCGCATTACATACTTCTGGAACTATACAAGAAATACTTTGTTGTGAAACTTTAAACGTTAACACTAGACTTTGATATGAATCACCACTGGCCAGAAATCGGAGTGTTATAAGTAACCGATTTTTAGGTGAAATTGATTGTCTGTAATTGGTATCCAATTTTGCAATTGAAGGAGTCACCATATTTAAGAGATTTTCAATATCACTGTTACTCATTCGAAAAGCATCCAAAAAACTACTGTTTAAAATGTAATTTGCAGAATGTAAGCGATCTTTGGCTTTAAAAAACGGTCGCATCCAAAGTGTTCTGCGTTTGCGTGTCCGTAATAATAGTACGAGCAGCATCGTACTGGCCTACAACAACGCGTCCTCTTGTCAATACATTTCGAAAGAAGCTGATGGAATATAGCCGGGGTTAATCGATCTACGTCGACCGATGCCGTCGACCGATGCCATCGACCGGCAATCGATCGATTGGTTAGTCGACCGGTATCCGTCGATCAATTAAAGCTACCACACCAATCGATCAACGTCGACCGATGTCGATCGATGGCATCGATCGACTATCGATCGATTGGTGTGGTAACACCCTAACGTTGCTGAACGTTAGTTTTGGTTCCTGCTTATGAAGTTATGTCACAATGTCGCATACCAACGACACGTTATCGGTCAACAACAATAGATAATCAATTGTGTCTCATTAAGACGGGACGCGAGATGTAATAATAAAACTTTTTCCCATTCTATTTTGTTAAATTATAAAATTAAATACTGGGTTTCCTATTCGTTAAAGTTGTTATGAAAACAAGCAGGTACATGGTAAAGAGTACCAGTATTTTAATGTCATAATTTGGCGATGTAAGATCATATTATTAATATCACAGAATAGAACCACGACGCGATTGTGGTCAATTCTTTATTCATGTATCCTCAGAGTTGTGATTTCAACCGATATTCTACTTGTTGTTCTTAACCTAGTGTTTACAGTCATTATAAGGTACCCTGATGCGATTGTGGTCTTTTACTCAAAAATTAATACACATTTATGGAGTTGTGATGTAATTGTGGCCGAATACTGTTAGGGTTCCGTATTTATATTACTCGACAATAAATATCTTACCGATATTTGTGTTACCCTAGCGTAATCTTTAATCCTTACAGATTATGAATCAGACAATTCACATTATTCGGGTCACACCTCCCAGTCAATCGTATTAATACCTCAGGAGATAGATGACAATTGAACCAATTATTGGAATTACATCTAGTATAGAACCAGATAATAGGAATACTGGATTGAGCGTACAGACCAGCGAATCAGGTGAATTACCACCAGAGGTTCCTGCATTATCGGCCGATATAATGGAAGCCCTTTTTTTTTTTTTTTTTTTTTTTGGGTGGGAAATCATCAAATAACTTCTCCCGGGCGGAGCGGGAGGGCGTGTCAGACTTTTACTGACTAAAACCCACCCGTGTTCCTTCCGTTGCCTGTGTGCCAGGGCCACGATATCCCTTTCGGACAAACTCGCAACCCCGGCAGGCATTGGTCCTAACGGACCCCGTCAGTTTGTGCTGACATCTCTTTGAGGCGCGCGTGGAACACAACGCGCCGTCGACCCGGGCCTGGTCCTTATCGGACGGCGAGCTACCCATCGCTCACCGTCCGCAGGCCCGCGCCTACGGTGGCCGGAAATCGGCTTGCGACTCCCGACGCCCGGGGCGTCTCCTGCGGCGACTAGGGGCATGAGGGCGTGAACCTTGTCTCACCCTCACGCGTTCCGCCTCCTCCTTCGCTAGCATAACTGCTTCGCAGAAGGAGGTGACGGCCTCCCATGCACTCTCGCTCCGAACCATGGCCTGAACCAGGCCCGGACGCGAGAGATCGCCGCCGCCGATCGCCTCCGTGAGGACACGGCGGTGCTCCGCCCAAGCTGGGCAGACCTCCACCGTATGCTCCACCGTGTCCTCAGGGCGATCCACACAGTGGTGACACCCGGGCGTTTCCTCCCGCTTAATCCTAAACAGGAACCTCCCGAAACATCCATGTCCGGTGAGGACCTGCGTCAGGCGGAAGGTGAGGACGCCGTGGCGCCTCTCCAGCCACTCCTCAAAGAGGGGACTTATCGCCACAATTGTGGCGTGCCCAGCGCTGGGTTGCGACAATCGCACTCTCCATGTCGCCATGAGATCCCTCCGGAGCTCCGTCCGCTGTGCCGCAATTTCTTGCGGCAGCGGAGTTATGCCCCGGAGTTTCGCCTCTTCGCGCCACACCCAAATGTGCGCGAGGACTTTCGCCTCCAGATCCCATGGCGGCAATCCGGCAAGGAGGCTCGCCGCCTCACGGGAGACCGTGCGGTATCCCCGTACCATCCTGATGGCCATGACCCTTTGGGACGCGTTCAACCGCTGTGCTGGTCGCAGCCTCAGAGAACGCGCCCACACCGGTGCCCCGTAAAGGGCCATGGACCGCACGATCCCCGCGTAGAGCCTCCGGCAGGAGGCGTTTGGACCCCCTAGATTGGGCAGGAGCCGCTTCAAAGCAGCCCCGGCCCGCTCCAGTCTGGGAGCCAAACGTCGAAAATGCTCCACGAAGTTCCACCGGCTATCGAGGACGTGCCGCCAGTTCGGCCGCCGCCTGATGCGAACTCCCTTGTGCCAGGACTAGCGTGTCGTCAGCGTAGCAGACTACGCTGACGCCACTAGGGAGGTCGGCGCGCAGCACCCAGTCGTACCCGATGTCCCACAGATGCGGCCCCAGGACCGATCCCTGTGGGACACCGCACGACATCTCTCGCCGGTTCCACTCTCCGTGGTGACCGGGGTAGATGACGGCCCTGTCCGTCAAATAGGCCTCGACCACACGACAGAGGTAGGTCGGCATCCGGTGATACCGAAGTGCCTCCCTAATGCAACTCCAGGGCAAGGTATTGAAGGCATTGGCGATGTCAAGAGACACCGCCAAGACGACCCCACCCCGGGCAACAGCATCCCCCGTCGTGAGGGCTCGAACGCGCATGATGGCATCCACCGTAGAGCGCCCCTTACGGAAACCAAACTGGCTCTCCGCCAAATCCGGCCCCACCCGCACCAGCCGCCCGACAAGGCGGTCTGCAATTACTCTTTCAAAGAGCTTGCCCACCTCGTCGAGCAGCACGATGGGCCGGTAAGCGGACGGAGAGTCCGCCGGGCGCCCTGGTTTCTTTATGAGGACCAGTTTCCCCGTCTTCCAACGAAGTGGAAACTGGCCCCTCTCCAAGCATGCGCTTAGGAGCCCCCTTAGTCGAGGCCCGAGAGCCTCTAAAGCCAGAACCCAGGCTTTTCCAGGCAAGCCATCGGGTCCTGGGGCGGTATTCTTGGCATTCAGCCTACGTACCGCCACTCTCAGATCTACCTCGGTCACCTCTGGAGCATCGTCGTCGTCGGTCTGGTCCGCATCTGACACCGCAGGAGGCGGAGCCATGGGCGGGGAGTATGTTCCCCTCGCGAAGGGAACAGAGCGCTCACCACGTCCTCCACGAGCTGGGGCCGGAGACTCTGCGTCAGCGGGGGAGCCCATGGGCGGAGTTTATCTCGCACCCATTTGTAGGGGCGTCCCCACGGGTCTCTGTTGAGAGTCTCCAGCGTCTCCTCGCGGGCCAGTCCTCTGGCCCGCTGGATCTCTGCTCGGAGGGCAGTCTTCGCTGCTCTGTACCCCTCGTATAGCTCCGCCTGAATGGCTTCCGTATCCGGAGGGCGGACACGGAGCCTGCGGTGCCTGGAGTACCGGTGGCGCGCAGCAACGCACGCCTCGCGTAAAGCGGTCAGCTCACGCGACCACCAGTACACCTGGCGCCGGGCACGTCCGGGCTGGACCCGGGGCATTGCCACGTCACATATTTCGGACATGGCCTCCCGGAACCACTCCGCCTCGTCATTGATGTCGGCAGGCCTGTCCGGTGATGACACCCAGGCCTGCACGATCGTGGCTTCCAGGAGGAGCTCCCGGTCCAGCTGCTTCAGCGCCCACCGCGGACCACTCGGGGTCTGTCGGACCGGCGCGCCCGAGGTCTGGGCGGAGACGTCAAACCGGATGTACCGGTGATCGGAATAGGTCTCCACCCCCTCCATGACGCGCCAGTCGATGACACGCGGTGACAGAGCGGGGCTGGCGAACGAGATGTCCACCACTGATTCACCCCGCATCCGCACACACGTGGGGACAGAACCCCGGTTTAGGACGACCAGGCCTGTCTCCAGAGCCCAGTCCTCCACCATCCTGCCCCGTGTGTCCGTATACCGGGAACCCCAAGCCACGTTCTTGGCATTGAAGCCCCCGAGGACGATCACTGGGAGGGGATGGTACCCGACGACGACGATTCTTAACTCCCCAAGGGAGTTGTGGAACTCGGCGAGAGTTCGGTTCGGGGAGAAGTATACTCCCACCACGACAATCTCCCCGAACCGTGCTGCCACGCAACCCCCTCCCCTCTTGACGGCCTCAAGGGACGGGGTACCGGCGGCGGCCGACGAAATAATGGTCACTGAGCCGCTCAGGTCCTCCACCCAGTCGTCCCTGGGCGGGACAAAGTACGGCTCAGCGACCACGGCGATGTTAATCGACCACTGCGCCATGCTCTGGAGCAAGAGATCCTGAGCGGCGGCGCAGTGGTTGATGTTCGCCTGGAGGAGGCGTAATGGCGCCATTTATTGGCACTCCATTTCAGCCCCCTCCTGGGCCCCCTGTGAAGGCCCTGCCGCGGTGTTAGCGGCGGCAGCGACGACGGTGGTGGCGGCAACGGCGGCGGCATAATGGAAGCCCTAGGAGAACCTAAATATAAAATTGAGAACTACGACCCTAAAATCAAAAATGAGATATCTGAACGTTGGGGTAGAATAGTAGCTGAAGGATTGAGTAAGGAATCAGTTCAAAAGTTTATGGAAAACGTTTGTTTCCCGGAGAACCTGAAATTACTCAAAGCCCCTGAACTTAATCCAGAAATCTCGGCAGTTGTATCATAATCAACGAAAAATAGGGACAAACGTCTTGAGAAGGCCCAGAACCATTTGGGAAAAACCTATGCACAAAATTTGCTTGCCCAGTTTTCAATAATATTTTGTCGAAAATATGGTCAAAATGAAGACACACATATGAGAACATCATTAGTGGCTTCCGAGCAACAGGGTTATATCCCTTTAATCCAAATATTTTGCCTGAAAGCGCTTTCGCACCCTCAGTGTTAAAGAAACAACAGGCACCTCTAAATGAAGATAGAAGTGAACTTCAAGAAGAAAAAAAAGAAGAAGAAACGAAGAAAGAAAAGAAGAAGTGAAGATTCATCTTGTGATATATTATATATCCAATGGCAGTTACCAATAAGGAGCTCGAACGTTTGAATGTTCGGCAGGCAACCCCTACCACTGCATACTTAACACAAGACGTCTCACTCTCACCGTCTCTGATTGAAAGTTTGAACACTTTTGACGTAGAGTTTTCTGCTCTACAAGTCACTTCACCGCGTTTACTGATTGAGTGTTCATCTCCACATGTCACATCACCGCGCTAAGCAGTTGTTTGGCCTGCTCCTGAACACACTCCACAGCATTCTCGTATTATAAGTCCAACGCCACGAGTTACTCCTTCAGACTCAAGTAGTTGAAATATAGGGTATTCAGATCTTATCATTCAGATCTGAATACCCTATATTTCACAGTTCAACCATTCGAGTATCCCTATGACTATTCGACATTCAGAATCCTCTATTCAAACGAATGTTAATTGTATTCAGAATCATCTATTCAAAGTGACTGTTGCATTCAGATCGAAATGAGACATCTATTCAGGATCGTTTATACTAATCTTACTATCGTTTATAATACTCCATTCGGAATTAAACTTCTACTATTGGGATTTTATTCTATGATGGTGTATATTTATTACTGAGAGTTACCTATTAGGTATTTATAAGTTACATGTAGGTATTTCCTTCCCTTGCAGGGAGACAAAATTTTCATTTAGTAATGTATGATGCAGTGATGTGAATTTATTATGGGTTAATGTGGTCTCTGAGTATAATACAAATACCAACATCGTTTAAAAATCTTATTCATAATCAGTTGCTAAGCACGACTGATTGTTTACATAACAAACACATTCCCATTCCCGTAAAGGAAGCAGATCGTATTCTTTTCTACCCATCGTGTGCCTCATAGCTATAAAGTTATAATTATTAATTTACATCAGAAATCAGCATGTAGTATTTCGATTAAACCAATATACCACATTCCTAATGTATACCTACGACTACGACAAATGAATAGGTTTACATTATGAGTACAGACTCATGTCATGACTTGTTATTGTTCATACAATAACAAGTATGGGTATGTGTATAAAATGTAAGTGTACCCTATCATAAAGAAGTGTTAAGTAATTTTAATTCATGTGTAACTAAGTATTTGTCTATTTGTTTGTTTGTCTATAAAACAGCTGAAATATAATTATAATAATCTTTCTTTATTCATGAATATGAGACAACCATACGGAGTTTGAATTGATTGTTTATTCACATTTTTTTATGCAATTTGCTTAAAATATCCTTAACACATTTATAAATATCATCATTAAATACATTCCCCACAACATGTTGGACACATATATTGGCATTACAATCACATGGTGAATTTGTGAATTCTTCCGCGTCAAAAACTTGTATTCGTATTATTTTACTACGATGACCGGTTGATGGTTTCTGTATGTATGAGTAAACAACATCACTTCTTCGTCTTTTATTATTGTTACTGTTGTTACTATTGCTGCAAGGTGGTGTTTCCTCAAATTGAAATGGTTGAAATGGTGTTTCTCTTTCCAAATAGTTGACCACTTTTTGACGTAGGGCTTGTTCAGTAGGAATTGGTGAGTATGAAGAATTAGTGGGGAAAATATCGCTGGACATCTGAAACAAAGAAGTAGATATTAATTAAATAATACTTAAATTACAAGTTAACGAAGACAAATGAACTATCCTAGAATAGACCCCTGTGAAAATATTAAAAATTCATTTATAATACACATTTTAATATTTTTATTAATAAGTAATTTAAAATACTTTTTGATATTTTACTTACCGACATCGCAGAGCAGATAAGTCAATTCGAATGATTTTTTTTGGTATCTTGGATTGATTTATATAGGTAGTAATCCATTTTTTTTTGTCATTAAGGTTCATTTTAATTTTGTTTTTATGTATGTAAAGTAATCCGAAACTGACGGCTCCTCTTGCCTCCATATGACTAGGAATTATTGACACGTACACAAAGATGGATTTCAATCTCCAGACGAGCGTTATAATCGCTGCGTTTTAAACGCTGGATTCTGACTCGTCACATCTCCAAACTTTGTTTTTTTTTCTAAGTAAGTATAAAATTTACTCTTGTTGATTTAAGTAAGTACCTACATAAAATTCAAAATCGCTTATCATTCGTCTTATATAAAACGCTGTAAACTTAAAACCGCTACGATTTGTACGCTCGTGTAGGTAATTGACAATTTTTGCAAGTATGCAGTTTTACAAATTTGGATTGAATGATGTGATTTTAGGGCTATAAAAACGCATCGCAAATTAGTCTCCGGCACAATTCCTCTCTGGAACGAATCCTCTCTGCAAGGAATCAACGCTCCGAGCTCCTAATCAAGCTACCTGTCTCCTAAGCAAGCATCAATCAAGAATGTAAGTACCTATTCATAATCATATCTAACTATTGAATAGTCAGAATCATGTATTAATTGATTTATTCAAGTATTAAAATGTTAACCGTCAATAGTTAGCACGCTTAGCTCAGAGGATTCGATTCCTGCACAAAATCAAACGATATTTGTATCTGTTAATTATTTATCTTTGTCACGATCAGTTACTTTTCAAATGTAGGAATTATGAAGGAAATGGATTGATTGCAATGCACTAATATTTAATTATTTGTTTTTTGTTCACAGGTCGAAACTACTTAACAACGACCTTTTCCTCTCCAGCGATGACTCTGAACAAGAGGCGAAGTCGAAGAGGAAGACTGAAGAAAGAAAAACGAAGCGGGAAAGGTCCAGCAAGTTGAGCGAAGAGTCGACAAGCGCGAAAAAATCGAAGCCGATCATTTCACCAGTATCACCGCCAGCTCGAGTTACAGCTGGTGAATTATTCGGTGAAGACAGTGATATTGAAGAAAGCGTCATCCCAACACAGAGATCCCACAAAACTGGTAATATACCACCACTATACTCATATTTTACTAGAAGGATGGCCAAGGGATATTCTCGACAGATAAGTGAGACTAAAGAAGGAAAATATTATGTTGAAGTGAAAATTTACAATACGGAAGAAATAAAAAAAATTATGCCTATAAATAGATGGCGCTCGGCCATAACTACCATTAAGACGAAATTAGGCGAAAATAAAGAATCTTGGGCCCACATAAAGGAGTTTGTTAAAGCAACTCAAAATGATTTTAAAAACTGTGCTATCACCCACATGGGTGCCTATGATTAACTAGGTGTCAGTCGATATTTGCTTATATACTTACTTTAAATTGTATCTTCTTTTAATTTTTAATTGTATTTACCTACATACATAATATGTCTTATTAATACTATATTTTATAAGTATGATGTTGCAGTATTAATAAATATTGTATAAGTAATCTCGTCATTGGTTTTCTTTTTTACAGTTACACACCTCAACAGCAAACCGAGATCTAGAAAGTCAATAACCTGTCATAAATGTAAAATTGAAATACCAGAAAATCAGTATTCCTATCATATGAGAACGAATATACACAAAGCAAATTGTTTATTGAATACCAAGTTCACAGATATTCATATTATTGCAACAGCATTCAAAAACAGATTAATGACATACAGATTGAATGTCACTCGGGAAGACGAGTACCTCAGTGTAGAGGCGTTCCTGGGTGATCATCTAATAAATATAACAGAATTGATAAATATGTCACTTAATGAACACAATTGCATAAAATTGAGTTTTGAATTGTTTGCCTATTTTATGTTATCAAAATCAGACGAACAACAATTAAAGTCGTTTAATACCAAATATGAAATTTTAAATAAGAACACTGATTTGAATGAATTATTAACCAAAGTAATAAACAAACTAAATAATAAATTAACCGAGTTCCAGCACTGTCAATCTGGTTGGACATTTATTTCTATGAGTCATCTCGAAATTAATATAAACAAGTATTCCCCTATGAGAGGTGGGTCTTATATAGAACTGCCGTCAGCTATTAAGCACACGAAAAGTTGTATAAATATAAAAAATAATGATAATTGTTGTTTACTATGGAGTATAGTTGCTGGATTATACCCAGCTAAAAATAATGTTTGCAGAACAAGTTCATACCCCCATTATACCTCTGTTTTAAATATTGAGGGAATGTCATTTCCTCCTACGATAAATGATATTAAAACGTTAGAAAAAAATAATTCCAACATCAGTTTAAATATATACGGTATACAAAATAATATTGTGACTGGACCTCTTTATATAACACTAAATAGAAGAAAAAATCATTTTAATTTACTTTATATAGAAAAAAAATCTATCGGACACTACTGTCTAATTAAAGATTTAATACGTCTAGTGCGACGTCAAGTGACTCGTTCTAAAGGAAAACTTTATTTATGTGATGCATGTCTACAACTATTTAGTAACGAAAATAGACACAAGACTCATAACTGCTCTAAGATTTTGACTATATTACCTGAACACAATTCTGTACTAAAGTTCAAACATTATGAGAGACAGCAAAAAATTAATTTCATAATTTATGCTGATTTTGAATGTATGTTAATAGACTATAGTGAAAGTAACTCTTTGAATACTCAGAAACTAAAAACACACCAACCTTCATGTTTCGCTTATTATATATGTTGCGCACATAATGATCAATTAAACAAGTATGTTACATATCGAGGTATAGATTGCGTAGAAATATTTGTTAAATATTTAATAAAAGACGTTAAATATATACATAACATTTTAAGTAGTAAAAAGCCAATGACTCCATTATCAGCAGAACAAGAGATGGATTATCGAAATTCGACTACATGTCACATATGCAAACAATTATTACTGAATGATAAAGTCCGAGATCATGATCATATTACATCCGAGTATCGTGGGGCAGCGCACTCGCATTGTAATTTGATGTATAGAGTTTGTTCATTCATTCCTGTTGTCTTTCATAATTTGTCTGGATATGACTCACATTTATTCATTGAAGAATTAGCAAAGTATGAAGTTTCTATTAATATAATACCGAAAACTAAAGAAAAATACCTTTCAATAATAAAACTAATAAATACAGAAAAAAACAATCAACCTATACAAATAAAGTTTATTGATTCCTTTCAATTTCTTAGTTCTAGTCTAGATGCACTAAGTAAAAGTTTATCAGAAAACGATTTTTTAAACTTATCAAGAGAGTTTACTGATAAAAGACAATTTGATTTAATGCGAAAAAAAGGTGTTTATCCATATGACTATATTGATTCTTGGTCTAAATTTGATGAGACGAAACTTCCCTTAAAGTATCATTTTTATAACAGTCTATGCGAAAAACATATAACTAATGAAGAATATTTACACGCTCAAACAGTTTGGAATACATTCGAAATAAAATCTCTTGGTGAATATACAGATTTATACATAAAATGTGATGTGCTTTTACTATGTGATATATTTGAACAATTTAGAAAAACAAGTTTACATTACTATAAGTTGGATCCGGCTTATTATGTAACATCACCGAGCTTAAGTTGGGATGCAATGCTTCTATATACCGACACTGAACTTGAGTTGATAAGTGATTTACAAATGTACGAGTTATTAGAAAAAGGAATTCGTGGTGGGCTAGCACAATGTACTCTACGTCATGCTGTAGCAAACAATAAATATTTACCGTATTTTAATGAGCTCGAACCAAGTAGTTATTTAATATATCTTGATTGTAATAATCTATATGGCTATGCTATGATGAAGAAACTTCCTATAAAAGAATTTAAGTTCTTGAGTCTGAAAGAAATTAGCAAGTTTGATGTAAATGATGTGTCAGATGATAGTGATTATGGTTATATTTTGGAAGTAGACTTAAATTATCCAAATTATTTACATTACAAGCATAAAGACTTACCTTTTGCAGTGGATAAAATAGTACCTCCTTATGGAAAAACATTAAAATTGGTTGCAAATCTCTATGATAAGCAAAAGTATGTAATTCATTATGTTCACTTGAAAGAATGTTTGAAAAAAGGTCTGATTTTAATAAAGATTCATCGTATAATTAGCTTCAGGCAAGAATGCTTTCTCAAAAAATACATTGATCTGAATACTAGGCTTCGTCAAAATTCCAAAACTGCTTTCGAGAAGGACTTTTTCAAATTATTGAATAATGCCATATTCGGAAAAACTATCGAAAATAAACGTAAGCAAGCCGATGTAAAATTAGTAACAAAGTGGACAGATACCAGAAATAAAACAAATAAGCATCTTGGCGCTGAAAAATTGATATGTAAACCAAATTTAAAAAGTGTATCAATTTTTTCAGAAAATTTCGTAGCTGTGGAATTGTACCGGGAAAAGGTTGTTTTAGATAGACCTATTTATATTGGATTTACCGTTTTGGAATATTCGAAGCAACATTTATACCAATTTCATTATGACTTTATTAAAAATAAATACGAAAATAATGCTGAGTTGTGCTATACAGATACTGATAGCCTATTATATTTAATTTATACAGATGATTTTTATCATGATATGCATGATGATCTTACCAAGTTTGATACCAGTAATTTTGGAATGAATAATCCATATCACATACCGCAACTTAATGCTAAAATTCCTGGATTATGGAAACATGAGGTTGGTGACGATTTAATCACAGAATTTACCGGTTTAAGAGCTAAATTATATTTTATAGACAGTGTGAAGACTGAAATTAAAAAAGCTAAAGGTGTTTCTAAGTATGTAACTTGTAACCTAAAATTGAATGATTATAACAATGTACTTCTGACAAATAAAGCGCATAGATGTAAAATGAATATGATAAAATCAATTAAACATGTTTTATACACTCAGCAAGTAGATAAACAAGTTTTAGGAAGAAACGATGACAAAGTTCAAGTATTACAGGATCAAATTCATACATTACCCTGGGGGCATTGTGATTCTATGTTTGTAGATTATTCCAGTGATGTATAATCTGTCAATGTGTATTATTTTTATTACTAGTTTTTAACTTTAAGCTATTATTTTATAGCATTAAGTATGATTTAATTTGTTAATAAAGGTACCTATAATTAGGTATATGTAATTACATCAAACTTTGTTTTATTTATTGATCCCTTTAAATACGCATGTCATTTACATTTATTTTACATTTTGACAATGAAGTTCATCAAGCAACCACAGACTTTAGAAGTTAATAATATAAAATTAGAAAATCAAACACGTAAAGTGAAACATAGCGCACTCTTACCAGACACTATTAGATGTATAATATGCGGTCCATCTAACTGTGGGAAAACTAACATAATGCTTAATTTAATATTACATGAAAATGGTCTCAAGTTTAAGCATATTTACTTATACTCGAAGACGGCTTTCCAGCCAAAATATTGTTTTTTGAAACAAGTTATGAGTTACATACCAGGTGCTGACTTCTTTGTCTTCAATGATAATAAAGAAGTCATACACCCAAATGATGCTTTAACTAATGCAGTAATGATTTTTGATGATGTAGCATGCGAAAATCAAATCAATATTCGTAATTACTTTGCAATGGGGAGACACAAACAGATAGATTGTTTTTACTTATCACAAACCTATTCCAAAATACCTAAACAACTTATACGAGATAATGTTAATCTTTTAATAATCTTCAAACAAGACGAGATAAACTTAAAACATATATACAATGAGCACGTAAACACAGATATCGAATGGTTTCAATTTAAAAAACTTTGCTCTGCTATTTGGAAAGACAGATTTGACTTTTTGTTAATTAATAAAGATTGTCCTCTAAATGAGGGTAGATACAGACAAGGGTTTGACATATTTATATACTTTTAGAAAGTGCATATAAATACCAACTCACTGCAGAAAATATACCAATCGAAATCTGATATCTGTAAATAACGGATGGGCCGTTATTAAAAAAAAAAAAGAAAAAACATTATGCAGGTTAATATTAAAGAACAATTGATAAAGTCAGTCGAAAGCATAAAAAATAAAATTAAAACAATGCAAAATGAAGAAGATACAGCTCATTTAAAATTTAAAAAGGTCTTCAAACCAATAACAGATCCACTAGAAACATTAATTAAAGCGAATGATATAATTAAACCAATATTTGACATTTCGAGAGATGACAGTAACTCGCTTGAAAGATTTAGCTCATCAACAGATTACGTTCCAGAGTATGAAAATTTTAAAGAATGCATAAAAATAGATTCAAATGAAGATTCTGAGTGTTATGAAGACGTTCTTCCAAAAAATCCTTTTAAAGATTCTAATGATACACTGATTTCACTAAATAAAGAAGATATGATGGAAATCTATGATAATATGAATGTCCCATTTGGAATACGTAGTGAAAATAAAAAACTGATGATGGGGAATAGCAAGGTTACGTTTTCTCTTGCAAATAAGACCTGTAATTCACCCAAAACAAATATAGTCACTATTGATAAAAGGTCCTATGAATTAACACCAGGTCTAAAGGAACTTTTGGTACGCAGTAAACCTAACCTTAATTTGGTCACTGAACTAGATAAAATTGTCTATAAAGATATGCTTCATAATACACACGCGCATAAACGAGACTTTCATCCTAATGGTCAAATAAAAGGTGATAAAAGTTTAAAATATCGTCAAATTATTAAACCTTTGTTTTTGCAAAATAGTTATGTTCAAGATGATGGACATATAATGAAAACAAAAAGCGGTGGATTTTTACCTAAATTAAAAAAATATAAAAGTAATACCGATTACGTTTACTGGGATGACCCTAATGAACTAATTGAAAGGTTGAAACTTCTAATTGCTTCAAAAAATGCTGGTAATACTAATCATGACAATGAGATTCTATCAATTATAGAAGAGTTAAAAGAAGCTGATATTATAAAAGACTAAAAACCCTTGGAACGTTCTCAGTTATCAAAGTTGAATGCAACATGAATGAACATAAAAATATTAATTCTGTTCGTATAAATCAAACTGATAGTTACATAAGTGTGGAACGAGTTGAGATTAAAAATACTACTGAAGAGCAAATCGAAAAACTTAAAGTTAATATTTGTTTGCAAATAGAAGAACTGAATAAACGGATTTCAATTTTAAACGATAAAGTAAGACATCTTGAAAAAAACATTGTGTTGAAAGAAATTTCAGGAAAATTAAATAAGCATTATGAGCAAAGTAGATGTCATAAATGAAATTCATAAATGTGCTAGAGTTAACTTTCCAAGAAGACAGGTCATACTTAAAGATATCGACGATCTCTGGCAAGCAGATTTAATGGATATGCAAGCAATTTCAAAAGTGAATGGTGGTAACAAATATATACTAGCAATCATAGACACTTTTTCAAAATATGCTTGGACAGTTCCTTTGAAACAAAAAAATAAGCAAGAGGTGTCAAAAGCATTTGAAAGTCTATTGCTTAAAGGACGTGTTCCAAGAAATTTGCAAACTGATCTGGGAAAAGAGTTTTATAATAATAAATTCAAAAATATTGTTATAAAGTACAACATTAATCATTATTCAACGTATTCCACTAAAAAAGCCTCAATTGTTGAAAGATTAATAAGGACATTAAAAAATAAATTATACAAAGAATTTAGTCTTAACGGGAATTATAAATGGATGAATGGAACGCTCATCAAAATTGTATGTGAATACAATAACACTACTCATAGAACTGTGGGACAACCTCCAGCCTCTATAAATCATGAAAATAAAACAGACATACTGAAAAGATATATTCGTATGGCTGAATGTATGAAAAACAGTAATACACTTACTGTTTTTCATACATTCAGAAGTTTAGTGTTGGTGATTTTGTAAGAATAAGTAAATACAAAGGATGTTTTGATAAAGGCTATTATCCTAATTGGTCAACAGAAATATTTAAGATAAAAATAATACAAGAAACTAATCCGATAACTTACTTGTTAGAAGATGCAAGATGTCGACCAATACTAGGAGCGTTTTATGCTCAAGAACTTCAAAAAACCAGCCATCCTGATTTGTACTTAGTTGAAAAAGTATTGAAAAGAAAAGGGAATCAAGTATATGTGAAGTGGCTCGGACTTCCTACTAGCGAGAACAGCTGGATAGATAAAACAAATGTATTTTAAGTGGTAAAACAAATGTATTTAAGCAAATACATATATTTTTCTATTCATTACGTATTTGTTCTTAAAACAAAATAGACCTGTATTTGTACTTATTTAATACGTTTCTATTACTTTGGAGAAAAATAAAGTAATAGCAATGAAAACAACACGAGTTATTATAGACAACAAAAAAACAGTTTCATCTGCATTGAACAAAAACATCAATAAAGTAAAAACAGGAGCTGGTTTTAAGAAAACTCTTAAAAAAATTGTTACCCATACTAAAAAGCACATTACAAAATTAAAACCATCATGTAAGAAAGCATTGATGGAATTAGCATACGCAGCAGCTAAAGAATTCGCATCAGATACACCAATAAAATTACCTAGGATTATACCAGTACCAAAAACTGGAGGATTTCTTCCTTTAGTACCAATATTTGCTGGATTATCCGCTGCTGGTAGTTTAGCAGGAGGTGCTGCCGGTATTTCAAAAGCAATTAATGCATATAAAACAGCTAAGAAGCAATTGCGTGAAGCAGAACGACACAATAAGGAAATGGAGGCATTGTTCATTGGAAGAGGATTACATCTCAACCATTACAAAGATGGTTTAGGCATTTACTTAACAGAGAAAAAAAACTGAAATCTCGGCTACCCAATAGAGCTTTAACCAATATTGATATAATAAAACACTCGAATAATATTCCATTCTTTCGAGGTGTATTTATGAGAGATAAATTACCAGATGAAGTATTGCCGATAGAATGTGGAGTGATCAATCTTGACTCTTCTGAAAACTCTGGTACTCATTGGGTAGCCTATGGCAAGATAAATGATTACGTAGAATATTTTGACAGTTATGGTAACTTAAAACCTCCAAAAGAATTTATGAAATATGTTGGAAATAATATTCAGTATAATTATGAAAACGTTCAGCGTGATCACATGTATAATTGTGGACACTTGTGTTTAAAATTTCTTACGTCATTTTGGAAAGACAATAAAGTATCATAGCAAATTGATGTTTTTTTTTATTCATGTAAATGGATATCCTTGTAACGTAATTAGGACAAGTTATAAAAGTTTATTCTTGATACTCTACGCACATTCATAGATTGCCTGTGATGATAATCACTACTCACATTGAAAATAATAGTTTAGCTAAAATTTAATAATAGTAATACTACCTATTTTGTTTTAACATAGAAACAAGATGTTAGTTTTTAATAAAACACCTATCGTGAGAAGAACATGTAATATTTCACTTCCTATATCCAAAGAAGTCAGACGTGTCAACGCGATAAACATTAAAAGACACATTAAAATTACTAAAGAGAATAAAAGATTTCTCACACATATTGGATTAAAATTAAAATAATAACAACATGCTTCAAATAACAGATTTAGTGCAACATGACAACTCTATTGAAAGTTATGAGATCCATAGCTACAATCCGTATAATACTAGTTTTAAAGAAAATGATGAAATCAGAATACCCATTCATCATCAAGATTTGTATGTATTGCCCTGCAACAGTTCCATTTTTATAGAAGGCTATGCAAGTGTATCTACTAAAGATCCAGCAGGGAAAACAATAAAAAAAGATGTTGATTTTATAAATAATCCAATTTCATATTTGTTTCAAGATATTAGGTATGAAATAAATGGTGTTGAAATCGATCGCAATAAAAATGTTGGTATTACAACAACCTTAAAATCGTATGCCTCTATGAATGAAGGTGAAAGTAAAGCTGCAGCAGTCTGGGGATGGAACTTAGGTGGTACGAAATTAAAAAACGGATATTTCAGTGTTATCGTGCCATTGAACAGAATACTGGGATTTGCAGAAGATTATAACAAAATAATAATCAATTGTAAACATGAACTTATATTACAACGAAGCAGCTCGGCATTGAACTGTGTGCTTCTAGACAAAAATGATAACGTAGAAATAGATATACAAAAAATACAATGGCGTATGCCACATATTAAAGTTTCTGATCGTAATAAATTATTATTGCTTAAAAGCCTGGAGAGAGATCGTTCTATACAGATAGCATTTAGAAATTGGGATTTGTATGAATATCCATTACTACCAAGAACAACTAAACATTCCTGGTCAGTAAAGACAACTTCCCAGCTAGAAAAACCAAGGTTTGTTATATTTGGTTTGCAAACAGCTCGAAAAAATAATAAAACTAAAAGTTCTTCGAAATTTGATCACTGCAATGTAAGCAATATTAAATTATATTTGAATTCTCAATACTATCCGTATGACTCACTTAATCTGAAATTTGATGAAGGTAAATATAGTATATTATATGAAATGTATGCTAATTTTCGTCAGTCGTATTACAACTTTGGCATTGATCCATTGCTTGGCTTAAACCAGTTTAAAGAAATTGCTCCGCTTTTTGTGATTGACTGTTCAAGACAAAACGATTCACTTAAAACTGGGCCAGTTGACGTGCGATTAGAAATTGAATGCTCTGAAGATATTCAAGATAATACATCTGCCTATTGTTTAATAATAAATGATCGACTGTTCGAATACAAGCCACTGAGTAATATTGTGAGAAAACTATCATGAATGCCATCGTAGATATTCAAGGGTTTAAGAGTGAAGGAAACGAGTTTATTCCAAAAGAAATAGCAATAATGTACAAAGGGCATATACAAGTGCTGTTGATAAAACCACCTCGACCATTTTATGACTTGACGAGGAAAGAACGGTTACAAGTGACTTGGATTGAAAAAAACAGAGGAATAAACTGGAACGAAGGCTTTGTACCATATTTGAATTATAAAGCAAACTTTGCCAACTTTTTTAAAACTAAATCTATGAGTATATTTACTAAAGGAAACGAAAAAGTGTCATGGTTAAAAGATATATTCCAAATTAATAATGTATACAATTTAGAAAGTAAAAACTGTCCAAGTTTGGTAGCATTATATAACAATTATTCAGATTCATCTGACATTATAAGTTGTATGCATCATACCAATATATGTGCCTTAAAAAATGTGTTTTGCCTGAATAAATGGTGTGAAGAAAATAAAGTGTTTTGTCAGTAAGATAAGAACGATCCTAGTTTACGTATGAATGATTATTTATAGAATGTTAAACCTACTTATAAATTGAAGTGTGAATCTATAATCTATAAACTTACCTGTATTCTTTAGTGAAAAATGTAAATAATAGTAAGTAAGAAATGTATCATTGCTTTAAAAAAATGTATCTTATCAAAATGTACTTTATATTATTTTTGTAATTATGTAGAAATAAATATTTTAACTTGACCTACTTATCAGTTTTATTTCTTAAACACTAGCAATATTTGTTATAACAGTTACCGCCATCAAAAGTTCATACTGAACAGCTTGTTATAATGAGTAGTTCATATTGAACTGCTCTGTTCATTTACACACACGAACAAATGCTGTTGATGAGTATGCTTACACTTCTACTATACAGCATTTTAATTTTAAAAAATGTTATTGAATAAACAAGTCTTAAATATTGTTAGTAGACCATTTTATGACTTGACGAAGAAATAAGTGGCTTTGATTGAAAAACAGAGACATGGTGAACATTTTGAATAATTAAATATATTATGAGGTTACAGAGGAATAAACTGAAATGATTAAGGGGTCACTTGAATAGTCATAGGAATACTCGAATGGTTGAACTGTGAAATATAGGGTATTCAGATCTGAATGATAAGATCTGAATACCCTATATTTCAACTACTGACTCACACATCAAACCACATCCTTTGCAGTTAACTCCGTCACACACAATATGTCAACCCTCTCAAAGATCGCCGGTTGCTTCTACAAGTGGCTTACAAACTGTAAAAAGACTTGTATGTTATAGCTCATCTACTGATGCTTCCGGCTCTGAACATTCTTCTGATAGTGAAATGATTACCAAATTTATCACAAGACCACTTATTCAACAATGTACATATGCTTCTATTGGTGAAGATAGTTCTGACAGTGAAATTATGACAAGATTCATCACAAGATCACGTGTAGAACAATCGATACGTATTTATTCATCTGACTCGGATTCTGAAGCAAATCATGAAGAAGACATACTGTTGGCTCAAATCTAAGTTTCAACAATTTATTCCTACACCGATCTATGCAATCACCAAAAAAAGACCACGTCGACAAGCTTTGAATTACAAAGGCCAAAGAGTAAGTAAAGATCTATTTAATGATCCGAAAGAAACGAAAAAGAACGTGGATAAATGTGAAGTAGCTAAACTAGCCAAAGGTAAACTAAAAGAAATTAAAAAGAAGGCAGACGATAAGTCATTGTCGTAGGCTCTGTGCCGTACGGTCACTTTCGTTACTCACAACAACTGCGTTTGACCGTAATTCCAGCGTATCACAAACATTTTGCGATCCCAGAATCTTTATCGAGACCGGATTAGTCATGAATACGTACAATTGTGGCGCCTGTGAAGAATCATTATCCGATGGAGCTCACTGCACAGTGTGTAATCAGGAACTACACTTCCACTGTGCAGGAATAACGGAAACCGGATATCGGAAGCTGGGTGACAGAAAGCTAACGTGGCGTTGCAGCAAATGCCACTAATCAACCCCCAGTATCGCCAAGGTTGGAGTCGGGGTCGGTTATCCTCGTGGAAATAAGAGCGCTCGCTGAGAAACTAGCCCGTCTAGAATTTTTAAAGGACGAGATAACTGTGCTACGTACAGAATTTGCTGATCTAAAGTTATCACTTAATGAAACAAACAAGGACCTTTTAAGGAGTTTAACGGGAAGATCAAAGATATGGAAGCACGCCTCAAGCACGTCGAGAAAGTTCAAGAGCAGGTAGACATCCTTCAAAACCGCTTAGACAAACTGGAGGAAGAAAACAACTCTAAAGATCAGTGGACTCGCATAAACAACATCGAGATAAAAGGACTACCACAGAATAATAACGAGAACCTGTTCGAAATCATTGGCAAAATTGGCACCAAAATTGTTTATCCCGTGTCTAAGGCCCAAATCAACTTTATAACGAGAGTACCAACCCGTGAGATAGATAATACGAAACCTATCATAGTGAGTTTCTGCAACAGTTACGTCCTTGCAGGAAACCAACGGATTTATTTTCGTGTAGAAAATAAAGTTATATTTTGAGACGCTCTTTTAAAGTGTGCGCGCAGCGTCGCGTCGCGTCTCGGTCTGAGCTGACCCTTACACGGGTGAAGCCGCGGGGTGCAGCTAGTCTTACTATATATTAGCAAGAACAATGTGACATGTTTTCCCCTTTTTCTCAAAAAAAGCCAATTTCTTGCTAAACTTCTAAATTATCAGTATTTTGTTATGTTTTACATAGTTTTTTTGTTATAATTTACAATACATCGTAGATTTAAACATCGTACAGTTAAAAATATTCGTTTCGTCACAATTATTTTTGGAAATTTTAAAAACGCTCTCCTATAAAGTTTTAATTTCCAAGATAACTTTATTGAAGCAGAGGCGTTGTCACTTTCTACGGTCCACTGAAGACGGCTTATCATAGAGAGTGTGACTTATACAGAATGTTTGGCGCATGGACCGACACAATTTTTTGGGGGGTTGGCAGGGTCATTTGCGAGTTTTCAATTAAAAGACCCGATGTCCTAAGTCTCATGGTTATTAAGATATATATTTTTTTTATTGTTTCCCAAAATTATCCGAAATCTCGCCTTTAAATCGTCATTACTTTATTGTTTATGGTTGTAATTGCACGAAATAGCTTTTATTGTATTCTGCAATGTATTCTCATTCTAAATAGATCATTATTTGATGCAATTGATCTGCAAAGAAGTACTTATGTGCTTCCAAAGTCAATTTTGTTTTAAATGTGTGAAAAATGACAACTTCTAAATTCAGTATTAAAAAAACCAACAGCCATTTTGAACTTGGTTTTATTGTAAAAAGTTCTTTAGCTTATACCTTTCTGACGGTATGCTACATGTCATAGAAATCATTCATTATGTTGTAAAAATAAGGGAAACTAGTTTGTCACTGCCGAATTGCACACAACAATGGAATCGTAAGCGGTTAAAAAGTTTGTCTCTTTCTTGCGCATGATTCTTGTCTTTGTCTAACATTGGTTGTATTGTAAGTTCGGGTCGGGATGTGACCACTTGGTCCAGGTTCAGTCGAGCTCTGAGTATCTGCGCTGTTGGAAGTGCACGTGAATTTCACAAAGTTCCCATTTTTCGTTGAGTTTCGTTTGTTAAATCTTGTTATTGTTATTTCTTGTTGTGTTTTACTGTTGTTTTTTGTTGTGTTTGTCTTCGCTGTTGTTGTTAAAATGCCTACTTTCAGTAACGAAGAGTATGCCTATACATGTTACTTGCGTATGCGTCATCTTCATCATCGACTGCAAACAGGTCAGCGGAGAGGGGATCATTAACCCTTACATGCATATTGTTGCCATATGTAATCATACCGTTTTTCAATTTATAATAGAAAGAGTGAAAGTTATGTGATTCTGAACGAAACGTAACAACTGTCATGTAACCACAGATTATTGAATAAAATAAAAAAAAACTCGGTTTTGGCGCGAATTTTTTGACAGTTTGTATTTATTTTCAACAGAGTTGAAAAAGCTACAGATTACAATTTGTGACTAATTGATTTTTTATTTCGAATTACTGCTGGTGGTACTTTGAGTGAAAACATTGTTGTCGAGTTAGAAAAAAGGTTAGTTATCGATATATTATACAGTTTTTTATGTATTTATTCGGAATGATGCGATATCTTGCTAAATTGCTATGTTGCCAAAAGTCTACATTATGCGTTCACTGCTTATGATTTACTTGCTTTTGAGGATTTTGGTGATGGAGGGTTTTGGGTAATCTTGCAATATTTTTCAGCTTGCTTGACAAAATGCTAGACAAAGACATAGAGGAAATGTTATCAGCATTAGAAGACGGTTACATATCTGAAGACGATAATGATATGGGCGATGATAATGAAATTGATTATTATATGAGCCAAAGGGAATTATTGCACGAGCTGGAGAATGATGATGTCGACTACCATGAAGATGAAAATATCCCAGATGACCCTCCCCTAGTTGCCGAAGAGCATCATGAAGTCCCTTCCACAGAACCTATTCCAGGACCTTCGTCTAGTCAACCAGTTGCAGGTATGATCGGTGTGGCAGCTTGGAGATCACGAAGTAGGGATCTTATATGGAAAAAACGCCATCTGGATTGGAATGAGGATCGCATTCAATTTTTAGGAAACTCAGATCTTTGCTCAGAAGTTGCCCAACTAGAGACTCCATTTGAATTCTTTTCCCAAATTATAAATGAGGATATACTTACCAAAATAATAAATGAGACAAATTTGTATATTACCCAAAAGGCAATTAGCAACTGTCCCCCTGTAAATGCGTTAGAAATTCGCCAGTTTCTTGGTATTATCATATTCATGTCTGTATTCCACTATCCCAGCGTGAGATCTTACTGGTCAAAGTATGGTTTTTCTAACATCATGCAGACAATGACTGTGAATAGATTTGAGAAAATACGATCAGTAATTCACTTCAATGACAATGCAGAACATAAGCCTGTTGGTCATCCTCAACACGATCGTCTTTACAAAATACGACCTCTGGTAGAACATCTCAATACCACATTTACAAGAATTGCCCCATATGATCAGAGGTTGTCACTTGATGAGCAAATGTGTGCTACGAAAGTAGCACATTTTATGAAGCAATATCTCCCCAATAAACCGCATAAGTGGGGCTTCAAGCTGTTCGTTCTATGCTCTCTGTCAGGATATGCATACAACTTTGAAATTTATTCTGGGAAGCATGACCTTGACAATCTGCCAGGCGAACCAGATCTTGGTGCTGTAGGAAACACGGTAATTCGATTGTGCCGCTACGTCCCACGAAGTGCAAACCACATTATTTATTTTGACAATTTTTACACGTCAATTCCCTTACTGCATTACCTTGATAGTCAGGGCATTTATGCTCTGGGTACGATCCAAAGAAACCGTCTTGGTAAAAACTATAAATTACCGACACAAAAAGATTACATGAAAGACTCTGTACCCCGAGGGTCCTATGAAGAGCAAGTCGCCGACTATGAAGGCGTGGACATTTCAGTGACCTGTTGGAAGGATAACAAGCTCGTTACTTTAGCTTCTACATATGTCGGCGCTGAACCAGTAGGTTCAGTAAACAGATATGACAAAAAAGAAAAGAAGACGATCAATATCTTATGCCCGAAAATAATCAAAGATTACAACGCGCATATGGGAGGTGTCGACCTAATGGATAGTTTTTTAGGAAGATATAGGATTAGGATAAAAAGTCGAAAATGGTATATTCGTTTATTTTACCACATGATTGATATGGCTATTATAAACTCATGGGTTTTATATAAAAAAGCCAATATCGAAAGGGGAAACTACAGAAGCCTTAGTTTGGGTGACTACAGATCCGAATTGGCAGAGGCTTTATGTAATTATAAAAAAAATGGCGAAAACAAAAGAGGACGACCCTCTTCCAGTAGTATTGATAAAGAACTGGAAGCAAAGAAACATCGCGGACCTATGAAAGCTGTCCCACCTAAAGATGTTAGGACTGATGGAATTGCTCATAATGAACGAAGATGTGCTTCTAAAAATAGATGCCAACTACCAGGATGCAAGGGTTTCTCACGCACAGAATGCACAAAATGCAAGGTTGCTCTTTGTCATACCTATGATAGAAATTGCTTTGCTGCATTCCATTCATCATAAATAAGTATATACATAGTTATTATATAGTTATATGCATATTGTACCCAAATGGCAACATACTGTTTTTTTTTTTTTAATAAACAAATGAGTTTGACTATGATTTTTTTTATTATTTTTCCCGATATCTGTATATAATAACGTACCTAATAATATTTTTTAAATTAAAAAACAAAAAAACATGCAGGTAAGGGTTAAATACTAAGAATAAGAAGAATAAAAAGAAGAAAACTACGATCAATCCTATCAACGCCAGCATGAGACCCACATCGTATGATCTATTCGGGACCGACAGCGACGACGACGGCCGGGAGGAAACCTCTGCAAGTACCGTAGGTAAAAGAGTCCACCAATACAATTCGTATTATACCCGCAGAGTAGCCAGTGGTATAAGTAAACAGAGTTATGAAGGGAAAAAAGGTAGATTGTTTATAGAATTAAAGATATATGAACACAGCTAGATACAACGTGTAGCGCCTATAAATAGATGGAGGCATGCCATTATTAGTGTAAAAAATCGAACAGATGATGAGGCGCCTGCTTGGAAACATATAAAAGAGTTTTTAAAAGAAACTCATAGAGTTCAAACATTGCCCCATAGATTACGTCAGCAGTTAGTTTTAGTAGTTAGGTATATCTGTTACGGGTAATGCTAGAAGATGGAGCAAACCTAGGTTTACCCGGGTTGACTTAGTATTACCCAAGCTTCTTGGGTAAAGTCCGAATAATAAGTAAAATAAATTTTAATTCGGGGTTTACCCATACTCACCTAGGTCTACCCAACTCTGGCTGGGTAATGTGTTGCGTAATTTTCGAGCCCGTGGCGAAATCGCTTGCACCTACCCGCGTTTCCCCGCCCGCGCCGCTTGCTTAGTGACAAAATTGCGACCGGACAGAGTGCACGTACTTTTCGAGAGCGTTTTGATACAAAATTTCAAGAGTTATTCTCAGCGAAAGGGTTAAATTCTTCTTACTTCAGTAACGAACAGTATTTGGAAATAATTAATTCGGTGAAAAGTGCAAAAGAAGCTAAAACTACTTTACAATACCGGCGATTAAAGCGTTTTGATTTGTGCTCGGTAAGTGGCGTCGAGAAACTGATTGCTCCTCTATCTTCAAGTGAGACAACAATTAAAAATTACGTGACCAACGATGATATGTTCGATATTTTGCATGAAACTCATTTGGCTGTTGGACATGGAGGAAAACATCGAATGGAAAAATAATGTAAAAAAAAATATAAAAATGTTAGTCAAGAAGTAATAAAATTATATTTACGACTATGCGAACCATGCCAAAAAAAGTTAAACTATGCCAAAAAGGGAATTGTTGTCAAACCATTGCTATCAACAGAAATGAATAGTCGCTGTCAAGTAGATTTAATTGACATGCATAAAATTTCCTCCATGTTCTGTTGGAGATACGGTAAGAGTCCAAATACCAGATGTCGATAGAGGAAGAGGCGAGTTTTGGAACGTGCTTATGGCAGTTGTAGAAAAAGCTGATGATCTGTATAGGCTAGGAAACGAACGTGGTACTATTGAGGAAATGTTCTCAAGGAATCAGTTTTCTGTGTGTCATGATAAACTGATTGATATCGAAAATATATCACCAGAAAAAAAAAGCTTACGAGAGCTTGCAAATGAACTGTCGCTTTCAGGAGGCCAGGGTTATAAAAGGTGTAATTGCAAAACAAAATGTGCTACAAAGAAGTGTTCATGCAAAGCTGCAGGAAAAATTTGCAATTTAAAATGTCACAGTAGTTTATCTTGCTCAAATAAATAATTTCAATTTTAATAACAACAATCGGTAGTACTTTGAACTAGTTTTCATACAAACTTTTAATATGTTTGTGCTATTAAATATATCATGTTTCAGCCCGCTATTAGTTTTTGCTATTAAACTCTTCAAGCGATTACGTTCGCCTTTGTATGTTTTTTAAATAATAAAAGTTTAAAATGCCCTTGGATTTTCATTTCACTAATTAATTAGAGAAATTTTTAACATTACCCAGCCAGAGTTGGGTAGACCTAGGTGTGTATGGGTAAACCCAGAATTAAAATTTATTTTACTTATTATTCGAACTTTACCCAGAAAGCTTGGGTAATACTAAGTCAACCCGGGTAAACCTAGGTTTACTCCATCTTATAGCATTACCCGTAACATATCTACTAAAACAAAACGCTTTCTATCAATACTGAAATAATACTTACTCAATTACTTTATATTGTTAATCTTTATATTATTATTATATCATTTACCTATAGACTTAGTTATAGTTGTCGGACTTTGTAGTCATAGAAATCATAAGCTACTGCTATAATTGCTGCACTACCAAAACCGAAACAGAATCTGAGTCCCCAGATAAAGCTTACTGAGTTTAGTGGCAACATAACTGACTGGCTTTTATTTAAGCGGACGTTTGATGACACGAATATACAGCAAGCGAAATCATACACAGGCTACGCAAAGCCTTGACCGGAGAGACTAAAGACGCAGTACTTTCTCTCCTATTATGTTCCGCCAACCCTGAGCTGATAATGCAGTCACTAGAGTTACGTTTTGCGCGTCCTAAGCAAATTGTTCTTAATGAACTCGCTTCCGTAAGAAGTTTGCCTAAACTTGGGCGACAACGCATTAGCTATTTTTGCTAGTAAAGTAAAAAACTGTTTAAGTATAGTCAATTTATTAGGTGAGTCACCGTACATAAAATCACCAGAACTCATTCATATTCTTGTTTCGAAGTTGAACACGCTTCTTCAAAACAAGTGGTGCGACTACGCGGCGGAGCACTGCGTCGAAGGGCGTCCGCAGATCGAAGTCCTCGCGCTTTTCCTTGAGGTGGACGACAAGCAAGCCAACTTCGGCTTGTGTGAAGTTTTTAATTTTCCGTCTCACAGCGACAACCCCAAGTCACCGGCATCGCAATCAGCAGGAGTCCCTCAGCGCAGTAACCCACGACCGTATCGCATTTCACAGACTCATCATACCGATGTGTTGTCATCAAAGTTAATGGTTTAAAGATAATGTTGACCAACGGTTCATGGACCAATCGACTGTTGGTAAACCGTTTCAGTTTCTTGAAAATTACCGGTCGCGTATCTTGGGTTAGCGATAACAAACTTTGTGTGAACTGTTTACGGAAAGGCAAGCACAGCTATAAGTTATGCAAAGCAAAGCCGTGTGGTGTTGATGGTTGCAAGGAATTTCACCATAAAATCTTACATTCAGCGAAATTTCATTATTTTTATCTCAGCCAAATGTAAATAATGTCATGTCACAGATGACATGACATTAGATGTCGATGTTTCTGAACTGACAGATCAGTTCAGAAACATCGACATCTCATGTCATCAATGACAACCATAAAAAAGAAACCCAGTTGGATCGTGATGGAAAAGGTTTTATTGGTTCCAATGAGTTTTCATCTAACAAGGATATAATCACAAATACTTCGTATTCTTGCGAGTCCAATAATGAGAATTCTGTCTTTTTGAAAGTAATTCCAGTTATTCTTTCTGGCCCCAAAGGCGAGGTAGAAACGTTTGCTCTGCAGGACGACGGATCCACATTTAAATAGTGTATTTTTATTTCAAATTATGGTATCACTTATTATTATACGAGATTAGAATCTGCATTTAATGGGCAACTTTTTTCAATAATGGGCACCGACAGTGTAGTACATTTCTTTTACACCATTCGCGCCCAAAGTCTTATGATTCTCTGAAGATTATAGTTAAAATTTGAAATAAACACATTTTTTCTTTAATATCTATAAGTTTACAGTAAAACATTTATTTGCATAAGATAGCACATGTATTCAGCAGTTATAAAACCAAAAACAAAATAGGAAAATAATGTTTTTTGGTGAAATTAGAGTTAAATTAGTAACGCGAGGTGTTAATTTTTCAAAAAAATAAAAAAATGTTTTATTCTGAGACCCATGGTAAAAATAAAATCAAATTGTGGTATGTTTTAGCTGAATATATCGCGTGTCGACCCCTTAACGTTGGACCACTATTTACGCCACACCCTATATATCTTTACCCACTAATAACAACACAGTGTATTCGGTAACGTCAGCTTGACAACAGAGCCATCTGTCTTAGTAGCAGCAAACGACCTATGACGGGAGTCTTTACTACCACCATCTAGCTAACTACCTCGATACCACCTGCTGAGCAAGTTCTTAAGACGCCGGTAATCATCCCGGGAATCAAATGTGGAGGTTGCGGTCGCTTTATATCAACGTTAGAGGGCGCTAGGTGTGGCAAGTGCCAACTGCTATATCACAGAGTGTGTGTGGGCGTCTCTACAAAGGCTAACATAACAACCAACTGGCGTTGTCCGAAATGCAAAAAGAATTTTGCCCGAGACAATAGGGCCGAAACTCCTGTTATTGGTCCCACTAATAACACAGGGACTCCAGGTATTACGGGCTCTAGTACGCCTACTAGTCCTGAGGCAAGTTCCAGATACGAATTCACGCAGAGTGTCAGCCCCATTAATGTAGCCTCGTCTCCCCCGCCGCGTAAAATCTCAATTGCCGACGTCACTACTCGGGAATTATCGCCTGTAACTGGAACCGATATACAGGTGATCATTGAGGAGCTGAGGATGGTGCGAGCAGAGATTCAGGTGTTTAGAAAGATGGAGGTGGAAATGTTTGAGCTTAAATCCACCTTAAATACTTGCAGCACGCGTATTAACAGTTTGGAGGCCAGGGTGGACGCGCTGGAGCGACGTGCTGTTTCGGGGTCCACAAACTCAGCCAACGTGGACAAGATTGTGGAGGATTTGAGGCGAGAGCTCAATGACAGGGACCAGGATCTTCTAGCTAACGACATAGAGGTGTCAAATTTGCCGGAGGAAAAGGCGGAAAACCCAGCTCACATAATTAAGGTCATTGGCCACAAGCTAGGGGTCAGCCTTGACGATCGCGAAATCGTTAGTGCGGAACGTGTTGGTGGAAGGCAGCTCAACGCGACAAGCTCAGCAGGACCGACTGAATCTCGTCTGCGGCCGATCGTCGTGCGCCTTGCTCATCGGGATCTGCGCGACCAGCTTCTGGCAAGTGCGCGAGTGCGACGTGGAGCGACCACTGCCGACCTCGACATGCCCGCTCCAGCGCAGCGGTTCTTCCTCAACGAGCGGCTTACGAAAGCCAACCGTTTGTTGTTTCGTAGGGCACGGGATGCAGCCAGTCTCCACGATTGGAAGTTGTGTGGATCAAGCAGGGCTGCATCCTCGCCAGGAAGATGCCAGGAGACAAGGCGCAGAGGATCCGCTAAAAATAATGATAAAATATTGCTTTCTATGGATTCAAATTATGTTGATCAAATACCTTATTAATTCTTCTTTATAGGTGGTTGCAAACACTCGCTACTACTTATTTTTTAGCTGGCAAAAAAAGTTCAGAACCATACAGGAATAAGCCTACACTATCAAGTGCGAGCACAGAAGTTACTAGCAAAGAAATATTTACAAAAGTAAAAATTCCTAAGCTGACCCCTAAAGATAGTTCTATCTTATCTGAATTTGAAGAAGAGTGCAAACAAAGGAGCATTGGAAACGCACTGATTTTAAAATTTTGTGAAGGAAATAAAATTAGATTCGAAAAATATTTTTGATTTCATGTTTCAATTTATTGATATAGAAACTGTACATAACTATTCCCACTTCAGAGATTATTTGAAGAAAGTCATAAATGATGAGATTATCTTAGAAATTAATGCAAAATCTTTAGGGCAGTCTGAAAGCAAGTACTGGTATAGTATACGCCAAGGAAGATTGACAGCTTCTAAATTATATGAAGCTGCACATTGTAAGACAGATGGAACGTTAGTGGAACTTATATTAGGAGGTTACAAAGTGCCAGAAACAAAAGCTATACTAAGAGGAAGGAGGTTAGAAAATAGAGTGCTGCAAGTTATTCAAGAGAAATTAGGTGTTAAAATAGAAAACTCAGGCTTTATGCCTATGCGCGGCACATGTGCGGTATGTGGGTTCAACTGGTTAATGGTATATTGGGAGCATCTCCAGATGGAGTTGGTAAGGATTTTGTAGTAGAAATAAAATGTCCAGCCTCGGAGAAAGCTTTCATTGAACATCATATATTAAAAATGATATTGTTAATAACAAATATAAAACACAAATATTATGTCAAATACTAGCTTGTAAGAAATCTAAAGGATTATTCTGTGTTGCAGATCCTTTATTTGAGACTACTAAAAATATTCATGTAGTCTGGGTTGATTTTGACAATGTATACATTAATGAAATTATCAACAAAGCAGAACTTTTTTGGAGTCTATATATATTTCCAAAATTACTTAAAAGTGTCAAAAAATAATAAATCAGTTTACATTCTTAAAAACTTGTTATTATTTCTCTCTGTAAATTAATTAGGCCACAAACTATGACAACAAGTTCGTCTAAATATGAAACATATTTATAATTTACAACAGAGTGTGGTTTGAGAATGCAAAATTCTCTTACACGCCTGATAACTCTTTCAACATGGACTCTGAAGCTTGCTATTACTTTACTTTGTATAACTTCGGCAGCAGTTTGTTTGGTACGTGAGTATACACTTGGTGGCCTCGTGTTTAAGAGTCCCTATCAATTTCGGTGCGCTACTAGATTAGGTAACTATCGGAGCGCAGCGGGTCTGTGTGCGTTCGAACTATCGCTGATAATCGTAGTGTGCGTTGTCATACTGTGCAGCGGTGTACAAATAATCTTGGTCCGTAAACGCTATTATTAGCACTCCATAGTTTTTACTTACTTAGGTTCCTTCTAGGTTTTTTCTGGCTGGATTTTATTGTAAATAAGACGTGTTATGTTTAGGTACCCTATAAAATATTTTTAACCTAGTACGACATTCACTATAAAAGCAAACTATAAAGTGTGATCAGCGTATATGTATAAGGTGAGTCTGAAACTATTTACACGTATTGTTGTACTCCTATATTATTTACCTACAGACCTCCCCGGCGCGCGACGCGGCGGTATCTATTAGGTAGGTAACGCCGCGGCCGGGGAGGTCTGTAGATAGCGGTGCGCTTCGAGCACGGAGCACAAAACCAGTGGAGAGCGCGTGCGGAGGCTACCGCGGTACTAAACATACGCTATATCAAGTGTATGCGACGGAATTTTGGTCCTATAGTCTTGACTATAGGACCAAAATTCCTATTGGATTTTTTGAAAGATTGCCAGAGGATTGAGCCAAGGCTCAATCCTCTGGCAATCTTTCTCAGATCCAGAGCATATTCAATGCGTACCCGGAGATTACGCAAGTCCTCAACACCTTCGCGAAACGGCCCTAATATGTATAATACGGCCCCCGCAAGAACTAAACTCAGATCCCTCAAGTTAGGTTTCTTCAATGCCGACGGCATTAGGGGACAACGCGACGAAGTCGCCGAGTTCCTTTAGTAGTTAGTACAGGAAACCTTCCTCAAGCCGAGTCATCGAAACCCGTCAGTTGCGAACTATCGCATAGTTCGCAATGACAGGTCTCGATGCCACAGGGGCGGCGGCACCTTGATCTATTATAGAACCCCTCTATACTGTATCCCTCTCGATCCTCCAACTCTCTCGTGTCTTGAAATGTCTGCATGTAGACTAGGCATGTCAGGTCATAGACCGATTACGATAGTTTCGGCTTACATGCCGCCCACCGCGACCTCGTCAGTAGACGGTCTCAAACTGCTCTCTGACGATCTTTCAATTCTTTTTGGCCTGAGCGAATCCGTTATCATAGCGGGTGACCTCAACGCCAAACATCCGGCCTGGAATAGTACCAGTACCACGTTCCGAGGCAGACACTTGTTTGACCTCTGCCCCGTCCTAAACTTTGACGTCGTCGCCCCGATGACTCCCACCCACTACCCTCACGACCCCAACCATACCCCTGACGTATTGGACATAGCGGTCCTAAAGAATATCAACCTCCGGTTGGATTCGATAGAGGCGATGGACGAACTGACTTCCGACCACCGACCAGTCGTCATGAGACTGGTCCCTCGCGACGGACTCCCTGACCCGGACGAACCCTCGTAACAAAGTAGTCACGGACTGGAGGAAAGTAAGCGATCGCTTGAAATCCACCACTTCCCCTCTACTAGACTCTATACCAGATCAGTTTACATCAATCGCTGACACGACGGCCGCGATCGGCTCACTCACGGAACACTTACAATCGGTCCTGAACGATTGTTCAAGGCAAGCTCCGGCGATGGACGAACATCGCTTGAGGCTGCCGGACGATGTGCGTGAACTGCTGACTGAGAAGAACGCGGCTACTCGTGCCTACGACGTCTTTCCCTGTGACGCCAACAAAGCTCACATGCGCTATTTGCAGAGATCTGTAAAGACACGCTTGGCCGAGCTGGTGACGGTAACTGGGACAAGATGTTGAGCGAGCTAGAGCCCACTCATCTGGCATTCTGGGAACTTCAGAGGAAACTCAAGTCCCAGCAAGTAGTCTCTATGCCTCCCCTGACACGACCCGACAGGACGATAGCATTCGACGACATCGACAGGGCTGAATGCCTAGCTGACAGCCTCGAGACCCAGTGCTCGCCCAGCTCTCAACCAGTAGACCTCGCCGAGGTGGATGCCGAAGTCGAACGTAGAGCCTCTCTCCCTCCGGTCGAAGACCCTGATTGTCCTCTAGACCCCGTCTCCCCGGACGAGGTGCACGATGTAATCAAGAGTCTGAAACCCCGTAAAGCCCCCGGATCAGACGGTATCACCAATAGGGTGGTCCAGATGTTCCCAGCCCACCTGTGTTTGCTAATAACCACCATCTTCAATGCTGCTCTCAGTAATAACATTTTTCCTCAATCGTGGAAAAATGCCACCGTCATCGGTATCCCGAAGCCCGGCAAGCCTAAGACCGAGCCTTCCAGTTACCGTCCCATCAGTTTGCTCGACGTTTTCGGCAAGGTCTATGAGAGGCTTATTTATAAGCGTCTCAGAGACTACGCCGAGACGAAGGGCCTCATCCCCAACGAACAGTTCGGTTTTAGAACCCAACATTCTTGCGTACAACAGGTCCACCGTATCATAGAACACATAAGCGCCGGTTTCCAGCGCGGTTTCATGACGGGTGCTGTGTTCTTCGATATCGCGAAAGCGTTCGACAAAGTCTGGCACAACGGCTTATTGTATAAGCTATGCAAATTCGGTGTGCCAGATCGTCTCGTGCTCATCTTACGGGACTTTTTGTCGGACCGCACCTTCCGCTATCGCATCGAGGGTGCGCTCTCTTCCCCTCACCCGATCCGTGCAGGCGTACCTCAGGGGTCTGTGCTGGCTCCGCTCATTTTTACGCTGTTCACCAGTGACATCCCGAAATGTAGAAAGGCGCAGTTAGCTCTGTTCGCAGACGACACGGCCATCTACTACACCGGCCGCAGTCAAGACCAGATCTCCCGCATCCTACAGACCGAAGTCAACAGAATCGGTGACTGGTTCAGGAAGTGGAGGATCGAGGTCAATCCTGATAAGAGCCAAGCGGTCCTCTTTTCTAGGCCCCGGGCCCCCGGCGTACATCGGACCTACCCCGACAGATCAAAATGTTCGGCAAGCCTATCCCTTGGGAGAAGCGAGCCAAATATCTCGGTGTGATCTTAGATCACCACATTTCGTTCACTGAGCACATAAAGCAGGTGCGTTCGCGCGCCGCTTTCGCTCTCGGTAGGTTTCATTGCGTTCTCAACCCACGCAGCAAGTTGTCCCTTAAGGGCAAATTGCGTATTTACACAGCGTGCATCCGGCCGATTATGACGTACGCGTGTGCCGCTTTCGCACACGCCCGTCCCCACCTCATTCATAGAATGCAGGCACTTCAAACCCGATTTCTCCGTAAAATTACGGACGCTCCATGGTTCGTTCGGAACGAAACCCTTCATGTAGATCTTTGAATCCCCACCATTAAGTAGTTTATGAAACGCGCGACAAAGCGGTTCTTCGAGTCCGCAGATAGACATCGCAACCCCTTGGTTGTGCAGGCAGCTAGCTATAGGCCTTCTCAGATTAGTCAGACTCGCCGACCTAGGCATACTCTCTTAGATCCGGATGACCCCATTACTCTCCTTCAGGAAAGCAATAGGGCCACAAGTACAGTGCACAAATACAAACCGTCATTCCGTCCTCGCCGCCGAGGTATCACGCGAAGTTCAAGAATTAATTGTTCCCCCCGTCCCTTGCACGTCGAACCGCCAGCCCCGAGGCTGAGTGAGCCGTAGCATTTAATAGTAATCCCAGTTAATAATCATGAATTTAAACTTTCGATCCAGCCCGTCCCCAACTTGCTGTTTTTCCCCAACGATGCCCTAAGCCGAGGTTCGTACCCCACAGGGGGTGCCCTTAGAGCGCTGTCGTTTAGTTTGTAATAATTATATTTACGCTCCTGGCTGGAGGCTTTAAGCACACACCTTAGGGCAGCCACAGGAAAGACCGGTTAAGCAGTCACGGCCTCTCAAGGTCAACTGCGAGATGCCATACAAAAAAAAAAAATGAATTTTGGTCAGTCGCAGCAATTGTAGGCTTGCGTACGAACGTCACGCGCTCCCATTTTTAAAGCAAAATCGAAAAGTAATGCCTAGCTGTGCAATTAAATGGTGTGGAAAGTGTACCACTACTTCAAGTTACACAAAAGATGGGATAACATTTCACAGGTAAGTGGTTTTCCACTCAATTTATTCAATTTGATTAAAAATTAAAAATAAAATCAAATATTTTAAGTTCGGGAATGTTCGCGTTGCTGTCTCTTTCTGTTACATTGATTTGCACATTAGCAGTTGTCTCTTTTTTTCTCGATAGTGCTGTTCGCAGCATAGCGACGATTATATCGATATAATCTACACAAATAAAAAAAAATTAAGTGTCTCTTTGTAATGTATAAATAATAGATTTTTACTAATGCATATGAAAGTATATATGGTACTTATAACAAACAAAAACAATTTTTAAGATTTTTGTGTCTTTTTATTTTAGAAAAAGATTAGGGTTCCGCGCCATGAAATTGTTAACAAACAGTGCGGGTGGGAGATGCAACGCGGCGGGTCGGGGGACGAGGGAGTTTTATTAAAGATGGCAGTTATTTTCTAACGACTTCCACGCGAAAGAAGTCGCGGGGCACATCTAGTTTAAAATATAGGTACTAATCTTATATTTTTATTGCTTTATTTAAAACATGCTTATGCATTTGGCTTTGCTCGCAAATGTGCAGAGAAAGGATATGTTGCATACGAAATACTGGTATGAAACTTGTTATAACAAAAAAAAAGTGAGTGTATGATATCTCTGCCTGCCTTTTACACAACATTATTTCTTTATTTTCGGAGTTCAGGTTGTTTTTTGAATAAAACTGGTCGAAAGCACTTGTCAGCATATGAAGACTTTGTTGGCGCCCGCCATGTATTTATGCACACGCGTTAGCTAACGCCAATGTCCATCATGAGGACGGGGCTTCAGGATATTTAAAAAAACGTGTATTTTGTATGCATTAAAATTTACAGATTTCCTAATGACGACATCGAGAAGAAAGAAATTTGGATCAAAGCTACACATAGAGACAATTTTTTTCCAACAAAGTTTAGTGTCGTATGTTCTACATTTCACGCCAGATTGCTTTGAAGGTTTAAAAAATAATAGACACCGATTATATAGGGCATCAGTGCCTACTTTATATTTACCTGCTCTGGTAGGTATTTTTTATAGTGTATTTACTTTTACATGGGTTAGTCATTCACCTTTGTTAAAATGTTTATTTTTTACAGACACTTCCAGATGATTCAAAAAACACCCAAGATCAACCGTCTCTTTTAAAAGATAAGAATGAATCTTATAAAAGCACGGTAATATTCACAAATAACAATAATTATTATTTTAATCTTGACTTTTTCTGTAACTATCCTCAACTGATCATAATTAGAACAGAACAGAATTTAGAACGAAATAATCAGTATCTTAATTTTTATGTATTCAGTTAGTGTGCATTTTTTGTAGTATCTACTTACTGGTGGCTATTTTTAAATATTATAAATAAGATACCTTTGCAGGCGCCATCTGCAGATTTAACTAATACCCAAGCTCAACATTCATCATCGGGAGATGTAGAGAACAAACCTTCTACAAGCAAGGTAATTTTCGTTAATTTTAGTAATATCCTGTGTAATAATATTTTCAATGAAGCAATTATAAAATTGTATTTTGTTAACTATACTTTCAGAGTTTAGATGAACACAACCATAAGAGCCCTGAAAAACAATACGAAGATTTAACACCGAGAAAACTAAAAATGAAACGCCACATAGATCATCTCATATATAGTTTGAATAAAAAGAAAAAGGATGTGAAGAGACTTCAAGACATAACAAGGAAATTGAAAAAGAAAGTCGCAAGTTTACAAGAAGTTTTAAATACACTAACTAATTAAGTCAAGAAAATGGAGATATTTTAAAAGGTATCGGTGTAGAAAACCAGGAATTGATTAAAAGACAACAGCAAAAATGTTTGACAGGACACATACCAAAAACAAAATACTGGCCAGAAATCCGAGCGTTTCAAATAACTTTACATTTTTACTCCCCCAAGGATTATGATTTTGTAAGAAAAACTTTTAGCACATGTTTACCTTGTCATAGCACTCTTCGAAAATGGTACCAGTCTGTTGATGGACAAACATGGACATGGACATGCGACAAACAACACAAAAATAATAATTATAAATTCGATGGTAAGAAAAACAACATTGTAAGAACGATACCTGTTTTTGCTGAGAACCACTTTTATATCTAGCAATTGTTTTTTTTTTTGACATCTCATTTTACGAAACAAGAACCAACACATTATCAGCCTAGCATTTTCCAAACTATGTTGGGGTCGCCTTCCAGTCTAAAAAAAAGCTGCTGAATACCAGTATTTTACATGGAGCGACTGCCTATCAGAACTCCACAACCCAGTTACTTGGTAACACGATAACCCCTTAGTAAGACTGTTTGACAGATTTTCGGGTTTCTGACGACCCGTAACGACTGTCAAAGATCTACAAATGACAGCCGGGACCAACGGCTTAACATGCTTTCCGAGGCACACTACAAACGCAAGAAGAATCTATTTGCGACAAAAACTTACATAAAAAGAAATACCAACATTTTTTGTAAATCAACAACATAATCTTGCTTGCTCTCAAGAAGTTGAGTGACTAAAAAACTGATTTTAGTACCTTCAAATTGTAACATAATGATTTGTTATGCCAAAAGAAACAAGACATTTCTACAATAATATCTTACGGCTAGCGTAGAATAAAATGGACCTATCAATAATAATCAGTTCAAATAATAAATGAATTTGCAGACTCGTTTCAAATAAATAAACAAAAAAAAATCGGTATGGGCAGAAAGTAAATTTATCCATGCTTGATTCGACTTCAGACATCCACAAGTGGACGAATAACCTATAAAGATATTAAAAAATAAATAGAACACATCTACATCCTATTTTTTTTTTTTAACTTATTAACATACCCAAACCATTTAGCTCTCCAACAACTAACTATAAGCTGGATAGCTAACAGAAGAAGCAGCAATACATAAATTTAAAAAAAAACCAAATCGGTTCATCCGTTCAGGAGCTAGGACGCCACAGACAGACACAGATACACACTACAAACTTAGAACACCCCTCTTTTTCGTCGGGGGTTAAAACAGAATCCTCTTTCATAGTAGTAGGAATAACATCACGGCAATATTATTATTATATATATATATATATGTATATATTATATATATATATGTATATATTATTATTATATATATATGTATATATTATTATTATATACATATATTATTATTACTATTTTTTCCTACGGGCAAGGCAAAGGTCTAGTACACCCATATTTCGCCAGGTATATTGTAAGTCCCATGCAAGAGGCCGAGCCTGATGCCACAACTGAGCACAAATCTAGATTTCCGACTTACTGAGAAAAAACCCAATGCGACACTGTAATTATCGTAGTGGCAATTAGTTGAAGTTTAGTATAGCAGTATTTAATCATAAGATAGATCAGCCACAGAAGTTGCATTTCACGAACGCGCATCAATCATTCCAATTTATACCTTATTACAATGTCATAAGAGTTGCATGACGTGCTCGTGAATTGCATTATCTACATCACAGTTGACAAAGCAGGGAAAATCGCATTTAGAAGATGTCAACTTAAAAACAGAATTAGTGGAAAAATATATTTTCGTAGGTACTTACAAAATATTATTACAATATGTATAACTAAATAACAGAGCCATTATGAAAATGACCAATGAAATTTGATTACATTTCAAATAATCATGAACAATTTACATTATACTTTCCACATTCAACTTGCAAGTTTATTTTTTGTTAAAAAAAAAAGTAATTTCATTGTATGTACACACGGCTACACATCAAGATATACATTTCCAGTATAAGCTGATCTAGCATTGTGTAGGATTCCGTACAATGAGAGGTCAGCGTATACTGGAAAAGTATAGCTTGATGTGTAGCTGTGTGTACTATTTTTTTTAATTATCATGAGAACTATGAAATGAATACCATTAATATTATTTCGGGACATTTTTATAATTCGTATTTTTTCAGTGATTTTCTCTATCGAAACCACCACATTGGAATGCGAAATAATCAAACTATTACATACAAAATATAACAGTCAATGATTACATTTAATTGTGCATTCATACATAAAAATGTTTATAAAATTCAATTATATAATACTTTTACAAACGTTTTAGGAGAAATGGAGACGTATAACAACAATAGAAATACACTTAGGGCTGATTTTTCCTTTTATCCGAAGAACATGTTACAATTGTAACATGTTGTAACATGTTGTTGTTTGTTGTTACATGTTATAATTTAATATTTTTTAATATTATTATTTTCTCTCAATCAGAGCACCCGCCATCTTATCTCTTCACCATCCTTGGTTGACTGGTAGAGAATGCCTAAGGCATTAAGTCCGCCTTTGTACCTAATTGTGTGTGAGAAGTTTAAATAAATAAATAAATAAATAAACAAATATGACAGCTTGACGTATTTTGTAAAGGGTGACGGTGACTAGGCCACCCATATAGTAACGGCCTCGACTTAAGGTGCTGACAAGAGACAAATGATAAAAGAAGGCTTGTCTTAAACAAAAAAAAATACCAAATCTATATAGTTTGTGGTAGCGGATAAAATATATGTTATTCTTGAACATATTCCTCAGAACTTGGTAGTCACCAAAACACATTTAGAAAAAAAAATCTCGATACAAATGAACGGTAAACTAACCCTTTACTTTGGAGTTTTAATCCAAAATATCTGTATTAAATTTCAACGTACGATTGGTACTTAATTAATAACAAGAACGTCTTATTTATATGCAGAACTTGGTTGTTTTTTATTTTCGATTACTCAACTAATTTTTTAGTAAACAGATAATTGCTTCATATATTGCAATAAATTACAAGCGTTGTGTCATCGCGTTTCTCTTTCTTATGTATGCAGTCTGACAGTGAGCGCGGTTTAGCTGTTGTCAGCGTCTTAAGACTTAACTAGTGAAGTAACCATATGACTCGGTATTCGATACTCACGATAAATCGATAAGTTAAATGTCAAAACGGGCTTATCATTTTTTGACAAATATAATCGAATAACGAACCTAGACAGGCGCTCTACTTTTTTTTAAATTGTTTAATTACCACTGCTATCAAAACGGTGATGAAAACATTGTAAGGAAACCGGCATGTCCTAGAACTAAAAACTCGATGGCATGTGACATCCACCAACCCGCACTGGGTCCGCCCACTCCCAGACAGGAGCCCTGTCTCCCAGCAGTGGGAACATTATAGGCTGATTATGTTATAACATATTTTCTACACAAAAGTTGTCAAACAGTCATATTAATTATTTCACAGATAAAAGTTATCAGATTATTGAGAAGTCAGCCCTAGAACAATTTTACAATAAACAACACTTTTTCGAAGCACAACTCGTTTGAGGAAGTGATTCAAAATTGATTCTTGTCTGGGTGGGCCACAGACACGAATACTGATAGACACAAATACACTGAAGGTGGATCCGCAGCTGCAGCCAGCGAAATTCAAATTTTTTAACGTTTTTTTTTAAATTATAATCATTAGAATACATTAATACATCTCTCCAAGTTTCATTTGTTGCACTGAATGACTTTTTCATGAAGTCATGACATAGGGGAACAAATCTAAGTTGGACGTATGAATGATTCTAATTATTATAATTCTGTAAATACATATCTGTTACAGTCACGATCATTATGATCCATATACAACCTGACACTGACCTGCAAAAAAAACGTAAGAAAATTTGAGTTTCGCGGGCTACAGCTGCGGATTCACCTTAAGGGGGATGCGCTAAGGTAGCCCGCGAAATTCAAATCATCATTACAACTCTCTAAATTCATAAAATCCTACTGAATAATTATTTCAGAAATAGTCATTCAATAGGATTTTACGAAGAGAGTTAGTTGTATTGCCGATTCTAATGATTATAATATTCTATAAAGCCATATTTGTGACGGACGCGAATCATATTTAGATCAACATACAACCTGTTACTGACCTGCAAATTGCAAAAAACGTAATAAAATTTGAATTTCGCGGGCTACCTTAGCGCATCCCCTGTAATAAAGACTGACGTACATTTAGGCAGGCCGCACCGCACATTATCGTACATTTTGTGTGAACCATCGCACCCTATAGACGGGCCGCACCGTGTTTCTTTGTATTGAAATTCGATGCGCTGCGGCCCGACGCGGTTTTAATGTGTGCTCACCTTAAGACGATAAAACTGTCGGCGTTTATAAACAGTCAGGCCGAGCTAAATAAACATTGCTTAGCATATGCTTTGGCTGAGATATATACCTGTCTCTGTCTTTCTCTTGTAGTTTAAAGTTGCGCGACAGAGACAGGGATACTGCTTAGCCATAGCTTGTGCTTAGTAACGGCTATTTATTAACACCTGAGAAATCATGACTAATCAATATTATTTACCGCTAACTGTACAATTTCGATTTGTTTAGTTTTTTATAGCTATCAGAACATTTATTAAAAACAAGTGTTTACACTCGCCACATAGAGTCCATTTCTCTATAGCACTTGCAGAAATATCCGACGAAACTCATTTCATTATGTCCTTTAAAGCCGGTAAAGGTTTCGTCGTTACACCCGGATTCTAAAACGCTAATCGACCAGATAATTCCTGACAAACTGTCAAGTAATTAAAGCCTAGTTTAAAAAAGAAGAATTTCTCGACCGTGTCCATGTGAGTCTTAGGCGAGAATCGCCAGGCAATTTATCGCATTCACGTACATTCATAGTAAGTTTACACTCACAATCAATCGAGAATCTTTCCTCCTGTGACCGACGCTTTAATCTCTTGACAGTTAAATAACTTTTGTGTTGATTAGTCTTTCAGAAAAGTTGGACTAAATAGTTACATGCTTTTAAAAAAGATTTTTCTAATTAGAAGTTAGCTACTTTAGTCCACTGAGCGTCATTTCGCACGTCACAACACTTGCGTGTATTAGCGCCAGTATCATTGTTTCCCGCGCTTTCCGGGAGGCTTCTGCAGCTGGAAGCCGGTGGAAGTGTCAGCTTGTGCGATACCGAAACTCGTGTTTAGAGATGTGTTGAGAGACGGCTGCGACTGCGGCTGCCATGTTGGACCTGGAAAATGTTTTTTTTTTAAAATAAAATATATACGTTATATTTTTAGAATGACACTTCACTTGGCAAATATTCGCGTTATAATGGTTATGCACAACATGCACTTTCAGACTCATCATCATAATCATTTCAGCCGGAATACGTCCACTGCTGGACATAGGCTTCCCACAAAGGGGGGGTTTGCCATAATCGCCACGCTTGGCAGGCGGGTTGGCGATCGCAGTATGGTGTTAAAATGCTTAGAGAACGCTGCTGCCCATTCTTTAGTAAGTCCCTTAGTTGCCTTTTACGACACCCACGGGAAGAAATAGGGTGGTGCTATTCTTTACATCTGGCACCACAAAGACACTTTCATTATGTTTTTATTATTCTAGACCATATGGCACTCGTGGGCCGCAGTTGAAAATCAGCGTCAGGTCGTATATAATACCTTTTATGTCATCTGACATTATGAGCTAAGGCTTTTTGCGTTATAAACATTGTTTTCTGTTTTGTTATTGGACTGCTGAGCATGAGGTCCTGGGTTCTATTTCCGTGTCGAGAAAATTGTTATTGGGATTTTCAATTAGGAATTTCTCAGTAGCAGCCCTGAGTCTAAATTTGTGCCCAGTTGATGGCACTAGGCTCGCCCCTATTACATGGGACTTAAACATAACTGGCGAAATGTGGGTGTAATATTAGGTACACTTCTGCCTAACCCTTCGGGGATTACAGGCGTGATGTGTGTTATGTTGGTCGAAATGTGGGTGTACTGTACAACTCCTGTCTAACCCTTCAGTGACAGGCGTGATGTTATGTTATAGTTTTAAGGTTTTTTTAGCTGTAATGCCAATAAACGCATTTTACTTTCTTCACCTACCTACTTTAGGAATTCTTTATATTGAGCGGAGAAGAACTGTTCAAAATAAAGCGACGCTATTCTTACATTTTCCTCCGCACCGCCTCGGTGGATTGTTAGCCTTATGATGATCCATTTTCAGTAGTCGAGAATTAATAACAAATTTCACCCAACAATGTTATTTGGTAAATGACCTGCTAAGCATATTGGGCGTACTTAGTCAAATACATACGCATTTCCATCCTTTAATTTGTGTTCGGCGAAATCGCCAAACCAATTTCGCCGAACTTACTCCAGTAATGAGGTTGACTTACCACTAGCGTCCACCGAAGGGAAAGGCGACATTCCGCTGCCGACGTAAGTGAACGGCGTTGGTCCCGCCAACTGTTGTAGATTGCCTGTAAGTATCGTTTAGGTAACATTAGCAAAATTAGTTGAAATCCTAACTGATAACACGAGTTACGGAAACAAATCGCGAAATGCGGATTAATGTTTCCCTCTGATCCCCTTAATCTTTCCATTCTAACGAGTCCATTTGAGGTATCGGAAGATTTATGTGGCGTTTTAGATGTATTTACTAAGGCAGACACAAGCTTGGAATCAGTACCATCAGATAAAAATACAACATTTATTAAGTAAATCATATTTATCAAATCAAATTCTTTATTTTCAGACATTTAGTCCACTTTGTTAGTAACACTGACTTATACACTATGTTAGTAAGAACAGCATAAAAAGAAAAAAATATAAATTGAAAAATACATTTGGGACGATTCATTTTGGTTTCGATCGAATATCCTACTAAGAGGTTACTCGATCGAAAAAGAATAGGCCCGTATTGACATTTAACTTGAATTGATTTATCTTGAGTATCGAGTATCGAGTCGTATGGATACTTCACTAGTAACTAGTGAAGTAACCATAACAAATCAATGGTCATAAAATGAAATTCGCTAATCGCATCAGTTTAAAGACTGTAAGTTTCTTAAACATAAATTTAAACATTAAATTATTCAGATTCGTTTTGGCATAACTAAGAAAAATTACTATACTTATGCGTTTTCTCAGTAACCTGCCTATATTTAAATTCCCGCAACCAATGCGAAGACCTGATAAAAAAAAACAGAAATTGATTATTTACCTAAGGCAGCTCTCGGGTCGGAAAGCACAGCGCTTCCCTGGTTGATGTCGGCCAAAGGTCCCGACTTCATCTTCTTCCGATTGGTCTCCGCATCCCGAAGTATCTGGTCCAGACTAGCGCTGGCTGGAAACAATAATTTTCGACTTATAGATTTATGTCAGGTTTTAGGTGTGCCAAATAGTGTTACCAGTATAATTGGGAAATGAAGGGACCTAGGATTATTTACCACAAAAAGAGGCTTTTCAAACTCAACTCAAACTAAAAGCATTTATTTCAATTAAACCATTTACAGGCACTTTTGAATTGTCAAGGAGTGGGTCAGTTAGAAATATGAAGCTAGTTGCCTATTCCTAAGCGTATGAGGTACATATTATGGAGAAGAACGGGTAAGAAACTCCATCAACACTCTTTTAAATTATAATGTTACAAAAATATTGTTACATCTTTAGTGTTGAATTTATAAGTAAATGTGAGTTTCCTTTATGCAGTTTCCCAAATAGGTCTACAATACGTTGGTCCCGGCTGCCATTCGTGGATCTTTGACCGTTGTTACGGGCAGACACAAACCTGAAAGTCTGACAACCCTTCTTACCAAAAGGTATTGTGCTACCCAATAACTGGGTTGTGGAAGTCAGATAAATACTGGTATTTAGCTGCATCCGGTTAGACTGGAAGCTGACCCCAACATAGTTGGGAAAAAGCTAGGCAAATGTTGATAAACCATACATACCTATACATATAACTTTATATTATCTACATTACCCACCGGGACACGAATGCTGGAGCCACATTATCGCGATAAAGCGAACTACACTGCGCGCTCTCTCTTTCGCACACTGCTCCATGTCTCGCTGTACAACAAAGACCAAGTGTAGTTCGCTTTATCGCGACAATATAGCCATAGCATGAAGACATAGGTTTTATGGGCGAAAACGACGCACCCTATTCCTAAGAAAATTGTATCGGCCCGGGTAACACCCTGTTATAAATAAATACTTACGAGACGGCGCATCAAACACGTTGGTCGGGTCCTTGAGTATGTACTTTCGAAGGTTGAGATACTGGTCCTTCTGAGCTTCTACTTGTGTGTGTACGGCATGCAGGCGACCCGCTAGCGCCACCAAGGATTCGTGCATTCTTCTAATGCCCATCGTTAATTCTAAACAAAAAAGATAAATTATAATTTACAGCATATGTCGCGAGTTCGATTCTGTATTTTGGTAATGTTATTGAAGTACAGTCACGAGCATTGCCTGATTGAATCATGCAATCAGATGTTATTTACCAAGCAGTTTTTTTTTGTCGTGTGGTTAGTGACCTGGTGTCAGAGTGTGTAACACTCTGACACCAGGTCACTGAAGCCAAGTGAAGCCAAGTCAGAGGCCCATGCCTCTGACTTGGCTTCACATGACGTCAAGAAATATATCTCAGTCAGCCGGTTTCCTCACGATGTTTTCCTACACTGTTTTTTAAGCTAGAGAAGCGCTTTACTTTGTGTAAATTATTTCATCACTACTGCTCTCAAAACGGTGAAGGAAACCGGCATGTCGTAGAGCTAAAAATTCAAAGACATGTGACATCCACCAACCCGCACTGGGCCTGCGTGGTGGATTACGGCCCACTCGCTCTCACAGAAAGAAGAGCCCTGTGTCCCAGCAGTGGGAACATTATATACTGAATATTAACGCACGGTGCGTGTCTTGGGTTCGAATTCGACACCTATGACTTGGCAGTCCGACGGTCACACCACTTAGCTATCACTGCCGAGCTGTTCATAGTAATACATTTATGATCGTGACTGTGCCCATGTGCCCCTTTCGGATCGTACAGGGTTTTTGTAGTTAAATCTTACTTTGGGTGCCAGAGTTCATCGCAAACACTCTTTCCCTTAGTTGTAACGCTGCATGGTGTTTAGATAAGTGTTTTTGTATTATTATTTTTTTGTTACATCACATCACACTAATATTATATAGGCGAAAGTTTGTGAGAGTGTGTGTGTGTATGTGTGTGTGTGCGTGTGTGTGTGTGTGTGTGTGTGTGTGTGTGTGTGCGTGTGTGTGTGTGTGTGTGTGTGTGTGTGTGTGCGTGTGTGTGTGTGTGTGTGTGTGTGTGTGTGTGTGTGTGTGTATGTTTGTTACTTCTTCACGCTTAAACGGCTGGACCAATTTTGATAAAAGTTTGTATGGAGGTAGCTGACACCCTGGATTAAGACAGGCTTTTTATCCCGATATTCCCACGGGATCGAGACTTACGCGGGTGAAACCGCGGGGCGCAGCTAGTGTATTATAAAACATACCTTGTTCAGTAAGAAGTTTAGGAGAAGACTGCATCTGCTTGTCGGCGACGTCCATTTGTCTGCGGAACGTGATGAGCTGTTGTTCTAACTCGGCGATCAGATCCTTCACGTATGACGGTGGAGCTGTGCCTTCGAGCTCCGAGCCTATGATAATAAAAATAAATAAAAACTTATTTCAGGCCCACAGATAATAGTCCATTTCATTAGTATTATACACACGACTTAGAAAGTAGTGTTAGTAATTAAATCTACCAGAAAAACAACACAAACTATTAATAGGCGTATCTAATGTCCCAGTATGGGGCTGTCCCACCTATCAGCTATAGTTTTCAGGATGCTGTTGGTGCTTGCGCATAATGGCGTGAAATATATACGTCAGGAGATTATTATAGGGAAGTATTTGAGGATCTCATATACAAGGTTTAAAAGAGAGGTGAGGCAGGAAGGAGCACCAATGATACGGATAAGTTTTGGAGAAGGAAGAATATCGTGTTCTGTTCGCCAGTTAATTTAATTAAAACTTTCTTTATTTCTTTAATAGTGTGAAGTCAGGCAATTTGGAACATGGTGATGATTGTTATGAATGTTAGGATTTTGAAGGATATTGCTAATCTTATGTTCGGGATAATAAACTATATTTTCTTGCTGTGAATTTTTATTTTAGACATAAAAGCTAAACAACCTTGTTTATTTTTTTATAATTATCCTTAAAAAAAAACATGATTTTTTAATAAAAAAATTATTGAGAGAAAATATTACAATTAGGTAACTGTCTTCAGCATGAAAGAAAAATATCCAATAAATCATATACTAAAGTTTAATTTTGCTAGTATTTGAGACTCAGAATATTCATTCAAATTAACATAAAAATAGGGAACCTCCTCTTAAGGTGGGACGGGAAAGGATCTCATGGTAAAGGTCTAGAAACTGTACTGCCAGCGTATGCAACTTTTTTTGATGTGAAACATCTATAGCCGCACGTAAAACCGATTGCTGGCGTGGCGACGCATGCCGTAGCGACGCGTCGCCAGTAGTGTGAAAATAATTTCGATGTTTCACATCTGCCAGGCGTCCCGTGACGGCTCACAATTTTTTTTACTATAGGTGACAAGCAATTAAATATTCTTGTTAACGAACTCAACGTATCGATGGTAAATATTTTCATTTTTTTACACGCTTTTAATAGCTTCTCTTGAAACTAACAAACAATCTCTGATTCCCGTTCAATGTCACGTAATTATTTCACAAAAATATTACTTAATCCAAAATCATTTACAAAGTTAAGTTGATTTTTGATAGTTTTAAACTCGGAATCATTCTGCAAAACAAAATTCATAAGGTATTTTTCTTACTGCCAACAAGGCTATTGGCAATCGTACTACTCACGCCCTTCAGTCGTGAGAAAGCGACGGGGAAGAGTATAGTTACCTGGAGAAGTATAGTCTCTGGTAGCGGTCTCGGCGGCGGCGAGTGCGGCGGCTGCGGCAGAGCGCAGGCGGCGCGAGTGTGCGCGCGCGCGGCTCAGCTCGCCGCTCAGGGACAGTACCTCGCGCAGAGTGGACTCGGCCTCGCGGGACACCTACACAGGTAAACGATCGTCAGAAAGAAATAAATAACAAGATTAAGACAAATCGATTAACGTAAGAATCATCAAAATCGGCTGACGCGTTTGGTAGAGCGCCACAAAGGAAGAAACATACATACGTATACATACATAGACAGATCAACACATAACCCTCGTGTAAAAAAGTGTGTGTGTGTGTGTGTGTGTGTGTGTGTGTGTGTGTGTGGTGTGTGTGTGAGTGTGAGGGTGTTTGTGTTTGTTTTAAATACCATCCGAGGACGTGCGTATGAATACACAAGGCACGACCGACACCGAGCACCGAGGACCTTTTCAAAGCGAGGACATTTTCGAGGGTCCTCGGTTTGACTTGATCAAAGATTCGTATTCTGTAAGCGATTTTGAGTTTTTCTGTATACTTAATACGTAAAAGTTGTCTGAACCTCGGTTTGATCAAGACTATTCATAATCTTACACACGCATTGTGTACCCACCAGGTGGGTGCGCCACTTCCGCCTCATACACAGCCTCCTTACACTTATTTCACGTTTGTTGTATTATCCGAGGACCTATGGGTTAACTTTAACACAAAAGACCTCGGTTAGGTAGCTTTTCCAGACAATGTGTAAATAAGACCTTGGTTTGCTAGATTTTCCAAACAGTGTGTATTCTAGTCCACGTTTCGACAGTTTTCGTTGTGTGTAGGCAACGAGCTAAGTGCTATCATTTAAATAAAGTTATGGAGGAGAAAAATGAAGGTAGGTTGAATCCTTAACAAATCGTTAGTAGCTACTAGGTGCACGAGGAATAAGGAGGCTTCTTCTGCAATATGTGCTAAGTAGCTAGGTCTGCTTAGATTACACAACATTATGATTTGCACCATAAAATATTGTATTATCATAGGAGCTGAATACGTGTGCTCTTCATGAAGAATCTAAAGTAGAAATGCCTTCTTAGGTGAAATGTCGGCAGCAGGATTTGAAGCAAACAAAAAGTACAAATAATTAAAAAACGTGAATGTACTAAAGGAAACAACATAAACTTACTTAAATAGGAGTAGGTTTATTTTAAAATGAAACAAATGATTTAACTAACTGAAATAATAATCAAGTTGCAGCAACATCTTAAATAAATAAACATTTTATTTCTCTTCCACAAAGGCGCCTTAAAAATCTTAGAGAAGCATGATTAGAAAACTTATCCTAGACTCAAACAAAACGACTTGTAGAAACCACGATTAAAAGAGATCGACAAAATTTGGGCTAAAAACTTAACACAATGCTTAGTTAAAAAATAACAAAGAAATAATTACATGTGAGATCAAAATTATTTGGGAAGCATGAAAGCTTAATAACGGCTATAAAATTACTAAAGATAAATAAATTATTCCTGTCAACGGCCCGTCAAATTCAAAATTTTTGCTTTTTTCGCTAATTAACGCATTGCAGAATTATGGAAACTAATAGTAAATCCCGCCAATTGCGGGTCGGACCACGCACAATTAAGGGTTTCGTAATTGGGAATATTTCCCTAGTAATAAAGTCACTAACAGACAGACAGACAGACAGAAGAAATATTAAGTGCATAATAAACTAGTGTTCGCCCACTGGTCGAAATTTGACCCCCTCTAGCCTCTTCTTACAATCTATATAGTACTAATTCCATGAGTACCTACACTAATTCCATGATATTAATAATAATAAAAATGTTTATTATTCTTCCACAAATAACACTAATTAACTATAACTTATAAATGAAAAATAAATAATTATGATGTAGGACAATGTTAATGTGTGGGAGACTGGTGTCCTAAACTAAGCCGTGAATTGTATTTCAGGACACCAGGGACTCCCCATTCCTGCCAGGGTTACGAGCCTGTCCGAAAGGGATATCGTGGCCCCGGCATACAGGCATCTGAAGGAACACGGTGGGTTTTAGTCAGTAAAAGTCTGACACTCCCTCCCGCTCCACCCAGAGCGGGAGAAGTTATTTGATAATTTAAGGGACTCCCCATTAAAGGCAAAAATATCATCAAACACATTAATAAAGAAAATGTTTAACGAAAGTTAGATTTTCATGTTATAAGGGCAAACTATTTGTTGGAAGAGAATAATAATAAAATCTTAAATTTGTATGTAGTGGAGCTCAAGGTGCATGTGGGGTGTGGGTGAGGGTGTGATGTGTTTTGTGTTTGTCAGTGTGTGTGTATAGTGTTAAGAGGGTATGTGAGTGGGTTCATGTCGTACTAGACGAATGGTTCCTATTACGTTTTTATGACTAGTAGCTCTTCTGTTTTTATGTAGTTAAATTTTATTAGCCAGTTAGTCAATATAAGTTTACATTTATAAAGTACTTACTTATTCCATGCTCAAGATGTCACTTCTGTCACCTATCTATCTTAAAGTCATGTGGACCTGGTACTATGTGTGTGTGTGTGTGTCGTACGCATGGTAGTGTGTAATGTTTTTTTTATGAATTTAATTTATTTCTAATGCATATTACATAAAAATATTAGATTTCTGCACTCCTGCTCCATATAAACCTTAACTGTGCCAAATTTCATACTTTTCCGTCCGCGTAGTTTTCGTAAAAAGGGGG